>CM062293.1:463945292-464672259 GCA_031216915.1 Pictodentalium vernedei
TGCCATCAAAAAGTTCATATTCCTGATTTGTTTTATGTTTTAGGCCTCATAATCTACAAAATAGCATGAGGGGTGGTGTATTTCATCCCTCGAGTGCAAGAAGGCTTCGCAATGAAAAAGCATTGTAAAGCCTTGTTATACTCAAGGGACACATTTATCAATTGTATTAACTTGGGTAAAATATCAGGCATAAACCATTTAATTTTATTTGTTTAAATTTGCATTGGTTATAAAAAGAGAGCATGCAGCAGCTAAAATGACCATGTGGAGGGGGGAGCATGGGCTGAGAAACAGATTTTTAACTTTTTTTAGGCCTAACTTTTTACATATTTTCAGGTTGCCATCATTGCCTTAATGTCTAATTTGTACAGACCTCCAACGACAAGCAATAAACGTAATTCAGATGAACTTTAAGCTATGGCTAAACAGTCCACAGGGTTAGTTACTAAAAGTTACTTACTAGTTAAAAATGAATTCTTTTTTATAACGAGATAGTGTGACGAACCCTGTGCATTACATAGCTGTTTCCCCCACCAGAAAACAATAAAGCAATTTACACGTTTCTACCTAAATTACTTCAAGTACTTATTTGGACCTTCATAATTCAAAGCCTGATAAACACTCCCTTAAATCTTGTTGTACAAGTTTTACCATTAACCCTTTACCTAAAATGAAAAGCAGACAGCACTTGCAAACAAAATGGTTGAATAACTAATTTTTTTCATTTTGTGTCTCAAAAACATAGGTTATGACCCCTCTTTGGAATGAGCTTGGCGAGCTTGTTTCAAAGAGGGGTCATAACCTATGTTTTGGAGGCAAAAAATGAAAAAAATATTGAAGATTATTTGGTGATTTTTGAGAACAGCGCTGGCCGGTTTTGGCTGTTACGTTGGGAAATGGGTTAAATTGTTGAGGGTGGAAATATTTTGGGTCATCAATCTATGTTCACTTCCTTTGATGGATTACAATTTATGGGAGAGTGCCACAAAGATTTAATAATTTCATGTCAAAGATAATATGAAGCAAATCCACAGAATATGAAGCAGAACCTGCACTTCGGAATAAAGACCAAATATGGGCTTCCAGCACTGTCCCAGTTAATACTGTCACTCTGTCATAACATTACAGCACAAATATCTCCAATCATTCTGTTTTTCTCTTGTGTAACCTGGTGTAAAAATTTAACCAATTATATTTTGTTTGACAGAGCCTCAATGAGCTCTGTCAAGTAAGGTATATTTAGTTCGATTTTAAACTGCATTATAGGAAATGTTTGCTGCAGAAAACTTTGCCATTTTGACATCAGAGGGCTGAGAGATAATTGCCCTACCGGTAATCAACTTTATTATAGGCTGTAAGGCCACACAAAGTAGATCTTCTGTTTCTCAGACCATTATTTGTAAAATTGCAAGCAGGCGAATGGTTTTTTATTTTATTTTTTATTTCTGTAATTATTTCTTTGCCATCAAAAGTTCATGTTCTTGGTTTATGTATAGGCCTCATAATGTATGGCATAGCATGGGTGGTGGTGTATTTTGTCCCTTGAGAGCAAGAAGGCTTTGCAATGCTAAAGTATTGCAAAGCCTTCTTGCACTCAAGGGACAACTTTAGCAATTTTTTTTTACTTGGGTAAAATATCGGACATAAACCATTTAATTTTTATTTTTTTTAAGTTTACATTGGTTATAAAAAGAGAGCACGTGGCAGCCAAAAGGACCATGTTGGAGGGCCTGAGATACAGATTTTTAATTTTTTAGGCCTAATGTATCCTTTGTAACAAAAATAATATTTGTGTAATGTGTACTCACCTTCTTTTTCCTTTTCTTTTGTTTCCTTTTCTTTTTCCTTGGCTTCTTTTTCTTTAACATCTTTCTCCTTTTCTTTTGCTTCTTTCTCCTTTTCCTTAGCTTCCTTTTCCTTAGCTTCTTTTTCTTTTTCCTTAGCTTCCTTTTCTCTTTCCTTAGCTTCCTTTTCTCTTGCCTCCTTTTCCTTCGCTTCTTTCTCTTTTTCTTTTGATAGCTTTTCTTTTTCCTTAGCTTCCTTTTCTCTTTCCTTAGCTTCTTTTTCTTTAGCTTGTTTTTCCTTTTCTTTAATCTCCTTTTCTCTGACTTTCTCTTTTTGAGCAGCTTCCCTCTCAACTTTTTTTGTTTCTGATTCTGCTAAAACATCAGGGGGTATTCTGGGATATGTCTTATTCATCCAGACTGCATACTCTTCTTCAGATAATTGGAAATCTGCCTCTTTATTTGGGAATGATAAGATTTCTGACTCATTCTGAAAGGGAGTTGAATAAAAAAAAAAATTTAGTGGCAAAGCCAGGGTGGTGGGGGTGGGTGTTCTGGCACCTAAAAATGACAGTGCCCACCCCACCCCCCTCAAAATGGCAAAATTAAAGCATCAAAGGGTCCAAGATTCACTCTAAGGGTATTGGATTTTAAAATTTTCTCCACCCACCCCAAACCCCCACCAATGAGAGATGGATACTGTAGGCCTGAGGTGGGGTGGGTATGGCCTTCCCATCGGTGGGTTTGGGGAAGCCCCCTTCCCCCAACCCACACCAATGGCAGGGCCATACCCACACTTCCTCAGGTCTATGGCCTTTGCATATGTCTGTGGCATATATCGACCCTGCACCCAAAATTATATCCCCCCTCCCCCTCAATAGGAAATCCTAGCTACACCCCTGCCTTGCATGTGCCAAGTTAGTATGTTGGACAGTCTGGTTGTTCTTTCTGGGTACTCTGGCTTCCTTCACCTATAACTATCAAATATGATGTGAACTTGGCTATTGAAAGTATTGTTAAACACCAATAAACAAACAAACTATAATGACTACACAAACAGAGTTGAAACTAGAAGTCCTGTCACTTTATTGTGCACAATTTTGAAATAACAGCGTACTGAGTTAAGTCCATTTTTGTCCTTATCAAACTTTCCCTGTCAAACTACGCAATTAGCGTGACTCAATTCATGTAGAAATGAAAGTGTCAATGACACTGTAGCTCAACTTGTCAAGACATGTACATGTATAGCATGTGACACAGCAATGACAAACATCTAGGTAATGACCTGATAACAAAGGTACATATAAAGTATTGTAACGGCCTGTACATAAATACTGACCATAGCCTGTAACAAATGTATAGGTAAAGTATTGTAAAGGTGGGTGACATTCAGATGCTAAACTAGAAAAGAAATCTTTGAGTCCCAGAGTGGGTCTGACTGAACCTCAAAATATTTGTTCTCATAGCACAGTGATAACAAAGGCACCCCAAAACACACTCATTCCTGTCCCAAGGTGAAAACAAAGGTACCCAAGAAGTTTCGTGAAGATCAGTTCATAAATACGAGCTGTATAGAAGTTGTGACAAAAAACTGATTGGACCTAATTATCGTACTAAATGGCCACTGGCAGCCATCTTGAATTTTGGACCTCACTCAGAAACACTCGTTCTCGTCCCAAGGTGATAACAAAGGTATCCAAGAAATTTCGTGAAGATCAGTTGATAAATACAGCCTCTAGCCCGAGCCGTATTGACATGTGCACTTACAGAGTGTAAGTACCACTAAATAAATCAAAATTCATCTAATTTGCATAATTTCTGCATGAGAAAAAAACCCGTACTGTATGTGATGTATTCCATTTTACTAAACATTCATACAAAAATTTATTCAAATCAGAACTTTCATACAGAAGTTCTGTACAAAAGACTGATTGCACTAATTTTGGTACAAAATGGCTGCTGGTGGCCATGTTGAATTTCGGACCACACCCAAAAACACCCATTCTCATCCCACGGTGGTAACAAAGGTACCCAAGAAGTTTTGTAAAGATCGGTTCATAAATACGGCCTCTAGCCTGAGCCGTATAGAAGTTGTGTACAAAAAACTGATTAGACCTAATTTCGGTACAAAATGGCCACTGGAAGCCATCTTGAATTTCGGACCGCACTCTGAAACACTCGTTCTCGTCCCAAGGTGATAGCAGAGGTACCCAAGAAGTATCGTGAAGATCGGTTGATAAATACAGCCTCTAGCCCGAGCCGTATTGACACGTGTACTTACTGTGTGTAAGTAGCACTGAAAAAATCAAAGTTCATCTAATTTGCATAATTTCTGCACGACAAAAAAACCTGTATTATATGTGATGTATCCCATGGTACTAAACATTCACACAAACAATTATTCAAATCAGAGCTTCCATGTGAAAGTTCTGCGCAAAAATCTGATTGCCCCTAATTTTGAACAAAATGGCTGCCAGTGGCCATCTTGAATTTCAGACCGCACCCAAAAACACTCTTTCTCGTCCCACGGTGACACCAAAGGTACCCAAGAAGTTTTGTGAAGATTGGTTCATAAATGCGGCCTCTAGCCCGAGCCGTATTGGCATTTGCACTGACCGTGCTGAAAGTAACACTAAATACATCAAAGTTAGTCTAATTTGCATAATTTACGTACAAGAAAAAAAACCTGTATTATATGTGATGTATCCCATGGTACTAAACATTCATACAAAAAATTATTCAAATCAGCGCTTTCATATGGAAGTTCTGTGCAAAAAACAGATTTCTGCATCGTCGTTACAAAATGGCAGCTCGCAGCCATCTTGAATTTCGGACTGGACCCCAAAACACTCGTTCTCGTTCCATAACAAAGGTACCCAGGAAGTTTCGTAAAGATCAGTTCATAAATATGGCCTCTAGCCCAAGCCGTATTGAATTGTTGATGGACAGACGGACGACGGACGATTGGCCATGGCATAAGCTCAAATTTGGCTTCGCCAATTTTGAGCTAAAAAGCATGCTCAACTCTGTAAAATTCTATACAGTGGAGTCCACTTAATTGGATATCTCTTAATTGTATATCCCTGTTAATTGAATATAATTTTCAAACACAAAACTATTTACCATACCTTCAGTACAAATTTGATCTGTTAATTGCATATGGGTTGTAGAGTAAACTCCTGTAAACTCCTGTTAACCCTTTACCTAACGAATCGCCTGCATCCGCCCGCGTAATATGCAAATTGAGCAGTTGAAAAAATTAAATCTTTCAAAATATTTCATCAAAACCATATCATGTGACCCCTCATTGGAACGAGCTCATTAAGCTCGTTTCCAGTGATGGGTCACATGATATGGTTTTGTTGATGAAAAATTTTAAAAAATTATATTTAAAATAATAAATTCTGATATCGTCTGCGTTGGGTTAAGGGTTAATTGTATATAAATTTTTGTAATATGTCGAAAAAATTACTGTGACACGCACCAAATTCCCCTTATTTATCAACCTTTTTGGCATCACTACATCCAATACAGGCATTTATTCTATTATATCTTGTTTGACAGAGCTCATAGAGCTCTGTCAAACAAGATATAATAGAATAAATGCTCAGTTTACCTCCAGAACACAGGAAACTGACCAAATCCCTGTTAATTGTATACTCCTGTTAAATGAATAATTTTCACTGGCAAAATGGATATTGAATTAAGAGGATTCTACTGTAATAGTAAACAGATCATTAACATCATTCCTAACCTCTACTGGGATATATGTACATGTAATGACGTAAATAGATATTAAAATTTATCTATTGACTAAAGTGAATTTTTTTATTTGATTGGTTGATAGATACGTGGTATGAGACCATATTCACTGAAATCCATGATACGTCCGCCCAGCCACTGACAAATTTCCCATACCCAGTGGAAGCCTTGTTCCGAAATCTACAAACTGTCCATACCCCGTATATTTTTTTTATACTAGTCATATCAGCATATTTTCACAAAAACTCTTTTGCACAAAAATTCCACAGAAACCTGTATGGCTCAACAATGGAAGATATAAGATCTCATGCTGTGTGTGTTCACACATGAAATAGATTGTACTTCTAAAACGGAAAGTCAATCGATAAATTTGTTATCCCGTGTCTGATCACGTGGCATGGGTTTTTACCTACCCGAAGCCAGCCGTATCCCATTCGGCCTTCGGCCTCATGGGATACGGCGGACTTCTGGTAGGTAGAAATCCATATCACGTGATCAGACACGGGGTAACTAATATTGACTGCTTATACAGAATGAAGAGGTCTGATTATTACTTAATCGCAGCGCCCTATATTCCCCATTCGAAAAGTATTTATAATTGTTCATAACAGCAGAAGCACTTGCAAACTTTCATCACATGGACCAGAGATTAACACTAATGTTGTACAGTGCACAGGGTTAGTTACTCAGTTTATAATAACACTTTTATATAACCAAACAGTATGACCAATCGTTTGCGATGTACAGGCTAGTTATAAAAATTCGGAAAAATTCACAGGCTCACATCTAGACATCACATCAAAGGTACATATGAAATTTGAAACTGGTCAGGTAAGAGATGCGGTCTGTAGGGTGTGTCAATGGAATTGTTGACAATTTATATACCAAATCTAAGATGGCTGCTGGCGGCCATGTTTTTCAACGAAATTCAGAAAAATTCAATGGATCCCATTGAGACATTGCCCCAAAGCCATGTATGAAATCTGGAACTGATCGAGTTAGAGCTGTGGCCTGTAGGGTTTACTAACAGAATTTTGGATGGACAGAGGAACGTATGTATGGATGGACGAGGGAACGCAACCCATCCTAATAGCTTATACTTGACGTAGTCAAGTTGAGCTAAATGAAAGTGTCAATGACACTGTAGCTCAACTTGACAAACTTCAACTTGGTAAGTTATAAATGAAATGGCAAAATTGAAGATCATTGGTACCAATGTCATTTTTTTTGCCAGTGGCAACATTTTTTGACAGAAACCGAAGAAAATCGATAGCTCCCATCTAGAGGCCTCCCCAAACAAGCATGCCAGGTTTCAAAGCAATCCGATCATAAATGTGCCCTGTAGGGTGTACAAAAGGGAAATATTGTGGTCTGACTAGACTAAATTCTAAGAACGTTGGCCGTGGCAACATTTTTTGACGGAAATGGAAGAAAATCGATAGCTTCCATCTAGAGGTAACCGTAAATAAGCATACCAGGTTTCAAAGCAATCTAATCATAAATGTGCCCTGTAGGGTGAGCCAAAGGGAAATATTGTGGTCTGACTGAACTAAGTTCTAAGAATGTTGGCTGCGCAACATTTTTTGATGGAAATTGAAGAAAATCGATAGCTCCCATCTAGAGGTCACCCCAAACAAGCATGCCAGGTTTCAAAGTAATCCAATCATAAATGTGCCCTGTAGGGTGTGCCAAAGGGAAATATTGAGTCTTATGACTAAACTAAGTTCTAAGAACGTTGGCCGTGGCAACATTTTTTGACGGAAATTGAAGAAAATCGATAGCTCCCATCTAGAGGTCTCCCCAAACAAGCATACCAGGTTTCAAAGCAATCAAATCATAAATGTGCCCTGTAGGGTGTGCCAAAGGGAAATATTGTGGTCTGACTAAACTGAGTTCTAAAAACATTGGCCGCGGCAACATTTTTTGACGGAAATTGAAGAAAATCGATAGCTCCCATCTAGAGGTCACCCCAAACACGCATGCCAGGTTTCAAAGCAATCCGATCATAAATGTACCCTGTAGGGTGTGCCAAAGGGAAATATTGAGTCTTCTGACTAAACTAAGTTCTGAGAACGTTGGCCGTGGCAACATTTTTTGCCGGAAATTGAAGAAAATCGATAGCTTCCATCTAGAGGTCACCCTAAATAAGCATACCAGGTTTCAAAGCAATCAAATCATAAATGTGCCCTGTAGGGTGTGCCAAAGGGAAATATTGTGGTTTGACTAAACTAAGTTCTAAGAACGTTGGCCGCGGCAACATTTTTTGACGGAAATGGAAGAAAATCGATAGCTCCCATCTAGAGGTCACCCCAAACAAGCATGCCAGGTTTCAAAGCAATCCGATCATAAATGTACCCTGTAGGGTGTGCCAAACGGAAATATTGAGTCTTCTGACTAAACTAAGTTCTAAGAACGTTGGCCGCGGCAACATTTTTTGACAGAAATTGAAGAAAATCGAGAGCTCCCATCTAGAGGTCTCCCCAAACAAGCATACCAGGTTTCAAAGCAATCTGCTCATAAATGTGCCCTGTAGGGTGTGCCAAAGGGAAATATTGAGGTCTGACTAAACTAAGTTCTACGAACGTTGGCCGTGGCAACATTTTTTGCCGGAAATTGAAGAAAATCGATAGCTCCCATCTAGAGGTCACTCTAAATAAGCATACCAGGTTTCAAAGCAATCAAATCATAAATGTGCCCTGTAGGGTGTGCCAAAGGGAAATATTGTGGTTTGACTAAACTAAGTTCTAAGAACGTTGGCCGCGGCAACATTTTTTGACGGAAATTGAAGAAAATCGATAGCTCCCATCTAGAGGTCACCCCAAACAAGCATACCAAGTTTCAAAGTAATCTGATCATAAATGTGACCTGTGAGGTGTGCCAAAGGAAATTGTGGACGTACGTACTAACGTACTTACGTACGTACGCCGACAGACGAGAAGTGATGGCAATAGCTCAGCTTGACTTTGTCAAGTTGAGCTAAAAATAGAAATAAATTAAAGGGTTCATGTCTGATGTTTTACCCAAGTTAATGAAAACTGATAAATTCAACCCTTAAGGGACTGGACAAGTGTCTTGAATTCCCACCATTCCACAGTATCTATACGTCTAATGGCTTAGCAGTGATTTCTAGTTAAGTCTTGGCTGCCTCTTAAGGCAGCCAAGACTTGATTAGAAACCACTACTTAGGAAATCTGTCTATGGTCAGCAAGATCTCCTCATGACGGAATGTTAAGGGCACCTGTTCCGAGGTTGGAAAATTCGTAAATAGGCCTTTAAGGGTAAAGGTAAATCTGTGCTGAAAACAAAACTTTAGATAGAGAACACATTGGAATGTGACTGTGTATAGTCAGGGATGTGGTGACAGGGGGTGGGTGGGGGGTGGGGTCTCTCACCCCCCCCCCCCCCCCCCCCCCCATCTAGGAGAATTTTTTTTCAATAGTTGGAAATTCCGAGGTCAAAAATCAAATAGTTGGAAATTCAATAAATTAACATTGTTCATGAAAAATATTAAAATTCCAACTAATGATAAGAAATTTTGATCTTTTATTTCCAACTGGAAACTTGAGTTTCAAATTTCCTACTCTAAAATTGACATGGCCTCAAAATTTTGACTTTGACATCAATCCGGTAAATTTTCTGACCCAGATACATTATAAAAGATGCTTTTTCCGTTTCAGGACTAGTGACAATTTTCAGAAGGGTTCATAACCCTTTACCCAATGCAGACGATTTCAAAATTCATTATTTTAAATATCATTATTAAAAACTTTTTTTAAAAATTTTAACAAAACCATATCAAGTGACCCCTCTCTGGAACAAGCTCGACGAGCTCATTCCAAAGAGGAGTCACATGATATGGTTTTGTTGAAATTATTTCGAAAAATAATATTTTGTCAGCAGATGTATTTGCATATTACGCAGACAGATGTGGGCGATTCATTGGGTAAAGGGTTAAAAGATATCACCCAGTACTGCAGTGCAACCACCTATCGAAATCACTAACAGTTGGAATTTACATCGGTGGCAGCCCCCCAGCTGAAACCCTCTAGCCACATCCCTGTGTATAGTCTGAATAAGTTGAGTATTTTTGAGGCAAACAAAACAGTATTTGCATGAACTACCACCATTTACCTACATCTAAGAATGAATATTGGGAGATATTGACATCAACTTAAAGTATATTTATTGTCAATATTAAAGCCATTTAGGAGTTTACAAATTTGAAATATATGTTTGAAGAAAAGTGAAATATGAAGCAATTGGCAGTAACGTTCATCATTGTCTGTTCATTTTGTTTCAGATGTGTTTATTGTTTTGTAAACAAATATCATGTGACTGTCGAGCTCATGTCATCAAAATGGAAAGTCTACATGTATTAACTGGTAGAGTGCTGAATTAATTTTGCATGGCAAAACTTGATCACATGTCTTTGACTTTTTACATTTTATGGGAGAGTGCATAGATGCACTCTCCCATAAATTGTAACAAGGCAAATCCATACAGACTAAATAATTTCCCATCCAAGATAATATGAAGAACATCCAGACAATATGAAGCCTTTTGCGGCCGCACCTGCACTTCAGAATAAAGCCCAAATATGGGCTTCCAGCACTCTACCAGTTAACAAGTGTTAAATGAGAGTCTGAAATGATAACGATATGCTAATCAAAAAACCACTGATTGTTGCAACGTTATTTACAATTTCCAATAACGTTCACAGTTGAATTCAAATCGAGTCAACAGTGATGTGTTGTCTATAACCAACACGGACCTAATTTGAATTTGGGAATTGTTTTTCTTCATTGGTTTGCGAGGCAGCCAAGTAAGCTATGCAGCCACTACTTGGCCATTTTCTTTTAAAAACATTATGCCTTATGTTAAGCCATTAAATCACTATAAATTGCAAACAAATATGCCTGTATATGCAGGTCAAACCGGATAAACCTTATCATATGAAAGACAATCTCCAAATGAATTCAGATTGACAATGAAGGTTCCGTATAAATAAAATTAAGCCATAGTATAATTTATTCTTATACGTATACACAGTTAAAATATATGTTTCGATGTCACATAAGATTTGTGTGTAAGACTCAAACATTGTGAGTTGAGGTGGTCCGTCAATTCAATTCAACTCGGTGGTAGTGTGTCTCCATATATATGAACTGAAGATTTGACAGATTTCAGACAAATCTAATTCAAAGGAATTCGAGTCGAACTTGTTCTGAAGTAATAATGAATTACAGACAAATCTAATTCAAACGAATTCGAGTCGAACTTGTTCTGAAGTAATAATGAATTACATTAATTAGTAAGAATTTGGCCTTGAAGATTTAAATGGAGAATGGTTGACTTATTTCTATTGGTATGGCACCATATTTACATGTATTGCTAGTCTACTTACAAGAGCCTGTAAATCATACATGGTATTTAAATGCTTCCAGATTTGATTTGTGGTGAATTTCTGTGCAGAGGACTGACTCAGTTTTTCATGAATACACACCATTTGAAAAAATCTGTTCACACCTAAAAGAAAATTAAAGCTTTACATTCATTTATTTATTTATTTACTGGTGTTGAATGACACTTTCTACAGCCAGGCTCATGCGCCGCTCACCTCATCTTGGACAGTTTTATGAAGCTGGAGTTCACAGAAAGAACCAATGAGCAGTGGCAAGCAATTGTCAGTCTCCTCAACATACTTATTCTACACAAGCAGGGTTAGTATTTGTTGAAGACAAGTACACTAACAACGTGCAGTATGCTTTAATACACAGTGCCACTGAGCTCCCATGTGGGCAATTGGGATTAAGTGCCTTGCCCAAGGACACAATGCTACCGTATTTACTCTATTTATTGGGACACTGTATGATTTGGGACACACATTTTTTCCAGAAAACTATATTTTTTTCATGCTCCAAAGTTTGGGGCATTCAGATTTGTTTCCAGTTGGCCCATCGCTAGTAGCAGACGACACTTAAAAAAAATTCTTGAGTAACTAAAAATTTTCATATTTTGCTTCCAAAACATAGCTTATGATCCCTCATTAAAACGAGCTCAATGCACTCGTTCCAATGAGGGATCATAAGCTATGTTTTGGAAACAGAAAATGAAAATATAAAAAAAAAATTGGACGGCAATTTTCATATATAGTGATGGAAAACGAATCACACACAACTTTATTCAGCATCAAATCAAGACCAGGCTGTGTTCTTTCCCCACTTTCTAAGAATTGGGACATCTGTGAAAATAATTATTTTTAGTGCCCCAATAGATAGAGTAAATACGGTAATACCCCTGGTGGTAATTGAACCATGCACCTAGCGGCTTCAAGTTCAATGATGTAATCATTGAGCCACTGTACTTCCCAAGCTTTACTTACACACAGACCTGGTAAAAATAACTGTACTGAGATCGTAATAGTGGTATTTTTCTCGATCTGATTGCCATCTGATATTTAAAATGTTCTCAGATTTTTTTTTGAGGGGTGAAATTCTGATGCGATGCTGAGAACCAGAGGACACTGTTGGACGGTGCATAATACGCCAATACAAGGATAAAATGACCTGAAATATCCTGACATTTTGCCAATAAAACCGTAAGAATATGGCTGTCAATGAGCCGGTTCCACTGACAACCATATTTGTAAGATTTTAGTTGGTGCCCCTCCCAAATAAATAACACATAACACAGCAGCTTGCCGACAAGCGATGGTGACATTGAGTGACACTCTCAAATTTATTTATACATTAAGAAAATCCTGTGCCACAGGCATGATGTGCAAAACACACCTGTTTGATCAAAATCATCAAACAACAAGAAATGTAGCGTTATGTGGCCGCCCAGGAAAAAACATAGATAACCCTGTATTTTGTTGTTTTTATATATATATGTATATATTTGTATATCAGGGGCCTATGGAAACCTGTTATCTGAAGCTGTACATACACGATGTACTGCCATCGTAACTATGAAGTGTCGGAAGTTCACTTCTTTTTTTTAATCTACACCAATACAAGAGGCACGATACTAAGCCCATGAGTATATACTAAAATTTGTAAGAGAGAAGATGTGAGCATCATAAAAGAACCGCTTGAACTGATGAAAAAGCCCCTACGATCAAACCTAGTAAATCATGTGACAACACCACTCCGGCCCATTGGTACAAATCAGTAATCCACTTATTTGAATATTCACAGACAACATTTTCCCGCTAAACTGCCATAACGTGGGAAAATATTGTTGGTAAATATTTTTTTTTTTAAATTACAGTTCATGTTTTAAAAATTAAAAAGCTATGTTGGGTAAAGGATTGACATATGTCATCAGTACACAGCAGGTGTTGAACCATGGTGGCCTCATGGGATCCTGGGACACTCCTAGCAGGTATGGATGGATTCTCGCAACCATTTACGTGAGAATCCAAAAGTATTCTCCCAAATTTAGTTGAAATATACAGTTGAAACTAGAAGTTCTGTGACTGTATTGTGCTCTATTGTAAAGTAATAGCGTGCTGAGTAAGTGCACTTTTGTCCCTGTCAAACTGAACCCTAAACTCAATTCCTGTAGAAAAACAGCATGCCCAACTCTGTGCAATATTCTATACTAGTAAGGCCCATAAAAATTAAAAATTTGTTTCTCAGGCCCTCCCACATGGTCCTTTTGGCTGCCGCATGTCTCTTTTTATAACCAATGTAAATTTAAAACAAATAAAAAATAAACGATTTACATCTGATATTTTACCCAAGTTAAAAAATTGATAAGTTTGTCCCTTGAGTGCAAGAGGGCTTTGCAATAGCACTGCAAAGCCTTCTTGCTCTCAAGGGACGAAATACACCACCACCCATGCTATTCTGTAGATTATGAAGCCTAAAACATTAACCGAGAACATGAACATTTGATGGCAAAGAAATAATTACAGAAATAAAAAAAATAGAATAAACAAGAGGCCCCACGAGGCCTGAAGCGCTCATCTTGAACAGAACAAGAATGAGTCTATATTAAGCAAGCCATCTCCATAAGCTACACTGCCTTTTCTTCAGTTGATCATAAAGTAAAATGTACAGCTCCCCTATGAAGCTCCTTGATACAACCTATGTGGATTAATCTAGAGGGTACTGAATACAAAATTTTTAATTCTTCAGCAAAATGGTCAATTCCGTCTCCCATAGAGAGCCCAAATATTAACCCAGGCTCTTGATTTGAACACAGTCGAATATAACTTCCCTAGAGATGTTGTGTACTGAATATGAAAGCATTCTGACTGTTGGATCTGAAGAAGAGAAATTGCAAAGAAATTTCTTTGAATTGCACTAAGTTCAAATTTGGGCTACCATAGCAAGCCCAAATATTAACCTATGGATCCGATTTGAACAAACTTGAATCTGACCCCCCTAGAGATGTTGTATACCAAATGTGAAAGCATTCTGACAAGTGGATCTGAAGAAGCAGATTTTTGTAGAAATTCCCTCACATTGTACTAAGTTAAATTTCATGTTCCCATATGGAGCCCAAATATTAACCTAGGCACTCGAATTGAACAACCTGCAATCCGACACCCCTAGAGATGTTGTATACCAAATATGAAAGCATGCCGACTGGTGGATCTAAAGAAGAAGATTTTTAAAGAAATTTCCTCATATTGCACTAAGTAAACATTTGGACTACCATAGTGAGCCCAAATATATACCTAGGGATCTGATTTGAACAAACTTGAATCTGACCCCCTTAGAGATGTTGCATACCAAATATCAAAGCATTCTGACTGGTGGATCTGAAGAAGATTTTTTTAAATTACCCTCCATATTGAACAAGGATAAAATTTGGGCTTCCATAGGAAGCCCAAATATTAACCTAGGGACTTGGTTTGAACAATCTTGAATCTGACCCTCATAACAATGATGTATACCAAATATTAAAAGATTCTGACTGGTAGTTCTGAAGAAGAAGATTTTTAAAGAATATTCTCCATATTACCCTACCGTATGTTAAAACTTTGGGCTTCTGTAGAGCCCAAATATGAACCAATGAGCTTTATTTCAACAAACTTTTATCTGACCCCCCTATGAATGCTGTATACCAAATATAAACAAGAGGCCCCATGGGGCCTGAAGTGCTCATCTTGTACAGAACACAATTTAAACAGAGTCCAAGAATGAGTCTACATTAAGCAAGCCATCTCCATAGGCTACACTGTCAATCCTTGAGTCCCTCAGGAGTGACAAAAATAATCTGGGCATCATGCCTTTTCTTCAGTTGATCATAAGTAAAATGCAGAGCTCCCCAATGAAGCCTCTTGATACAACCTATGTGGATTAATCTTAGTACCTCTAGAGGGTACTGAATACAAAATTTTCAATTCTTCAGCAAAATGGCCAATTCCGGATCCCATAGAGAGCCCAAATATTAACCCAGGCTCTTGATTTGAACACAGTTAAATCTGACTTCCCTAGAGATGTTGTGTACCGAATATGAAAGCATTCTGACTGTTGGATCTGAAGAAGAGAAATTGTAAAGAAATTTCCTCAAATTGCACTAAGTTCAAATTTGGGCTACCATAGCGAGCCCAAATATTGACCTATGGATCCGATTTGAACAAACTTGAATCTGACCCCCCTAGAGATGTTGTATACCAAATGTGAAAGCATTCTGACAAGTGAATCTGAAGAAGAAGATTTTTGAAAAAATTCCCTCATATTGCACTAAGTTAAATTTCATGTTCCCATATGGAGCCCAAATATTAACCTAGGCACTCGAATTGAACAACCTGGAATCTGACCCCCCTAGAGATTTGTATACCAAATATAAAAGCATTCCGACTGGTGGATCTGAAGAAGAAGATTTTTAAAGAAATTTTCTCATATTGCACTAAGTAAAAATTTGGGCTACCATAGTGAGCCCAAATATATACCTAGGGATTTGATTTGAACAAACTTGAATCTGACCCCCATAGAGATGTTGCATACCAAATATCAAAGCATTCTGACTGATGGATCTGAAGAAGAAGATTTTTTTAAATTACCCTCCATATTGAACAAAGATAAAATTTGGGCTTCCGTAGGAAGCCCAAATATTAATCTAGGGACTTGGTTTGAACAATCTAGAATCTGACCCTCATAACAATGATGTATACCAAATATTAAAAGATTCTGACTGGTGGTTCTGAAGAAGAAGATTTTTAAAGAATATTCCCCATATTACCCTATGTTAAAACTTCGGGCTCCTGTAGAGAGCCCAAATATGAACCAATGAGCTTTATTTGAACAAACTTTTATCTGACCCCCCTATGAATGCTGTATACCAAATATCGAAAGATTCTGAAGATTGGTTCTGGAGAAAAGATTTTTTTTAATTTTTGCAAATATACTGACTCAGCATTTTTTCGATGCCCATTACAGAACACCCTAACATAACCAGTGGCAATTTTTTTTTACCATTCAATTCTACTGGTCATAAGGATACTTCATACCAAATAAAAGCTCTCTGTTCCGTGGGGTTTGGGAAATATGGGCGTTTGAAAATATTTCTATTTTTAGCTCCCAGGGTTCCCATGGGGATGCAAGAATTTTTTTTTTTTTGCATGGGTCAAGTACTTATGACCCAATAATACCACAAACCAAATTTGGTTCATACCGGACCATCGGTTCAGAAAATAGAAATTTTGGGCAGGGCCAAAAATCTTACCCCTCCTATTACAAAGCCAAATATTACTTCACGAACTTCGTTTGAACAAATTTGATTCTACACCTCATATGGAAGCTCCATAGCAAATATCAAGTTACTGTACACACTGAGGAGAAGATTTTTAAAAATTGTTTGGAGCATTTTCCCCCACTCCCTCCCTATGGGGCTGGGCATGTTGAGTTGAACAAAAATGAAATGCCCCTTTGGGAGCATCACTCACACAAACTTTCACTTGAATTGGCCCAGTGGCTTTGGAGGAGAAGACCAAAACATGGTGTTGACAGACGACGGACGGAGAGCGATGAGATTAGCTCAGCTTGACTTTGTCAAGATGAGCTAAAAACCGCTCGCCCGCATAAAATGTTACAAATAATGGCCTGAGAAACAGAAGATCTATTTTGTGTGGCCTAAATAGAGATCATTAACAACATTCCTAACCTCTACTGGGATACATCAACATGTAATGACATAAATATATATTAGAATTCATCTGCATATACAGAATGAAGAGAGTGGATTACTACTTAAGGGTAGCGCAATATATTCTCCACTAAAAAGTATTTATAAATGTTCAAAATAGCTCAAGATACACTTGCAAACTTTCATAACATGGACCACTGTGTGCAATCCGCTTCAGTAGTCCATGTGATGGAAGTTTGCAAGTGTTTCTTGTGTTTTGTCCTCAGAAATTGTAAATAATTACTAAATGACAAATCTATACCTCGGCGATTTAGTAGTAATCCACCTTCCACATACTGCACACCTGAAAATAAGCTATCTGTCATTTGCAGAATGAGGTCCTCTGAGGGTGAATTTGGTGATGCTATCCTATACAATGGGCTAGGATCCCCCAATTTATCCTATGGGTACCTCTTTCTGTTTAGGCCTGAAACCTTGAATCAGATTTAGGTTCACAGAGGGTGAATTTAGTGATGCTACCCTGCTGTGCAGGGTAGCATCAGCATATTCACCCTCTGGAGACTTCATTCTTCAGATGACCGTCTGCTTATTTCCAGGCTTGCATACTGTAGTCTCAATATATTATTTTTGTTTCATCGGTTCAGTTTGTGATTTCACTACTGACGTCGCTAACAGCGCACTACATTTTGCATTGCACAGCACAAATGCTCTTGTATATTTCAGATTACTTCATTCTTCTGCTGTAAGGAGTGTACATGTATTAACTAATGAACAGTTTCTGCACTAATTATGACAAGACTTCAAGTTTCAACTGTAAGAGCTGGCTTTCAACCAGATTGTGATTTAACACCTCTGATTTGGGGGCAAGCCAGAAAATAAGCAGACTGGCATCTGCAAAATGAGGTCCCCAGAGGGTGAATTTAGTGATGCTACCCTGCACCGCAGGGTAACATCCCTAAATTTACCCTCTGTGAACCTCAATCTAAATCAGGGTCTCAAAACTATACAGAAGGAAGTACCCAGAGGATAAATTGACCTACTGTATGGGATAGCATCATCAAATTCACCCTCTGGGGACCTCATTCTGCAAATGTCAGATCGCTTATTTTCTGGCCTGTTTGGGGGCACCTGTAAACAGTGTGAAATTGGGGTAATCTAAAGGACTGACAACTCTTGAAGAAATACTTGAACACAGTGAATACACAATCCAACATGACATTATCACTAGAAAGTAATAAAAGTAAAACCTGTCTTGACAGACCACCCTTTTTGCCAAGCAAAAGTGGTCTGTCATGATAGGTTTGCAGTTTTAGCAAGTCAGTGAATGACCAACCAGACAATATTTGTTGCAGAAATGGAGATTTGATTTTACAACATTTTTTAATTATTATTTTATTTTAATTCAGTTTTAATAAAGTACAAAGAAATTGTTTAATAAAGTACAGTTAAAAGTACATAAACTGAAAAACTCTGAGATTACGAGGTGTAGGGACTGGTCCATCTAAAATAGTAATTTCTTACTTTTGTATGAACAAAGTGTGACATTTGTTCTTTTTCTATCAATATTTTCAAATAAACTATTTTTACTTTATAATAATTTACAGTTATACTTTGAAAAGTCAATGTTTTTGTGTCTGTCAGATTTTGTTTCATTGGCAAATAATTTCAGTCACAGTTTGAGTAAAAATAAGCTTACCTGGATGTTTTAGTTTGCTTAATCCTCTTTGATTTTGTCGCACTTAACCCTTTACCTAACGAATCGCCCGCATCTGCCCGCGTAATATGCAAATTCAGCAGTTGAAAAAAATATTTTTAAAGAATTTCAACAAAACCATATCATGTGACCCCTCGTTGGAACGAGCTCATTCCAACGAAGGGTCACATGATATGGTTCTGTTGAAATATTTGAAAAAAATGATATTTAAAATAATAAATTTTGATATCGTCTACGTTGGGTAAAGGGTTAAGCAAATAATGGACATGAACTAACTGGGTTTTTTTTTAACAATAATCGTTATCTTTTCACGGGGATCTTGATAAAAATTTCTCAGAACTGAAGAGTTATACAACTGAAAGCCAATTAATATAGTTTTTAGACAATCTACAGTGAAAGATATTTGGCATACTTGTGTATGATTTCAGATATTGGGGAGCGCGGTGGCTCAGTAGGTAGAGGTGCAGGCTGCAAGCCGAGAGGTCCTCGGTTCGAATCCCACCTGCGGCAACTGTGTTGTGTCCTTGGGCAAGACACTTCATCTCCATTGCCCGCATGGGGGGCACGATGACGCCATGTATTAAGGCGTACTGCACGTCGATGGTACGCATGTCTTCAACCAATCTAACCCTGCCTGTGCTGCAGTGCGGAGTTACGATGTTGGGGAGCTGGCAGCTGCTCGTCGTTGCTCGGTGGTTCTCTCCAGGTATTCCGGCTTCCTCCACCCGTAAAACTGTCACGGTCATGATTAGCCATTGTGCATAAATATATGACCTTAAACATCAATAAATAAATAAATAAATATTTCAGATATTGAGGTTTTGGGGGACAATTGTCCTGACCGACAATTTCACTTTTGGGCAGATGTCCTGGTTACAATTTTGAACTATTGATTTCTGTACACATTGCATTGATCTTAACTGATTTTAATACTCTGAAATTGCCAAAAAATGATTTTGTGGTCTTTCAAAACAGGATATAAATGTAGTTTTTTTCACAATTTTGCGGTCTCGGATCTCTCAAGATAGGTGGTCTTTCATAACAGGTCCATTACAGAGTGAGACCAATCGGTACATGACCACAGTGGTCTCTAAAGACAGGTTTTACTGTATATTAAATTTGGATAAAATATTTTGCCTGGTTTTCTTTAAAATGATGACAAGAAGTGAGTGAAGTAGGATGGAAGGAGGCGAGAAGGAAGGATGGATAGAATCCATGCCTACATGAAAATGTATATCCCCCTCCCACTACATGGTGAAGGATAATGATTCATTCAGCCTGGTTTATTATAAGAAGTTCAACATGCCTGCTTGAAAAAATGGAAACACTTTTCAACCAACAAATCAGCACACTGTTAATACATGAATAGGCCAAACAAGTCTCTCTTTTATTATCCTCAAATGCACAGTTCCAGCTAATACATTTGAGGATAACTACAAGACCATGTTTTATGTCATTCTTAATTTGTCGATAATTTCAATACAGTTGTACCCTGTTAATTCAATAGCCACTGTGCCCCAAAAAATTATTCAATTAACAGAGATTTTGTCACTTTCATGTGTTCTAGAGATGAACTGTGAATTTATTGTATTATGTCTTGATTGACAGAGCAGCCATAGGGCTCTGTCAAACAAGATATAATCAAATAAATTTATTTATTTACTGGGGTTTTAGAGCACTTTTGACAGCCACGGTCCCCTTATGCCGGAAAGTTTTAGGGGTGGAGGAAGCCGGACTACCTGGAGAGAACGACTGAGCAATGGCCAGCAACTGCCAGACTCCACAACATACAGTTAAAACTAGAAGTCCTGTCACGAAATGCACGCTTATCTAGGCTTAATTGCACGTAGGAATTGTGTGCAATTGCCATATCAAATGACATCCAAAGCATGGCAGGTTCTCCTGGTTACTCATAGCAAACACAGTCAATGTTTCGGCCAATGGACCTCCGGGTTACCCGGAGGTCCATTGGCTGAAACATTGCTTGTGCATAGGTGATATGTACATAATTTGATAGCCTTACTGTGGTCATAACGCGTAGATTAATGTGCAGATCAGCGTGCTATTTGTGCGCATTTCATGACAGGACTTCTAGTTTTAACTTTACTAACTCCACACAAGCAGAGTTAGCAATGTTTGAAAACAAGTGCACTATCAACTTGCAGTATGCCTTAGTACACAGTGCCACTATGCTCCCTCATGGGCAATCAGGATGAAGTGCCTTGCCCAAGGACACAATGCAGTAACCCTTGGCAGGGATCAAACTGTGAACCTTTCGGTTTGAAGTTCAATGCCATAGTCACTGAGCCACCACACACTCACAAGATTAAATGCTTGTACTGAATGTACTGAGGACAAATAGGTAAAAAAGGGTGAATTTGGTGATTGTCAGGGTAATTTCTTGACATATTACAAGATTTTTTACTCAACAGGACTTCATTCTATAACCTATATGCAATTAACAGGTCCAATTTGTACTTAAAGTATGATAAGTGGCTTCGTGAGTGCAAATTATATTTAACAAGTGCATGTCCCTGTCACTGCTTGGGCTGTAGAGTTAACTCAACATGTCACCCTGTCTACGTTAGTCCAGATAAATATAACCCCAAAATGCACCTCGATAAATCTGAAATGTAGAAGTTCATCCGGCCCTTTCTCTGGCTGAAGGGTCAACACAATGTAACCAGCATTACTCTGGCTGAGGTGTTAATAGGATGACACACATAAAATGAACACTACCTCTGTTTCTCCCAATAAATGAAAGTGTCAACGACACTGTAGCTTAACTTGTGTGTTGTGTTTGATGAAAAGGATAATGTTCAATGTTTATGAAAGGATTATGAAAAAAAGACAAGAATTGTGGTAATTGGGAATATGTTCATTTCTGTTCCCTGTATGCTATGTTTGTGATAAAAAATAATATGAGGTGTACACTGTACTAAAGAGCTGAGGAGTGGGTTAATATAACCTCACAGTTAATGTATGTGGCCCTCACAGTTAACGTATATCAACGAAAGTTACCAAGTTACAGTGAAATTATTCCAAAACAAGTCATCCTATCAAGTTATACTGAAATCCCTTCATAAATATGGCCTGTAGACTGTGCTAAAGGTTTTCGGGCTTTGGGCCCCTGGAGCCATCAGTTTCCCAATTGCATTCAAAGGGGACGTTCTCATCTAGACATTATATGAAGTCAACCTACCAAGTTACAATGAAATCCCTTCATAAATATAACCTGCAGACTGTGCTAAAGGTATGGGGGTTTGGGGCTCAGGCAGCCATCAAGGCTGTATGATCATGACCAAAATGGGACATGCTCATCTAGACAATATTTGGAGTCATCCTACCAAGGTACAATGAAATCCCTTCATAAATATCACCTGCAGACTGTGCTGAAGGTTTTTGGGCTTCAGGCCAATCACAGTTGCCTAATGGTATCCAAAAGGGGCTGTTCTCATCTAGACATTATATGAAGTCAACCTACCAAGTTACAATGAAATCCCTTCATAAATATGAACTGAAAGCTGTGCTAAAGGTTTTCGGGCTTTGGGCTCGGGCAGCCATCATGGCTGAATGATCACAACCAAAAGGGGACATTCTCATCTGGGCATCATCAGGAGTGATCCTACGAAGTTACAATGAAATCCCTTCATAAATATGACCTGTTGACTATGCTCAAGATTTTCGGGCTTTGGGCACCTGTAGCCATCACAGTTGACCAATCATGACCAAAAGGGGATGTCATCATCTAGGCATTATATGGAGTCAATCTAACAAGTTACAATGAAATTCTTCCATAAATAAGACCTATAGACTATGCTAAAGTTTTTTGGGCTTGGGAGGCCATCAAGGCTGAATGATCGTGACCAAAAGGGGACGTTCTCATCCAGATATTATTTGGAGTCATCCTACCAAGCTACAATGAAATTCCTTCATAATTATGACCTGTAGACTGTTCAAAAGGTTTTTGGGCTTCAGGCCCCTGTAGCTGTCACAGTTGTCCAATCGTGTCCAGAAGGGGACGTTCTCATAAATACATTATATAAAGTCAAACCTACCAAGTTACAATGAAATCCCTTCATAAATATGACCTGTACAATGTGCTAAAGGTATTCAGGCTTCGGGCTGAATGATCGCAACCTAAAGGGGATTCTCATCTGGGCATCATCTGGAGTGATCCTACGAAGTTACAATAAAAAATGTGTTTAATTGTGAAAGGGTACATGACAACGAATTAAAAGAGACGTGCCCTTACTAAACTTCACAAACAGTTTGGGCATGCCTCATAAGCCTAGAAAAGCGCACAGTTCGTGACAGGACTTCTAGTTTCAACTGTACTCAAGGGTGTGTGTGCGACATGTCAAGTGTGTTAAAAACATAAGAAACCTAATCCGAAACCGGCTGTTCATTTCACAATGGGAAATGATTTCAACCAAATAGTTGCACTTGATTTGCACTTGATCTACACCAACAATGAGAGTATTCAGGATTCACATGCCCAGGAAATTGAACCTTCCAGTGAAAGTAATGAAGTGTCAGATGATGATCAAGAAAAGAGCAGCACTTCAATGTCAGTTCATTCTACGACTTGTATTCAGTCGAACAAGCTGAAAAAGTATCAGCGTGTTGAGTTCAATGTTCAAAGTGAAATTGTCAACCAAATTGTGAAGATTCTTGGTAGAGCTGGGAAAGCTTCAACTGGAACAAAGAGCTGGTACAGTGTTGAATACGAGAAACCAGATTTCAAGAAAGGAAAATATATATCGATTGATTTAAGTGAGGTAGAGAACTTAACCATTCTCAACACTCTCGTGGATTCAGGTAACAAAGAATGTATACTTATGACTGATATTGATTTTGCTGATGCAAAGAAAGATGAGGTAGAGAACTGGAAGAAACAAAATGCTTATGAAGAAACTGAAGACTCTGGGCAGAAAAGTGTAACAAGATGGGTTTGCACAGAGAAATAAGATGAATATGGTGTTATGAGAAAAGCAAGACTAGTGGCTGGAGGTTTTGAGGAAGATTGCTTAAGAACATTAAGGAAAGATATTTATTTATTTATTGGTGTTTAAGGTCACATATTTCTGCACAATGGCGAACCATGACCGTGACAGTTTTACGGGTGGAGGAAGCCGGAGTACCCGGAGAGAACCACCGAGCAACTGTCAGCTCCCCAACATACCAACTCCACACAAGCAGGGTTAGCATTGGTTGAAGACAGGTGCACCATCGACATGCAGTATGCCTTAGTACACAACGTCACCGTGCCCCCACGTGGGCAATGGGGGTGAAGTGTCTTGCCAAGGACACAACATGGTTGCCGCAGGTGGGATTCGAACCGAGGACCTCTCAGCTTGAAGCCTGCACTTCTACCAACTGAGCCACTGCGCCCCCTAAGGAAAGATTCATCGACATGTGATAAGCATTCACTAAGATGTATCTTGTCAACTGACAGCCACAAAGGATGGAAGATCAACAGCCTTGATGTGAAAACTGCATTCTTACAACGTGATGAAATCCATCGGCAAGTTTTCATCAGATCTCCCAGAGAAACTAAAAAGAATATCATTCGGCGCTTTAAGAAATGTGTGTACGGGTTAGCAGATGCATCTCTTTGCTGGTATGAAATGGTCAAGAAAACTTTGCTTGCATTTGGAGTGAAAATGTCTTCTGTGGATCCAGCGGTTTTCTACTGGCATACTGACAAGAGGCTTGCTGGTGTTTTAGCTGTTCATGTTGATAATTTCCTGTGGGCTGGAAGTGGGGAATTCAAAAGGCAGGTGATTGCCGACTTAAAAATAGGCCGATGGAATCGTTAGATGTGTACCCATACGTGCAACTAGTAGAAAGCTGTATGATGGAGGGCCACCACGGATGCCGACATTATGTACACCATACATGGTATGGGTACAAATAGAAATGGATTGGAGGAGTGGCTAATTTGATGGATAAAGGGTTAATATCTCCGGATCAAATTATCAGCTTTACATAAATGAAAGTGTCAATGACACTGTAGCTCAACTTGACAAACTTGAACTTGGTAAGTTATAAATGAAATGGCAAAATTGAAGATCATTGGTACCAATGTCATTTTTTTTTTGCCAGTGGCAACATTTTTTGACAGAAACCGAAGAAAATCAATAGCTCCCATCTAGAGGCCTCCCCAAACAAGCATACTAGGCTTCAAAGCCCTGTAGGGTGTACAAAAGGGAAATATTGTGGTCTGACTAGACTAAATTCTAAGAACGCTGGCCGTGGCAACATTTTTTGACGGAAATTGAAGAAAATCGATAGCTCCCATCTAGAGGTCTCCCCAAACAGGCATATCAGGTTTCAAAGCAATCAAATCATAAATGTGCCCTGTAGGGTGTGCCACAGGGAAATATTGTGGTCTGACTAAACTGAGTTTCAAAAACGTTCGCCGCGGCAACATTTTTTGACGGAAATTGAAGAAAATCGATAGCTCCCATCTAGAGGTCACCCCAAACAAGCATGCCAGGTTTCAAAGCAATCCAATCATAAATGTACCATGTAGGGTGTGCCAAAGGGAAATATTGAGTCTTCTGACAAAACTAAGTTGTAAGAACGTTGGCTGTGGCAACCTTTTTTGACAGAAATTGAAGAAAATCGATGATAGCTCCCATCTAGAGGTCTCCCCAAACAAGCATACCAGGTTTCAAAGCAACCTGATCATAAATGGGCCCTGTAGGGTGTGCCAAAGGGAAATATTGAGGTCTGACTAAACCAAGTTCTACGAACGTTGGCCGTGGCAACATATTTTGCCGGAAATTGAAGAAAATGGATAGCTCCCATCTAGAGGTCACCCTAAATAAGCATACCAGGTTTCAAAGCAATCAAATCATAAATGTGCCCTGTAGGGTGTGCCAAAGGGAAATATTGTGGTTTGACTAAACTAAGTTCTAAGAATGTTGGCCGCGGCAACATTTTTCGACGGAAATTGAAGAAAATCGATAGCTCCCATCTAGAGGTCACCCCAAACAAGCATGCCAGGTTTCAAAGCAATCCGATCATAAATGTACCCTGTAGGGTGTGCCAAAGGGAAATATTGAGTCTTCTGACAAAACTAAGTTCTAAGAAAGTTGGCCGCAGCAACCTTTTTTGACAGAAATTGAAGAAAATCGAAGGCTCCCATCTAGAGGTCTCCCCAAACTAGCATACCAGGTTTCAAAGCAATCTGATCATAAATGTGCCCTGTAGGGTGTGCCAAAGGGAAATATTGAGGTCTGACTAAACTAAGTTCTACGAACGTTGGCCGTGGCAACATTTTTTGCCGGAAATTGAAGAAAATGGATAGCTCCCATCTAGAGGTCACCCTAAATAAGCATAACAGGTTTCAAAGCAATCAAATCATAAATGTGCCCTGTAGGGTGTGCCAAAGGGAAATATTGTGGTTTGACTAAACTAAGTTCCAAGAACGTTGGCCGCGGTAACATTTTTTGACGGAAATTGAAGAAAATCGATAGTTCCCATCTAGAGGTCACCCCAAACAAGCATACCAAGTTTCAAAGTAATCTGATCATAAATGCGACCTGTGAGGTGTGCCAAAGGAAATTGTGGACGTATGTACTAATGTACATACATACGTACGTACGCCGACGGACGAGAAGTGATGGCAATAGCTCAGCTTGACTTTGTCAAGTTGAGCTAAAAACTATACAGCACAGCACACCAGTAACCTGAATAAATATATAAAGTAACTTGACAATCCAAGCAATATTTTTCAAGTTATCGAATGCCAAAGGGATTGGAGAAATTTTCAATTTGAAGGATAAAGGGTTAATATCTCAGGATCAAAATAACAGATTTACACCAAAAACTATACAGCTCAGTACATCAGTAACCTTAACACAAATATAAAGTAACTTGACAATCCAAGCAATATTTTTCAAGTTATCGAATGCCAAAGGGATTGGAGGAATTTTCAATTTGAAGGATAAAGGGTTAATATCTTGGGATCAAATCATCAGATTTACACCAAAAACTATACAGCTCGGCAAATCAGTAACCTGAACACAAATGTAAAGTAACTAGACAATCCAAGCAAAATTTTTCAAGTTATCGAATGCCAAAGGGATTGGAGGAATATTCAATTTGAAGGATAAAGGTTTAATATCTCAGGATCAAATTATCTGATTTATACCAAAAACTATACAGCTCGGCACATCAGTAACCTGAACACAAATATAAAGTAACTTGACAATCCAAGCAATATTTTTCAAGTTATCGAATGCCAAAGAAATGGATACGGATGCCAGACGGACTGATGGATGGACGGACAGATGGATAGACGGATGGACAAAGGATGGACGAACGACGGATGGTCACCCCGGATGCCGGCATTATGTGTACCATACATAGTATGGGTACACATAAAAAGTGAAGGCTGCACTCCATTGACTCAGGTCGCAGTAAAAATTACCAGTTGTGCACACTTGGGTGGTAAACGTGGCTCTCACTGTCCAAGTGTGCGAGACTGGTAATTTTACTGGACCTGAGTCAATGGAGTTGAACACTGTAAAATGTTCAGTTTAATGTAGTTCTTTCGTGTCTCGACTTATCTAGCAGTCAACGGACTGTAAACACAGCAAAATATGTTCAATTTAATGTAGTTTTTTGTGAGCCTTGAATTGTCTGGTAGTGCATGGTATTACAATTGGAATCGGCCATTTTTGGTAATCAGTTGAACACTATTATCGGTCAGTACGTATTTCCAAGGTAAACGCCATGCATATTTTTTAAAAACTGTCCAATTCTTGCATAGTTTTTTAAGGACATGTTGTTTTCTGAAACGAAATGTGCCACTTGAAATTTTCTAACGAGTTGGCTCCAGTGGAATTTACTTCATTTTTACACTGATTCTCTATAGTTAACAGGCCTTTCAGTTAAAAAGAGGCACTGGAGTTGGCGCTGCTTGCATTATCACTTTCTGGCTTAGTACGCTCCAAGTTGCCTTGTTGATAGGGACGTTGATTGTTAGAAAAGTTT
Organism: Pictodentalium vernedei; assembly: GCA_031216915.1. NCBI lineage: Eukaryota > Metazoa > Mollusca > Scaphopoda > Dentaliida > Dentaliidae > Pictodentalium > Pictodentalium vernedei. The sequence goes on from CM062293.1 coordinate 463,972,665, forward strand.
TCAGATATTTTAATGGACACCTCCCCCCCCCCCCCCCCCTTTCCCCTTTTGTATAATTGACTTTGTGATGTAGGAGACTGCTTTGCATTTCTTAAGTACATTTGTTCCCATTACCCACTTATCAAGTTTTGCAGATACATTTTCAATTTATCGTCAATCTATTTTCGTGGAATCTTTTTCGTAAACTTCTTTGCAAAGTTTACAATAAACCAATTCAACAGTCTCTTGCTCGTCACAGTTGTATGTAAAACATTCTAAACACCAACTTTCAACAGTTTATTTTATCACCATATTTGTCAAATAATGATCAGTGTTCAATTATTTCACCACTGCAGCATTATTTTCAAGGACAAAAAACAACCGGAAATTCGGAATAATGTGTGCGCATTCTGACTATTCATTGCTACAAGCAACGCAGAGTTGAAAATACTGTACATTATAAAATCTGAAAATGACTTTATTTCACTGACACACAACATTGGTGACGACATGGCTCATGACGTGGCATTACTCCATGGCATTCTCTTCCCATGCAGCCATGGTAAAACACAACTGCCATGGCTTTTACCATGTCACTGCCAATTGCCATGGCTAATTTCACAGGCTTAACACAAATAATTAAATGAAATTAGTCAGCTGACTTCATCTCACCAGACTCATCAGATTTTTTTTTCCACACTAACATGCCGATGCAAATTGTGCATCTTGTACAGAATGTTACCTTTTTAATTTTCTTTTCGTTGTTTACCCTTTCCGTTTTCACACCTTGCCCAATCACATTTTCTCTGGAAAACTGTCCCACGTCATCTAAAGCCTGCCTGAACACAATGTGCCCTCTATATAAAGTCTTGCGGTTGCTGACCAATGTTGTGACTCTCGACCAAACTTCACGGTTATTTCACCATGAAGCGATAACATAATGTGTTGCACTGAATTATATCGCGCTCGGATCGGGTGTTACAATCTACGAGTGTCAGCACGCGACATCAAACGCAGATTAAGATGTGACCAGTCTCTCTGCATATTAATTTTCCTGCTCACGCATCTCTGTGGTTTGCGGCTTTATGAATGCTTTATTATAATTACGGCCATCATCTTTTGTATCGACAAGACCCCAAATGATAATTATAACCACTGCTGGAAATATCAACCCGAATCAAACAGTAATACATTCAATTATGTGCATACCCTAATTGACAATGTGATATGGAAAATAATATTTATTTCTATCATTACGGTTCTTTTCCATTTGATTTTAATTATATTACTGGCTGGTGATATTGAAACAAACCCCGGTCCCAACACATGCCATTTTGTCAATTCTCACAATAACTTAAAAATTTTCCACCTTAATATTCAAAGTTTAAAACCCAAAATTGATATTATCGAATACGAGTCCTCAAACAATGATATTTTAGCATTCACAGAAACATGGCTTAATAGCAATGAGAGATCCTCTGATATCTTCATCCAAGGATTCCACGAGCCTATGAGATTCGATCGAGCAACGAGGGGTGGTGGGGTTGCAATATATATTAAAGAGAGTATTCACTTCCAACCGAGACCTGATCTTCAGACACCGAATACTGAGTCCCTGTGGCTCAAAGTATTTACGAATCACAAAAGACCACTCTTATTAGGGGTATTTTATCGTCCACCTAACAGTCCACCTGATTCATGGGAAGCTTCATCAACCTCTATCGAAAAGGCAAAGGACACATCAGTTTCAGATATAATTGTTACTGGTGATTTTAACGATAATCAGATGGTTCACCCACAAGCAGTTTATTAGATGTAATTTCTTGTTATAATCTCAGACAGCTCGTTTGTGAACCGACTTGTTTTACAGAAACATCAGCTTTGTTGCTGGATATTTTTGCTGTAAGCGATACTGTCAACGTGAAAGTATGTGAGGTTCTGGAGCCCCTTATTTCGAACATGACCCGCTATCATGCCCCAATCATTCTAGAAGTCGAATTTCCGAAATCACCACCTCAAACTTTTAGACGGCAAATTTGGTTATACTCCCAAGGTAATTTTGAAGCGCTAAACTCTGCCTTTAATAACGAGGACTGGAATTCCGTTTTTGATAACCCCGTCTCTCGACAAAATAGTGTCCAATCTTACTGAAACGCTTCTTAGCACTGCATCGAAGTTTATACCCAACAAACATATAACGTCGAGAAAGAACCAGCCGAACTGGTTCCACAACGAACTTCGATTACTCATACGGCAACGAAAAAGTCTATACCGAGTAGCCAAATGGACTGGTTTTCATTATGACTGGGAAAAATACAGATCAAAACGAAATGAAGTAATATCGGCTGTTAGAAAAGCCAAGGCTTCACATCTTTCTAGAGTGCAATCCACTCTTGGCAGAAGCGAAACAAGCTCAGCACAGTGGTGGAAAACCCTTCGAACATACATGGGGGGCAATAGACCAAGAGGGATCCCAACCCTGAATCACTCGAACAAAGTATATAGTGCAGATCTCGAAAAAGCTGAATTGCTTAACGAATATTTTTGTTCCATCTCTTCAGTTAACGACTCGTCCACCACACTTCCGGACCTGTCACCCCAACCATTAAATAAACTGGAAAACATAACCCTACATTGTACTGAAGTATTTGAAGCAATGAAATCAATTAAGGGTTCCAAGGCGTCAGGCCCAGACCTAATCAGTCCCCGTCTTTTAAGTGAATGTAAATCATCCCTCTATGAGCCTCTTACGTTATTATTTAACATATTGCTCAACAATTCATATTTTCCAGTGGTGTGGAAAAAAGCTAATGTCTCCCCAATTTTGAAAAAACAACCCTCGAATTTGGTTACCAATTACCGCCCCCATCTCTTTACTGAGCAGTCTTGGTAAATTACTCGAGAAATGCATTTTCAAACGCCTGTGGGCTTTTTTGGTTGATAATAATGTGCTTAGTCAGTTTCAATCGGGGTTTAGACCCAATGACTCAACTGTTTTACAATTAACTGACATATATGATGAATTCTGCCATGCCCTTGACGAATGCAAGGAGATCCGAGTGGTCTTCTGCGACGTTAGTAAAGCGTTCGACAAAGTTTGGCATGCTGGTTTGATTCATAAGCTGGAACAAATCGGCATTTCAGGGGACCTGTTGTCATTTATAATATCATATTTATCCGATCGGTCACAGAGGGTCGTCCTCGCGTCCGAGGTGTCGTCGTGGCGACCAGTCTCCGCCGGTGTTCCCCAAGGATCAATATTGGGCCCCCTACTGTTCCTTATCTATATCAACGATATAAGCGACGACTTGCTTAGCAATATACGCCTTTTTGCGGACGACACTTCATTGTATCTCATAGTCGAAAACCCCGAGCTGGCGTCCAATATACTAAACAACGACCTTGAGACAATAAACCACTGGCCCAGAAAATGGTTGGTTGAGTTTAACCCCCTTAAAACTGAAAGCATGCTCGTCTCACGAAAGAATGATCCCAATGTACACCCGCCACTTTTTATAGGAGGAGCACAGATATCTGAAGTCAATACTCACAAACATCTGGGAGTAATTTTGAATAGTACCTGTACATGGAATGACCATATCAACTATATTTGCTCCAAAGCCTGGCCTCGTTTGGATTTGTTGCAGAAACACAAATTCAATCTGGATCGTAAAATTCTTGAAAGAATATACTTTGCTTTCATAAGACCGCTTCTTGAATATGGTAATACTGTTTGGGGAAATGGTTCAACAACTAAATTAGCCGAATTGGAGAAAATTCAGATCGCAGCTGCTCGAATTGTCACCGGGGAACGGTCAGCACTAGTAAGACACTTTTATATGCAGAAACAAAATGGGATCCCTTGCCTGAGAGACGACGAAAATCGAAGCTAATTCAGTTTTTCAAAATGCATCATCACATGGTGCCTCCTTACATCAGCAACAAAGTTCCTCCGCTCATATCGACCACGAACCCGACTCTTCGTTCAGCCCCAAATCATCGAGTGCCATTTTGTCGAACAGAACACTATAAATCTTCATTTATTCCAAGTACTACAGACGAGTGGAATAAGTTGCCGTTAAGCGTTAGAGAAAACGCATCATTAAGTCATTTCAAAACATTTCTGAATGGTGGGAACCTCTGTCCACCACCTTTCTTCTTTGGAGCCAAATCCCGGGTGGCACAGATACATCACTGTAGACTTCGTTTAGGTTGCAGTAGTCTCAATTCTCATCTGTTCGACAATCACTTATCTCTTCATCCATTATGTCAATGTGGAATGCGCGAGACATCCCGTCACTTTCTGTTAGAGTGTCCAATATTTTCAGATATCCGCAATAACACGATTGGCCTCCTCCCGTTTGAAACAGATGCGTCATCCCTACTGTTTGTCTCAGAATCATTGAGCAGCAGCGAAAATCGCCTTATGTTTTATTCTGTTCATGACTTTATTATAATGAGTAAACGTTTTAATCAATGAGCAACACATGAGTTTCCTTATGGGTAGCCCACGGGTAATACGCGCTCCCAATCCAGGTATGACTGGTTGCTGCTGATAGTGCTTCAACATGCATACTTTTTCGAGTTACATGTACACGTGTTCAGGTCGGCTAACCAACCACTTCTTGTCCCCCTGTGTATATACACTTCGTTTCCTACTATTTCTTACTTTTCTGTATTCTTTTTCTTGGACCCCAAAAACATTAAATTAAACTAAGCATAGTTGTCGTCATCTCGGGACCGACTATTAATTTCCCAACGCCAGTATCCTTCGTGGGCATCTAGCTGGCTACCATGTTGTTTCGAACGACATGGTCAAGGCAGTCGGTCGATGGGATATGGTTGAATTACACATTATAGGCACCGAATACTGGGTTACTAGGTGACGATACACATAGTCAACCATTGCCACACAGAAAACAGCGTAGGTTTCTGAATGTGGGGAGCCGACTCATATAAGCTCAAAGCTTTCTGTCAAATCCCCCTTTATACTGTTGCTAATTTGTGTTCTGTTGTGTTCTGTGCTATTTATTAACTCTGTTCCTTAAATATGTGTTTATTTATTGTTAGCATGTAACATAGCATTTCTATTCAAATAAAATATTGTTTAAATTAATTTCACAGGCTGAAGGAATACCAGCAGTGTTACCAACATGCTGTCCGGTCTGGTGTGAGAGACACTAAAGGCCAAGGGAAAGAAGTACATATGAGATTCCGCACAAATTTTGATGTTTGTGTGTCACTAATTAAAGGGTCTTTCGGGAATATAGTTGCTTCTTCCCACCAACAGTAGATGTACCTATCTGGAATTCTTTACCAGCTTCTTTAGCTCCTAGCTTATACTAGTATCCTTTAAGCAGGAACTGTTTTCATTTTCTTTTTAACACACAATCAATTCAGTTTCCTGGTGTGCTCCTGTTAGAGTTGTGTTGGCTAGAATAAAGCCCCAGTGGGCACTATGGTAGTCAGATTTTTAGACCAGAGCATGGAGGGAGCTGTTGGTCAGGTCACATTTTTCCATTTACTGGCATTTATCTATTTACTGGGGTTTAATGACACTTTCAACAGCCAGGGTCTCCTCGTGTCGGACAGTTTTATGGGTGGAGAAAGTTGGAATACCTAGACAGAACCACCGAGCAATTGCGAGCAATTGTCAGTCTCTCCAATATAGTAACACCACACAAGCAGGGTTTGCATTGGTTGAATACAAGTGCACCAGTGACATGCAGTACACCTTTGTACACAATGCCACCGTGGCCCAAGATGGGCAATTAGGATGAAGTGTCATGCCCAAGGACACAACGCATTGCCGCAGGTGGGATTTAAACAGAGGGCCTCTCAGCTTGCAGTCGGCATCTCTTCCTACTGAGCCACCGTACTCACACATACTGGCATATCACACACACACATAGTAGTTCAGCGATCTGAACGTAGATGCTAACCCGCTATGTTCAGATTCTTCCCATTCAATCCTATAGAAAAAGTTCCCATCAAGTTTTATGGGAACTCAAAACTCGAAAATAGGGATATATATAAAGCTTTCACCTTATTACCGGCTGCATCTGATAGTACACATATTTCCTTACATTTGGGCAAAGTTTATTGATCCAAACTATTTTTTATCCTTTAATTATCGTTATTTGAACACTCGCAAAGTATCAACAAATATTTCGATATCGTCCATGTTTTTGTCTAAATATAAAACAGCAAAAACAATAACCCGGTAATGGCGCCGAAACGAATAGACCTTTTCATCGATGTGGAATAACCTCCTCTGTGCGAATGCGATCAAGTTTCCAATATATCCATATATGAAATTTCATCAAAATCGGTTGATTTTAAGGAAAGTTAGAGTCTGGAAACCATCAGCCAATCAAATTTAAGCAATCTGATTAAATATACGCAGAAAATGTCCATATTCGAACTTGGACCCACAATTGATGAAAGTGAACTACTACCCAAATTTCATCGAAATCCGGTCACTGTAAGGAAAGTTAGAGTCTGGAAACGAAAAATACGATAGGACGAAAGGATGGAAGGGCGGAAGGACACCCCAAATTTAATATCTCCCATTTTTTTCAAAAAGCGGGAGTGCAGTTAACTTAACTAACTGGTGTTAGTAAGGGTGGACAGCCTGAGTGATTTGAATGGCTAATTATGAAGTCAGTCTGTATGTGCTAAAATATCAAATTTCCAACATTCACAACTTTCCCATAATGGAGATAGGAGTGTTAATGATCGATTAACTTCCCAGCAGCTATTTTAAATTTCAGTATTCAGAGAGATCAGTGTGCTGAAGGCTAAATACACAAGATTGCATTATCTCCATCTGTTGTTATTGTTACTTTTGAATAAATTTTGAAATCTCTTACTTTTAATATATAGAGTACTTGGTAAAAAAAATGTGATTATCAATACCAGAGAATAGTCAAGAATTAAACTAGTACATCTGAAGTGCCTGATTTTTTTCAATATATTAAAATAAAATTTGACAACATTAAATTAAAAAAATTTAATAATACAATATACTTATTTTTTTTATATTTGTTACTATATTTTTAACTGCAGCAGATTAATTCACTGCAAAGGCTCATTGATAATAGATTTTTTGTCTTTACTTTCAAATAATGTTTCCTTGAAGATGATCATATGTGATATGGATTCATTATGAAGACAATGGTTAGATAAATGACTGATTGACATCAGCTTCTTTTTTTTTCACCTTCAAATAAATATTGTTGTTTTAACTACACTATTTACCTGGGCACTAAGCATATGTAGGTTTACTCAAATTAAATTTCTCATTCTCTCTTGATTTACTCAACAGGAATGTCTAACATGTCATCTAGAAACAATTCACAAGTTTAACAGATTGACACTAGCTTGTTTTGTGTTCACCTTCAAAGAAATATTGTTGTTTTTACTACACTGTTTACCTGGGTACTGAGCACAATAAGTTTACTGAAATTCAGTTTCTCACTCTCCCTTGATTTACTCATTAGAAATGTCAAAGAACAAAATGACAGATAGTGCATCTGGTACAATAAAAGTGGAATGCAAACACTATTCAACATACAAGGTATCCTCCCGTGAATAGGAGGAACCTATCAAAAATTGACTGGAACCTCTTCAGAAACATTATCGAAGTAAAAATAAAGGCAAATGACCCCTCAAATGTTCATGAACTAGAAAAAGCCTGCACCCACCTTAACTAGGTTATCAACAGTACGCTAGATGAAATCTGTCCCAAGCAAACAGTAAAGACGCAGATAAACAGAATAACCCAAACAACTCTTCAAATAATCAAACAAAAAAGAAAAGCCTTCCGGGCTTACCAATCAGAGAATGATCAAATGAAAAGAGCAGAACTTAAAACCGTGTATAATCGCCTTCATGGGGAAGTAAAAAAGGCCATAGCTAACGACAATCGCGTGAGATGGGAAAAAGCAACCGAAAACCTAAATGGGCTGAGAGAACCTAAGAGGTTCTGGGATACATTTAAAACTCTTACTGGCCAAAAGAGCAAAATTGCCAATAATAATGCGCTAAAGACTAGCGACGGATCTATGGCCATAGACGACAAGGCAAAGGCCAGTGCTTTTGCCGAACTTCTAAAGAAGGCACATCGTCCACAAGAAGGGAACAGATATGACAACGATTTTAAGGTACGAGTAAATAAATTTGTCCAAGATAACAACTCAATCTTCAATGAACCGAACTTCGACCAAAGGCATGAAGACGGGGACGACCATGAATTAACCGAACCAATAAGCGTAGAAGAGGTCATGGGTATAATCAGAAAATGCAGGTCATCTTCGTCCCCAGGAGAAGACGAAGTCTCTTACAAAATAATGAAACAGTGCCCCAACATCTTCTACTGCAGACTTACCAAACTCTTAAACTGCTGTCTCTTCTGTGGGTACTTCCCAAAATGCTGGAAAGTGGCCACGGGAGTCATGATACCTAAACCCGACAAAGACCTTACCAACCCTTCTAACTACCGCCCAATCAGCTTGCTTAGCTGTGTTGGGAAAATATTTGAGCGGATTCTCACTACGAGACTTCGCAGCTATCTCGAATCAATCAATTTTTTCAACAAATGGCAAAGAGCGTATAGGAGTCAGAAAGAGGGAATCGAACACGTATATAGACTGGTCGATTATATGAAAACAGCATTTAGTCAAAACGAAATCGGAACCGCGCTTTTCTTGGATGTAGAAAAAGCGTTCGACTCGGTATGGCACAATGGCGTGAGATATATACTAGCAAAAATGGGATAACCCACTAAAATTCTAAGGATCATATCATCATTTCTAACTGACCGAAAAATCAAGGTGAGGGTTAATCGCGAGGTGTCAGAGGAAGTAATACTCGAAGCGGGAACACCACAAGGGTCGGTTCTAAGTCCGCTTCTTTTCATAATATATGTGAATGATATAGAAAAAGTAGGGAAAAACTTTGTTGAACTATCGCAGTTCTCAGACGACAAAGGCATTTGGACAGCCAGCAAGTCCAGAAACATAATTAAAAATTGTCTACAGGATACCATTCTCGATCTTGAGAGCTGGTGTGCCCTGTGGCGCATCAAACTCAATGCCGCCAAAACTTAAAAAGTTACGTTCTTCAAAAAGCAAAGGAAAAAACCAGTCCCGAGTATCGATCTCCAGTTATACGATCACAAACTAGAAGCAAACAAAGAGGCCAAATTTTTGGGATTTATCCTAGATAGCAATCTCAGTCTAAACAGTCACGTAAACTCCATTACGGTTAGAGCTACTAAACGTATCAATTTTCTGAAGATGATCAGAGGTAGAAATTGGGGAGCAAACAAAGATGTGCTTCTCAAGCTCTACAAAACATTTATACGTCCGGTACTAGAATACGGTGCCATAATAACAAGCGAGCTAAGCAAAACCAACATTCAGAAGCTACAGAGGGTTCAAAATTATGCCCTGCGAGTGGCAAACCGAAATGGACACCGATAAAGGAACTTCACGAGCTAGCAAAAATAGAAACTATTGATACGCGATTAAAAGACCTACAAACCAAAACCCTCAACAGACTCCAAGATGGTGAATTAATGGTTGAGCTGAACGAACACCGATCCCTTAACAAAAAAACAAAATAAGTTTCCAGAAAATAAAAAAAAAAAAAGTAAAAAAAAAAAAAAAAAATAATAAAATAAAATAAAAATTATACAATATAACTAAATCGCGTGGAGTCAGTGAGGATTGCCTCGCTACTCATTGGGAACTTTAGGATAGAGTCTGTGAGGACTGCCTCGCAACTCTGCTGAAGCGCGATTGAAACGCGTTTAATAAGATCTATATAACAAAACCCTCCACATACTCCAGGATAGTGAATCAATGGTGAAGTTGAACGAACACCGAACCCTAAACAGAAAAACAAAATAATCCACAGTAAATTAAAATTACTCAATAGAATTAAACTGCGAGGAGTCAGTGAGGATTGCCTCGATACTCATTGAGACCTTTAGGATTGAGTCTGTGAGGATTGCCTCGCAACTCTGCGTGTGGGGAGTGGGCTCCGAAGAAACACACCCCTTACCCCATCCATAGCAACAATCACACAGCAGGCACAATATACAATAGCGGATACCTATCTTTCTCTCTACCTTTTACTTTTCTAACTGAACATTCTCAAATTTTCTTGCAACACTCTTATCAAGAAGACGCATGGAAATGGTAGACAAAGCGTAGGAGGAATTGGTGCAACCTACCTTTCTGCAACATATACAAGAAACCACCAAACGCTAGGCAAGGATTGAAACAAGCTTGTCACCCATCAATAGGAAATAAACATTTGAATAAAGATTTAACAGCCCTTTTAAGTGCTTGAGGGTGTGTGTCAGTGAGTGTTTTTTTTTTTTTTTTTGGGGGGGGGGGGGTGGAGGAGGTCATTTGGAATTCCCGAAGGATAACCAGATACCTCAAAATCACATACGGCATCCTATCTCCCAGAAGGCTTGATGGATGACTCCCGGTTTCTTAAAACTAAACTGTTGGAGCTTTCTCCACTTCTTTTTTGTAACCGCTATGGTCATATACCGGGGCCGCTACCAAACCGGCGTTGCTGTTTGGTTTTCTTTTCTCTTCTTCCCTTAAACTTGCCATCGCACAACATTACATTCTGGCTCGCCACCATGGTGGGACTCAAACCTCTACCATCGCCGAACTGGAACCGAATAGAACTCGCTCTCTAATAGTTTTAAAGGCGTTGAGGGATTGAGTATTGACCATCTAACACTCCAGCGTAAACTGCCGGGTGTTCTAACCGCGTGCATAACCACCTCAGACTCCATTTTGGGCAATAGGAAAGCTAGGCCTGTGTGATCCAAGGGAAAAAAATAAGGTTAACCGGGTCGCAAGGGATTTGTAAATCCCACATCGTCCCTGCGCGCCTTCGGCGCGCTAAAACCTTTCATTCATTCATTCAACATACACATCATCATTTTCTGTTCAACCATATCTTCTCCAAGCGATCATACAAACTTGACACAGTACCTAATTAACATCTAATTAGAGATGGATTTTTTACCAGAACAGACAAAAGAAACTTTGTTGGTGCTGAATGCTAGTACACCCATCAACTGGACTGCTCATGTTGATGGAGGTTACATTCAGCTGATCATCAAATTCAAGCAAGAACCTCCTAAGGGCAGTGGTAGTACCTTTCATGGGACCCGGTCCCACACTGGTCCACACCCTAGTACAGGAAAAACCACTGACACCATGCCAGGAAAGGTTGGAATTCCAGAAAAAAGCCAGAAGAAAAAGAAGAAGACTCCATCCACCATACACCGGGATGCCAGACGAAAGGAAGCATGGTTGGAGAAAAGAATAACTGAGACAGAGAAGCAGGAGGAGAGGGCAGCAACTGTCTCACTGCCACCACCACCTTCCCCACTTTTGCCAATCCACTCCTCTTCACCAAAGAGGACGGAAGACAAAGAGAAGGAGGAGGAAGTGGAAAGCGAGATGGAGGTCAACCAATCTGGACCTGGGTCTCTGATCAGTTCAGAACAATCCAGCCATTATGGGTCATCGATCAGTTCAGACCAATCCAGCCTTTACTCCAATGAGTCCATCCTCCCAGAACCCAAGGAGGAAATGGAAAAACCTCTGGACTTCCAGAGCATGCCATGGGAAGAGTTCACAGAACTGGCTGACAGCTGGTTCAGAGCAGAATACGGCGAAATTAAGATGAACAGCATCGGCACAGTAAAAGCATATATTGCCTACATAAAATCACACCTCCCTGAAGACATACAGAACATGTTCCTAAACCACTTTACAAGAAGACAACTGAACTACCACAAAACAAGAAACCAGCAATTCCATCAGTATATGCTAGAGTCATCCTAAATCCTCCTCCTTTAGTTTGACCAGACAGATTGCAGGAAACTAATTATATAGTCACTGTGGATCAAAAGGGGCTTTCCCACAGCATTACGGCGTGGCCTCGGGGCACAAAAAATATTTGATTTGATACATCATGCAAATCAGTTCATATTGTTTCATTGTAATTGTGCAGATTGTTCTTAGGACAAAGGATCTTAGTCTGGCCACTGTAGTAACTGTACAGATTCTCAATCCATAACTGATTTGAGTGCTAGAAGCCACAATCAGGGCTTTCAAAAAACATGAGGGCACCAGAGCAAAACCTCAACACTTTCCTCTCCCATGTTTCCTATTCTGTCAAATGTAAATAATATTTTGTTTATATAAGTTTGTTCTGTTACAAATTATTGGAGATTGTCTTTTGGGCACTCTCCAATAATTTGTAATAAAACATTTTGCATAACAAATTTAGACCACCCAAAATAATCCAGACCGCAACCAGTTTAACAACTCCAATATTCAATTGACACTAATCTCATATTTTTCTACAGTACTAGCAGAAATAAGGTGTAGACTGACAGAGCTGAAATTCATGGCTAAGTTACAATGTCATTCCAACAATAAAGTAATTGCATAATTAATTAAATGTAAACACAGTTAACCCTTTTTTTACCGAATACAGTGTTCTGAACTAAAAAATTATTGGATGATCAGCTTGTTGCAATAAAGGACAATAGGCTGTGTTTAAGGTAAAGCCGAAATATTATTGTGGTTAAATCACAACTAAATCCCAGAAGTACAGTAACTGACAATTAATTAAATGTAAACTTAGTTAACCCTTTATACCAAAAATTAGTACTGGATTGATGAGCTTGTTGCAATAAAGGACCAAAGGCCATGTTTTAGGTTAAGCCGGAATATTATTGTGGTTAATTGACATTTAATCCCAGCAACACAGTAACTGAACAACTGATTAAATGTTTGTAAACTTAGTTAACCCTTTATCTGACAAAGTGTTCAGAAGCACAAAAATTAATTTTTATTTTTTCATATTTTCATATATATGGATGTCATTGGAACCAGATTAGAGAGCTGGTTCCACAGGCATTGAAATTTGTATGATGTTATTGTCAATTCTCCAAGGTATTCTAGGTTTTTTCAATTTAATTTATTATCATTCATTTTGAAGAAATAATTTGAAAAGTATTCAAGTATTCATATTTGTATTCATGAATACATTGTAAAGTATTCATATTTAAATACTTTTGGAATTAGTGTATTTATATTCGTAAAATTTAAAAGTATTCATATTCAACATATTTGCAATGTATTCACCTTGAAAAATAACAGAGTTAAATAAAGTAAATGTATTGTTAAACATTATCAATGTTATTATTTGTTAACCCTTTACCCAATGTAAAAGCCCAAACAGGCCAGCTCCATTCACAAAAATCACCAGTGAAGTGTCATTATTTTTTGGTCTTATAAACAAAGCTTATGACCCCCTCATTGGAACAAGCTTCTTCCAATGAGGGCTCATAAGCTATGTTTTTGACACCCCAAAATAAAAAAAAATTGTTATTCAAGAGTTTTGTTTGCAAGTGACATCTCCTTCCATGTTAGGTAAAAGGTTAACTAGAGGGGGTATCAGTACCCCGTGGCTCACCAACAGGTGGCCAATGCAAAGGGGTGGCTGGAGTAAAAAAAAAAAGTTCAAAACTTGCACACAAAAGTCCAAAATTAAAGAAAATAAGCAGTTAAAGGGTTAAATAATATAATAAAAACCCCTAAGAAGCATGCTAACATAAAATAGGAACCATGGCAATATGCTACAAGGTAAGTCTCCACTTTGAAAAAAAGAAAGACAAACCTCAAAACCTGCACATAAAAGTAAAAAAAGTATCACATTTGTTTCAAAGGGTTAAAATTTAGAAAAATACCCTGAAAATATTACAATAACCAGCGTGGCAATATGCCTGTGAAATAAAACTCCACTTAAAAAAAATATCAAAACCTGCACACAAAAGTACAAAACCTGCAAAGAAAAGAACAAAATTAAAGTAAATAAGCAGCTAAAGGGTTAAATAATATAAAAATAGCCCAAGAAGCATCCTAACATAAAATAGGAACCATGGCAATATGATACAAGGTAAGTCACCACTTGCAAGAAAAGAAAGACAAACCTCAAAACCTGCACATAAAAGTAAAAAAAAGTATCACATTTGTTTCAAGGGGTTAAAATTGAGAAAACTACCCTGTCAAAGTAACCACAATGGCAATATGCCAGTAAGGTGAAAGTCTACTTGAAAAATATCCACTTGGAAGAAAAGAAAGACAAACCTCAAAACCTGCACATAAAAGTATCACATTTGTTTCAAAGGGTTAAAATTTAGAAAAATACTCTGAAAATGTTACAGTAACCACCATGGAAATATGCCAGAGAGGTAAAATTCCACTTAAAAAAAAAGATCAAAACCTGCACACAAAAGTCCAAAATTAAAGTAAATAAGGCCACACAAAGAAGATCTTCTGTTTCTCAGGCAATAGAAAGCATATACTACAAGGTAAATCTACACTTGGAAGAAAGGAAAAAAAATACATGAAAACCTGCACGCAAACGTCAAAATAAGTCTAACTAGAGGGGGTATCAGTACCCCGTGGCTCACCAACAGGTGGCCAATGTAAACGGGTGGCTGGAGTAAAAAAAAAAGTTCAAAATTAAAGAAAATAAGCAGCTAAAGGGTTAAATAATATAATAATAAGCCCTAAGACGCATGGAGATATGCTGCAAGGTAAATCTCCACTTGGGAGAAAGGAAAAAAACCCCATCAAAACCTGCACGCAAACATCAAAATAAGTCTAAAATTTGATTCAAAGGGTTAAAATTAAGACAAAATACCCTGGAAAAGAGTTAAATGTTATAGTGAACCACCATAGCAATATGCAGAAACTCTACACTTGGAAGAAAGGAAAAAAAAAAAAACAATGAAAACCTGCACACAAACGTCAAAATAAGTCTAAAAATCTATTCATAGGGTTAAAAAAATTTTAAAAATGCACTGGAAAGATATCAATGTTATAATAACCACCACTGCAATATGCAGTGAGGTCAACATCACTTGAAATTATTTTTTTTTTATCACAACCTGTACATAAAAGTAAGAAGCTGTAAGCCTAAGTCCAAAAGCTGTACATAAAAGTCCAAAATTGAAGTAATTCAGCAGGAAAAGGGTTAAATAATACAAACATAGCCCTAAGATGCATGTATACATACAATAGAAAGCATGGACATATGCTGCAAGGTAAATCTCCACTTGGGAGAAAGGAAAAAAAAAACATCAAAACCTGCATGCAAACATCAAAATAAGTCTAAAATTTGATTCAAAGGGTTAAAATGAAGACAAAATACCCTGGAAAAGAGTTAAATGTTATAGTGAACCACCATAGCAATATGCAGAAACTCTACACTTGGAAGAAAGGAAAAAAAAAAAAACCCATGAAAACCTGCACGCAAACGTCAAAATAAGTCTAAAAATCTATTCAAGGGGTTAAAATTTTTAAAAAAATGCACTGGAAAGATATCAATGTTATAATACCCACCACTGCAATATGCAGTGAGGTCAACCTCACTTGAAATTGTTTTTTTTTTATCACAACCTGTACATAAAAGTAAGAAGCTGTAAGCCTAAGTCCGAAAGCTGTTCATAAAAGTCCAAAATTGAAGTAATTCAGCAGGAAAAGGGTTAAATAATACAAACATAGCCCTAAGATGCATGTTTACATACATTAGAAAGCATGGACATATGCTGCAAGGTAAATCTCCACTTGAAAGAAAGGAAAAAAAACCCATCAAAACCTGCACGCAAACATCAAAATAAGTCTAAAATTTGATTCAAAGGGTTAAAATTACGA
The DNA here is from genome assembly GCA_031216915.1 of Pictodentalium vernedei. Taxonomy (NCBI): domain Eukaryota; kingdom Metazoa; phylum Mollusca; class Scaphopoda; order Dentaliida; family Dentaliidae; genus Pictodentalium; species Pictodentalium vernedei. The sequence continues at coordinate 463,988,417 of CM062293.1, forward strand.
CAAAATACCCTGGAAAAGAGTTAAATGTTATAGTGAACCACTATAGCAATATGCTGAAACTAAAAAAAAATTTGAAAAGCCAAAAAATCAAAACCTGTATACAAAAGTTCAAAATATTTGAGAGCGGACGCCGACGCCGACGCCGACATGAGGGCTATGCCATAGGCTCACACAACTAACGTTGGTGAGCCAAAAAACCCATCAAAACCTGCACGCAAACATCAAAATAAGTCTAAAATTTGATTCAAAGGGTTAAAATTAAGACAAAATACCCTGGAAAAGAGTTAAATGTTATAGTGAACCACCATAGCAATATGCAGAAACTCTACACTTGGAAGAAAGGAAAAAAAAAAAACCCATGAAAACCTGCACGCAAACGTCAAAATAAGTCTAAAAATCTATTCAAAGGGTTAACATTTTTTTAAAAATGCACTGGAAAGATATCAATGTTATAATAACCACCACTTCAATATGCAGTGAGGTCAACCTCACTTGAAATTGTTTTTTTTTATCACAACCTGTACATAAAAGTAAGAAACTGTAAGCCTAAGTCCAAAAGCTGTACATAAAAGTCCAAAATTGAAGTAATTCAGCAGGAAAAGGGTTAAATAATACAAACATAGCCCTAAGATGCATGTTTACATACAACAGAAAGCATGGACATATGCTGCAAGGTAAATCTCCACTTGGAAGAAAGGAAAAAAAAACATCAAAACCTGCACGCAAACATCAAAATAAGTCTAAAATTTGATTCAAAGGGTTAAAATTACGACAAAATACCCTGGAAAAGAGTTAAAGGTTATAGTGAACCACCATAGCAATATGCAGAAACTCTACACTTGGAAGAAAGGAAAAAAAAAACCCATGAAAACCTGCACACAAACGTCAAAATAAGTCTAAAAATCTATTCATAGGGTTAAAAAAATTTTAAAAATGCACTGGAAAGATATCAATGTTATAATAACCACCACTGCAATATGCAGTGAGGTCAACATCACTTGAAATTGTTTTTTTTTTATCACAACCTGTACATAAAAGTAAGAAACTGTAAGCCTAAGTCAAAAAGCTGTACATAAAAGTCCAAAATTGAAGTAATTCAGCAGGAAAAGGGTTAAATAATACAAACATAGCCCTAAGATGCATGTATACATACAATAGAAAGCATGGACATATGCTGCAAGGTAAATCTCCACTTGGAAGAAAGGAAAAAAAAACCATCAAAACCTGCACGCAAACATCAAAATAAGTCTAAAATTTGATTCAAAGGGTTAAAATTAAGACAAAATAGCCTGGAAAAGAGTTAAATGTTATAGTGAACCACCATAGCAATATGCAGAAACTCTACACTTGGAAGAAAGGAAAAAAAAAAAACCATGAAAACCTGCACGCAAACGTCAAAATAAGTCTAAAAATCTATTCAAGGGGTTAAAAATTTTTGAAAAATGCACTGGAAAGATATCAATGTTATAATAACCACCACTGCAATATGCAGTGAGGTCAACCTTACTTGAAATTGTTTTTTTTTATCACAACCTGTACATAAAAGTAAGAAGCTGTAAGCCTAAGTCCGAAAGCTGTACATAAAAGTCCAAAATTGAAGTAATTCAGCAGGAAAAGGGTTAAATAATACAAACATAGCCCTAAGATGCATGTTTACATACAATAGAAAGCATGGACATATGCTGCAAGGTAAATCTCCACTTGAAAGAAAGGAAAAAAAACCCATCAAAACCTGCACGCAAACATCAAAATAAGTCTAAAATTTGATTCAAAGGGTTAAAATTACGACAAAATACCCTGGAAAAGAGTTAAATGATATAGTGAACCACTATAGCAATATGCTGAAACTAAAAAAAAATTTGAAAAGCCAAAAAATCAAAACCTGTACACAAAAGTTCAAAATATTTGACAGCGGACGCCGACGCCGACATGAGGGCTATGCCATAGGCTCACACAACTAACGTTGGTGAGCCAAAAATCTATTCAAAGGGTTAAAATTTTTTAAAGAATGCACTGGAAAGATATCAATGTTATAACAACCACCACTGCAATATGCAGTGAGGTCAACCTCACTTGAAATTGTTTTTTTTTTATCACAACCTGTACATAAAAGTAAGAAGTTGTAAGCCTAAGTCCAAAAGCTGTACATAAAAGTCCAAAATTGAAGTAATTCAGCAGGAAAAGGGTTAAATAATACAAACATAGCCCTAAGATGCATGTTTACATACAATAGAAAGCATGGACATATGCTGCAAGGTAAATCTCCACTTGAAAGAAAGGAAAAAAAAAAACATCAAAACCTGCACGCAAACATCAAAATAAGTCTAAAATTTGATTTAAAGGGTTAAAATGAAGACAAAATACCCTGGAAAAGAGTTAAATGTTATAGTGAACCACCATAGCAATATGCAGAAACTCTACACTTGGAAGAAAGGAAAAAAAAAAAAAACCATGAAAACCTGCACGCAAACGTCAAAATAAGTCTAAAAATCTATTGAAGGGGTTAAAAAAATTTTAAAAATGCACTGGAAAGATATCAATGTTATAATAACCACCACTGCAATATGCAGTGAGGTCAACCTCACTTGAAATTGTTTTTTTTTATCACAACCTGTACATAAAAGTAAGAAACTGTAAGCCTAAGTCCAAAAGCTGTACATAAAAGTCCAAAATTGAAGTAATTCAGCAGGAAAAGGGTTAAATAATACAAACATAGCCCTAAGATGCATGTTTACATACAACAGAAAGCATGGACATATGCTGCAAGGTAAATCTCCACTTGGAAGAAAGGAAAAAAAAACATCAAAACCTGCACGCAAACATCAAAATAAGTCTAAAATTTGATTCAAAGGGTTAAAATTACGACAAAATACCCTGGAAAAGAGTTAAATGTTATAGTGAACCACCATAGCAATATGCAGAAACTCTACACTTGGAAGAAAGGAAAAAAAAAACCCATGAAAACCTGCACACAAACGTCAAAATAAGTCTAAAAATCTATTCATAGGGTTAAAAATTTTTTAAAAATGCACTGGAAAGATATCAATGTTATAATAACCACCACTGCAATATGCAGTGAGGTCAACATCACTTGAAATTGTTTTTTTTTTATCACAACCTGTACATAAAAGTAAGAAACTGTAAGCCTAAGTCAAAAAGCTGTACATAAAAGTCCAAAATTGAAGTAATTCAGCAGGAAAAGGGTTAAATAATACAAACATAGCCCTAAGATGCATGTATACATACAATAGAAAGCATGGACATATGCTGCAAGGTAAATCTCCACTTGGGAGAAAGGAAAAAAAACCCATCAAAACCTGCACGCAAACATCAAAATAAGTCTAAAATTTGATTCAAAGGGTTAAAATTAAGACAAAATAGCCTGGAAAAGAGTTAAATGTTATAGTGAACCACCATAGCAATATGCAGAAACTCTACACTTGGAAGAAAGGAAAAAAAAAAAACCATGAAAACCTGCACGCAAACGTCAAAATAAGTCTAAAAATCTATTCAAGGGGTTAAAAATTTTTGAAAAATGCACTGGAACGATATCAATGTTATAATAACCACCACTGCAATATGCAGTGAGGTCAACCTTACTTGAAATTGTTTTTTTTTATCACAACCTGTACATAAAAGTAAGAAGCTGTAAGCCTAAGTCCGAAAGCTGTACATAAAAGTCCAAAATTGAAGTAATTCAGCAGGAAAAGGGTTAAATAATACAAACATAGCCCTAAGATGCATGTTTACATACAATAGAAAGCATGGACATATGCTGCAAGGTAAATCTCCACTTGAAAGAAAGGAAAAAAAACCCATCAAAACCTGCACGCAAACATCAAAATAAGTCTAAAATTTGATTCAAAGGGTTAAAATTACGACAAAATACCCTGGAAAAGAGTTAAATGATATAGTGAACCACTATAGCAATATGCTGAAACTAAAAAAAAATTTGAAAAGCCAAAAAATCAAAACCTGTACACAAAAGTTCAAAATATTTGAGAGCGGACGCCGACGCCGACATGAGGGCTATGCCATAGGCTCACACAACTAACGTTGGTGAGCCAAAAATCTATTCAAAGGGTTAAAATTTTTTAAAGAATGCACTGGAAAGATATCAATGTTATAACAACCACCACTGCAATATGCAGTGAGGTCAACCTCACTTGAAATTGTTTTTTTTTTATCACAACCTGTACATAAAAGTAAGAAGTTGTAAGCCTAAGTCCAAAAGCTGTACATAAAAGTCCAAAATTGAAGTAATTCAGCAGGAAAAGGGTTAAATAATACAAACATAGCCCTAAGATGCATGTTTACATACAATAGAAAGCATGGACATATGCTGCAAGGTAAATCTCCACTTGAAAGAAAGGAAAAAAAAAAACATCAAAACCTGCACGCAAACATCAAAATAAGTCTAAAATTTGATTTAAAGGGTTAAAATGAAGACAAAATACCCTGGAAAAGAGTTAAATGTTATAGTGAACCACCATAGCAATATGTAGAAACTCTACACTTGGAAGAAAGGAAAAAAAAAAAAACCATGAAAACCTGCACGCAAACGTCAAAATAAGTCTAAAAATCTATTGAAGGGGTTAAAAAATTTTTAAAAATGCACTGGAAAGATATCAATGTTATAATAACCACCACTGCAATATGCAGTGAGGTCAACCTCACTTGAAATTGTTTTTTTTATCACAACCTGTACATAAAAGTAAGAAGCTGTAAGCCTAAGTCCAAAAGCTGTACATAAAAGACCAAAATTGAAGTAATTCAGCAGGAAAAGGGTTAAATAATACAAACATAGCCCTAAGATGCATGTTTACATACAATAGAAAGCATGGACATATGCTGCAAGGAAAATCTCCACTTGAAAGAAAGGAAAAAAAACCCATCAAAACCTGCACGCAAACATCAAAATAAGTCTAAAATTTGATTCAAAGGGTTAATATTACGACAAAATACCCTGGAAAAGAGTTAAATGTTATAGTGAACCACTATAGCAATATGCTGAAACTAAAAAAAAATTTGAAAAGCCAAAAAATCAAAACCTGTACACAAAAGTTCAAAATATTTGAGAGCGGACGCCGACGCCGACATGAGGGCTATGCCATAGGCTCACACAACTAATGTTGGTGAGCCAAAAACCCTGTTGAACATTTGTATTTTTTCTCCTTTGTCCCAAACAGGACACACTGGCTATTGCTCTCTTTCAATGTGTCAGTTCCAAGCCTGGAAATAAGGAGACTGTCATCTGCAGAATATGGCCCCAGGCGGTGAATTTAGTGATGCTACCCAGCACAACAGGGTGGCATCACTAAATTTACCTGCTGTGAACCACAATATGAAGCAGTCTCAAGCCTAAACAGAAACAGGTACCCAGGGAATGCACTGGCCCTTTGTATGAGATAGCATCAGTAAATTCACCCTCTGGGAGTGGGGTCCTCATTCTGTAAATGACAGATTTCTCATTTGAAGGCTTGGCCGTTTCTCCCTACCCCATTGTGCCATTTTTTCCTCAATCAATATATTGAAGACAATATCGCAGTATACTTGCACATTGGCAAACAGTTCAGTTTGAAAGCAAGATACCCTTATTGTCCCTTATAGCATTCACAATTAACAGAGTCTAATGTAAAAATCTAACCCCCAAAAATTTGTCAACTTGTGATGCAGCATGTGAGGTTCAGTTTGGATGTCAGGGAATCAGGCCTTCACATTTCAGCATTTTGCATAATCACTGGGATTTCAGCTTGGTAAGCATTAGTTTAAACAATATTTATTCAATAAGTATACTATATGTTACAATATTGAACACGAAAGAAAAGTGACAATATATATAGAGTACATGAAGAATATAACATATACTAAGAAAATACCTTATTATTATGTAATGGGGGATCTGACAGAAAGCTGGGAGCTTATGTTAGTCATCTCCTGGGCTCATTCATAACCATTACTAAACAAGTAGTGAGTGGACCCCTCATTGAGTGTCCAAACACTAATTCAAAAGGGCTGAACCCCAGAGATTCCAGTGCAGTCACACGGACTGCAAATAAGAGATGTACTCCTTCATCCCAACCCTTCTTATTATCCTCCCCATAGGCCTTTCTCATGGTCTTCAATGTTTGATGAAAGCATTTTAGAGCTCCTTGACTTTCAGGATGCTAGACACTTGATGTGTACTGCTTAATTTTGAGCTCTTGACATAAAATTTGAGCCCTGGTCTGATTGCACTGACTTGGGTAGACCGAAAGTTATCAAAAATTTTATCAAGGCCTTAACTGTAGTCTTAGTTTTAATATTTCTTAGAGGTATAGCCTCAGGAAATTGTGTAGAAGCACACTTGATGGTAAGAAGATATTCATTTCCAGATCTTGTGCTAGGCAATGGGCCTACACAATCAATAATAACCCACACCATTGTGTTTTTCCGGGATTTGTCTGGAATGTGTCCGGGATTTGTCTGGTTTGAAAATATCATGTCCGGGACATGTCTGGGATCAGATTTCTGAATCTGGAATTTGTCTGGGTTCTTGTCTGGTAGATGTCTGTGAATTCTAACATTTCTGGAATGTGTCTGTGAAAAAAGATAAAATGTCTGGGACAGAAAATGTCTAAGTCTGCTTGTCTGGAATGTGTCTGGAAATAAAAATTTCTAAGTGACATGTGTCTGGATTTTGTCTGGAAATTATAATAATGCAAGTGATAGTTGTCTGGTATCTGTCTGGGAAAGAAAATGTATAAGAACTAGTACTGAAAAGGTTAACCGGATAACCGGTTTGAAACCGGTTACCTACCTAACCGATTAAAAAGAACATCAACCGGTTATCCGAAATATCGATAGTGATCGTCATTCCACGGTTAAAACGTAGTAAATCTGCCGCTTCTTCTTTTGAGATAGATTACACCTCGAAGCAGCGCTGTATATATTTAGAAATAATCGACTTTGGCGTTCAAGACTTCGTTAATGATTGGCATTTTCCGTGAGTAACCGCAGAAACTATTCCGTAGTATGTATACAAACGAACATTGTCGAGTATTCGACAACGTTCGCTTGTATACACACTACGGAATAGTTTCTGAGAATACTGCTTTTCAATTCCTATAGTTTTGATCTCAGATTCGGTGAAATAATGGCTACGGTTAACCGGATGTTATCCGGTTATAGCTCTCGGTTAGTCGGTTGAGTAAATGAGCCAACCGTTTCAGCCCTAATAAGAACACTTATCTGTTTATTGTCTGGGATTGAAAATGTCTAAGTTCCTTAACCATCCTGTCTGGGAATTGTCTGGGATTGAAAATGTCTAAGTTCCTTAACCACTGGCACCAGCTCTAGCCCTTCAAGCTATTTACAGAGACATCCAACAGGCATTTGACTCAGACTAACATTTGAAGGAGGTAACCAATCACAACTTTACCCTCTTCTCCTAATTACCAAGTCCTTTTAACCATTTAGCAAACAGGTTATTTTTTTTCTTCCAAAACATGGCTTGTGACCCTTCAATGGAACAAGCTCATTCCCTCTAGGGGTGATAAGCTATGTTTGAGAAGGGAAAAAATAAGTTTCATTGTGTGGTACGATATGTTTTAGAATGAAAAAAGGTTATGTTAGGACATGTTTGGGACATAATTTGCTAAACTGTATCTGTCCCCAGGGAATGGAAAGGCTTCTCCAACAAAAATGTTTCCCCTTACATGTCTGGGAGGTGTCTGTTTTGGAATGTTTTCCTTTGCAAAAGTAGCTTCCAGCAGACACATGTCCAGAACTTGTCTGGGGAACAAACTGGGCTGACTATTGTCTGGGATGTGTCTGATTTGTCTGGGAATGGGATGTATTTCCAGACGAAATTTTCTACCCAGACACATTCCAGACATGTCCGAGATGTGTCCGATTTGTCTGGGAATGGGACGTTTTTCCAGACAAAATTTACTTCCCAGACACATTCCAGACATGTCTGGGATTTGTTCGGGATGTGTCTGGGAACAGGACGTTTTTCCAGACAGATCTCAATATCCAGACATAAACCAGACAATACTAAGGTGTCTGGAAACTCTCAGAATTTTGTCTGGAATTTGGCTGGAAATTTTATTTCGTCTGGAAAAATGTCCTGTTCCCGGACAAATCGGACACATCCCGGACAACAGTGCAATAGTCAGTCCAGCAGGTTCCCAGACAAGTTACGGACAGATCCCAGACAATTACCGGATACATTACAGACAGATTCCAGACACTTACCAGATATATTACAGACACATCCCAGACAGGAAATTTGGTAGGGGAATTCTACTAAATGGCTCCTCAAAAGCAGGGATTGGTTGAAGGGGAGCCAGAGGAATCTTCTGGTTGGGTTTTCCTACAATTTGACAGGTGTGGCAGGTTTTACAAAATTCAACAACATCCTGTCGAAGCTTGGGCCAGTAAAAACACTGTAGTATACGAGAGTAGGTTTTCCTAACTCCCAAATGTCCAGCCATTGGATTTTCATGAGCCAGGCTTATTATTTCATTCTGGTATTTAGTGGGGACAACTATTTGGTAAATAACCTCCCAATCACTATTGGAGGGTACTTCTGGTGGTCGCCATTTAGTCATGAGTACATCAGATTTTTTTAAATAACAGACAGAGGAATTTTGGGCTTCTGCCTCTGTTAGAGCCCTTTCACGTGGCTCGGCAAGGTCAGGATCACTTTCCTGTTCCTGAATTAAAGAAGTCTGGGAAATGACATTCAAGGAGGTTCCTGTATCACTCTCAGGTGTAGTGGCTTCTTTACAATTTCTGGAGGAATCATCACACTGACTCAAAAATGTCTTGAGAGAAATCAATATCTTCAGAATCTGTAATTCTGTGACTGTTCTTATCGTCAGCTTTGCTGTTCAAATCAGCACAATTGAGGTTGTTATCAACCTCAGCTTTCTTTACCATGGACCGAGTCACAGCACATGCTGGAAAGGCAAAAAGAAAACATTCCTTCAAATTAATAATACTTTCATCTGTGCTCGGCTTATCCACCACTTGAGGTTCTACAGTGACTTTGTCACCAGCTAAGTCATTTCCCAACAATAAAGAAATACCTTTTACAGGTAGAGTAGGTCTGATTCCTACTGTCACAGTCCCATTTACTAAACTACTTTTTAAATTTATTTTATGAAGTGGGACATTTAAAGAGCTTGACTCAATACCCAATACTAGAACTTGTGCCCTGGTTGCACTTTCTTCAGAAAATGGCAAAATGCCTTCTAACATTAAAGACTGAGTAGCCCCTGTGTCTCTCAGTATTTTTATTGGTAAGGAACATTGCTTATCCCCCTCAAGGGAAACAAAGACTTCAGAAATAAATGGCTTATAATTTTCAAAAGCATCTTACTTTATTACATAATTTTCAGAGCATGGAGCACATGCTAGTGCATTAAGTGAAGTAGAGGACTCAGTTTTCCTTTTTAACAGCCAGCAATCAGATAATAAATGCCCTGGTTTCTTACAGTAATTACAAGTTTTAGTTGAACTGTTGGGTCATAATGGTGTAGGACTGGCATTAGATGACTTACTCTCATTAGACTTCCTATTAAATTTGGGTGGTGAAAAGTTTGGAGGACTGGAAGGATGAGTTTTATCTGAAGTTGGTCTAGGTCCACTTTGGAAAGAATTCTTGTGGGGCCAAAAATTTGTGGCGTTATGACTCATTTTATGAGTTAAGGCATAGTCATCTGCTAGTACTGCTGCTCTATTTAATGTGTCAACTTTTTGTTCATCCAGGTGGGCCTTTATATATGAGTGTATCTTTCCTTTAAACTCTTCAATCCGCATCATTTCTTTTAATTTAGAGAAATCTTTCCCTATTTCTTTTGAATGGTACCACCTGTCAAATAAATTTTGCTTTTCTCTGGCAAATTCCACATGAGTTTGATTTTCGTTTTTATAATAATTTCTGAATTTCTGCCTATAGGCCTCTGGAACCAGTTTATATGCCTGAAGTATAGCCTCTTTAACAGCGTCATAATTATTGCTTTGCTCAGAAGATAGAGCAGAATAGATTTCTTGGGCCTTCCCTTTCAAAACACTTTGCAACAGCAAAGTCCAGACGTTCCTTGGCCACTCTAAACTTGTTGCCACTTGTTGCGACTTTTTCAAAATGTAAAAAATATTTATCCACTTCTTTTTCTTGGAAGGGGGGAACTAGCCTAACATGTTTAGTTGCATCAAATTTACTTGGCGAAATTACATTTGAGCCTTGACGTTGAGATTCCAATTCTTTTATTTTTATTTCCTTTTGGGCCTGAATTTCAATTTCCCTAAATTTTAATTCCCTTTCCTCTTTTTCTTTTTGAGCCTGAATTTGTTCCCTTTCTTTTTGAGCTTCAATTTCTTTTAATTTAATTTCATTTTCTCTTTCTTCTCTTTCTTTTTAGGCCTGAATTTGTTCCCTTTCTTTTTAGGCCTGAATTTGTTCCCTTTCTTTTTGAGCCTGAATTTCAATTTCCCTCATTTTTTGTTGCATTTCCAACTTTTTTAATTCCAATTCTAACTTTTTGAGTTCAAGGGCATCAGTAGGTTGTGGTTCAGAGGGTGGAGTTTCAGTCTGAGGCAAAAAACCTTCCTCCATATAGTGATTAACAATGAGCTGTTTAAGTTTATGTTTGTTCAGACCAGGGGTGGCAGGTAATTTTAGAGAATGAGCAAGTTGGAATAAATCCTCCTTCTTAAGAGATTCTAACAGAGCCAAACTAGGAGAACTTTCAAATTCAGAAATAAATTCTGTCACAATAAATACCATGGTGAAAAGGTTTGCTGGTTCTCAGATTATATAAATAATAATAATGAAATTTTCTAAGAAAATTTAAATGTTTGAAAGTGAGCCAAAATAATAATTGCAATATGCAAATAAAGATTTTTCGTTATCTTATATTCAATCTCGGCAACAAGCCCCCAATTTCTGTTATGGTATGGAAATATTATTGATATTAGTAACAGAAAGAAATCTGAGAATCAGCAACAATAACTATGAATTCAATTATTTCGAAATTTAATTAAAAAAATTAATATAAAAAAAAATAATACAAAGAACTTTTACACTAATTGGTTTACAGAAAAAAAAAAACAGTGGTACTTATCAATTACTGAATTAGTCCAAAGTACAGTTTGACAGAATCCAGTAATCCGGTGGTGAAGAATCTTGTGAAGAGTTACCAGCTGGTAGTATTAAATCCAAGAATGTCTCTTCAGAAACAGTAATAATATAAATAATAAAATTTTCACTTAGAAATTTCAGCTGTCTCCAATAAAATATAATAAAATGCTCCACAAAATTCAAATGGAGCAAAAATATGAGTTTAGTGTTAATTGGATATTGGCGTTGTTTAAGGATTAAGTATGTATACAGTGGCCAGACTGATATCCTTTGTCCTAAGAATAATCCTAATAATTAGTTTAAACACTATTTATTGACAGAAACACTGCAATTGCATACAATATAGTTTACAACAATAACAGAAAAAAACAAAAACATACAGATACAATTTTAAGATAATGGATGCAGTATACAGTTATATGAATAAATGAAGCAAAATGATGAAGGGATTCAACAGAAAGCTTAATGCTTATGTTAGTCGTCTCCCGTGGGTCTTTAAGTTACTGAGTACATATAGCATGAACTGCTGGCGGAACACAAAATACAGATTGTTTAAATTGTATGTGAAAAGATTTTAAAATATCTCGATAAGTAGAGTAAAATAAGGTGTTGAAGATTGATAAGAGAAAAAAAGAGGAGAGGGATGAAAAGATAAGAGAAGTGAAACCAACTTGAAATCAAACTTAACCATGTCAAAAAACGAACTAAATTCAAAACACTGGTTAGAGGGCACTGACGTAATTAATGCAGCATTCAAACCCTTGAGAGGACGTAACTACTGAGGTAGCGGGGCAATCGCGAAGTAATCAACAGTGACAGCAGGTCGGAGTCAAAGTTGATTTTATTGAGAATTCAATGAAAGTAGTTCAAAGAGCGGTGATGGCGGTACACACGGATAACATCGATCTGTGTGTGTAGCCGTAGTTTACCACAACATGGATAACCCTTCACCCAATGCGGGAAGAAGTCGATAATCACAAAATAAATTCTTAAGTAGCTAAACTTTCACTACCCTTGCCACAAGAACACCACCCATAACCCCGCACCGGGACGAGCCCAACAAGCTCGCTCCAATGAGGTATCACAAGCTATGTTCCTTGGACAAAAAAATGAAAACATAATAACATCTGAATGATGATTTTTGTGTACAACACAGGGCGGTCTTAGCTACTAAGTTGGTCCGGGGAGTAAGGGTACAATTCACCTACGCAAACCGTTTCGTCCCCATGATATATTCCTGGACCGTTTCAAAAACTAAGCGATTTGCATCTTCACTTAAGAGCTCGGACCCTTGCAATAGTGTAGTTAAATTCACAGGAAACGGTATTCGCCCGATAGTGTTAGCCCGGACAGTCGAGTAGTGCTGACATGACAGCAAAAAATGGTCCGTCGATTCGACTGTTCCACACTGACAGTTAGGCAATGGTGTCAGGTGGTTTGCATGTAAGTGAGAGTTAAGGTTACTACAACGCAGTCGCAGTCTGCAGTGGTATATCTGTGCCGAACGACACTTAGCAGTACTGAAAAATGAAGGTGGACATTGGTTTGCACGATTTAGGAATCTCTTAAAGTGGCTAATAGAACTATTTTGTCGAACAGACAATGGGATGTTATTCCACTGATTAGTTACATCGGGAATAAATGACGACCGATATAATTGTGTGCGACAGAAGGGGACGCAGTGGTTGTCACTTGTACGTAGCAAGTGGCTCGGGTTGGTTGCTGATATGACAGGGGGCACCTTGTTTGATAGATATGGCGGTGTTATATGGTGGTACATTTTAAAGAACTGCATTAGCTTGTGTTTCCGGCGTCTATCCCGAAGTGTTTCCCAACCAGTTTCAGTATAAAGGAGTTCTTTACTGGAGCTTAAGGTTGCTCCTGTAACGATTCTGGCAGCAGCTATTTGAATCTTCTCGATGTCAGCGGCATTAGTCAGTACAGTTGTCCCACACTGTGTCGGCATATTCCAAAAGAGGTCTGATGAAGGCAAAGTAAATTTTTTCAAGTAGACTTCTATCAAGAACAAATTTATGCATTCTCATCAGGTCTATTCATGTCCAGGCCTTCGGACAGATGTGGTCGATATGATTATTCCATGTACAATTATTATTTAATGTAACACCTAAATAATTAGTCTTTTATCTAACCATTGTCTTCATCAAGAATCCATATCACACCTGATCATCTGCTGATCAAGCCAGAAAATAAGCAGACTGTCATCTGCAAAATGAGGTTCCCAGGGGGTGAATTTAGTGATGCCACCCTGCACATCAGGGTAGCATCACTAAATTTACCCTCTATGAACCTCACTCTGAATCAGGGCATCATAACTAAACAGAAAGAGGTACCCAGAGGATAAATTGGCCCACTGTATGGGATAGCATCATCAAATTCACCCTCTGGGGGCCTCATTCTGCAAATGTCAGACTGCTTATTTTCAGGCCTGCTGCTGATTGTGAACAATATGCGCTGGTTTTAAACTCGGAACTGTGAATGCCATGAAGAGCTATAATTTTTAAACTTAATAATATCCTGCTTTTAAACGGAACTGCCTCAACAAAGACATTATACAATGGTCTATACGAAGAGAGAATAAACTAACAAGACGGCAGAGCTAGTCTAATGATCAACACTAACAGACTGACTGTTTACATGGTTTGGGTATGGTGAATCTATCGTTCAGTTATGTAAAGAGTCTTGGCTAACAACATCTTCATCATTAACAAATGTTCATATATTGTGGGGAACTGAACTGTAGCCTTTGAAAGTCTATGTACACTTAGGTTCAACCTGCTATAAGGACAAATAGAGCTGTAAAAGCCAAGAAGAGTGTTTGTGTTATCATTATTAATAACAAGAGGCCCCAGGGGACCTGAGGGGGCTCACCTGACGTGGTAGCCTAAATATCAACTCAAGGAATTGATTTGAACAAGTTGCATCTGCCCCTTCTAAGAAATGCTTATACCAAATAACCAAAGATTCTGATCGGTGGCTCTGAAAAAAAGTGATTTTTAAAGAAAATTCCTCATATTGGGAGCCCAAATATAAACCCTGGGACTTGGCTTGAACAAACTTGAATCTCACCTCTGTAAGGATGCTGTATACCAAATATGAAAAGATTCTATAATAATAACACTTTGGCCAGCCGCTGTTTTGTCGCAGTTCTCGGACGAGAAGGCCATGGTTACCCCTGAACTCCCAACTGCCTCCCTATTCCCACGCTTCTCCTTTCCTCCCAACACTTGGAGACGAACTGCTTGATGACATCCCTTGCCCCATTCTTCCCAATCTCACCGATTAGCATATCAACCCTCTCCTTTGAGTCTCCCCCTAACTTACATGTCCTTCATTCTCCCATCCCACTTCCCCATTATACTCCCAGTGAATCTCATTCTTTTAGACTGATACATTGGGCATTCTAGAAGAAAGTGTTCCAGGGTCTCCACCACGCCCAAGTTACACATCTGGCACTTCTTTTCACTGTTTTTCCCAATTTTTCCCCTCAGCTCTAGGGACCGCGACCTCAGCTTGAACAACAGTGACCCCTCAAAGGTGCCATCAAGGTACTCTTCAAAACCAGGCTTCTCTTTATCATGCTGGCCACCCAAAGATCTCTTTGATTTGACCCCCTCTCGCCAATTACAGTTACAATCCTCCATGACCCTTTCTCTGACGATCTTTTTGCCCTGGTTTGCCCCAATGTCAAGGTCCGAGATCTCCAATGAGTAGTTTTCTACTAGCTCCCTCACTTGGACCATCCACCCCGTCTTGATATTTGAGTTGAAAGTTCTCAGGAACATTACTTTACACCATCGGCTATCAGGGAGATTTACCAAATAATTAAGATAACCGAGTTTCAATAGGTCTATCCTGTCCTTGATCCTCATCCACCCAAGCTCACCCCTGATCGCTTCTAGCACTGCGGCATTACTCATGCCTGTTATGCATCGGCCTGCATCGTTCTGCAGGATTTCCAAGCTCCTTACGGTGTTGGTTAGGGGTACAACTTCTGTACCGTATGTTATACTTGGAAGACCCACCATTTCCCAAATAGTTTTCCCCACGAAAACCTTATTGAAACTGTTTCTCCCTATAAGTTTCATTTGGTTAAGGATTCGCTTCCCCTTCAGAATCAATTTATTTGTGTGGTTTCGGTAGATGCCTCTTCCTGTGATGTTTATATTTACCCCCAAATACTCGTAATCGCTAGTCTCTCCTACACTAAGAAGCCTACTGCTACCTTCCAGAATGCAGAACTCCCCCACTCTCCACCTTCAAGTGGGGTCCACTTTGCGGCCCCATGGGTATAACTTTGCTCTTGCTTTCATTAAGTTTGAGTCTCCATTTGCTCCCATATTTCCCAACAATTCCCAGCATCTTTGCTAGCCCCTCTTCGCTGTCTGACACTAGCACCATATCGTCTGCAAAAAATAGCCCTGGGATCTTCAAGTCACCAACTGCAACCCCCTCGTCGCTATGCAGGAGTTCATCTCCTAAACCTTTGATGTACAATGCAAAAAGAATTGGCGAAAGGATACACCCCTGTTTTAGGCCTATCTCCATAGGCACACGTTTTGTTGTAATGTTTCCCAGGCTAAGTTCACTCTGTACATCTTTATATAATGCTTTCATAATCCCAACAAACTCACCCCCAAGCCCTGAGCCTCCAGCTTGCGCCACATACCCTCCCTCCATACTCTATCATATGCCTTTTTAACATCCAAAAAGGCCATGAACATCATTTTCTTTTTTGCTTTCGCAGATTCTATCATTTGGGATAGCGTGAAAAGATGGTCAGTGACTCTCCTTCCCTTCCTGAAGCCATTCTGGATTTCTCACTGACTACTGGATCTGAAGAAAAATATTTTTAAAGAATATTCCTCATATTGAACTAAGTTATAATTCAGGATCTCACTGAGAGCCCAAATATGAACTCAGGGACTTGGCTTGAATAAACTTGAATCTCCCCCCCACCCACTCCCCACAAGGATGCTGCATACCAAATATCTAAATTTTATAGTAAATTTCCTTTCTTATTATACCTACCACAATTGTTTACTACAGGCCTGCACTACAGTGGAAGTCCCTAACTCGGATAAAATACTCTCTATTTTTGTCTTTCCCAAGCAATTTGGGAAAGAAAAGTGGTGCAAAAGCACCAAGAAAAAATAAGCCAAAACTGGGTCGAGTACAACTGGCGCAGACCCAGTACGGGACGCTCTCTCCCAAGTACAACTCCACGACTTCCGTTACCAGTGTGCATATACCGTCTCTAATGACTCATTCTTTTTGAATCCGTCAACGTTAGAGTTATGTGATCAGCGGAGAGGAAAGATTCTTTACCTGTAAAGAAGATGGGAGGGCCTCCATGTAAACAATTGTGGTAGGTATAATAAGAAAGGAAATTTACTATAAAATTTAGATTTCTTATCAACCTACTCACAATTGTTTACTACCGTAAAACGGGGTGAATAGGGACTGTGGGGTAAATAGGGACAATTTTGCGATATTTGTTATTTACGTTATTCTCCGTGCTATCGTAAACAATGCCTTTCATGACCTCAGTCACTTCTGTAGTACTACTCATCAAATGGAAATAGGACATGGAGTGTCAGTCCTATCTGCATCTTACAAGTGAGTTATGCCCCACTGATGCCCGCAACCAAAAACGTCAAAAAATTTACTCGGTCAAAACTTTGTTCCCACACGCAAACCAGAAGTGACGTTGACCAAATGTATGGCACCATTTTGTCAATAATTTATCTGTGATTGCAACCTAAGAGCAATGCCATATTTTGGGAAATACTAGAGATAATTTCTTTAGGTTTCTATTTTCAGGTATAATTTGACGTTTTTGTGGGGTGAATAGGGACAATGGCTAGGACTTACAAACCGAAACCAGGTTCGAAACGGTACAGGAAGTATAGTGAAAATGACATTCAGAAAGCTTTGGCAGCTATAAAAAATGGCATGACATACAGGAAAGCTGCTGATCAATATGAAATACCAAGAAGTGTATTGTTTAGACATGCCAAGCACACCGACATGTCCCCGCAAGGTGGCCCGACAGCTCTACAGAAGGATGTTGAAGAACATCTCGTGAAGCGCCTTATAACTTGTGCCTTGTGGGGGTATCCTATGGACAAATTGGATATTAGATACATTGTAAAGGGCTATCTTGATCGACGAGGAGTTACAGTTCCGCGCTTCAAGGAAAACATGCCAGGGAATGAGTGGGCCAATTCATTTCTGAAGCGACATAAAGATGAACTTGCGATGAGAATGTGTCAAAATATAAAACGCTCCAGGGCAAAGGTTTCACCGACTATAGTCAACCAATACTTTGACAACCTTACAGAGACACTAAAAGATGTTCCCCCGTCCAACATAATGAATTACGATGAAACCAACTTGAGTGACGAGCCGGGGAGGAAAAAAGTTGTTATGAAAAGGGGCATGAAATACCCGGAGCGCATCATGGACAGCTCCAAATCAGCAACATCAATAATGTATGCTGCCTGTGCAGATGGCCATGTTCTGCCACCATATGTGGCATATAAATCTATCCACCTCTATGATACATGGACCCTTGGAGGGCCCCATCAAGCACGCTATAACAGAAGCAAATCCGGGTGGTTCGATCTTGTGTGTTTTTCGGACTGGTTTCAAACCCTCGCTCTTCCACACTTAAAGAACCTAGATGGTCGGAAGGTGTTAATAGGAGACAATCTCAGTTCACACCTCTCAGCAGAGGTCATTGGGTTATGTGAGCAAAATGAAATTGAGTTCTGCTTTCTTCCGCCTAACTCAACCCACCTGACCCAGCCACTCGATGTGGCGTTCTTCCGCCCAATGAAGACCAGTTGGCGGAAAATTCTCGAAAAGTGGAAGAAGGGTCCAGGCAGGAAACAGACATCTATTCCGAAAGATACCTTTCCCCAGCTTCTCAGACAACTTACCAATGACATGCAGGCCAATCAAGCTAGGAACATACATGCAGGATTTTCCAAATGTGGTATATCTCCTTTAGATAGGAAGAAGATTCTTGACAGACTACCGAAAGAACCCGGTCAGAGTGATGCATCTTGTTCCAATGCTCAATCGGATGTGTCAGCTTTGGATGATAGCTTCCTGAAAATCCTTGAAGAAATGAGATATGATCCTAATGTAACAACTAGAAGAAGAAAGAAGATAGCAGTTGAACCTGGAAAAAGTGTGACTGGAGCAGATATGGCTGTTGAAGAAGGAAGTAGTACAAACAGAAGGAATGAGACAGTCGATGGGAGAACAGATGAGAATGTTATGGGTGAAAGCAATGTAGGCAATGTCACTCAAGAAGCTGGTGTTACCGGTACAGATAGTGTTGCATCATGTAGTGGCTACAGCGAGCCTAGAGGTAAGAAGAGAAAGCGCCAAGAAACAGTTGATGTTGATGAACAGTCGGATTCTGAAAGTGAGATTGAAGAGTATGAGAACAGTACTGGCAGTGAAGATGATGACATAAGCAGTGATGAAATGTTTAATGATGGAGCGGAGAGTGATTCGGGGGAGAAAAGACCGGACTCTGGTAGCTTGACGATTGAAATTGGAGATTATGTTTTGTTCAAGTATGATAATGACACATACCCTGGCAGAGTTGTTGAGAAACATGAGAATGGTTACCAGTATAAAATAAGCTCCATGGTTCGCAGTGGCATCAACTGGAAATGGCCTAAGAAAGTGGATGAACTGTACTATCCAAAGGAGGACATAGAAAGAAAAATTTCTACTCCGAAGCAGCTTAACCGTGGTGTTCTGAAAATCATTGAACTCGAAAATATGGACTCATAGATGTCAGAAAGGACAATTCGCATCATTCTGTTCCAGATCGCAGGACAATCTGATTTTATTCAGTTTCACCTTTTAATTGCAAAGGAGTCAAATACTTCATTTTTACTACCTGTACTGATGCTGTACCAAATCGACAATTCCGTCCGGTGCTCAAATTGACGCCAAAATTGATGTTCCAGTTGACGTTGAAGTTTACGTCTGGATGTACCTATTTAGTTGATAAATGCTGCAGAAGTTGTGAAATTCATTTTTTAAATTATATTAAAAGTCCCTATTGGCCCCAATCTAGAGTACAATAGAGACAAACACACATATCAATGACTGTCCCTATTCACCCCTTAGTTGGGGTCAATAGGGACAACCAGTAATAAATAAAAAAATATACCCATTGACAAAAAATACCTGAAAAAAGCATGTTAACAGATTGCATTCAACACTGGACATAGATTTAAGGGGAAACATATTACATATGGGGGTTTAAAATAATAAAAAAAATTGATTGATATTCAAAAACCGTCCCTATTCACCCCGTTTTACGGTACAGGCTGAATAGACAATAGGCTGGAGGGAATTGCATAACCAACCCACGCATAACCCCAGTGCACTGGAACCGTGAAGCAGAAGGAAGAGGTCCCGAGGCTTATCAACCATAATGTCGCAATCATTGGTAAAGGACAATGAAAGAAGACATATGGGCCTGTGTGATACACAGACAGAAAAATGGCAGTAACAGCACAAGGCTGAAACTGACCTTCAAGAAGCCTAATGGCTATGGCAGACAACAGCCTGAGCAGAAGAAAGAGGACCCAGGGCAAAAAGGTCCTCCGACTGCTCCTGCAAGTGGCGCAGATAAAAGGTGGAGAAAGTAGAGGCATTTCTCCAGTAGGCTGCCTGCATAACATCCGACAACTTGACGGAGTTAGAATAAGCCCAAGAGGTGGATAGTGCCCGCACCTCGTGGGCAGAAATACGATTGGTAATACAATCGCCAGCTGCTAAACGACCGTAAGCCATACGAATAGCAAGACAAATCCATCGAGAAATAGATTGAGAAGAGATCTTCTGTCGACCCGGAATAAGAGACAGAAAAAAACGTTTCCTGCCTTTCCGTATGAAACGTGTCCAATCGAGATAAATGCGAATAGCATGGACCGGACAGAGCAAAGGGCGATTACCCTCAACAGAAGGAAGAGCCCTGATACAGATAGGAGGAGGAGTAGTATCTGGTAACTGATTCTTGGCCAAAAAAGAGCAATCAGTGGTAAAAGTAACACTGTTGGGAGAGCTCCTAAAAAAGGCCGGGTCAACCGAGAGGGCGTGACGCTCACTAACCCGTCTGGCCGAAGCAAATGCCATCAGAAAAGCCGTCTTATATGTGAGAAAATGGATATCCACCTGGGATAAAGGTTCGAACGGCGCCCCTCCCACTCTCCCCCCCCCCCCCCCCCCCAAGCAAAGCAGCACCCACGAAAGATTCCATCGTGGAGTAAGCTGCAAAGTCCGAGGCCTTTTCAAAGAAAAGTGCCGAACAAGCTTGGAGAGGTAAGGATTAGTGCCGATACGACGCTTCCCCACATAAGAAAAAGTCTCTGAAAGCATGGACCTGTAACCCTTGATGGTAACAGGCTGGAGACCCCGAAAATCAAACAGATATACCAGAAACTCCGCAATCTGTGAAATCGAAGGATTTGCATAATCAACAGAGTGATCAGCACACCATCGACAGAAGACCTTCCATTTAGCTGCATAAGCTAAACCAGTGGAGTGCCTCCTTGAAGAAGAAATGCACTCCACTGCTCGTCTCGAAAAACCTCTACGGAGGAGACAGGACCTGATAAAAGATATGTGCGAAGGCACAATGAAGTCGGGTCGACGTGAAACCTCCTTGGGCGACCTTGACAAAGAAGGTCGCGACGTAGCGGGAGACGTGCCGGAACCGCCGCCATCAGCGAGTGGAGCTGATTGATCCACACCCGCTGAGGCGACGGGAGCAATCAGAATGATTCGACAACTGCAGGTTCGAATTTTGGCTTGAACCTGAGGCAGAATTGGAACCGGCGGGAAGGCGTAGCCGACTAGACCGTTCCAATCGAGTGACAGAGCGTCCACGGCAAAAGCCAGAGGATCTGGACACGGGGACACGAAAGTGTCCACCTGATGGTTCCAATGAGTCGCAAAGAGGTCGATGTGGGGACGTCCCCAGAGATCGCGAAGCGACTGGAACACTGCCCTGTGGAGCATCCACTCGGTGGAAATAACCCTGCCCTGTCGGGACAGGGAGTCGGCTAGGACGTTCAGACGACCGGGAATGTGACGAACAACCACTCCGGCGTGAACATCCTGAGCGGGCAGTAGAAGATCCCGAGCTAAATTCGTACATCGGAACCGAGTGCGTGCCGCCCTGGTTCCAAATGTAAGCAACCACTGTCGAATTGTCGGACAGCAGAAGGACCTGGCGATTCGACAGGTGAGGGATCCACTGCCTGAAACTCAGAAGAGAGCAAGAAGCTCCTTCTGGTTGATGTGTAGAGCTGCTTGATCCTGGTCCCACATCCCGTGTAGGGAAAGACCAAGAGGATCCAACGTCGCACCCCATCCGAGATCGCTGGCATCTGTCGTCAGAATGCGATCGGACGTGGGTAAGTCCAATGGAACACCCTGCGTAATCCACTAAACATCTGTCCAGGGAAGAAGGTGAAGATACAGAGATTCCGGAAACGGAAGCACCTGATCCAGAGAATCTACATTCGGCCTCCAACGACTGAGCAGAAAGTGTTGGAGAGGTCTGACACGCAGCCGACCTAGAGGAATGAGATCCGTCACCGAACCGCAGAGACCGATCAGCCGGAGAAAACTCTGAGCGGTCGCGGACGTGGACTGGAACAGAGTCAGAGCAAAAGCTGAGAGAATCACAGCCTTGGCCTGAGGAACCGCTACCAAATTGAATTGGGCTTGGAAAGCCATCCCCAGATGACAAAATGACTGAGAAGGGACCAGGTCCAACTTCTCCTCGTTGACTCTGAATCCTAGCGATGTGAGCAAGCTCAACAGAGTGGCGACATCCGACTCCAGTAAGGCAGCATTGGAATGCATCTGGAGGATATCGTCCAGATATGCCGAAGTAGTCACCCTGGACTGTGTGCGATGGAACGCTATCACATGCGACATCAGTCTGGTGAAGGCCCAAGGAGCCAGGTTGAGGCCGAAAGGCATGGCCTTGAACTGGTAAACTCGCCCCAGAAAAGCGAACCTGAGATACTTCCATGACGCCCGATGCATCGGAACGTGGAAGTAAGCGTCTCGCAGGTCGATGCTGGCAGCGAAATCTCCCTGGTGAATTGATTGGCGGATCGACCTGAAAGTCTCCATGCTGAACTTGGGAGCAATGGTAGACTGGTTCAGGATACTCAATAACCGGTCGGAGTCGGCCGTCCTTCTTCGGCACGAAGAACAGGCGGGAATAGAAACCCACTGACTGAATGTTCTTGATGACCTCGATCGCCCCCTTTGCCAGGAGATTGCCAATCTCCGTGGACAAAAGTTCCCGACGTAACACGTCTGAAGGAACTGTGGTTGGAAGAGGCACCCTTGACAGAGTGGGGTGCCGTCGGAAGGATATTCGCAGCCCGGATCGAACAACATCTAACACCCACGGATCGGATGTGATGGTGGCCCAATGGTCTGCGAACTCTGCTATCCTTCCTCCAACCTGGGACGAGTCGAGGTGAGGACCTTCATTTCGAGCCCCGACGAGGCCCACAAGAGGAGAAACCACCTCCTCTACTAAATGAAGAATCCTGAGACTTCCCTCGATTCTGCCGACCTTTACCCTTACTCCTTGAGTAAGAAGTAGATGTGGCGGCAGAAGGACCAGCCTTTTGCTTCACAGAGGAAGCAGAAGGGTACTTGTTAGGCTTGGAATGGCCCTTGCCTCCCCTAGAAGGCTGTTCAAGCTGACGAAACAGCAGATGATCTTTGGAATGACGTAGGACGTCATCCCAGACCATCGACACGGAACCATGGAAAAGTTGCGGACCTGCCAAAGAAGCAGATCGAAGAGCAGCACGCTGCTCCTCGGGAAGGGATCGACCTGTGTCCAGCACAGCGTCCCTTCGAACTAATTCCAGATTAGCTGTGTTACAGGCATGCGTGTGATTAAGATGCATAAGCGCCTTGGACAGCACACGCAAAGGAGCCTGTACCTCGTCAAACTTATCTGGAGGCAGATAAGCAGCCAAAGCTGAGACGACATGATCTGAGAGAGAAAGCATGCCAAGCATCTCTCTAGATAAGCCCAACATGGACTCCAGAGTCATCATTGGAATGACGGCAGACTTGGGCTTGGAAAGCCCGAGGGAAGTGGAGTCCTGATCCCGAACCGTCAAAGTCTGGCAGACCGACGGATTGGCGGAATCGTAGGAACGATAACGCACAGGAGGCAAAAAGGTGTCAACCCTGGTGAAGAACGAAGTCTTCAGAGCCTTGGAATTCAGCTTGGAGTCCAATGCTGAAAAAGCTTCAACCACCTGAAACCGACTGGCACGGTCGAAGGCGCCCAGAAGCAGGTTGCTCCATAGGCTGTAGGCGCGCGACCGATAATCGCGGCCTGGCTGACACTGTTGGCTGGTTAGTAGGTTTGAGATCAAGCAGAAACCCAAACACAAAGTCAAGAGCTGCCCCCAAGTCCGAAGACTGCTGGCCCTCGACATCAAGCAAGTCGGACTCCTCCCCAGTGTCGGAAGACACATAGCCCATCGTGGGCAAACCAGCCGACGCCTCCCATGGTGTCGGGACACCATGGGAATCAGAAACCAGCCTGTTTCCAATCCCGGGAGGCGGCACCATAGGAGGCGCCTGGAAACCACTCGTTGCCTCGCTGGAAGCAACAGGAAGGCTCTTTGATAGAACCTGAGTGAATAAGGAGAGGGCCTCCCTAAGCTCACTGCCTGTACTGGCCACTTCGACAGGGGAGCAAACCGGCAAAGTGGCTTCACCTCTGACCCTTTTAACCAGCGAAGGGACACGATCCTCCAAAACACCAGACGCGGGACGACGGGCGGCAGCCGAAACATCTGAAGGCAGACGTGTATAGGGGTACGAGGCACCCCGAGGATCAATATAGCGAGAACTCATTAGAGTCTCTGCGGACCTCTGCAGCCACAAGGTCCAGGCTGCACAAAAGGCGTTGGTCCCCCAAAATGGTCGTGTGGCCAGAATGAGTGGACAGAAACGCCACGGAGTTCATAGTGTCTCCACTAAGAACATCCGAATCCAAAGACACAACTGTGGTGCTCGACGGCGTAGAGACTGCAGAGATGGGTTCGGCCGGCAGCCCCTTCCAACTTCGCTGAGTTGAAGTCAGGGAAGGCTGAGGCCGATATCCCACATCTACAGTACCAGAAATCCTGCAGTCCCCTGCAGCGAAAAGCCGAGGCTGGCTGAAACTGACGACGAAGCAGACGGACCAGCAGTAGTAGTAAATACGTCGGGAGTCGTTGAGGCTGGTGGTATAGTGGAGAGAGGACACCTGCTCGGCTCCGAAGGAGGACTCACAACCCTAGTGACAGCCTCAGATGTCGACTGGAGGGGGACCGTAGTCCCGGAACCAGGCACCTCTTCACCAGAACACTCAACGGCTCCCGCAGTATCCATCACAGGAAAAGACTGCACATCCCCCATGGAGGAGGAATAACTCTCATCAGACAAGGTCGGCTCGGGAGCCCCCGAACGACCACGTTTTCCTTTCCCGCGGGAGCAGGAGGCACGGCCACGAGAACAAACGACATGGTTAACTGAAGCCCAGAAAGTGGATGACCATGATCCACAGGCTCCACATGTCTGCTCGGCCGAACACCCATTACAGGAGGAACAAGACGAAAGTAAATCGTCCACATGCTTTGGCAGCAGACATTGCCCACAAGGAATTGTCCTGGGCATGATAGAGGTGAGAGGAGCAAAGAAGGTGAAATCAGAAAATAGAAGAACACCCCCAAAGAAGAGAGAGAGGTGACAGAAACAAAGACCCCAGACGGTCGACAGGGAACCACACAACAGGATGACTACTATGAAAAAAGAGAGAAGAAAAACTGTAGGAGTGGTATCCCGCTGACACCTAACTCGAACACAATTAGACAATTTTGCAAATTAAGCATTAACAATAATTGTGAAAATTAATAAGTCCGAACCGCATGGCACACGAAATTCGCTCGCAACTCGAGAGAGAACAATTAAAATACATTATGGATATATAATATTGAAGAGAATATAAAGAAAACTGTTCCTGAGAATACAAAGGATACACTGATGCACTATGAATCGGGAATCATCAAACAACGAGCTGGATAAACACTGATAAGCGTGCAAAAACATCTCGACATCTCGGATGATAAAAAGAATGAGTCTTTAGAGACGGTATATGTGCACTGGCAACGGAAGTCGTGGAGTTGTACTTGGGAGAGAGCGTCCCATACTGGGTCTGCTCCGGTTGCACTCGACCCAGTTTTGGCTTATTTTTGCACCACTTTTCTTTCCCAAATTGCTTGGGAGAGACAAAAATAGAGAGTATTTTATCCGAGTTAGGGACTTATCCGAGTTAGGGACTTCCACTGTAGTGCAAGCCTGTAGTAAACAATTGTGAGTAGGTTGATAAGAAATCAAAAGATTCTGATGGGTGGATCGGAAGAAGAAGATTTTTAAAGAATATTCCTCATATTCAACTAAGTTATGATTTGGGCTCCCATAGAGAGCCCAACTATGGACCCTGGGATTTGATTTCAACAAACATGTGAATGAATCTTCCAAAGATGTTATATGTGAAATATGAAAGCCTTTGGTGCTGTGGTATGGGGAAGAAGATTCTTTAATGTTTTTCCCATTACTCACAGTGTTAAAAAATGATGACTCGGCATTCAAAGTCCTGGCAAAGTACCCTGTGATAAAACCAATGGCAATTGTTAGGGGCTATTCCTTTCTGCTGTTGCTAAGGAAGCTTCACACAAAATAAAAATTCTCAGTCCCATGAAGATTTGGAGAGATGGGCATTTTAAATTGTTTCTATTTTTAGGTCCTGCTGTTCCAATGGGGCAACAGGAAGATTTTTTTTTTTTGCATAAATTAGGTACTTATGACCCAATAAGCCCTCACATCAAATTTGGTTCAAACCGGCCTCTCAGTTCGGAAAATGGAAATTTAGGTACAATTCAGGCTTCCATAGGAAGCCCAAATATGAAACCAGGGACTTGGCTTGAACAAACTTGAATCTCACCCATCTAAGGATGCTGCATACCAAATATCAAAACATTCCGACTGCTGGATCTGAAGAAGAAAATTGTTAAAGAAAATTCCTCATTTTGCACCAAGGTATAATTCTGGCTCCCACAGTGAGCCCAAATATGAACCCAGGGACTTGGCTTGAACAAACTTGACTCGAAATTTCATTGGGCAAAAAACTGTCACCACAAACAATCAAATACATTCATTGTGGAGGATGACGCAGACAATGTGAATCATGCAACAGTTCATATTACACTTTATCTGTGTGAAAAAAATCATACTACACAAGAAATTTTTGTTGCAGAAGCTAAAAATTCTGCTATAATTGACACTGCATGCACAAAGACTGTTTGTGACCAAAAATGGCTTGATTCAATCAAAACTAAGCAATGACTTGAAGAGACAAATTGTTCCAGTTCTGAGCAAAATTTCTTTCAAATTTGGGGACAACACTACTGTTGTTTCATCAGAGAAAGTGAAAATTTCTGCCAAAATAGAGACTATATCATGTCACACTGAAACAAAAGTTGTCTCATGTGACATACCCTTGATTTTAAGCAAAAGTTCTCTCAAGAGACTGTCTGTAGAAGGACATCTAACGACTAGTGGACACTACTACATTTCTATAGATAGGCATGAGAACTCTTTCATGTCAGATGACTGAGCAGAGGAAATGTGTTTAATTGTGAAAGGTTACATGACAGCGAAGGAAAAGAGACGTGTCCTTACTAAACTTCACAAACAGTTTGGGCATGCCTCAAGCTCAAAACTTCTTGCTTTACTACAAAGTGATGGTGAAGTAGAGGCTGATGTAAAAGAACGAGAAGTCCTGTCATGAAATGCACACAAATAGCACATCGATCTGCACATTAATCTACAAGTTATGACCACAGTAAGGCTATCAAATATGTACATATGGCCTGTGCACAAGCAATGTTTCAGCCAATGGACCTCCGGGTAACCCGGAGGTCCATTGGCAGAAACATTGCCTGTGTTTGCTCTGAGTAATCAGGAGAACCTGCCATGCTTTGGATGCCATTCGATATGGCAATTGCATGCAATTCCTACGTAAAATCAAGCCTAGATAAGCGCAAAGTTTGTGACAGGACTTCTAGTTTCAACTGTACTCAAGGGTGTGTGTGCGACATGTCAAGTGTGTTAAAAACATAAGAAACCTAATCCGAAACCGGCTGTTCATTTCACAATGGGAAATGATTTCAACCAAATAGTTGCACTTGATTTGCACTTGATCTACACCAACAATGAGAGTATTCAGGATTCACATGCCCAGGAAATTGAACTTTCCAGTGAAAGTAATGAAGTGTCAGATAATGATCAAGAAAACAGCTGCATCATTCAGTCAGCTCATTCTTCGACTTGTATTCAGTCGAACAAGCTGAAAAAGTATCAGCGTGTTGAGTTCAATGTTCAAGTGAAATTGACAACCAAATTGTGAAGATCCTTGGTAGAGCTGGAAAAGCTTCAACTGGAACAAAGAGCTGGTACAATATTGAATACGAGAAACCAGATTTCAAGAAAGGAAAATGTATATCGATTGATTTAAGTGAGGTAGAGAACTTAACCATTTTCAACACTCCTGTGGATTCAGATAACGAAGAATGTATACTTATGACTGATATTGATTTTGCTGATGCAAAGAAAGATGAGCTAGAGAACTGGAAGAAACAAAATGCTTATGAAGAAACTGAAGACTCTGGGCAGAAATGTGTAACAACAAGATGGGTTTGCACAGAGAAATAAGATGAATGTGGTGTTATGAGAAAAGCAATACTGGTGGCTGGAGGTTTTGAGGAAGATTGCTTCAGCACATTAAGGAAAGATTCATTGACATGTGATAAGCATTCACTAAGATGTATCTTGTCAATCGACAGCCACCAAGGATGGAAGATCAGCAGCCTTGATGTGAAAACTGCATTCTGCGCTTAAAGAAATATGTATACAGGTTAGCAGACGCATCTCTTCGCTGGTATGAAATGGTCAAGAAAACTTTGCTTGCATGTGGAGTGAAAATGTCTTCTGTGGATCCAGCGGTTTTCTACTGGCATACTGACAAGAGGCTTGCTGGAGTTTTAGCTGTTCATGTTGATGATATCCTGTGGGCTGGAAGTGGGGAATTCAAAAGGCAAGTGATTGCTGACTTAAAAAGGAAGTTCAAGATTGGAAAAGAGCAAACCAAATGTTTTAAGTATTTAGGACGGGATTTAACACAGGATAATGTGATAACCCTAAGCCAAACAGAATACTCATCGAGTCAGAAAATGATATAGGTAGACAGGAAAAAGGAAAATTCTTCAAAATTATCAGAGGAAAATAGATCAATTCTCAGATCAAAACTTGGACAATTGCTATGGATAGCAAACCAAACTAGGCCTGACATATCGTATGATGCGAGTGTCACTGAGGGGGGCACCTATTTCATAGAATTGAAAAAAACTTATTCAAGGGGCAAAGTCAGCCTATGCAGCGCTCTAGAAGTATTGTATGCATCTAGGGGGGGGGGGGGGGAAGTATTATTAATCCTTTACCCAATGAATCGTCCACATCCGCCCGCATAATATGCAAATAAAGCTGCTGAAAAAATATTATTTTTCAAAAAATTTCAACAAAACCATATCATGTGACCCCCTCTTTGGAATGAGCTCGTTGAGCTCATTCCAAAGAAGGGTCACATGATATGGTTTTGTTGAAATTTTAAAAAAAAAAAAAAAAAAAAATTATATTTAAAATAATGAATTTTGAAATCGTCTGTGTTGGGTAAAGAGTTAAGAAGAACAATTTAACCCCTTGAATTCTAGTGGTATCTTCCATGCCAGTTCAATGGCAGTAGTTAGAAGATTCCATATTCATTATTTGGCCCGGGGCTGCAAGTTGAAAATATTGATTGGTCTACCCCCACACATTTACTGAACAGGCCGCTAGGGTTCAAAGGGTTAAGCATTTTGATGAGTTCAAAGATGCATCAAGCTTTTAACTTCAGAACATTGAAACGTTTGATCAATTTCCATCAGATTCACTTGCACTTCTGCTTTCTTCATCACTTGAAAACTCTTCAAGGTGTTAATCATCCACTGTGTAATCAGTCTCAACACTGCATTCAACCTGGATGGGGATTGCTGTCAACTGATTATCCCAGCATTTTCAAAAATGCGAGGATATAGTCGTGATCTCCATCCGTACGTCTGTCCGTCTGTCTGTACGACACACCCTGAAAAGCTCCTAGGGTATTCAATTCGAGACGTTTAAACTATGCTAAGGTGTTCAGGTAGCAACTCCAGATAGGCATGAAGGTTTCGGAATTTTGATTTGGCCCCAGGTGGTTCCAGTGGAACCACTTTTATCGTTGGGAAGTTTAAAAATTTATAGTAATTTATATATTTTTTATACTTACCAATGACCCAGACTTAGCTGGTGCTAACTCTAAAAAATCCAGGACCAAACACAAATTTTGCCCCCCAATCCCCAAAATTTGCATCTAAAACCAAAAGAAATCATGTCCTAAAGGACCTCCATACTTTGCCCTTACTGCGCATGCGCAGTGTCAAGGACGTTCCGAAATTGGCGCCAATTATCATTCTTACTGGCAGTGCCTGGTCAGCGCTATGTACTCAGCGGGGAGGTAAGAGTTCCCAACTCCTGGGAGGGCCATCCCAGTCTGGGTCATTGGTAAGTATAAAAAAATATATAAATTACTATAAATTTTTAAACATTTTTATACTGTACCAATGACTCAGACTTAGCTGAATAGTAAAAAGGCTGGAGGGCCTAGGACATAGAGGAAAATCCAATAAGCTCAACTATATAATATAGAGGCAACCCCTCAAGGAGAAAAGAAGTATTAGGCTTTACATGTATCTTTCTTATTTTATGTTAAATTAGAAAGATACAATACCCTTCATAACTGAGTACAATAACATTCATGTTCTCTATTAACATCCAGTATAACCCTTATACTAATTATTTTTAAAGTAAGCCAATAAATAAAGTCAGTCCAGAGAATTGAGACTCTTTATATTCTTTTAAAAGTGTCCGAGGATTGTATATTAACGCCCGTTTGACACTTGACATATACAAATGCTTCACACCGAGCTACACTTTAAAAATATGACATGAATGAATTTTTAACATTAATATTACACTTTAAAACCATCCCGGAAACGACTCAGAAATACTGACTTCGGAGGAGGCATTCCCTTGCTTTTCACTATAAAGCAGGTGACCTAAGGGAACACCCCCTGCCCCCCCCCCCCCCCTTCCCCTTGCCCTGGGTCAAATAGCCCAGAGCGAAGAGGGCAGCCGGACGGAGTCACTGCCGGAACAGAAAGCCTGCATAACTATAGTTGCAACTGTTTAGAGGAAATTCTGAGCAACAGATAACGGACCTAAACAATGCAGGTCTCCAGAAATGGACTCAATATTTCTGAGATAAAAATTCGTGAATGTGGATGGCTGAGACCAATAAGCAGCCTTCATTAAATCTGTAATAGCAATACTATTAGCGTAAGCCCAAGAAGTAGCAAGAGCTCTTACTTCATGAGCCGAAATCTTAAGCATAGACTGCTGAGAAGAAGGTAAATTTTCATAAGCAGTACGGATAGTTAATTGAATCCATCTAGCAATAGAATGGACCGAAATGTCCTTTCTATTAGGCATCAGAGACAGAAAGAAACGTTTTCGTCCCTTTCTGATAAACTGAGATCTCTGTTTATAGATACGTAACGCTCTAACAGGACAGAGTAAAGGCCTACGCCCGTCTGAAGACGGAAGAGCCTTAATAACAATAGGTTCCGGATATTTATTAGGAGACTGATTCTTAGCTAAAAATCCCACATTAGTAGTGAAGGTGATAGTGTTCCCAACACTACGATAGTGAGAATCATCCACCGACAGTGCATGAAGCTCACTGACTTTTCTAGCAGAAGAGAAAGCTAAGAGAAAAGCTGTCTTATAAGACAAGAATTTGAAATCTACTGTCCCAAGAGGTTCAAATGGCTTTTCCTTCAGTTTAAGAAGAACCCAAGCTAAATTCCACTTAGGAATTAACCTAAGAGTTCTGGGTCTATTTATCGAGAAGTTTCTAACTAACTTAGATAAAGAGACATTAGATCCAATTTGTAAACTATCATGATGTGCATAGGTATCAGATAACATAGACCTATAACCCTTAATAGTAACAGGCTGCAGTTTGATTTCGTCAAACAAGTATACTAGAAAGTTTGCAATGTCTGGTATGGAGGGATCAAAAATATCAACAAAATGATCCCTACACCAACGACAAAAGACCTTCCACTTAGCCGCATAGTTTAGCGAAGAGGAGGTCCTCCTACAGTTAGAAATCGCGTCCACTGCTCGTCCTGTAAAGTGCTTGCCATGCAAGAAGGACCGCACAACGGAAAAACGTGAAGGTTGAGACCTTGCGGGTTGTGATGGAGTTGACGCGATTTCCCCTGCGAAAGAAGATCCTCCCGTGGAGGAAGCTTTCGCGGTAGGTCCCACAACAGACACCTGAGTAGATTTATCCACGGTCTCTATGGAGACAGAGATGCTACCAACAGAATCTTGCATTGAGATTGTTTTATCTTTAGCAATACTTGCTGAATTAAAGGCGCTGGAGGATACGCATATCCTATCATTCCATCCCAAGGGATCGACAGAGCGTCTACTGCAAATGCTCTTGGATCCGGACACGGAGACACATACGTCTGCAACTGATTGTTGAGATGTGTCGCAAATAAGTCTATCATTGGCCGTTCCCATTGGTAGCAAATCTGATTGAACACTTGTTTGTTGAGAGTCCACTCCGACGGCAACAAGCGACCCTTTCGTGAAAGGGAGTCTGCTAGTACGTTCAGACGACCCGGTATATGACGGACTGAAAGAACAACCTGATGTTCTAGAGCAAACAGAAGGATTCTTTCTGTTAGATTGAACAACGGAATTGAATGAGTGTCTCCCTGGTTCCGTATATACGCCACTACTGTCGTATTGTCGGATAGGATTTGGACATGAGCATTGTGAATAATGTCCATCCAATGACGTAACGCAAGCCAAATTGACATCATCTCCTTGATGTTTATATGCTTGCGTAGGAATTGCGGATCCCAAAGACCCTGGCATCTCGAATCCGTTGGGATCAATGATGCACCCCAACCTGTTTGACTGGCATCCGTCATAATGGTAAAACTCGGATCCGGCAACTGCAGCGGAACTCCCTGAGTTAACCACTGAATGTTTGCCCAAGTCTGAATCTCTCGTTTCACTTGATCTGACAAGAGAACGTCTATGTCGAGCGAATGAATTTTCACACTCCAATTCTGAGTCAAGAAAATTTGGAGAGGACGCGTGCGTAACCGCCCCATCGGAATGAGATCTGCAGCGGCTCCGCACAGACCTATCACTCTCATGAACTCCCTCGCTGTGACTTTGTCTGCGTGCAGACAATAGCGAGCGTAACAACTGACTAATTTCGCTCTGGTTAACAGCAGACGAACGAGATTGTTGTGCGTCTCGAAGCTCATTCCCAGATGTGTGAATGACTTGGACGGCACCAGATCCGACTTCTCCTCGTTTATTATAAAACCGAGACGTCGGAGCAATAGAAGCAGATTCTGCACATCGTTCTGAAGCGTTAACTCATTGCCGTACCTCTGAAGAATGTCGTCCAGGTAGGCCGACGTTACCGCAGACGAATGAGCTCGGAAATACATCATTACCGAGTTCATTACTCGAGTGAAAGCCCAGGGTGCTAGATTCAATCCGAAGCACATCGCCCGGAATTGATACACCACCCCTAGGACTGCGAAGCGTAGATACTTTCTGAATGTCGGATGTACCATGACGTGAAAGTACGCATCTTTGAGATCTATGCTTGTTGCATAATCGTTCACCCGAATACTCGCTCTGACCGATCGAATCGTCTCCATATAAAACTTCGGAGCGACGATCAGCTTGTTTATCCAGCTCAAATCTATGACTGGACGGAACGAGCCGTCTGGTTTCGGAACCAGAAACAGATGGCTGTAGAACCCCGGTGTCTCCTGTTTTCTACGACCTCTACCGCGTTCTTCATTAAAAGAGACTGCACCTCTGATAGCAGAGCGTCTCTTTTCTGCGGATTTGACGGAAGTTGAGTCCATTTTGGACTTCGAGTTAATGGAGGCTTTCGTTTGAAGGATATCTTTAGACCTTCCGAAATCACCCCTCTCACCCAAGGGCCGTCCGTAATCGACGCCCACTCTTGTGAAAAACTCGACAACCTTCCGCCAACCGGCACGTGATAGAGGTTGAAGCCATCACCTCCTGGACCTGCGAGGCCTGCGGTAGGAGAAACCACGTCCTCCACGACCCGCACCTCGTCCCGTCGACCTCGGGGCGTCTGATCGGTTGTCCCGGCCCGAAGGACGTCCCGAACGAGAGTCGCTGCCTTGACGGTCTCTTGAATAAGACCAAGAGGACGCACCGGAACCTCTATAGGAACCTCTCTTGGGCGCATTAGACCCAGAAGTGCCTGTCTTACTCTTGTCTGCCGTGTCCGACTTCTTAGAGCAGATTTGAACAGCAGAGAATCCGAAGCTTACTTAGTAATTTTATCATAAATTGCAGAAAGCTTGCCGTCAAAGAGAAGTTCTCCGGAGACCGAAGCGACTCTGAGAGAGTTCTTCACCTTACTATCCACGAGTGTGGATGTAGCTAGGGCTGCGTCACGTCTAACCAACTCCAGATTTGCCACTGAAAGGGCGGAGTTACACGTGGAATAAGCTACTGCCCTTGAAAGAAGTCTTAAAGAGGATTGTATATCCTGAAACTCTTTCCCTTGAAGACGCAGTGATAACGCCTTAGTAAGGTGGTCTGCGTAAGATAAAGCATCTAAACTGGCTCTGTTAGACGAAATAGTAGTCTCCAACACCGCGGTTGGAATAGACGCCGACGACGGTAATGATAATTCTAAGTCTTCCGCCTCGTCGTCCATACGCAGAGGAACTCTCGGGATACCCTGTCCTGCCGTATCGAATTTATTCCTTGCATTAATGAAAGGCAGGTTGAGAGTATTGGCGGACAAGAAACCTGCTTTCCCTGTTTTGGAAGCAAGTTTGAATATAGCGTCGTTCAATAATTCAAATGTTCTTGCAACATTATTGGACTGAGACGGAAACTCGGGAGCGATGTCCCTGAACCGCTCAAAGAAATCAGAGTCCAATGACGCTATAATTCTCTTGTCCGGAACCGCAGCAGTCTGGCCCGACGGAACAACTTGAGGAAGAAAGTGCCGGATGAAGTCCATGGCAGCTTTATGTTGTTCCGAAAGGGATAGCTCCAAGTCATCCGTATCCCTTTCACCATCCGGTCGGACCTCATGATGCTCCCGGTCGTCCGCCCCCGATGCTTCGGCGGAGCGTACCGACCCAGCGCCGTCGGATAAATCCCGATCCGACACCATTTCTGCCGGTTGCTGGGATGCTGCGATAAGTTGTGCTATTTGCACAAGCACGTCCGACATCGAGGCCTGCGGAGGCGCAGTCTTTCGCTGCTTCGCCGAGGGCAGCTCCGCATCTGGTGATTCCCGCATACTCTTCCTATGCGAACGTCCGGAGTCCACCAGCCTCGTGTCCCTGGCTACCGGATGGCGTGACCTGGTCGCCGAAGAATCCTTGATCGGCGAAGCTGGTAAAATATCGGCGGTCACGTAGCCAAGGTGCGGTCGTGTGCGCTGATGAGAGGAAGAAGCCTGAGCAGTCTCCGCGGACTGCCTATACAACGGAGCGTCCCGAGCGACGGACGTGTGCTCCGCTTGCGACACATTTTGTACCACAACATCTGGACCCAGATGTTGTTGTATGAGAGAGGGGCCTCTCTCGCTCGCGGCCCGACTGGACCTGGACGAGCTAGGAACCAGACTCGAAGGCTTCCTCCGATCTCTCCAACTATCCGCCGTCACTGGGTGAGCACGTTGAATGTTTATAGTGCTCGCATCACCCGACATTTCCTCCTGGACCGCATCGGACGAACCCGGCTGCCGAACCATTCGGTGAATGGACGCTACACCGGGCGAGCTAGCGGGCGACATTTGTCTAATCTCCATGAGCACTTTTGCCGCTAGCTCTGTATTCATTTGTGACGACGGAAGCGCACTTGCGGAAGATAACATGGAAACATCATCCTGTTCTTGTTCCTCTGAAATAGAAACTGATAGAGTAGAGTGACCCTGCGGAGAAAGAGCCGGCATAGCCCTTTCTCCACTAACAACATATCGTGACACACGTTTCCAATGTTTATCATCCCAATATTGACATATAGAACAGGGATTGGTGCGAGAACACTGACTACAATTAATACAATGATCATGAAAGTCAGAGGAAGATTTCTTCCTATTACAATTTGAACAATATTCTTTCATTGTGAAAAGTCAACAAGAAGTCGTAGTTACTCGCACAAACCCCTAACACTAAGATACATAATAATATGATCCATTAATAATGAAAAAACAATTACAAATCAAAATAATTTTTGAAAAATATTTTTTCAGCAAAGCCCAAGTTTCTGAAAAGTAACGTTGAGCCCCAATGGATCCCACGGCTAAGTGTGGTCAAAAATTTTAAAATTATATTAAATAATTAATGCAACACTTACGGATAATAATAATGTATCTTATAGTGAGATAAACTACTCCAAAGGCAAACAGCCCCCCTCAAAAGAGACTGTTGCCAATGTAAACAAACAGTGTAAAAACACCAGAAAACATGACCCCAGGCACTGACAAAACTGGCCCGAAATCAGTCATCAAAATTACACTCTATCTGATGCAAGACAGAGACTCCCAGGGGAGAATCTGCATTACATCAGATGGAAGATGCAGAACACAACGTTTATACACCCATGGGTGAAAACGTAACTATGGGGAAAATAACAGAATTCATTCTGTAACCAAGCTAATTCTCCCAAGAGAATTTAGAAATGATCTTTCTCAAAAATATATCAAAAGCATGGGAGAATAGCAAGGGGGGACTTAGAAGACCAGGAGAGAGAAAACACTGAATAAGCAGTGCAACATTATAGCAAGAATGACAACAAGAGGCCCATGCCTCGAAAATAGGCAACTTAACATAATTTTCATAAAAAATTTCAAGTACAGCCCTGATTATTTTTTGTCACTCCTTTTTCCTCTCCTCCTTCTATATCCTCCTTAGAATCACCATTTCTCCAATAATTACATGTCTGGCATCCTTTAAACTGAGATTTACAAGCACAAAGATCAGTGAGATGTTGACTGATGAAGGGCCAAACAGAGAATGATAATTGGCGCCAATTTCGGAACGTCCTTGACACTGCGCATGCGCAGTAAGGGCAAAGTATGGAGGTCCTTTAGGACATGATTTCTTTTGGTTTTAGATGCAAATTTTGGGGATTGGGGGGCAAAATTTGTGTTTGGCCCTGGATTTTTTAGAGTTAGCACCAGCTAAGTCTGGGTCATTGGTACAGTATAAAAATATCAGTTTTTATCGAAAGGCTCCTAGGGTATTTAATTCGAAACATTTAAACTATGCTAATGTGTTCAGGTAACATCTTTATATGTGCATGAAGGTTTCTGAATTTTGATTTGGCCCCAGGTGGTTCCAGTGGAATAACTTTTATTGTTAGAAAATCATTTTTCGTTGAAAGGCTCCTAGGGTATTTAATTCGAAGCATGCAAACTATGCTAATGTGTTCAGGTAGCATCTGCAGATGTGCATGAAGGTTTTGGAATTTTGATTTGGCCCCAGGTGGTTCCAGTGGAACCACTTTTATTGTTAGAAAGTTAAAAAATTTATAGTAATTTATATATTTTTTATACTTACCAATGACCCAGACTTAGCTGGTGCTAACTCTAACAAAACCAGGGCCAAACACAAATTTTGCCCCCCAATCCCCAAAATTTGCATCCAAAACAAAAAGAAATCATGTCCTAAAGGACCTCCATACTATGCCTCTACTGCGCATGCGCAGTGACGCAGTCGTCCCGAAATTGGCGCCAATTATCATTCTCACTGGCAGTGCCTGGTCAGCGCTATGTACTCAGCGGGGAGGCAAGAGTTCCCAACTCCAGGGATGGCCATCCCCGTCTGGGTCATTGGTAAGTATAAAAAATATATAAATTACTATAAATTTTTTAACATTTTTATACTGTACCAATGACCCAGACTTAGCTGAATAGTAAACAGGCTGGAGGGCCTAGGACATAGAGGAAAATCCAATAAGCTCAACTATATAGTAAAGAGGTAACCCCTTAAGGAGAAAGGAGTATTAGGCTTTACATGTATCTTTCTTATTTAATATTAAATTAGAAAGATACACTACCCTTAATAATTGAGCACAATAACATTCATGTTCTCTATTAACATCCAGTATAACCCTTATACTAATTATTTTTAAAGCAAGCCAATAAATAAAGTAGTCCAGAGAATTGAGACTCTTTATAATCATTTAAAAGTGTCCGAGTATTGTATATTAAAGCCCGTTTGACACTTGACATATACAAATGCTTCACACCGAGCTACACTTTAAAAATAAGACATGAATGAATTTAAACATTAATATTACACTTTAAAACCATCCCGGAAGCGACTCAGAAATACTGACTTGGAGGAGGCATTCCCTTGCTTTTCACTATAAAGCGGGTGACCTAAGGGAATACCCGCCCCCCCCCCCCCCCCCCCCTTCCCCTTGCCCTGGGTCAAATAGCCCAGAGCGAAGAGGGCAGCCGGATGGAGTCACTGCCGGAACAGAAAGCCTGCATAACTATAGTTGCAACTGTTTAGTGGACGACATTCTGAGCAACAGATAACGGACCTAAACAATGCAGGTCTCCAGAAATGGACTCAATATTTCTGAGATAAAAATTTGTAAATGTGGATGGCTGAGACCAATAAGCAGCCTTCATTAAATCTGTAATAGCAACACTATTAGCATAAGCCCAGGAAGTAGAAAGAGCTCTTACTTCATGAGCAGAATCTTAAGCACAGACTGCTGAGAAGAAGATAAAT
Organism: Pictodentalium vernedei; assembly: GCA_031216915.1. NCBI lineage: Eukaryota > Metazoa > Mollusca > Scaphopoda > Dentaliida > Dentaliidae > Pictodentalium > Pictodentalium vernedei. The sequence goes on from CM062293.1 coordinate 464,026,685, forward strand.
CTTCATAAGCAGTATGGATAGTTAACTGAATCCATCTAGCAATAGAATGGACTGAAATGTCCTTTCTATTAGGCATCAAAGACAGAAAGAAACGTTTCCGTCCCTTTCTGATAAACTGAGATTTCTGTTTATAGATACGTAGTGCTCTAACAGGACAGAGTAAAGGCCTACGCCCGTCTGAAGACGGAAGAGCCTTAATAACAATAGGTTCCGGATATTTATTAGGAGCCTGATTCTTAGCTAAAAAACCCACATTAGTAGTGAAGGTGATAGTGTTCCCAACACTACGATGATGAGAATCATCCACCGATAGTGCATGAAGCTCACTGACTCTTCTGGCAGAAGAGAAAGCTAAGAGAAAAGCTGTCTTATAAGATAAGAATTTGAAATCTACTGTCCCAAGAGGTTCAAATGGCTTTTCCTTCAATTTAAGGAGAACCCAAGCTAAATTCCACTTAGGAATTAATCTAAGAGTTCTGGGTCTATTTATCGAAAAGTTTCTAACCAACTTCGATAAAGAGACATTAGATCCAATTTGTAAACTATCATGATGTGCATAGGTATCAGATAACATAGATCTATAACCCTTTATAGTAACAGGCTGCAGTTTGATTTCGTCAAACAAGTATACTAGAAAGTTTGCAATGTCTGGTATAGAGGGATCAAATATATCTACAGAATGATCCCTACACCAACGACGAAAAACCTTCCACTTAGCCGCATAGTTTAGCGAAGAGGAGGTCCTCCTACAGTTAGAAATCGCGTCCACTGCTCGTCCTGTAAAGTGCTTGCCATGCAAGAAGGACCGCACAACGGAAAAACGTGAAGGTTGAGACCTTGCGGGTTGTGATGGAGTTGGCGCGATTTCCCCTGCGAAAGAAGATCCTCTCGTGGAGGAAGCTTCCGCGGTAGGTCCCACAACAGACACCTGAGTAGATTTATCCACGGTCTCTGTGGCGACAGAGATGCTACCAACAGAATCTTGCATTGAGATTGTTTTATCTTTAGCAATACTTGTTGAATTAACGGCGCTGGAGGATACGCATATCCTATCATTCCGTCCCAAGGGATTGACAGAGCGTCTACTGCAAATGCTCTTGGATCCGGACATGGAGACACATACGTCTGCAACCGATTGTTGAGATGTGTCGCAAATAAGTCTATCATTGGCCGTTCCCATTGGTAGCAAATCTGATTGAATACTTGTTTGTTGAGAGTCCACTCCGACGGCAACAAGCGACCTTTCCGTGAAAGGGAGTCTGCTAGCACATTCAGACGACCCGGTATGTGACGGACCGAAAGAAGAACGTGTTGTTCTAACGCAAACAGAAGGATTCTTTCCGTTAGATTGAACAACGGAACTGAATGAGTGCCTCCCTGATTCCGTATATACGCCACTACTGTCGTATTGTCGGATAGGATTTGGGTCCATCCAGTGACGTAACGCAAGCCAAATTGACATCATTTCCTTGATGTTTATGTGCTTGCACAGGAATTGCGGATCCCAAAGACCCTGGCATCTCGAATCCGTTGGGATTAATGATGCACCCCAACCTGTTTGACTGGCATCCGTCATAACGGTAAAACTCGGATCCGGCAACTGCAGCGGAACTCCTTGAGTTAACCACTGAATGTTTGCCCAAGTCTGAATCTCTTGTTTCACTTGATCTGACAAGAGAACGTCTACATCGAGCGAATGAATTTTCACACTCCAATTCTGAGTCAGGAAAATTTGAAGAGGACGTGTGCGTAGCCGCCCCATCGGAATGAGATCCGCGGCGGCTCCGCACAGACCTATCAGTCTCATAAATTCTCTCGCCGTGACTTTGTCTGCGTGCAGACAATAGCGAGCGTAACTGACTAATTTCGCTCTGGTTAACGGCAGATGAACGAGATTGTTGTGCGTCTCGAAGCTCATTCCCAGATGAGTGAATGACTTGGACGGCACCAGATCCGACTTCTCCTCGTTTACTATAAAACCGAGACGTCGGAGCAATAGAAGAAGATTCTGAACATCGTTCTGAAGCGTTAACTCGTTGCCGTACCTCTGAAGAATGTCGTCCAGGTAGGCCGACGTTACCGCAGACGAATGAGCTCGGAAGTAGATCATTACCGAGTTCATTACCCGAGTGAAAGCCCAGGGTGCTAGATTCAATCCGAAGCACATCGCCCGGAATTGATACACCACTCCCAGGACTGCAAAGCGTAGATACTTTCGGAATGTCGGATGTACCATGACGTGAAAGTACGCATCTTTGAGATCTATGCTCGTTGCATAATCGTTCACCCGAATACTCGCTCTGACCGATCGAATCGTCTCCATATAAAACTTCGGAGCGACGATCAGCTTGTTTATCCAGCTCAAATCTATGACTGGACGGAACGAGCCGTCTGGTTTCGGAACCAGAAACAGATGGCTGTAGAATCCCAGAGATTCCTGGTTTTCTACGACCTCTACCGCGTTCTTCATTAAAAGAGACTGCACCTCTGATAACAGAGCGTCTCTTTTCTGTGGATTTGACGGAAGATGAGTCCACTTTGGACTTCGAGTTAATGGAGGCTTTCGTTTGAAGGATATCTTTAGACCTTCCGAAGTCACTCCTCTCACCCAAGGGTCGTCCGTAATCGACGCCCACTCTTGTGAAAAACTCGACAACCTTCCGCCAACCGGAACGCGATAGAGGTTTAAGCCATCACCTCCTGGACCTGCGAGGCCTGCGGTAGGAGAAACCACGTCTTCCACGACCCGCACCTCGCCTCGTCGACCTCGGGGCGTCCGACCGATTGTCCCGGCCTGAAGGACGTCCCGAACGAGAGTCGCCATCCTGACGGTTTCTCGAATAAGACCAAGAGGACGCACCGGAACCTCTATAGGAACCTCTCTTGGGCACATTAGACCCAGAAGTGCCTGTCTTATTCGTGTCTGCTGTATCCGACTTCTTAGGAGCCGATCTGAACAACAGAGAATCATTAGCTTTCTTTTTAATTTTATCATAAATAGCGGAAAGCTTGCCGTCAAAGAGAAGTTCTCCTGAGACCGAAGCGACTCTAAGAGAGTTCTTCACCTTAGAATCCACTAGTGTGGATGTAGCTAGGGCTGCGTCACATCTAACCAACTCCAGATTTGCCACTGAAAGGGCGGAGTTACACGTGGAATAAGCTACTGCCCTTGAAAGAAGTCTTAAAGAGGATTGTATATCCTGAAACTCTTCCCCTTGAAGGCGCAGTGATAACGCCTTAGTAAGGTGATCTGCGTAAGATAAGGCATCTAAATTGGCTCTGTTAGACGCAATAGCTGTTTCCAACACCGCGGTTGGAATAGAAGCTGACGACGGTAATGATAGCTCTAAGTCTTCCGCCTCGTCGTCCATACGCAGAGGAACTCTCGGTATACCCTGTCCTGCCTATCGAATTTATTCCTTGCATTAATGAAAGGCAGGTTGAGAGTATTAGCGGACAAGAAACCTGCTTTCCCCGTCCTGGAAGCAAGTTTAAATATAGCGTCGTTCAATAATTCAAATGTTCTAGCAACATTATTGGACTGCGACGGAAACTCGGGAGCGATGTCCCTGAACCGCTCAAAAAATTCAGAGTCCAATGACGCTATAATTCTCTTGTCCGGAAGCGCAGCAGTCTGGCCCGACGGAACAACTTGAGGGAGAAAGTGCCGGATGAAGTCCACGGCAGCTTTATGTTGTTCGGAAAGGGATAGCTCCAAGTCATCCGTATCCCTTTCACCATCCGGTCGGACCTCACGATGCTCCCGGTCGTCCGCCCCCGATGCTTTGGCGGAGCGTACCGACCCAGCGCCGTCGGATAATTCTCGATCCGACACCGTTTCTGTCGGCTGCTGGGATGCTGCGATAAGCTGTGCTATCTGCACAAGAATGTCTGGCGTCGAGACCTGCGGGGGCGCAGTCTTTCGCTGCTTCGCCGAGGGCAGCTCCGCATCAGATGGCTCCCGCATACTTTTCCTATGCGAACGTCCGGAGTCCATCGGTCTCGAATCTCTGGCTGCCGGATGGTGTGACCTGGTCGCCGAAGAATCCTTCATCAGCGAAGCTGGTAATATATCGGCGGTCACGCAGCCAAGGTGCGGTCGTGTGCGCTGACGAGAAGAGGAAGCCTTAACAGTCTCTGCGGACTGCTTATACAACGGAGCGTCCCGAGCGACGGACGTATGCTCCGCTAAAGACACATTTTGTACCACAACATCTGGTCCCAGATGTTGTTGTACGAGAGAGGGACCTCTCTCGCTCGTGGCCCGGCTGGATCTGGACGAGCTAGGAACCGGACTAAAAGGCTTCCTCCGTTCTCGCTTACTATCCGCCGTCACTGGGTGTGCATCTATTATGTTTATAGTGCTCGCATCACCCAAAATTTCCTCTTGGACCGCATCGGACGAACCCGGCTGCCGAACCATTCGGTGAATGGACGCTACACCGGGCGAGCTAGCGGACGACATTTGTCTAATCTCCATGAGCACTTTTGCCGCTAGCTCTGAATTCATTTGTGACGACGGACGCACACTTGAAGAAGATAACATGGAAACATCACCCTGTTCTGGTTCCTCTGAAATAGAAACTGAGAGAGTAGAGTGACCTTGCGGAGAAAGAGCCGGCATCGCTCTTTCTCCAGAAACAACATATCGTGACACACGTTTCCAATGTTTCTCATCCCAATGTTCACATATAGGACAGGGATTAATGCGAGAACACTGACTACAATTAATACAATGATCATGAAAGTCAGAGGAAGATTTCTTCCTATTACAATTTGAACAACGTCCCTTCATTGTGAAAGAACAACAATAAGTCCTAGTTACTCGCAAAAACCCCTGACACAAAGATACATAATAACATGATCCATTAATAAATGAAAAAACAATTGCAAAACAAAATAATTTTGAAAAAATATTTTTTCAGAGAAGCCCAAGTTGCTGAAAAGTAACATTGAGCCCCGATGGATCCAATGGCAAAGTGTGGTCAAAAATTTTAAATTTATATAAAATAATTAATGAGACACTTTCGGATAATATAAATGTATCTTATAATGAGATAAACTACCACAAAGGCAAACAGCCCCCCTCAAAAAAGGCTGTTGCCAATGAAAACAAACAGTGTAAACACACTAGAAAACATGACTCCAGGCACTGAAAAAACTGGCCCGGAATCAGTCATCAATTACACTCTATCTGATGCAAAACAGAGACTCCCAGGGGAGAATCTGTAGAACATCAGATGGAAGATGCAGAACACAAACGTTATACACCCATGGGTGAAAACGTAACTATGGGGAAAATAACAGAAAACATTCTGTAACCAAGCAACTCTCCCAGGAAATTTTAGAAATGAAATTTCTCAAAAATATGCCAAAAGCATGGGAGAATTGCCAGGGGGGACTTTAGAAGGCTAGGGGAGAGGAAACACTGAATAAGCAGTGCAACAATTAGCAAGAATGACAACAAGAGGCCCATGCCTCGAAAATAGGCAACTTAACATAATTTCATCAAAAAATTTTAAGTACAGCCCTGATTATTTTTTGCCACTTCTTTTTCCTCTCCTCCTTCTATCCTCCTTAGAATCACATTTTCTCCAAAAATTACGTGTCTGGCATCCTTTAAACTGAGATTTACAAGCACAAAGATCAGTGAGATGTTGACTGATGAAGGGCCAAACAGAGAATGATAATTGGCGCCAATTTCGGGACGACTGCGTCACTGCGCATGCGCAGTAGAGGCGTAGTATGGAGGTCCTTTAGGACATGATTTCTTTTTGTTTTGGATGCAAATTTTGGGGATTGGGGGGCAAAATTTGTGTTTGGCCCTGGTTTTGTTAGAGTTAGCACCAGCTAAGTCTGGGTCATTGGTACAGTATAAAAATATCAGTTTTCATCAAAAGGCTCCAAGGGTATTGAATTTGAAACATTTAAACTATGCCAATGTGTTCAGGTAGCATCTCTAGATGAGCATGAAGGTTTCAGAATTTTGATTTGGCCCCAGGTGGTTACAATGGAACCACTTTTATAGTTAGAAAGTCAGTTTTCATCGAAAGGCTCCTCGGGTATTTAATTCGAAACATTTAAACTATGCTAATGTGTTCAGGTAACATCTGTAGATGTGCATGAAGGTTTCAGAATTTTGATTTGCCCCCAGGTGGTCCCAGTGGAACCACTTTTATCGTTAGAAAGTTAAAAAATTTATAGTAATTTATATATTTTTTATACTTACCAATGACCCAGACATAGCTGGTGCTAACTCTTAAAATATAGGGCCAAACACAAATTTTGCCCCCCAATCCCCAAAATTTGCATCTAAAACTAAAGAAAACATGTCCTGAAAGGCCCTCCACACTTCGCCCCTACTGCGCATGCGCAGTGTCAAGGACGTTCCGAAATTGGCGCCATTAATCATTCTAATAACCAGTGCCTGGTAAGCGCTATGTACTCAGCGGGGAGGCAAGAGTTCCCAACTCCTGGGAGGGCCATCCCCGTCTGGGTCATTGGTAAGTATAAAAAATATATAAATTACTATAAATTTTTTAACATTTTTATACTGTACCAATGACCCAGACATAGCTGAATAGTAAAAAGGCTGGAGGGCCAAGGACATAGAGCAAAATGGAATACGCTCAATAAAATAAAATAGAGTCATCCCCTGTAGGGAAAAAGAAGTAATAGGCCTTACATGTATCTTTCTTATTTATGATAAATTAGAAAGATACAACACCTTCCAAAATTGAGCTTCATACATCCATGTACTCTATTAATATCCAATATAATCCTTATACTAATAATTTTTAAAGTAAGCCAATAAATAAAGTAAGTCTAGAGAATAGAGACTCTTATACTCCTAAAAGTGTCTGAGGATTGCATAATCAAAAGCTATACTTTAAAAAACTAAGACTTGAATGAATTTTAAAAACCTAAACTTCTCACTAAACAACCATCCCAATAACAGCTCAGAATTACTAACTCCGGAGGAGGTATCCCCTTGTTTTCATAGTAAAACAGGTGACCCAAGGGAACACCCTCCCCCCCCCCCCTTTTTCTTGCCCTGGGTCAAATAGCCCAGAGCGAAGAGGGCAGCCGAACGGAGACACTGCCGAAACAGACAGCCTACCTAGCTATAGTAGCAACTGTTAAGTGAATGACATTCTGAGCAGTAGATAATAGACCTAACAATAGAGGCCTCCAGAAATGGACTCGATATTTCTGAGATAAAATTCATGAATGTGGATGGCTGAGCGCAATGAGCGGCCTTCAAAAATCTATAATAGCAACACTATTAATGTAAGCCCAAGAAGTAGAAGAACTCTTACTTCATGAGCCGAAATCTTAAGCACAACTGCTAAGTCAATGATATACCATAAGCAGTACCGATAGTTAATAGAATCCATTAACAATAAAATGGAGCGTAACGTCCTTCTACTAGACATCAAAGACAGAAGAAGCTTACGCCCTTTGTAATAAACAGATATCTGTTTATAAATACATAAACTGTACCCGGAAAGAGTAAAGGCCTGTGCCCATACGAAGACGGAAGGACCTTAAAATAATAGGTTCCGGATAATAGGAGCCTAACTCTTATGCAACAATCCAACCTAAATAGTAACGGAAGTATTGATTCCGAAACTATGAAAGTGAAAATCATCCATCGATAGTGCATGAAACTCACTGACTCTACAGTAAAAGAGAAACCAACAGAATTACTGTCTAAAAGGTCAGAATTTGAAAACTACTGTTTCCAGAGGCTCAAATGATTACTTAGCTAAATAAGAACCGAAGTTAAAATCCGTATAGGAATTTAATCTAAAGATTCTAAGTCTATTTATCAAAAAGTTACTAACTGACTTAGATAAAGAGACAAAAGACTCAATTGTAAACTATCGTAGAGTGCATAGGTATGAGGTAACATAAACCTATAACCTAAATAATAACAGGCTGCAGTAGATCTTGTGAAACAAGTATACTAAAAAATATCAATGAGTAGTATGGAGGGATCAACAATATGAACATAATGATCCCTACACCACGACGGAAGAGCCTCCACTTTAGCCGCATAGAATAGCGAAGAAGAGGATCTCCTATAGTAAGAAATCACGTCCAAAGCTCGTCCAGTACAGTGCTTATAATGCAATACGGACCACACAACGGAATACATGAAGGTTGCGACCTTGCTGGTTGTGATAAAGATGACACGATTTACCCAGTGAAAAAAGATCCTCACATAGAGGAAGATTTCACGTTAAGACCCACAGTAGACAAGAGAGTAAATTACTCATGATCTCTGTGAAGATAGAGATGCTATCAACAGAAATGTATTGTGGTTGTTTATCTTAGCAATACCTGCTAAAACAACAGCGCCGGAGGATACGCGTATCCTATCATTCCGTCCTATAGATCAATAGAGCGTTAACAATATTAGCTCAGAGATCTGGACAAGCCAACACATACGTCTGCAATTGATTAGCAAGCTGTGTCATAAATAAATCATCATTGGGCGCTCCCATAGATAGCAAATCTGATTGAATACTTGTTCGTTGAGAGTCCATTCTGACAGCAACAAGCGACCCGTAAGAGAACGGGAGTCCGATAAAACAATCAGACGACCCGGAATATGACGGACCAAAACTGAACTTGGTGTACTATAACCAACAGACGGATTCTTTCCATTAAATTGAATAACGGAAACGAAAGAGTGCCTCCCTGGTTCCGGAGATACGCCACTACTGTCGAATTAAAGGACAGGAATTTGGGCATGCGTTTCTGAATAATGTTCATGCAATGACATAAAGCAAGCCTAAAAAACATTATTCTGCGGAAGAAAACTGATTGCTAAAAGACTGCGGAACCCAAAGACCCTGGCACTTCGAATCCGTAGGGATCAGTATTATATCCCAATCTGTTTGACTGGCAACCGTCGTAACAGCCACACTCGGGTCCGGCAACTGCGGCGGCACTCTCTGAGTCAACCACCGAATGTTTGCCCCAGTCTGAATCTCTTGTAACACTAGATAGACAAGAGAACGTGTAAATCGAGCAATTCATGGATTGCCGAAAAGTTGCCGTCGAAGAGAAGCTCCTCCGAGAACGAAGCGACTCTGAGAGAGTTCTTAACCTTACTATCCACGCGTGTGGATGTAGCTAGGGCTGCGTCACGTCTAACTAACTCCAATCAGCCACTGAAGGGTGGAGTTATACGTGAACAAACTACTGCCCTCAAAAGAAATTACATTGAGAATAATATCCCGTAAATCTTTTCTTGAAGACGTAATGATAACGCCTCAGTAAGGCGGATTACGTATAATAAAGCGTCTAAGTTAAGTCTACTATACATAATGTCGTTCCCAACATTGAAATTGGAAAAGACATAAACGGCGAAAAAGAATATATGCAGTCTTTAATCACACCGTCTAGACGCATATGAACTCTCGGTATGCCCTGCTCTGCCAAAATAAACTATTTGTATAAATGATAAAATGGCAGAAATGAGCAACGCGGACAAGAAACTAAACTATCATGCTTAGTAGCAGGCTTGTATATATATATATATAGCGTCGAAAAATAAAACACATGTTGTAATGACAATATTGGACTGCGTCGGTAAGTCAGGGACAATGTCCCTGAACCGATCGAAAAATCTGAGTCCAATGATGCTATAAGTCTCTTATCCAAGATCGCAGCAATGAAGTCCGAAATAATAATCACTGGAAGATAATGCCAGAAGATATGAAAGGCATCTTCCGATACTACTAAAGGGAAAACTCGAAATCTTTCGAATCCCTTTCGCCATCCTGTCGGACCCTATAAAGCGTTCGGTCGTCCGTACCTGATGCAACCACGGACCGCACCGACCCAGCGCCGTCGGATAATTCCTGATTCGACCGAGAAACTGTCAATTGCTGGGATGCTGCGAAACAACTGTGCTAACTCGGATAGCACGTCCGTCACTGAGGCCTGAGGAGAAGCGGTCTTACGATGCATTGCCGCTGGAAGCTCCGTGATCGTTACCCCATGCATACTACCAATATGCGAGCGAACGGAGTGTATAGGCCTCGTGTCCCTTGGCTACCGGATGGCGCGACCTATTCGCCGTGGAATCACTGAATGCCGAAACTGATCGGATACTCGAGGTCACGTAGCCAATGTGCGGTCGTGTGCCCTGCTGTGAGGATGAGGAAGCATTAAAGACAGTCTCTCGGACTGTCAATATAACGGAGCGTCCCGACCAACGGACATATGCTCCGAATGTAAAATATCTGAACCACAACATGCGGTCCCCTATGTTGTTGGGCGAGAGAGGGACCTCTCTCGCTCACAGCCCGGACGGACCTGGACAAGCCAGGAACCGGACTAACAGGCTTCCTCCGATCTGTCCTCAATCTGCCGTCACTGGGTGAGTACTAAAGTAATTAAAGTGCTCGCATCACCCAAATCTCCTTCCTAGACCGCAACGGACGAACCCGGCAGCCGAACCATTCGATGAATGTACGCTACACCGGGTGAGCTAGTGAATGTCACTCCGTAGGCGATAGACATATTCCATGAGCACTTATTGCCGCTAACTCTTCATTAACTATGACGACAGAGGCACACTTTTGAAAGACATCTCCATAACTCTTCGAACAAGAAACCAGAAATGCTTGGTTAGCAAGCATAAAATAATAATATATATAGCGTCGTTCAATAATTCGAAAGTTTGTGTGACATTATTGGACTATGTCGGAACTGAGAGACGATGTCCCTGAACCGAACCAAAAATTTCTAAGTCCACCGACGCTATCAGTTTCTTATCCGGCATCGCAGCATTCTGGTCCGACGAAAGAAGCTGTAGAAGACCAAGTCAGATGACATACACAACAGCATATGTTGTTCCGAAAGGGAAAGCTCGAAATCCTCTGAATCCCTTTCGGTATCCCGTCGGACCGGATGAAACTTTCGGACGTCCGTACCCGCTTCCGCGGAGCGTCCCGACCCAGCATCGTCGGATAAAATATATGCGACAGATTCAGTTGATGCTGGGATGCTGCGATAAACTGTGCTATTAAGGAAAGCACGTCCGTTCCCGAGGCCTGTGCAGTAGCGGTCTTACGATGCATTGCCGCCGGAAGCTCCGTGTACGTTGACTCCCGCACACTTCCTATGCGAACGTCCGGAGTCTGCAGGCCTCGTGTCCCTGGCTACCAGATGGTGTGACCTGGTCGCCGAAGAATCCTTGATCGGCGAAGCTGGAATATATCGGCGGTCACGCAGCCAAGGTGCGGTCGTGTGCGCTGACGAGAAGAGGAAGCCTTAGCAGTCTCAGCGGACTGCCTATACAACGGAGCGTCCCGAGCGACGGACGTATGCTCCGCTTGCGACACATTTTGTACCACAACATCTGGGGCCAGATGTTGTTGAACGAGAGAGGGGCCTCTCTCGCTTGCCGTCCGGATGGACCGGAACGAGCTATGAACCGGACTAAAAGGCTTCCTGCGTTCTCCCTCCGATCCGCCGTCACTGGGTGTGCATTAGGTTAATTTATAGTGCTCGCATCACCCCAAAATTCCTTCTAGACCGCAACGGACGAACCCGGCTGCCGAACCATTCGGTGAATGGACGCTACACCGGGCGAGCTAGCGGACGTCAAAGGTCGTCGAACCTACTAGGGTCCTCTTAGGCAATTGGCGTATTTACATGAGCACTTTTCCGCTAGCCCTTCATTAATTGTGACGACGGAGGCACACTGTTGGAAGACATCACAGATACATCACCCTAATCTTGATCGTCTGAAATAGAAATTGATAAAGTAGAGTGACCCTGCGGGGAAAGGACCGGAGTGTCCAAATCCCCAACAACATACCGTGACATACGCTTCCCATATTGTCATCGAAATCATACGATACAGAACAGGAGTTAATGCGAGTACACTGACCACATATAGAATGATAATAAAGTCAGAGGAAGACTTCCTCTTAAAACAATTGATCAATATCCTTTCAATGTGAAAAGAAAACAAGTCCTGGTACTCGCACTAACCCCTGGCAATCAAAATACATAATAATAATATGATCCATTAATATAGAAAAAATAACTGAAATCAAAATATTTTGAAAAAATATTTTTTCAGAACAGCCCAAGTTTCTGAAAAGTAACGTTGAGCCCCAATGGATCCCAAGCCTAAGTGTGGACAAAAATTTTAAAAATATTTTAAACAATTTATTCAACACTTACGAACAATAATAATGTATCTAGTTATGATTAAAATAACATCAAGATATTATTTTTTAGAAATCCCCCCCTCACACAGAGGGCTGTTGTAAATGTAAACAATGAGTGTAAAAACACTAAAATAAGACTCCAGGCACCCAGGCCCGAAATCAGTTACCAAAAATACACTATCTGATGCAAAACAGAGACTTCCAGGGAAGAAACTGCAGAACATCAGATGGTAGATGCAGAACACAATGCCTAACCACCCGTAGGTGAAGACGTAAACATGGGGAAAGAACAGAATTCATTCTGTTATTCAGCTAAAACTCCCAAGAAAATTTAGTAATAATAATTACAAAAACTATGCCAAAAGCATGGGAGAATAGCAAGGGGGAACTTAAAGGACAGGGAGAGAGGAAAACACTTAAAAAACAGTGTAACTAAATAATCAGAATGACAACAAAATGGCTGCTGCCTTGAAAATAGGTAACTTAACATAATTTCATTAAAAAATTTTAAGTTACAGCCCTGATAATATTCTGTCACACATTCTTTTCCTCTCCTCCTTCTCTATCCTCCTTAGAATCACCATTTCACTAATATTTATGTGTCTGGCATCATTAAAACTGAGATTTATAAGCACAAAGATCAGTCAGATGTTAACTGATGAAGGGCCAAACTTAGAATGATTAATGGCGCCAATTTTGGAACGTCCTTGACACTGCGCATGCGCAGTAGGGGCGAAGTGTGGAGGGCATTTCAGGACATGTTTTCTTTAGTTTTAGATGCAAATTTTGGGGATTGGGGGGCAAAATTTGTGTTTGGCCCTATATTTTAAGAGTTAGCACCAGCTATGTCTGGGTCATTGGTACAGTATAAAAATATCGGTTTTCATCAAAAGGTTCCTGGGGTATAAAATTTGAAATGTTAAAACTATGCTGATGTGATCAGGTAGCATCTCTGGATGTGCATGAAGGTTTCAGAATTTTGATTTGGCCCCAAGTGGTTCCTGCGGAACCACTTTTATCATTAGAAAATCAGTTTTCTTCGAAAGGCTCCAAGGGTATTTAATTTGAAACGTTTAAACTAGGCTAATGTGTTCAGGTAACATCTCTAGATGTGCAGGATGGTTTTGGAATTTTGATTTGGCCCCAAGTCGTTCCAGTGGAACCACTTTTATCGTTAGAAAATCAGTTTTCATCGAAAGGTTCCTAGGGTATTTAATTCAAAACGTTTAAACTATGCTAATGTGTTCAGGTAACATCTCTGGATGTGCATGAAGGTTTTGGAATTTTGATTTGGCCCCAGGTGGTTCCAGCGTAACCACTTTTATCATTAGAAAATCAGTTTTCTTCGAAAGCTCCTAGGGTATTTAATTCGAAATGTTTAAACTATGCTAATGTGTTTCAGCAGAAATGCGGGGATACACCATTGTGTGCTTTGCGCACAAATAACTTGATCTAGTTTATTATTCTGTATATGTTTTATTGTGAAATAAAGAATCAATCAATCAAACTCTTTACCTGCTAAGGATTTTAAAAATATTTTTCATCAAATCTAGTCATGGTTGCTAAGAAGCAGCCATGACTAGATTTGATGAAAACTTTTTTTATCTAAAAAAAATCAATGGTACCAAAATTCATACAGCTTACAGGATGAAAATTTTATTAAAAGTGCCCAAATTATACTTACTTCGGTGGCAAGAGAAATCCTTCCTGGGCAGGTATATCTGCCAGCAGCATGCAAGTAGTTAATCATGCTACCTCGCTGAGGCATACTTGTCTTGCTGACACATCTAGTTTGACTTTGTGAGTTCCACTATCCTTTGGGAGAAATAGACAGTTTTTCGAATTGAGAGCTTTACATGTTTTTTTAGTTCAGTACTGTCAGAAACAACAAGCCCCCTAAGAATCAAAAGATTTTCAATAGTGTTGTTATTCATGGTCTATCTCTCTTTTCCTATAATTCTCACGAAGGTACTGAAAACTTGCTCTGCCTCTGCACTGGATGTTGGTAAAGTGATACAAATCTCAATTTCTCAATTATGTGCAACAGGTTTGATAGACAGATATGTGTACACACTTGAAAATCAGAGGCCAAGCATTCACTGGTGCAGTATTGCTCAAGAAACAGGTAATGTGGGTTAGTAAAATGTCAAGTTCAGTTTTAAATTTTAAACAATCGCACCCGTTCTTCTGAAGCATATTTGAGAACTTTTCATTTATTATTTTCACATGTGAGTACAAGTCATCCACAGTTTGGGATTTGTATCCCTGCATATCAAGAATAATCACAGCATTGATGTAGATATTACTGTCGAAGAACTCTGCAAACTGACTTGTTAAATTCTCAGCCAGTTTCTGGAGTATCACCGCCATTTCATTTTTAACTACTGACAAAGCAGAATCTAGGCTTGTCGACATGGAATAATTGTAAAATGTCATTAACTGATCAGAAAGTTCATCAGCGGGTGTCATTTCATCAGATTCCACATGACTTTGACCACCCCTGGTTTTCTTACAGGCAACATATTTGCTATGCAAGACTCTTTCCAAATTGGCCCAGCATATTTAGGCAACTGTTGGAAAATATGACTCATCATAGAAAAGGGCAGAACCTGTCTCTTTAAGAGAACTTTTCAATTTATTCATAGTAGAAACGGCAGATTTTGTGTTAGTTAAAGCTTCTGGCATCAGCAGATCCTGTTTCTCAAGGTACTGTGAAAACGGTGTTAAATAAAACAATATATCCTTCCGGACAGGCACAAAGAGGAGACGCTCAAGCTTCGTGGCTTTCCTCAAAATTCCCAACATTTTGGGTACAAAGTCCTACACTGTTTTAGTGTGTAGCTTTTGGATTTGATGATTTAAAAATCTTAAGAAAATAGGAAGATTTCTGAGATAATTTGCAGATGTGTCAACCTAATGCACAACCCATCGCTTGCCAGTAGGTCTCTTTTATTTTAGTAGGGGGTAGACCTACAAATTTGGTTTGTCATTTCATCAAACGTCACCTTAAGTGTTCGCCCTCTTGAATGTTTTATGAGCAGTTTGCAAATCATTGACACAGTTAGATAGAGTTTAGGGACGAATGCTTGAATGAGTCACCACGAGTTTGAATTTATGGTTTGAACACCACCCTTTCACGAGATCAGTTTTTAACAATCCATAAAGGGCGTTATTTGTAGCACCTCCATCATTTCTGATTCCAATTATTCGATCATTAATGTCAAAACTGAAGTTAAGTTTTTCATGCTCTCATCAATAGATTCTTTGAAACCTGTCATATTGGCCTCTTTGGGTTCTTCCAGGGACGAAACTTTAAAACAGGGCAGACTACTTGCACATGATTTTATTAAGTACAGTTCTTTTTCGTCCAAGGTTTTGGTGCAAGAACTTCCAGGAAATAATATAGAGAAATATCTCCTCTCAGAAGAATTGAAGGGTTTTGTGATTTCTATGTTTTTTGATGTCTGGGACAATATGTTGACCATTTCGTGGCATGATTTATTGGTTAGTGTTCAACCGATGATCGGAACCGGCCACCACAATCGGCCGATTGTTGGGAATCGGATGACAGCAGCTATGGCTCGTGGAACATCGGATCAACCGATTGTTGCCAAACATTTTATGATGATTCAAAAACCACATTTTATTATCTTCTGCAATTGTTTAATTGTTAATATAAAATGATGTCAATAATTCCATTCAATAATGTTGAAAAACCACCACTTTTCCCTCACTAGAGTATATGTTCTTATGACAGTCCAACAACGTTAAAATTTAGAATTTGCTTGTTACAGTATCAAGGTACAAACATGGAGGTGGTTCGGTTCGGACTAGGCGCTCCTTACTCTTTCTCTTCCTAAGAACTGTACTTCTATCTTCTTACTCTATATCAGTTAGGGAAATCTAACCAATTTGTATCTTTTTATAGTATTTTCTATTTTTCTTTATTAGCGAATTATTTGTGTCCACAGGTATCTTACTGTACACGTTCTTGATAGAAGGAATTGGTCTCACTGTCTTCTCGTTTGCTACCTGTTAAAATTACTATGAGTGGAAACGACCACAGATACGCTAACAGCTTACTGTCGAATCCACACCCAATGATAATATAAGCTATGTATTACCATGGAAATTCTTTTGAAATAAATACTGTTTAAACTAAAAACCACCACAACTTGCAACAATCCCCAGTTCATACTAAAAAAAAGTGAAGGCTGCACTCCATTGACTCAGGTCGAAGTAAAAATTACCAATTGTGCACACTTGGGTGGTAAACATGGTTCTGAGAGACATGTTTACTGTCCAAGTGTGCGAGACTGGTAATTTTACTGGACGTGAGTCAACAGACTCCAAGACCGAATCGTCCATATCCACGGGATAAAGCTGCGTTCCGTAATATCGCTGTCAACGTGCCACAGTTGCATTCCCACACAACTTATTTTAAGGGGGCCAACCAAAGGAACAAATCAGCGGTAGAAATAGAAATTGGAATGGCAACAGGCAAACGCAAAAAAGTTACAATATATAACAGTACACCAGTGAATTTGTGAAATCAATTCCGTTGAGCTAAAACCATTGCGTGCGCGAGGTGGGGGGGGGGGGTTTGGGGAGGAGACAATAGGTATTTGGTAAAGTGGTTCGTATTGAAGCCCACCCAGCTACAAACAATATGACTTTCCCATTCCAGGCTGACATGAAATGATTGCTGATTATTTTACTAGGGTGGGTGGTGGCACTAGTCACCACTGTGTGTGTGGGGGGGGGGGGGGGGGAGTGGGGTATTGAAAAGAGTGCATACATCAGTTCATTGTCAAATATGTTAGGATGGGTGTCTAGGTGACCCACTTGGCAACGCTTGTTATTATTTGCAATGCCTGGTAGGGTCATTTTGTTAGGCTGTCCACTGCCCAGGGCCCACCTAGGAGTGAGCACTGAACAGAGCGCTGGGAAATTGTGAATTAGCTCTTTTTACACCCATGTGTTAATATCAATTCATCATAGACTCTCTATGCCTGAACTAATTGGTGAGTGGTGATATTCTACGAACACTGTTAAATTTTATTTTCTTTTATATTATTTTGTTTTGATAATGCCTGCCATTTATACACTTAGCACAAATGCTAGTCAATGCCAATTAAATCATCACTGAAAAGATGACAGTATGGGCATTATATCGACACTACATAGTTTCTGTTGGAAACTGCAGATGTCTTACTATAAAAAACCGAAAACCGACCTATAAACCAAGTTTTTTTTAAATAACCGAACCGAAACCGAACCGAAACAAGATAAATAAAACCGCACAACACTAGTAAACATGGCAAAATATGTTCAATTTAATGTAGTTTTTTGTGAGCCTTGAATTGTCTGGTAGTGCATGGTATTACAATTGGAATCAGAATAGACTGATTATGAGCTCAGATAACCAGTAATTGGCCATTTTTGGAAATCAGTTAAACACTATTATCGGTCAATACGTATTTCCCAGGTAAACGCCATGCATATTTTTCCAAATGGTCCAATTCTCGCATAGTTTTTTAAGGACATGTTGTTTTCATTGATGTGGAATAACCTCCTCTGTTTCCAATTTCACACCAATGAAACGATCTACATTGTATTCGGTTCAGCGCCATTACTGGGTTATTGTTTTTACTGTTTTATATTTAGAGAAAAACGTGGTTGATATTGAAAGATTTGCTGATGCTTCGCGAGTATTCAAATAACAATAATGAAAGGATAAAACATAGTTTGGATCAATTAACTCTGCCCAAATGTAAGGAAATAAGTGTACTATTGAATGCAGCCAGTAATGAGGCGAAAGCTTGATATATATTCCTATTTTCAAGTTTTGAGTTCCCATAAAAACTTGATGGGAACTTTTTCTATAGGAATGAATGGGAAGAATCTGAATGTAGAGGGGTAGCCCACTATATTCAGATCGCTGAACTAATGCACATAACATCTATACTTTTTCTGGTGATGGGTTGTTTTGTTCCTTTTCGTCCCCCCAGGTCTTTTTGTACCTTTACCTTTTTGTACCGGGTCGTTTCAACCCTTTAAGGTACAAAACGACTCACCAAAATAAAAAAGGAACGAAATGACTCACATAAAAAGGGGGACAAAACGACTCAGTTTTAAGGGGAAGTAGCGAGCGGACCTAAATGATTAATAATATGAACTTTGGTAAAACCAAGAAGCACGCGCAACTCACAGTGTTTTTCAAATTATAATGACATAAACTTAACAAAATTTAAAACAGTGTTTAAGGGGTCGTCCAACAAAACATTTTGCGTTGTGAACTAATGCATGTACATGCTGTCTTGTAGATTTATTTCCCCCTAAAAACATATCAGACCAGTTACTGGAAGTTGTGGATACAACCACTTTTTTCACTGATAACAATGAAAGCACCACGTCAGTCCTGACCCCGTGTTACACATACATTAGTCTATATAATAATAGATAAGTAATGAAAGTCTATTTTGAACTGACCGATACCCCCTTCCCAGTTCATTTGTGAATTCGTCCATTGAACAAAGATTCATCAACACAGTTTTCTTGTACAGCTATCCACAAGGAATTTAACTGTTTATCATACATTAATAATCAAATCATCATACTACAGCTTCTTTATTTAATAAAAAAAACCTCTCTGTTCGACTTTTTGCCCGCGACTCGACGCCATTAGAACAACAATGATGGCGTGACATTTCGTTGCTAGGCTGTACAAAAGTTAACTCGGAAAGCGAAACTACGCACTGCGTTGTTCTTGTGCTGCAGACGACAGAACAGAAGAATAATGGATGTGGGCTATAATGTAAGAGTCTTCCCTGCAAAACAATTGTTGCACCCCTGTCCATGAGTTCTATTTATTGTCAAGACACAACCAACTTGTCCGAACTTTAATAAAAAAAAAATGG
Organism: Pictodentalium vernedei; assembly: GCA_031216915.1. NCBI lineage: Eukaryota > Metazoa > Mollusca > Scaphopoda > Dentaliida > Dentaliidae > Pictodentalium > Pictodentalium vernedei. The sequence goes on from CM062293.1 coordinate 464,045,805, forward strand.
TGGTTAATTTAAGACAGCGCTACCTTGTTGTCAGAAGTTGAAAATACAGGAAGCTTTGAAAGGAATATGTATTGGGGGCAGAAAGGGTATTAGATCTTGGCTATGGGCCTATATGACAGACAGGGAGGGGTCAGAGTGATCTCATGGCCTGTATAAAAAGGAAATTCTATTGCATCTCTTTTTTACAATGCCAGTTAGGAATCGTGACATTGACAACATTTAAATTTAATGCTGAACAACCGTAATCATAATAGTGTATTAGTCCCACTAGCCTACATGTTGTTTGAAACGTGGAGTGGGGGGGGGGGGGGGGGGATGGGTTGGGAGCGGCGAGGCTTGTTGTAGGCACATATTATTCAGACGAAGCACTTGGCCGATTAAGATATCTCGGGGTCTCGACAAACAATCTTTCCCGGAGACATTTTTTTTTAAACAAGAGGCCCTACAGGGCCTGAAGCGCTCATCTTGTACAGAACACAATTTAAACAGAGTCCAAGAATGAGTCTACATTAAGCAAGACATCTCCATAGGCTACACTGTCAATCCTTGAGTCCCTCAGGAGTGACAAAAATAATCTGAGCATCATGCCTTTTCTTCAGTTGATCATAAGTAAAATGTAGAGCTCCCCTATGAAGCCCCTTGATACAACCTATGTGGATTAATCTTAGTACCTCTAGAGGGTACTGAATACAAAATTTTTAATTCTTCAGCAAAATGGCCAATTCCGGCTCCCAGAGAGATCCATTGGATCTGAAGAAGAGAAATTGTAAAGAAATTTCTTCGAATTGCACTAAGTTCAAATTTGGGCTATCATGGCAAGCCCAAATATTGACCTATGGATCCGATTTTAACAAACTTGAATCTGACCCCCCTAGAGATGTTGTATACCAAATGTGAAAGCATTCTGACAACTGAATCTGAAGAAGATTTTTGAAGAAATTCCCTCATATTGTACTAAGTTAAATTTCATGTTCCCATATGGAGCCCAAATATTAACCTAGGCACTCGAATTGAACAACCTGGAATCTGACCCCCCTAGAGATGTTGTATACCAAATATAAAAGCATTCCGACTGGTGGATCTGAAGAAGAAGATTTTTAAAGAAATTTTCTCATATTGCACTAAGTAAAAATTTGGGCTACCATCGTGAGCCCAAATATATACCTAGGGATTTGATTTGAACAAACTTGAATCTGACCCCTATAGAGATGTTGCATACCAAATATCAAAGCATTCTGACTGATGGATCTGAAGAAGAAGATTTTTTTAAATTACCCTCCATATTGAACAAAGATAAAATTTGGGCTTCCGTAGGAAGCCCAAATATTAACCTAGGGACTTGGTTTGAACAATCTAAAATCTGACCCTCATAACAATGATGTATACCAAATATTAAAAGATTCTGACTGGTGGTTCTGAAGAAGAAGATTTTTAAAGAATATTCCCCATATTACCCTATGTTAAAACTTCGGGCTCCTGTAGAGAGCCCAAATATGAACCAATGAGCTTTATTTCTACAAACTTTTATCTGACCCCCCTATGAATGCTGTATACCAAATATCAAAAGATTCTGATGATTGGTTCTGGAGAAAAGATTTTTTTTAATTTTTGCAAATATGCTGACTCACCATTTTTTCGATGCCCATTACAGAACACCCTAACATAACCGATGGCAATTTTTTTTTACCAATCAATTCTACTGGTCATAAGGATACTTCATACCAAATAAAAGCTCTCTGTTCCGTGGGGTTTGGGAAATATGGGCGTTTGAAAATATTTCTATTTTTAGCTCCCAGGGTTCCCATGGGATGCGGGAATTTTTTTTTTTGCATGGGTCAAGTACTTATGACCCAATACTACCACAAACCAAATTTGGTTCATACCGGACCATCGGTTCAGAAAATAGAAATTTTGGGCGGGGCCAAAAATCTTACCCCTCCTATTACAAAGCCAAATATTACTTTACGAACTTCGTTTGAACAAATTTGATTCTACACCTCATATGGAAGCTCCATAGCAAATATCAAGTCATTGTACACACTGGTTCTTGAGAAGAAGATTTTAAAAATATTTTGGAGCATTTTCCCCCACTCCCTCCCTATGGGGCTGGGCATACTGAGTTGAACAAAAATGAAATGCCCCATTTGGGACCATCACTAAAACAAACTTTCACTTGAATTGGCCCAGTGGCTTTGGAGGAGAAGACCAAAACATGGTGTTGACGGACGACAGACGACGGACGACGGACGGGAAGCGATTAGATTAGCTCAGCTTGACTTTGTCAAGATGAGCTAAAAAAGAAAACCTTTCTAGAAAACCCACTGTGAGCATTTGTGCGTGCGTTTGGGAGTCGGTGGGGAGGCAAGAGCAGTGATGCTTTGGGGGAAATGCCGTTCCCCTTGACCCCTTCTATTCGCTGCTGCAAACGTTCTTCCTCCTCAATTGCCAAACTTGAACTGGCTACATCAAAAATTACCTGTTACTTGCAAGAGGAGTGAAACGTAAAATTAGAAGCTGGTGAATGGGAGGGGGGGTTGGAGCTTGTAGGCGCAGACTTTCAGATGTGGCGCTTGGTGGATGAAGATCAACAGCACTCTGCCTTATTAACGGCCCTCGACTCTCGGGCCGGTAATAAACCCTCGGGCTTTTATTCATTCCTCTCGGGCCGGTAATAAACCGCAAGGCCCTCCAAACTCATGGTATTGTTATATTATTGGAACATATCTTCAGAATCTGTAGTTTATGTTAACTTGGCTGCTCACAGTTACTGGCTTTCTTGCCTCTAGATTCATGGATAAGCCTATTGTGACTTTTTCCCAATTAAAACAAAAATTATACACATCTGGCCAAACCATGGTCGGCCCGGGGATTTCCAGACCCCTGCCCGCGGGAACCCCGGGAAGTAAAGCAGTGCCTGTTTACTACGGTAAACAGGCTCTGTTTTACTGGTAAAATAGGACCCAGTCACCAATTCTTGGGAGGTGTAAGCCCTCTTTAAAATGGGCAACATGGCTTATTAACGCTCACCCCGGTGTTGAGTTGATATTCATGTTGTGGGCATGATTAGCCATTGTTAAAAAATATGTGACCTTAAACATCAGTAAATAAATAAATTGTCCAGACCCCCCCCCCCCCCCCACCCCACCCGGGTGGGGGACATAGCCTACATCGGGGGAATGTTGGGCGCCAACCCTAGATTGCGGCGCATTTCCAAAGTCAAATAACCTGGGAGAACGAAATAAGCAACACTAATGAGGTGTATAAATGGGGGTAGGCCTAGACTTTATTTATTTATTTTTAACCTTTGAACTAACCGTAACATTAGCTGCACATTTTCCGCACACGCAGATAGTGCTGCCAACATGTCCAACTTCTAAGTACTTCCCTTTTCTTATCATAAATAGCATAAAACATACGACTGCAGTCTAAAAATTCACCGACTATCACTGTAAAGCAGATGATAAGAACTTGATTCATTTCAGTATTCTGCAATCATTTTTAGATGGTATTTTCAGACATTAGAAACGTTACGTCATCATTGTTGTTCTAATGGCGTCGAGTCGCAGGCAAAAAAGTCGAACGGAGAGTATTTTTTATCAAATAAAGAAGCCGTAGTATGATGATTTGATTATTAGTGTATGATAAACATGAAGTTAAATACCTTGTGGATAGCTGTACAAGAAAACTGTGTTGATGAATCTTTGTTCAATGAACAAATTCACAAATGAACTGGGAAGGGGCTATCGGTCAGTGCAAAATAGGCTTTCATTACTTGTCTATTATTATATGGACTACTGTATGTGCTACACGGGGTCAGGACTGACGTGGTGCTTTCATTGTTATCAGTGAAAAAAGTGGTTGTATCCACAACTTCCAGTAACTGTGATCAGACCTACAATATAAAAATTGGCCTTGAAACGTATCGTCGAAAATTTATTGTTTTTGTTTCGCTGGGGTGCATACATTGTGGAACGGAACTTCTGTTTTGGAAATGGTAATTCGTGGACGTTGTGTCAGACAGTATGTCACTTCGACATCTTAGGTTCGTAATAACTGAATGAAAACGACCTTTGCCACAATCCGACTTGTGCGTACTTTTAAGTTACAACAAACGGACATGTTGTTGATGCTTTTCATTTGGTAACTTTGTTCCAATAACACGCAGTGTTGGTTTGAAGTGAACAGCATTTTGCACTTGCAAATGCAAAACAGATAAATCACATGACAGAATACTCCGCAGAATCGAACAACAGCGGGATCCCAACAGCCAGCCAACAGACAATGAAATCCAATGTGCATATATGGGAACATTTAGCTTTTCGACAATTTCTGTCATTTAGTCAGCAAAGCAAACGACAGTTGAGTTTGTTTGGAAAAACTTTAATTTTGAAAAGCATGTTCAATAAATTATTCACAGTCTGCATGGAATGATCTAAGGAGAAATCTCGCATTACACTGTTCGCTTTTTAGGGGGCGTCATTCGATTTGTTTGCTTCTGAAAACGAGAGCTGGGGTTCCCCATGTTTTTACTTCCGGTTTCCGGTTTAGATTGGATGGCATAGCATTCCTTGGTTTTTCCAATTTCACATACACGTTGTCTATTAGGCTTGCTTCAAAGCAGCCCTTCGGGCTGCTTTTGCACGGGCTATAATTAAAAATTACCCTACAATATAAGCATATCAAAAATTTTAAGTACACACCCAATAATTTCAATATATTTTCGCCGAATAAGTTATGGAATGCACCGATTTCCGCCAACAGTTTTGATTATTTAAAGTCTTCACTGAAATTGCTGTTTTAGGCATAATGTTCTTTAACCCGTATTCCTTTTTCTTAATTTCCTCATTTCTTTTTGTTGCCCTGACAGCTTGAAGAGTTTCGCATGCTGCAGTGTGGTCAGTTTGACTGCAGAGTATTGTGTAAATGCTAACTGAAGACAAATCAGAACAAGAGGGATGTTACATCCCAACGCTCACCTACATTCGCGCTTGATAATGTCGTTCCAATGTAACATGCCTAATATTTAGTCAATATAAATGATTAACTGGGCATCAAATGATTAATGTGGTTTATGTGATGGCTTTGGAAAGTCTATATTTCTGCATTTATTATATATCAATTCAACATAGAATCATTGGATATATATATATGTTAGAAATGTTTATGATTAAGAATATGAATCATGAAGCCAGATATTAAATCATAAATAAGAATTAGGAAAGGCTTTCATAAATCACTGAAATTGTAATTGAAGTACATTCATTGGTTAAAGAAGAGTTGAGGAAAAACATTCGTTCAAGAAAGTGACTATAAGTCCCAACAAAAATACATCACATCAACAACTAAAATAAGCCTTAATGTTACTAGTAACAAGTATGAGAAAGTATTAAATAAAAAAAAAAGTTAAAAAAAATTTTTTTTAAAGAAAGTGAATATAAGTTCCAAAAATCCCCCTCAAATTCCCCAAATATGCATGTAATAAGAGCGCAACGTTATCGCAATGTAGTTTAGTAACCCATGCATACAATATCAATTGCCTGGAAAGACACATAGAAACAGAACTCACCTTAACACCTCACCTTAACACAAACTTTTAGAACTTAAAATTGAGTAAGTCAGAGAAAAACGTGAACATTGTGACTGAAAAAAAGAAAAGAAATCAGTTAAATTTCTGCATACAGTAGGGTTAATACCTACAGTTGTTATTGAAATGAGAAAATAAACAGTAATGAGAGGTGAAGGCACCACAATCTGCACAAAAGCTGACTTTAATGCAAATTCTTACAACACCTAAACGCTAATTCTTACAAGTTTTGGCAGAAAATCAGCCTCAAATTCCTCAAATATGCATGTAATGAGGGTTAAATATTACTGCAATGGAGTTCAGTAACCCAAGTGTAGAAGATTAATCGCCTGGAAAGACACACAGAAACACAACTCACCTAAACACAAAGTTTACAAAGTTTTACAGCTTAAAATTTACTAAGTCCGAGAAAAACATAAAAATTTTGACTGAAAAAAAAGAAAATTTCTGTTAAATTTCTGCATACAGTAGGGTTATTACCTACAGTTGTTATTGAAATATGAAAATCAACAGTAATGAGAAGTTAAAGCACCACAATCTGCACAAAAGCTGACTTTAACGCAAATTCTTACACCTAAACGCAAATTCTTACAACAACTTTTGGCAGAAAATTTTAGGTGAAATTTGGAAAAAAGTCGTAGTCAGACATGTTAAGTTCTGAAATTACCAATCAGGGAGATTTGTGTGCGCTGCGTGCATAACAAGACTTGTATTGAATGTTCAGAGAATCAACAAAATACTTCTACCCCGCCCCCCCCCCCCCTCCTCCCACACACACACTTGATTTGTCCTAATGAATTTAACCCCATTTTCAGCCCTCCGTCCACCAAACATATTCAAATGTACACCCTACCACTTTTTCTCATATAAGTTATTCTGACAACTTCCAACCACCACCCCCCCCCCCCCCACTCCCACACACACACACTTTATGCCCCCACCAAGTAACCCACTACTACCCTTCCCCCTACTTCCAAAGCCCCTTTCAGTCTCACAAATACTCTACCAAGACACCACCCCTCCCCTCCCCATACACAACCTCCCTCCCCCTCCCCCCCCACCCCAGCCACTGCCACCACCAACCCCTTACATGTTGACCTATTTGGGGGCGTTTTGAAAAAAATGTAAAAATTGAAACATTAATTTTATTGGGTCAACTCACCTCAGATCCGGGTCAACTCGCCCTCGACTGGGGCGAGTTGACCCGGAAAAATAAGCGGGGGGCGACTTGACCCTAAACCATTTAATAACAGAATAATATCGAATGGTCCATTCTTGTATTAATATATTTTAATTAAACATGGTTTCGAACAAATGGAAGAGTAAAACAGCAGTGTTTCCGCTAGGGTAAAAAAAAACGGAGCCGTTTTGGTCATAGGGGAAATTTATGAACACCAGCCCTGGAAATTCGTAAAATTAGCCTCGGCAAACAAAACAATTGCCGTGGGTCCAGCACTGAATTTGCATCGGCAAAGTCGTATATGCGTGTGCAATTTTTTCCCTCCGGTTTGAATTCCGACAGATAAAAATGTGTAGTGCTCAGAATTATATATGAAAACCTTTATTACAACTGTAATTTAACAATCCAACTTGCCCAGTGCGTCAAATATATTATGGCAATTTCACTGTGTACATGGACGCAGCCATGTTGTAATACCGCACACAAACCGGGTGCGTTCTCTTTTATCATTGGTTAAAATTGAAAAGGTTATTTTTAAATACACAGATAATGTGGGGATACAGAAACAGGCATTCTTCATTGTGATAATCTATGTGAATACGTCACCATGTGGGGATATTGAGACTTGTACCATCACTGGTTTGCCCAATCAGTTACAGGAGTTCCCCGATTTATTTGACGTCAGGGAAAATGCCTGCTATCATGTGGGTATCATTTCACAATTCAGCTCTGTTAGACTGTTCTGTTTGACTTCTCACACGTTAGGAATAACCTGTGAGTATTTTCAACAGGGGAATATTAGCTAGGGGAATGCGGCCGTTGAAGGGATCCCCTGCAGGTATAGCGGAAACACTGAAAACTGACAGGATAAATTTGAGAAGCCGAGTCAATGGTCAGATCTCACGGATTACCGTTTGCAAACATGAACTGAATTGTATGTAAACAGTTCTTTGTTGATACGTTTTGACAATGCGGGAGATTTGAGGGTGTTTCCGTGAGTGCGGGAGATTATTACACAATCCGGGAGTCTCACGGTGAATCCGGGAGACTTAACACGTCTGGTCGTAGTATCAGGGTTAAATACTGTTCTGATAGTCCCCTACAACCTACATATGCAATATCAAAGGCCTGAGCCCACTGATCTTTGAGAACTCACCTTAACACCTCACCTTAACACAAACTTTTAGAACTTAAAATTTACTAAGTGAGAGAAAAACATGAAAATTTTGACTGAAAAAAAAGAAAATTTCCGTTAAATTTCTGCATACAGTCGGGTTAATACTTACAGTTGTTATTGAAATATGAAAATCAACAGTAATGAGAAGTTAAAGCACCACAATCTGCACAAAAGCTGACTTTAACGCAAATTCTTACAACACCTAAACGCAAATTCTTACAACAACTTTTGGCAGAAAATTTTAGGTGAAATTTGGAAAAAAGTCGTAGTATCAGGGTTAAATACTGTTCTGATAGTCCCCTACAACCTACATATGCAATATCAAAGGCCTGAGCCCACTGATCTTTGAGAACTCACCTTAACACCTCACCTTAACACAAACTTTTAGAACTTAAAATTTACTAAGTGAGAGAAAAACATGAAAATTTTGACTGAAAAAAAAGAAAATTTCCGTTAAATTTCTGCATACAGTCGGGTTAATACTTACAGTTGTTATTGAAATATGAAACTCAACAGTAATGAGAAGTTAAAGCACCACAATCTGCACAAAAGCTGACTTCAACGCAAATTCTTACAACACTTGAACGCAAATTCTTACAACAACTTTTGGCAGAAAATGTTTGGTGAAATTTGGAAAAAAGTCATAGTATCAGGGTTAAATACTGTTCTGATAGTCCCCTACAACATACATATGCAATATCAAAGGCCTGAGCCCACTGATGTTTGAGAAATTAACCTTAACATTAAATCTTACAATATTGGACACGCCGGACGCCGAAGCTGACGCCCAGGGTTATCACAATAGCTCACCACATCTTACAGATGTAGGTGAGCTAACAAAACGGAATGAGTGACCAACGCACACATGTACAAACTGTTTTGGGTTTGAACGTCCAGGATTCATTCTTCTAACTTCTGGAAGTTCTGCACCAGAACTGCTGGAACAAAGAGTTATTTATAAATCACGAAATTAGGCAACCTACTAACAACCTTTGTCCAGAAATAGTTTTTTACAACAAAAACATTCACCGTATCTTCTAAGTACGTTCCCTTACCAACAGGCTTGTGTCCTCTCATTGCATGGAATAGGTTTACTTCCATATCAACATTCCAAACCCAATTTTCTTCTGCTTCGTCCATCGCACTTGGATTCGAAGTGGTTGTCCTGAAAAATTGGATATGAAAACGGATTTATTGAATTATCAGTGGGAAGGTTAAAAACTTGTTTCCACAGATATTCGAATCTGTTTGAATTTTTTCATCAAAATACTTATTATCTACATACTTTAAAATAATTTAGAAAAAAACACTTCTTTCGGGAGTATGGAGAATGCGTTTCGGTTAAAGTTATAATTCATTATTTTTTGGATAAATAATTTTCGATTAGCCGCTTTTTCGTATCGAAATTGATTCTTCAAAAAATGTTAAAGTGTAACGATGATAATTTAAGTACGTTAGTAATATCTAGATGCAGAAATTCAATGTTCTAAATAAATTTGATCACAAATCCATCAGTTTGGAAAATAGTATACAAATACGAACTTGTGGCAAATGAGATTAAATAAAACCGCATGCTGCAATTTGGGGTTAATCGAAACTGATTCAATTCAATGAGGTTCTGGGAAATTTGAATTTCGAAATACGGAAAGTGACCAATATTGAGATTCTAAGGAGAGTTAACATTTAACAAATTACCTGTATCTAACTATGTCATGGGGATTTTCTGACAGGGGTTCCAGAAGCTCCGGTCGATCGTGGCCAACGGATAACAAGTGTGGGAACCCCCCCACTGTCAATGGTTATTCACCAAACTCGGTGGAATGTTGGGATGATGAATACGAGTCCACATCTCAATCACCGGCTACCGTCTCAGCATCTCTACAAACGCACCAAACACATTTCTCAACGGGAAACTTTAAACAAACTCCAGACTGTGATACTATTAGCAACGATTTTGATGCAGATCAGGGATTCACTCGTCACTCTCGCCAGCCACAGGGTAGAGGCACAATTATTGAACAAAATGACTCCAGAGATGGAAGCAGGACATATCAAAGGGGATTTGGTAGCAGGCGTGGGTTCAGAAAGTCCAATGACAGAAGAAATGATATAAATAGATCTGGGAGGCCATATGAAGTTGACAGGACAAATGATGGAGATGAGCCAATGTATATAGTCATTAATGGCCGAGATGTTGGAAGAATTATTGGTATATATTTATAAAAAATTTAATTGTACAGCCATAGCCCCCAAATAGTTCTCTGACCTGTGACCAGCTCTGCCACCATGCCCCCCACCCCCCCTCCCCCCTCCCCCAACGCTTCCAGGATTAAGCATTATTCTGGAACATTGCTTTTCAGCCCGGCACTTTTCGGCCTGACACTTTTTTTTCAGGCTAGTGCTTTTCTGGCCTCAGGGTTTGGCCCTTTTTGGCTTTGGGGAGTTTGGATTTTTCAGGTTCTTTCATGAATTTTCAGGTTTCATTTTTTATTATATTTTGATATGGAATCGACATGTAATAAACTTGTAAATAACTACATTTTCGCTGATGATACATTTCACTACAACATCATTATGACAGGCCCATCGGAACCGGGGGGGGGGGGGGGGGGGGGGGGCACTGCAGCCCCCCCCAATAATTTGCTCATATTTCGTCGTTAGTTTATCCATGATGGGAGCAACCGATGTAATCTGAATAAAACTGGACATTACATTATTGAACTCAGATTAGAACAGTGGCGTAGGAACTGGTTGGGGGGGGGGGGGGGGGTAAGGGAGATATTTCCCCCACCCCCACAAAATTGTCAAAAGTAGGCTTTACTGGGCTGGGCTGGTGGTTTCTCCACACGGGATGCCCACTGGTTACCATATTCCGACATTACTGTTAATAATTACTGGATTGAGTGGGTTCCATGTGGGCTTTCTTCCACCAATAAAACTGACAGTCGTGTTTTCACCTAATTGTGGAAAGTGATGTTAAACCCCAACCAACCACAGGGTAATTCATTGCATGTTCACTACAGTTAAAACTAGAAGTCCTGTCATGAATAGTGCGCTTATCTAGGCTTAATTGCGCGTTGGAATTGCGCGCAATTGCCATATCGAATGGCATCCAAAGCACGGCAGGTTCTCCTGGTTACTCATAGCAAACACATGCTATGTTTCTGCCAATGGACCTCCGGGTTACCCGGAGGTCCACTGGCTGAAACATTGCTTGTGCTCAGGCCATATGTACAGAATTGGATAGCTTTACTTGGGCCATAACGCGTACATTAACGCGCATATCAACGTGCTATTTGTGCACATTTCATGACAGGACTTCTAGTTTTAACTGTATTCTTGTCATTTTGCTCGGAAATCATGCTGAATTGATCAGAGAGCTGACGTATTTCCTTATTGACGATGTATTTGCTCAGAATCACTCAGAATGCATATTTGTACATCTTAAATTAAAACAAATTTCCCGGGGGAGGCCCCCCCCCCCCCCCAGACACCCACCAACGAGACGGGGAGGTACCCCCTCTCATGCTCACCCCCACACGCCTTTTCGCGGTTCGGATGAAGCTTCGCGTCATAGGAATATACGATTTATTTGCTCAGAATCAACCAGAATGCATGTTTTTACATCTTAAATTCGAAAATTTTCCCGGGGGAGGCCCCCCCACCAACGAGACGGAGGATATCCCCTCTCGTGTTCACCCCCACTCGCTGCTCGGATGATGCGTCATGGGAATATAGGTCCTACCCCTCCCCCCCCCCCCCCAATAAAATTAGCTTACTACGCCCCTGGATTAGAATTATGAACGTATCACTGAATGTATAACATGCACCTGCATATGTTGATGTGCAAACGTTTTGAGCAATTCCTTTGGCAGCTCAGAAGACCACGACAACCATTGGCGTAATGATAAAACTAATGAATCCACCATAAGGCCTGACTGTTTTTTAGCATGACGGAATACGGCCACGGCCTGCAGGTGAGCCCGGTGTGAGAACCGTCCCCAAATGTTATGGAGTTCTATTTGGATTTTTGAAACATTTTGTTAAAAAAACAACTTTTGCCGTTTAAAAAAATCAAGAGGTTTTTGCTTCAAAAGCTACCAGAATGCTTCCTTTGATTTCCCTTTTCAAAACATTTTCTGGGGGAGTAACCCCCCCCCCCTCCCCTCCCCCCTCAAAAAGCTTTTGCCTTCAGCACTCGCGCCAGATGCCTTCAGCACCTGGATACCCCATACCCATTTAGTATCAGCCAGTTCACCCAAATTAGCAATATCAGCCCCCCCCAATATAAATTTCGTTCCGGCAGGCCTGTATGAGCTTATAATAATTTAATAGTGTGACACTTTGACAGATTAGCTTCCCTGACAAGATGGCGAAGGTGCAATCAATTGTTTTTTTGAGCAATCTTAAGGATGAATTGCTTTCCAAACAATCTCAACATCTATTGAATTTCAAACATCCAGGTGATTGAAATTGCACAGAATACACACATTGCTTGGAAAACAATTTATCTAATAGTCTGTTCAGAAAATAATTTCTTGCAGCCTGGTAAACAAATTCTAAACTGCTGGCACTGATGTACTTTATTACTTCATCATAATTTATACATTGAAAAATATGAGCTGTATTGAGCACTACGATCGGATCACTTGAAGTTATAAAATTACTTTGCAGTTAATTACTGGAAAACACCAATTGTTGCTTTGAATCATTGAATGCTGTTACGGTATGGAAATATTATTGATATTGGTAACAGAAAGAAATCTGAGAATCAGCAACAATAACTATGAATTTAACTATTATTCTGAAATTCAATTTAAAAAAAATTAATATAAAAAAAAACGATACAAAGATCTTTCACACTAATTGGTTTACAGAAAATAAGAACAATGGTACTTATCAATTATTGAATTAGTCCAAAGTACAGTTTAAAAGAATCCAGTAATCCGGTGGTGAAGAATCTTGTGAAGAGTTACCAGCCGGTAGTATTAAATCCAAGAATGTCTCTTCAGAAACAGTATCCTGTAGATTTGTAATAAAATTTTCACTTAGAAATTTCAGCAGTCTCCAATAAAATATAATAAAATTCTCCGCAAAATTCAAATGGAGTAAAAATCCAAGAAGTATTGGCGCCACAGGTAATTTCAAAATAATCCAGTAGAATCCTGGCTTTTCACAAAATAATATTCTATTTCACAGAAAGTATAAATTCTCTTTTCCAAGACGAACAAATTCTCTTCAAAATTCTCTTTTGGAATCAATCTTCCAAATTCACAAAGAAGCACTGCTTCTATAAAACATGCACTCTCTCTGGACCCGAATAAAAGTGCAGACCCAAATAATAGTGCAGAGGGGAAATTTCACCGAAAATTAATAAAAGTGCAGGCCCGAATAATAGTGCGGTGGAAACGTTCGCCGAAAATTATTAAAAGTGCAGATTTAAATAATAGTGCATGGGGGAATTTCAGATAAAAAAAGTCCATAAGTATTATATACTACTCACGAGCAGTAAATCATTTATTCTCAGTTCATCAACTTCATGTAGCACCATTCTCTTTCTACAAGTACTGAACCAGATTATCTATTACCACTACTACTAGTAGTACCGGTTGACTTTGTATTGGTTGATATTCAACTGAAAGGGTGTTCAGGTAACGTATGCCATTTTTTAAACTTGCAACAAAATTCACAGGGACAAGTTTATAGCATATACTAGTAATGACGAACGCGGCCACCCACAAAAAAAAAATGAATTCTACAGAAAAATTATTTTACTAAAAAATAAATAAACGTGCAGACCCAAATAAGCATTGTGCAGGGGGAATTTTCCGACTGAAACAATAAACGTGCATGCACATTTATTTGGATCCAAAGAGTAGAACAATAATAATCTCCAATGGAAACAACTGTTGTGTTTTATTTGAACTGAGTCTTTCTAAAATGGCTTTCAAAAAATGAGTTTTTGAATTCTGTGGACAAACCTTTACATGTATATAGTAACCAGATTGAATGTTCGAAGAAGAGGAAAATTCTACAATGTTCTATCAGTTTCTAGGTGATTCTGTCATAGTTCAAATAAACAAGGTCCTTGACCTACTTAAACAATCAACAGCTATATGTACAATATATCAGTGTAACAAAGATGTAAACAAAGGTCACTCAGTGCAAATGAGTCAGACTAGTCAGAAAATGCAGAAAAATTTCTAACTCAAAGATTATTATCCACTAAGGATATATCAGTCTCAATATAATATGGTGCTATAACATGTACCAGAAACTCATTGCAGTTTTTTAGTCACTTGCCATAGATATTGTTTGTAACATTTGATAGTTAAACTACTTGTAAATAAACTTGAATTTCTTGAGATAAGCAATCAGCAGATGGACCAGTGGCAGTAGCTGCTGAAAATTAAAAATCATACAGAGCGAAATGGCAATCATACAGCTGGGAATTTTGTTTTGATAAAAAGAAAATATACAAAACCAGAAGAATGATGGTTGACTTTATGCAGCAATAAATTTTTCAGTTTCACTAGAGTACAATTGTGGGTTAATGGTTTACATAATGTTTATTCCAAATCAACTTGGGGTCAGTGAAGCTCTATTTTCTTCACTGATTCCGAATGGTCAATAATGTTTTAGAAAGGATAGTTCCATTTGCACGCTGCTATCATGGCCAATGAGATTTCACAGGGTATTCTGGTCACATGATCATCTTGTTTTGTGATTTATTCACTGACAAAACGTTGAGGTGACAAGAGTTAAAAAACCATCCCACTTCAACCCATCTATTGGAGTCCTGAATTGGATCTGTGTGGGTTTTGCTTCCCTATCTTATCCTATATCAGTTTTGTGGGCATTTTTATGCCTCCCACTTTGCTCTTGTCGGGCCAGTTTTCCCTTTGAAACTCCCCACTACTGTAATTAACATTAATGTTAGTGAATTATCTGTTTGGTTACACTGTACATTATCTGAAATGATTGAAGTAATAAAATTTACATTATAGTGTAGTCCTTAAACACATTTATGTGTTATTTTCTGTTCATAAAATTTATTCCCTTAGTTATATGTAGCTACTATTGCAGCATAAATGTATGATTATTACGCACTACAAAACCATTCGAACAGTAACGAGCATGCATGACTTCAAGTCTTCAAAGCAATACAGCCTTGCTATCAGGGCTCGAAATGTACACCTGTTCACCTGTCACTGACAGCCAGACATTGGGTGGAGACAAGTAAAAATAAATCATACCTGTCACATATGACAGGCCAGTTACCCTTCGCCTAACAAATCAGCCAAAACCGACTCCATATTAATATACAAAAATCACCATTCTATTTATTAATTTTTCTCTGCCAAACCATAGCCTATGATCAATGATCCCTCATTGGAATGAGCTCATTGAGCTCATTCCAATGAGGGGTCATAAGCTATGGTTTGGGAGAAAAAAGGATTTTTTTTTCGAAAAAACTATTACATCTAGGCCAAGCAAGAATAATTTATATTGTCAGGGAACATGCCGGAAAAAAATAGGGTTGGTCGGTCAGCAATTTTTTTTCCGCAATTTTTGTGTGTTTTGCATCAGAATTTGTTGGGATTTTTTACCGATTTAGGGAAAACAATTAGAGCCAGCAGTAAAAAATATGGTCAGTCGGGTTCCCTGAACAAATAAATTATTTTTCCCCGGCCCTAGAGCTGTCGTCTGCAACTAGTGTTAGATAATGGGTTAATGACCAGTGAATGATTTGATTCTGACATCAAAGCATCAAGATCAGGGATAAGCCAACAGTATTTGTTCACTGATGAATGGTATAGCACAACATATATGTAGTATACATTTTAAACACAACTTTTCACAGGGTGCTGGTCAAAACGTCCCCTAACCAAAACGTCCCCCAAACAAAATTGGTCAAAACGTCCCCCGGCATTGGTCAAAACGTCCCCCGACATTGGTCAAAACGTCCCCCAACATTGGTCAAAACGTCCCCCGGCATTGGTCAAAACGTCCCCCGACATTGGTCAAAACGTCCCCCGGCCTTGGTCAAAACGTCCCCCGACATTGGTCGAAACGTCCCCCAACATTGGTCAAAACGTCCCCCGGCATTGGTCAAAACGTCCCCCTGCATTGGTCAAAACGTCCCCCGACATTGGTCAAAACGTCCCCCGACATTGGTCAAAACGTCCCCAGATGTTTCTTCTTGTTTTAGCGAATTCAACGAGTTTGTTTCGTTGTGTTTAAATAACATACAGCAAGAAGGCAAAAGTGTGATCATTTATTGAGAATGATTTAAAAAAAAACAACAACAACAATTGTAGTTTTGTCTATGTACAGATCTTGAGGATGATTTTTTTATTGTAGTTTTGTCTATGTACATATCTTGAGGATGATTTTTTTTTTACAAAATAAAACCAAACAAGAATAAAGGTAAACAATTATACAAACATTTTACACCCGTGGACCATTAAGTCTGCTACACACCTTCAAAAGCTGACCAGGAGAAATGATACCATCCTGGAATTTGTCCCATAATATCTGAAGCTGTCCCTGAAGTTCTCGTACATTTCTTCTCTGGTGCCTCCGCAACTTCCCATCTCCAACCAATTTGATCTGGACTGGAATCAACGATGCCTCCCTGTAAAGCAGTGGAACAAGAACGTAGAAGGGTTTCTTTTGTTCTCCGGCTTTTGCATTCAGTCTGCGGTGCCACCCTAGAGAAATAAATAACCAAAAATTAGTAAAATATTCCATTTTAGTGCCTCACTATTTTGTTTGGGGAAGGGGCTAACAAAAAAAATGGTTGATGTAATTACCTGTCAACAGACGTTGAGATAGAGAACAAATATATGAGGAGGAAATGCGAGCATTCACAGCTCGGAGATGTGGGAAAATGGTAAGTAAGAAAACGTCAAAAGTATTGAGCTGTCAAGAAGACCGGGGGCTTGACAATTTATTTCCTATTCACATATGCGGGGTGGATTACCACAAAAATACGATAGGAATAGCTGTTTTCAAGTACCCATAAACCCTTTACATAGCATATCGGGAAAATCCGTCCGCGTAACACAGATATTTTTTCATTTTTTCTTCATAAACCATACCTTACGATCGCCCATTGGAACGAGCTCATTGAGCTCGTTCCAATGAGGGGCCATAAGCTATGGTTTGGAAGGAAAGATATTTAGCGACTGGTTAATATATAAGTTGAGTATCGAATGATCTAATGCCGACAATAGTGTCCTGGAGCAATTTCTATCGAACCTGTTTCCCGATTTAGCTCCGAATTGTGCGAACTTCAGCCACACACGTGGTTTCGTCATCACTTAATCTGCAGCGGTTACTAATTACCGATTTGCATATTACAGAGTTGTCGTTCTTGGCGTAAGGTATCCTTGGTTTGCTTGCTCACTTCAGTGATTAGAACAATGGAGTTTGTACTTTTTTACTTTTGACTGTTCTGTCTGTCCTAGCTAAAGTAGTGGTGTGGACTCTGTCGGGGTCGCGGTAGTGCCGAAATGTGTGCCCATAGGCTTGTTAACCCAAGCTGGCAGTGTTGTAATGTGGCATTTCATTTTTCTTCTCCCCCCCCCCCCCCTCCCCCAACCTCACTTCTCTTGCAAAGTTGATTACCCATCAGCTTTCTTCTCTTTCTTTTTTTCCTCTTCTCTAACTTTGTACATACACAAAACTGTATCAATATATATACACACGTTTTGTTTCGCTATTACATATACATTCATGTAACTACTTGTAAACATGTTATAATTTGAAATTGTAAACGTATTTGAAGGAATGGATATACTTTAAGTGCTGGGCACTTGTTATCCAACCCTTTTTTGCTGATTATAAACAAATAAAATATGTTTAATCTAATCTAATCAAGTAATTTGAACTAAAAGGCTGAAATTCAAAGACAGAATGAACGTACCATGTTTTGGCTCTTGCAAGTAGATCAAGTTGTGCTTGTGTGGCGAACACAACATGCCTCTGATCGTCATCAGTCCATATATCTTTTAAAAAGAAATTTCTTGGAAGGTAATCCACTGCAAGCTGGAAATTTTAAAAAAAGAGTAAGTTGTACATCTCCACCAACAAAAACAACCTGAAAATCACTAGTATTCTTACCAACATAAAATAAATATTCTATCGATACTCAACTTTAATTTATATAACAACGAATCTGTTAAGAGAGCCGATTATAACAAATTTGATGTTCAATGTTCTGGAGTTAAGTGAATAGGGTGCGAACAAAGTGGCAGAGCGATTTTAATAATTACCTCAAATAGCAAATTTTGTGGTTCAGCCGGCCGCATGTTCTCCCTCACACGATTTGCAACCCGTATGTGGTACATAGCGACCGGTACATAGAGACAGTGGTACATAGCGAACCGGTATTCAGGCAGTGGCTATTTCACGAGTGCCCTTGAAATAGCCAAAGGAATATATTGACTATTTCCCGAGCACCCGTGAAGTAGTCAATATCTACTCCTTTGGCTATTTCACAGGCTCTCTCTTGGGTTATGGATAAGATATGAAATATGAAATAAAATTTACATCCGATTTTTAGGCTTACAATAAGCAAAATACATGACAAATAACTGCTTACGGGACAAGGCAGTAAAATATTTAACCCCGGTATGGGACATGACTTTCCGGGCCGCTTTCATAAACAATTTTTATTTCTTTGCTGAGAGTAGCAATGAATTTAACCCCTGGACAATTTTTATTTCTTTGCTGTCTTTCTGACATAATTTGAAACATGGCGAGAAAAGCGAGCTTTGACGAGTTTTCTAAATTTAAATTTTAAACGGGAAGGAGTATGAGATTCTATTTATCAGCTAATCCGATAAATTGTCATATTTTGCCGATGTCGGCTATTAAACCTTTACCCAAAGCTAATAGCAGACAACACTTGTAAAACGAATTCTCGTATAACTAAAAAGACTTTTTTGCTTCCAAAACATAGCTTATGACCCCTCATTGGAACGCTCTTGTTCCAATGAGAGGTCATAAGTTATGTTTTGAAAGCAAAAAATCAGAATATATAAAAAAAAACAACACACAAACACACCAGTGGTCAGTAGGCCCCCTATTGACGCCAAACAACTACACTCTATTATCTTATTGTTTGCTTTAGAATATAACATAAGAGGTGTGCACATGCTGTAACTGTAAGAAGACGTGTTGTAACTGTCATTATCTTATCGGAGGTTTTCAGTCGTGAAAGCGATATAATTCACACCTCTATATTTGTGACACAAAGTGTGAGGTGTATGTAATCTTGTGTCCCGTTATGACGGTAGTTACAGGACATAGATGCGATTAGGACGCCTTCATAACGGTAAATGGCTTTGCTTGAAACAGTATGAATTGTGTGGCCATCGGTGAGAATTTGATTAGATCGGAAGTGATGTAATTGCAGAAACTCCCCGTGGGAGTCCCGGGAAGTGAGGCAGTACTTGTTTACTATGGTAAACAAGTTCTCTTCTTTACTGGTAAAAAAAGACCCAGTCACCATTGCTTGGGGTGGTAGTCCTGTAAAATGGGCTGGATGGGGTATAAACGATTAAAATGTAATTTACTAACCTGTTCCGCAAGTTCTATGTGTCCATTCCTTGCACTGGTTGCATTCTATGGCATGTTGGTTTCTCCGAACGGTTTTATCACACTTTGTACACTTACCCATGGTGGATTTAGAGCAATCATTCGAATCGAATTGATCGAATTCGAATGAATGAAAGTAACCAGAATGTTCATCCTTTATAGTTTTAACTCAAATGCAATCAAAACACGACCCTGAGCAAGTGCTAAAGTAGTCTTTTTGATATCATATAGATTACTACTGAAGTTTCAGCCTTTTGTTAGATGGTGTGCGAAGTCCAACATGTCACACCTCTCCAGAATGACTGAAACAACATGACAGTTATTAGAAACCGAAATTTCTTGCTGACAGACAATGGAGTGCGAGAAATATTATAATCCCTACTATTTAGATATAAAAAATGTCCATCTTTCAAATAAGCCACCATAGAAAACCAGCTAAGTCGACAAATTGTTGAAACAATATGGACAGATATGTCAGAAATATTTTGCAGACAAAAATCTTGACAATTCACAGACAGGTCGATGCTAAAAACCTGTATTATGGATGCCTAATAGTTTTAATCGCTATGGATTTGTTTTCATAATTCTCTCTCATTCTCTTCATCCATACATGTCTCAGACGCGATTTCCTGGCTCCTGCGGTATATTTCGACTCACATTTCCGCCAAATTTACCATGAGTGTTTGTTCACAGAATCTTCACTAGAATAAGTGTTCCTGAAAATCTTGCATAAAGAATATTTTTTTTTTTTTGGGGGGGGGGGCAAGATTGAGTTTTTTTTTTTTTTTGGGGGGGGGGGGCAGTTGCCCCCCGTGTACCCCCATAGCTACGTGCCTGGCCTGACCCCATCTTCCTCTCCTCATCTATCCCACTATCGCCCATGCTTTGAATAATCTTTCTTTTGGGACTCTCTGACCAATGGCCCGAGAGAGGCTGGGGCGGGGGGACGAGTTTTGGGGAATGTTGTGATATCAAAATTAGGGGACGTGGGCAGGGACTTCCTTAGAAAATTGAGACGGGGGGGGGTGCGGCTCCTCAAATTTCCAACTTTTGAAATTTGAACCTTAAAATTTCCAATTTTTGATGATCGGTTTTGAGAAGGAATGTCCTCTCGACTTATGTACATTGGGAGAGTGGGAAGATACACCCCACCCCTGTCTCAACTTAACTGGATGTGGGGTACGTTTTCATTTAAACAACATTTATTCATGAGAGAATATGATGCATACATATAATAAACTACAACATGATTGTCGTACAGAGTGCGTAATACACTGGTATGTGTTAAAGTAACGAGTCAAGAACGAGATTTGTTGAAAGGATTCAGCACTAGGCTTTTAGCTTGTATAAGCTGATAGTAGCTGCAAACACCAAAGTCGAGGGGGCGACCAAACTGAGGTGTTTTGACCAATGTTGAGGGACGTTTTGACCAAAGTCGGGGGACGTTTTGACCAATCTGAGGTCTGGGGGACGTTTTGACCAATATTGGGGACGTTTTGACCAATGTTGGGGGACGTTTTGACCAAAGTCGGGGGACGTTTGACCAAAGATAGGGGACGTTTTGACCAAATTTAGGGGACGTTTTGGTGGGGACGTTTTGACCAATGCTGGGGGACGTTTTGACCAACGTTAGGGGACGTTTTGACCAGAGTTAGGGGACGTTTTGGTGGGGACGTTTTGGTTAGGGGACGTTTTGACCAACACCCCTTTTCACAGTACTGTGTCTGTATACATGTACATGTATTCATAAATTCACACAAGCTTCCAGTGTTCAGGTGAAAATTTGAAGCGACAGGTAAGAAAAAAATCCACCTCTCATGTGTGACAGGTAGAAATTTAGGAACATTTCAAGGCCTGCTTGCTATATCCTTGTGCTGAAATTGTATCCTCATGCTGATCTCAGAAAGATACAATAATCTTTCCAAAATAAAAGTTGTAAAGACTGTTACCCATTCTTCAACATTTGAAGAAGTGTTCCCCAGTATCCACAACTCTGACAAAGGAGAATTTGACTGTTTGCATACGGTACTGTGGTGAACATGTAATAACTTCAAGTGCATCCTCTCCCAATCTGTCAGATGTGGAGATCACTCATCACTGCATATACATGTATCAGGGCTTATATTTCGTCTAAATTTGTGAGAATCCATTTGGATTCTCGTGAAAATGGTTGCGAGAATCCATACCTACTATGAGTGTCCCAGGATCCCATGACGCCACCACGGTTGAACCACTGTTGTATACTGATAACACATGTCAACCTTTTGCCCAACACACCTTTTTAATTTTTAAAACTAAATTTGGTAATTTTTAAACAATAAATAATAAATAAATGATAAAATAATTAAATGAACAATATTTACCAATAAAATCTTACAAATATGGCTGTCGTTGGAACCGGCTCAATGAGCCGGTTCCAATGACAGCCATATTTGTAAGGTTTTATTGACAAAGTGTCAGGATATTTCAGGTCATGTTAGCCTTCTATTGGTTAATTTGTTACCGCTGTGTTAGTTTAAGGGTTAAATTGACTCAATTTTTTTTCACGCGAATCCTAGCAGAGGTGCAGCGAGAATCTACATGGATTCTCGTCGGTTTTATTGCGCGAATCTTTGTGCGAATCGATTCTCGGATTCTCGTCGAAATATAAGCCCTGATGTATACTGTCATGTTTATATATGTACCTTGTATGAAGGAACACATGTACATGTACAACGATAAAAAATTTAAACAAAAAAGCCCACTGATCAACCATATTTTTTTCTAGCATGTGGAGGGATTTTGTCGGATGGGATTTTGTCAGGGGGGCCAGGGGGAATTTGGTGGGGAGATTTTGTCAGGCCTCCGTGCTGTGACCATAACTTAAATCAAAGTCACAGATCATCCGTCTGTCATCCCTTACGTTAAAACAAAAAATATTTGAGGACTTCTTCATAATCTGCATGTAGTTTGAAGTTTCACTGAAATTTTTACGGTAACACTTGTTTGATAGAGTTTCTCTCTCCGTGGTACTACAAACTATTGTTGTCATGCATTTTCTTTCAGAATCATATACTGAGTTGCTACATATACCACTGAAGACTTTGATAATGTTGTTTACAAATACAATGTAGTTACATGTACCATCCTACCAAATAACATTTACGTTTTCTGACTGATGTGGTGAATCACATCAAAATTAGCTCATATCATACATTCTAATTTGTTCAAATCACGTCCCTGGATTCATATTTGGGCTCCCTATTTGAACCTGAATTTTAACTTAGTAGTTTCAAACCCACCAGTCAGAATCTTTTCAGCATCTTTGGGTGGGTGTGGGGGAGGAGGTGTTGTCTGATTCAGGTTTGTTCAGATCCATTTTCTGGGTTCATATAAATTGGGTTCCGTATAGGAGCCTAAATTTTAACCTTGTTCAATATGAACAGTATTCTTCAAACATCTTCTTCAGATTCACCAGAATCTTTTGATATTTGGTATACATGTGCAGCATCCAGCCCACTAAATTAGCCTTGTAAATTGGCAATGCCATGATAAAAGCTATGTCAGTTATGTTTTACCACAGCAAGAATAATGCCATGGTGTATAATAGGTTGTTTGTCAATCAATACCATGTCATGCCGTCATTAATGTTGTGCATCAGTCCAGTAAGGTCACACACTGAGTTTATATTCAACTCTGCATTGTATTTAAGAATGAATACACCTGCATTCATGGGTATTCAGGTTGTTTATTGTCCATGAAAATAAAGTTGTTGTGCTCCAAAGCTACATAATGTATTTGAACAGCAATCTCCGTGTTCTGGTACCCCCACCCCACCCCACCCCCCATGAGAACATTAAGCCTTTTTGTCTGTCTGATATCATTACATAGTTTACAGAGCCCTTACATTATCCAACTTTCTTCAGGTCTGGTGGTTCATGTTGACTCCAAGTTTGAACTGTAAGACCTCGCTAATTGGCTGTTCACACAAATCCCACTCAACAAAACAACAAACTTGGATAGTTACAAAACTATCTGATCACATTTCAGTCAAAGGGAGGTTAGTACATTTTCGATTATTAGTGTGGTTGAAAATGTATAATTATTTTCAAGGATATGTTAGAAATGTTGGGTATCTTTATTCAGATATGTTTTATTTAGTACAAGCACACAGAAGTGTGAAGAAGAATGCCAGCCAGTGTGGCTATTACAACATGGCAAGTGGTGTTCATAAATAAGTTCTTAGATTGTAGGTTCAACAATTACCTTGACTACATGGTGCTTTGGTTTGGCGATTACCATTCAAATATTACATTTAAATACCAAAATCAGCCATTCATGCCACTTGGCTGCAAAGGAGCTTATGCCGTAATAAAATTCGTTACTTGCCAGAAATACTGTGGCACTTTCTCCCCAATTTTGATGACTCAGCATCCCTATGTATAGGTGTTAGATTCAAGTTTGTTTAAATCAAATTTCTCGCTTCATATATAAACTTCAGATCTACTAGTCAAAATTTTTAAATATCTGGTAAATATCCTTGGGAGGGGGGGGGGGGGGTGTCAAGTGTCAACATTATGTTTTGGACTTATCCAAAACCACTGGACCCATTTCGATATTTAGTCTAAATGTTCATTGCCCCATGGCATTCCCGATTTGTTAAAATGAAGTTGCTCCTCCCACTGTTTCCCGCGGAAACCCCAAAGGATACTAAAATCTTTAAAAATTCTGAGTCAGCCCAAATTTTTAACTTTGAGTAATATGGGAAATAATCTTGAAAAAATCTTCTTCAGAACCGCCAGTCAGAATCTTTTAATGTTTAGTATACATCATTTTTATGATGGTCAGATTCTAGATTGTTCAAAGTAAGAGTCCCTTGGTTATTGTTTTGGTTTCCAATAGATGCCCAAATTTTAACTTAGTGCAGTATGGGGGATAATCTTTAAAAATTTTCATCTTCAGATCCACTATGCAGAATGCTCTCATATTTGGTATACAGTATCTCCTGGGAGGGGGGGGGGGGGGTGGGGAGGGACTGTCAGATACAAGTTTGTTCAAATTGGGTCCCTGTGTTAATATTTAATGTTTAACTTAATGCAATGTGAGGAAATTTCTTTTAAAATCTTCTTCAGATTCACCAGTCAGAATCCCTTCATATTTGGTATACAACATCTGTAGAATGGGTCAGATTCAGGTTTGTTCAAAAAGGTTCCCTGGATTAAAAATTTTTAACTTAATACAAGGGGGCACAGTGACTTAGTTGGTAGAGGTGCAGGCTGCAAGCTGAGCAGCCCTCGGTTCGAAATCCACCTGTGGCAACCATGTTGTGTCCTTGGGCAAGACACTTCACCCCCATTGCCCACGTGTGGGCACAGTGGCATTGTGTACTAAGGCATACTGCACTTCGATGGTGCACCTGTCATCAACCAATTGATTCTGGTGCGCGGACAAAATCCCATCGGACAAAATCCCATCCGGACAATATCCCAGATTTTTTACCGGGGCGAAATCCCAGTGGACAAAATCCTAGACATGGGCGGACAAAACACCAGGCAATATTTTTTCACAAAAAAGCAGACAAAATCCCAGGTAGTATTTTTTCTGGCAAAAGCGGACAAAATGCCAGGAAATATTTTTGATTTACTAAAACAGTGTTTTGGTTGTTGTTTTACTCAAACTTCTCACTTTGTTTTAAAACGCCTGTCCGCCTATTTTTTCATCAATTAAACTTCAATCATGCCAGTTCTCAAACTTCTCACTTTGTTTTAAACCACCTGTTCATCACTGAAACTTCCATCATTCCGCCTACTCGCTTTGTGTTAACCCGCTTGTTTTTTAGCGAAGATATATAACACAAATCCGTTGGACAGAATAATCATATCAGATTTGAAGTCCAGTATGGAAGTGATAAAAAGCCAGAAAGGTGGCCTTAACCTTTGTTATGATGGTTTTCTCTACACAAAAAAATATAAAAGTAAGAACAGCATCCGATGGAAATGTAGCAAATGTGTTGCCTTTCAATGTAATGGTGCACTCACAACGGACCTAGAAATGTTAACAGCATTTAATTCCAACTGTTCTCAATTTTTAATCTTATCAAAACATACTGCCTTCATTATTAGAAGTGTCACAGTATTGCATATTTTTTATCATAAATTAGTATAAACACACCTGGCTTAACCTATAGTTATTGTTGTTCTTTATACTTATTATCGCTGGTATTGTTATAATAAATCACTAGTTACTTTGAAGAACATAGTTACAGTGCTTACATTAATTCTGCTGTTAATGTTAATATTATTGATATTAAGAAATAAAAGTATTTGAATCCAGTGGGATAAAAAATTGTGTCTTTTTATTTTTAATACCCAACTGGGATTCTGTCCGCCCATGTATGGGATTGATTATGTCCGATGGGATTATGTCCGGCGTTCTTGATGCTAACCCTGCTTGTGTGGAGTTCGTATGCTGTGGAGCTGTCAGTTGTATGCCATTGTTCAGAAGTTCTCTCCAGGTTCTCTGGCTTTCTCCACCCGTAAAACTGTTGTGGTCACAGGCCTGAAAATAAGCAGCCTGCCATTTGAAAAATGAGGTCCCCGGAGGGTGAATTTGATAATGCTATCCCATACAATGGGCCACTTTATCCTCTAGGTATCTCTTTCTGTTTAGTTTTGAGACCCTGATTCAAATTGAGGTTCACAGAGGGTAAATTTAGTGATGCTACCCTGCTGTGCAGGGTAGCATCACTAAATTCACCTTCTGGGGACCTCATTTTGCAGATGACAGTCTGCTTATTTTCTGGCTTGTGTGGTCATAATTAGCCATGGTTCAGAAATATATTAACCTTAAACACCAATAAATAAACAAATACTTGGTGTCATTAAGGCAAATTGTATACATAATATTAATGGATGATAACCTTTTAATTTAGTTCACTTAAAGTGTCTTTGCCCTTATGGGGTGGGAGTGAAGGAATTCTTCCGCAAACTTTTTACAACTCTTCTCTCAAACCAGTGGACGCCATGCTTTGATTATTGGTATTCTGCTTCCTTTTTGGGTCAAGAATAAAATTCATTCAAATAAAATTTGTGGGTCAGTATTGGTAGTCCGTCTGGAAGGGGCAGGACTTTTGGATCTTTGGTAAAAATGGCAATGACAAAAATGGCACATATGAAAATGGCAAAACTGGCAGAGTAGGATAAAATGTCAGGATTCACAAAAAAGGAAAAATATAAACTTTGAATGAAACTTATTCCTGATCATGAATGTATATATCAGGGTTACTGATAAGTAAAGTCCTGCCCATACTTTTTTTCAGCAGTAATGTCCCTTAGAATGAATGAATTTCTAACTTGCAGGCATTGTCAATACGATAACTTGAACAAACATTATCTAATTTTTACCAAGTTGTGTGTGGGTTCTACTCAAGAATATCTTGAAAGAGTTTAAAAACCAGTTGTGTCCAATTTGTTTTCAGGAGTTATGCCCCTTAGATTATTTACTTGTTTGAATTTCCGATTCGGGGAGGGGTAGGTTGTGTCAACATGATAATGTGAACAAATGATATCTAATTTTTAATAAATTTGCCCTTTGCCTCTTAGATTGCTTCCTAGTTTCAGTAGTTTCAGGTGCTAGCACAGATTCCTTTGATGTGAACCTCTTGTTTGGAATATGCAGTGCATGTTGGGAATGCTATTCTTAGACAACAGGAACGCAGACTGAAAACTTGATTTGCAGAGCATTCAGGCATCCTGTCTTCATCCGTGATGCGAATATATAATGGTCATTGTAAAGTGAATGTACAGTTGTGAATGATGTAGTTGAGTATGATATATTCATCATCGGTAAGTCCATGTGACCAAACATTTGGGAATCGAACTCTCAACAAGGGTTGTTGATTTTGGTGTCCCTGCACACGCACTCACTCTAGCTGAGTTGAGTTCTGGAATTACACCACACACCACAATTAATCTTGAATTAAATGTCTAAATGAAGCTTAGATTTTTTAAGGAATATATCCACTTTGACGGTCTGTTTTTTTTAGCTTAACTTGACAAAGTCAAGATAAGCTATTGCCATCACGCGTGCGGAAGTCTGTTAGTCTGTGAGTCGGTTCACATTTTCCTTTAGCACGGGCTACACCCCGCAGTTCTTGTCTGATCGTCACAATATTTCATATGCAGGTTTGGGGGTCATATCTAGATTAGAACATCCCCTTTTGGTCGCGATCGGTCAACCGATATGGCTGCCCGAGCCCCAAACCCTTAAACCATTAGCACAGTCTACAGGTCGTATTTATGAAGGGATTTCATTGCAACTTGGTAGGATGCCTCTGTATAATGCCTAGATGAGAACATCCCATTTTGGGCATAATCTGTCAACCGTGACAGCTGCCCAAGCCTGCAACCCAAAAACGTTTAGCACAGTGTGCAAGTCATGTTTAATATGGATGGATTCCGTTGTAACTTGGTAGGATGACTCCTTACGATGTCTAGATGAGAATTTCCCCATGTGGGCGTGATCTGTCAACCGTGACGACTGCCCGAGCCCAAAACCCGTAAACCTTTAGCACAGTCTACAGGTCATATTTATTGAGGAATTTCATTGTAACTTTGTGGGTTGACTTCATATAATGTCTAGACGAGAAAGTCCCCTTTTGGACATGATTGGGCAACTGACGGCTACAGGGAACCGAAGCCCGAGAACCTTTAGCACAACCTACAGGTCATATTTATGAAGGGATTTCATTGTAACTTGGTAGGATGACTCCAAATAATGTCTAGATGAGAATGACCCATTTTGATCGCGATCATTCAGCCTTGATAGCTGCCGGGCCCAAAAACCTTTAGCATAGGCAAAAGGTCATATTTGTGGAAGGATTTCATTGTAAACTGTTAGGTTGACTCCATATAATGCCTAGATGATGACATCCCCTTTTGGTCATGATTGGTCAAATGTGACGGCTACAGGTGCCCGTGGGGGCACGGTGGCTCAGTAGGTAGAGGTGCAGGCTGCAAGCCAAGAGGTCCTCGGTTCGAATTTCACCTGTTGCAACCACGTTGTGTCCTTGGGCAAGACACTTCACCCCATTGCCCATGTGGGGGCATGGCGACGCTGTGCACTACGGCGTACTGCACGTCGATGGTGCACCTGTCTTCAACCAATGCTAACCCTGCTTCTGTGGAGTTAGTATGTTGGGGAGCTGACAGTTGCTCGCTGTTACTCGGTGGTTCTCTCCGAGTACTTCGGCTTCCTCCACTCGTAAAACTGTCGTGGTCATGATTAGCCATTGTGCTGAAATATGTGACCTTAAACACCAATAAATAAATAAATAAATAATACAGGTGCTCGAAGCCCGAAAACCTTGAGCACAGTCTACAGGTCATATTTATGAAGGAATTTCATTGTAACTTTGTAGAATCACTCTAGATGATGCCCAGATGAGAATGTCCCCTTTTGGTTGCGATCATTCAACCATGATGGCTGCCCGAGTCTGAAGCCCGAAAACCTTTAGCACAGTCTACAGGTCATATTTATGAAGGGATTTCATTGTAACTTGGTAGGTTGACTTCATATAATGTCTAGATGAGAACAGCCCCTTTTGGACTCCATTAGACAATTGTGACGGCTACAGGGGCCTGAAGCCCAAAAACCTTTAGCATACAGTCTACAGGTGATATTCAGGAAGGGATTTCATTGTACCTTGGTAGGATAACTTCAAATAATGTCTAGATTAGAACATCCCCTTTTGGTCACGATCATTCAGCCTTGATGGCTGCCCGAGCCCAAAAACCTTTACCATAGTCTACAGGTCGTATTTATGGAAGGATTTCATTGTAACTTGTTAGGTTGACTCCATATAATGCCCAGATGATGACATCCGCTTTTGGTCCTGATTAGTCAACTGTGATGGCTACAGGTGCCCGAAGCCCAAAAATCTTGAGCACAGTCTACAGGTCATATTTATGAAGGGGTTTCATTGTAACTTTCTAGGATCACTCCAGATGATGCCCAGATGAGAATGTCCCCTTTTGGTTACGATCTTTCAACCATGATGGCTGACCGAGCCCAAAGCCTGAAAGCCTTTAACACAGTCTTCAAGTCATATTTATGAAGAGATTTCATTGTAACTTGGTAGGTTGACTTCATATAATGTCTAGATGAGAACAGCCCCTTTTGGACACCATTAGACAACTGTGACGGCTACAGGTGCCCGAAGCCCAAAAATCTTGAGCACAGTCTACAGGTCATATTTATGAAGGGGTTTCATTGTAACTTTGTAGGATCACTCCAGATGATGCCCAGATGAGAATATCCCCTTTTGGTTGCGATCATTCAACCATGATGGCTGCCCGAGCCCAAAACCCCCAAAACTTTAGCACAGTCTACAGGTCATATTTATGAAGGGATTTCATTGTAACTTGGTAGGTTGACTTCATATAATGTCTAGATGAGAACGTCCCCTTTGGACGCAATTGGGAAACTGACGGCTACAGGGGCCAGAAACCCGAAAACCTTTAGCACAGTCTACAGGCCATATTTATGAGGGGATTTCAATGTAACTTGATAGGATGACATCGTTTTGGAATAATTTCACTTTAACTTGGTAACTTTAGTTGATATACGTTAACTGTGAGGGCCACATACATTAACTGTGAGGTCATATTAACCCACCCCTCAGCTCTTTAGTACAGTGTACACCTCATATTATTTTTATAAAAAACATAGCATACAGGGAACAGAAATGAACATATTCCCAATTATCGCAATTCTTGTCTTATTTCATAATATTTTCATAAACATTGAACATTATCCTTTTTATCAAACACAACACACAAGTTAAGCTACAGTGTCATTGACACTTTCATTTCTTGTGTGAAACTCTTGTATTGAAGCATTTCATTGGCTCAAAGTAATGTTTCCAATGCAGGGTTTCTACTAGTTTAAAATTATTGGGTCCATTTTCAGATATTGGGGAATTTATTGTTCCAGAAGTCATTCTGACCGCAAAAATACTGAAGAGATTCATGAGGAAAATCTGTATTGGTGTCCGTCCTTGCATCTGTGCATCCATCCCACTGTGGTTTCCTGATTATAACTTTGGTTATAGTAGGCTAAATCAGATGAAATTTAGTATGGAGGTGTATCAACATAAATCACTGGTCAAGTTTGAATCAAGTTCAAATGGTCAAGTTCAATTTTTGACAGAGTTAAACCCCTTTTTCAGTTTCAAAATTTCATTTTTTTTTGTTCCCTGTTGATAACTTCAGTTATAGTTGGCCAAATCAAATGAAATTTGGTTTGTAGGTGTATCGACATAAAAGACAGGTCAATTTGGAGTTGGCATGCAGTCCGACAATTTTTGCTAGAGTTATGCCCCTTTTTCAGTTTCATTTTTAGCTCAACTTGACAAAGTCAAGCTGAGCTATTGCCATCACTTCTCATCCATTGGCGTACATTTGATCAGATCACTTTGAAACTTGGTATGCTTGTTTGAGGTGACCTCTGGATGGGAGCTATTGATTTCCTTCAATTTCCGTCAAAAAATGTTGCTGCGGCCATCGTTCTTAGAACTTAGTTTAGTCAGACCTCAATATTTCCCTTTGGCACACCCTACAGGGCACATTTATGATTGAATTGCTTTGAAACCTGGCATGCTTGTTTGGGGTGACCTCTAGATGGGAGCTATCGATTTTCTTCCATTTCCATCAAAAAATGTTGCTGCGACCAACGTTCTTAGAACTTAGTTTAGTCAGACCTCAATATTTCCCTTTGGCACACCCTACAGGGCACATTTATGATCAGATTGCTTTGAAACCTGGCATGATTGTTTGGGGTGACCTCTAGATGGGAGGTATCGATTTTCTTCTATTTCCGTCTGTCAAAAAATGTTGCCACTAGCAGCGATCTTTGAACTTAGTTTAGTCAGGCATCAGTATATTCCTTTGGCATGCCCTACAGGGCACATTTATGATCAGATCGGTTTGAAACTTTGTTTGCTTGTTTGGGGTTACCTCTAGATGGGAACTATCGATTTTCTTCGATTTCCGTCAAAATATGTTGTCACTGTAAATGACCTTCGATGAACGTAATAAAAACTTAGAGCAGTTAAGCATCAATATTTCCCTTTGACATACCCTCCAGGGCACATTTATCCTAGGATCACTTGCAAACTTGGTGTGCTTGTGTGGGGTGACATCTTTATGGGGGATGTTGATTTTCTTCCATTTCTGTCAAAAAATGTTGCTGCTGACCTTTAAACTTAGTTTAATCAGACCTCAATATTTCCCTTTAACACACCCTTTAGGGCACATTTATGATCGGATCACTTTGAAACTTGGTATGTGTGTTCAGGGTGACCTCTAGATGTGAGCTATTGCTTTTTTTCATTTCCAAAAAAATTATTGTCGTTATCACCAGCCTTGGAACTTACTGCATTTGTGCATCAACTTATCCCTTTTGCACTCTCTGCAGGGTATATTTATGAATTTCCATAAAAAACAAAAGACATTGCCACAAGCAATGACCTTCTACTTAGTGCATTTGTGCATTAACATCTTCCTTTGGCATGCCTCAGAGGGCACATTCATTATCAGATTGTTTTGAAACTTTGTATGCTTATGCAGGGTGACAAAGATGGGAGCTACTGATTTTCTTTTCATTTCCATCAAAAACTGTTGCTGTTAGCAACATCTTTGAATTTATTGCATTTGTGCATCAGCATTCTTCTTTGACATGGCCTACAAGCCACACTTATCATAGGATTGTTTTTGAACTTGGTGTGCTCATTAAGCAAGTCCTTTAGATAAGAGCTATTGATTAGCATTCATTTCTGTGAAAAAAGTTGCCAATAATCTCTGAACATACTGCATTTGTGTATCAACATTCTTCCTTTAGCCAGTCTTACAGTTTACATTTAAAAATGCATGGATTACTCTGACATTGTACACACACAATGCTGTTATGTTGAAATTTCATCAAATAACATTGGTACCAATGATCTTCAATTTTGCCATTTCATTTATAACTTACCAAGTTCAAGGGTGTCAAGTTGAGCTACAGTGTCATTGACACTTTCATTTTTGGTTTCCCGATGATAACTGTAGTTATAGTTGGCCAAATCAAATGAAGTTTGGTATGTAGGTGTATCAACCTAAAATACAGGTTAAAAAGTTCAGATTTTGGTGTGGTCCGGCAGTTTTTGCCAGAGTTATGCCACTTTTTCAACTTCAAATTCCCCCCCCCCCCCCCCTGATTAATTTAGTTGTTGTTGACCGATTCCTATAGCAATTGGTATGCAGGTGTATCAACTTAAAATACAGATCAAGTTCAAATCGAGGTTGGGTTCGACATTGTTTGCCAGAGTTACGTCCCTTTTTCAACTTTGAAAAATTAAATTTTTTTCAAATACCTCGATTTGCACACTTTTTCAGGAATGTGTGGCCTGTAGGGCTGGGCGCTTTTGAAATTTGCATTCCGGTTCGGTTTCGGTTTTGTATAAAAACTTGGTTTTCGATTCGGTTTTTGGTATTTCAAAATATATTGTGGAAATCCACATTTTAGAGGGTAATGTATACATAAACTGTGTCTGTATTTGTCATCCAAGTCATGAGGATCATACAGCATGTTGAGTCACCAGGGTTACTCATTGTTCACCACTCTTCTCAGCTAATGGACATATTGTGGTGGACTACTGTAGTGGGTTGAGCCATGGGGTATCTTGGGAGACCAGTCCCCCCCCCCCCCCAAATCCCACTTGCTCCTCCCATCTTTAAATTTGAAAATTTGTAAAGATTCTTCTTGATCTCCCGCCCTCAGTACAAGTACAGTACCCTCAGTCCTGAGCCCCCCCCCCCCCCCCCGCCCCCCCCCACCCCAACTCTTCACCAGAATGGTCTCACAGGATTTCAAACCATGGCTCCACCACTGGTGGGATCTGTCAGTGAGATAGGGGCCTTGTCAAGATGCAAACGTTTACAAGAGAAGCTACATTTTAGCAAAAGTCAATATTTCCGTATTTTTTAAGGAGTCGCTAAATTCTCATCCTGGATTTGGTGGATAATATGCAATTGTTGTGCGTATTCCGGTAATTATCACATCACTTCATATTAGACTGCCCCCTGTTTCTTAATGGTTCCTGCTTCAAATGACAGTGGAATAAAAGGAACACAAGTCATATTTCTTGTGACTTTCATAACTATTATTGAAGGAAGTTATGATGTACGAATCACTTTTATTGGTAACTCTCTCACTCAAATGTTTTCACAATAACTCTCCTAATTTCGACTATTCAGGTTCATTTTTGACTTGGATTTTGCCCAAACATCGAAATTGGCGAAGTGAGCAGTGCCAAGGTGAAGATAATGCCAACTTCATTTCGCCCTCTTGGCTGATCCCTGCGTTGATTTCATCTCAGTCAAGACAGGCGATTGATGTTTTTGAAGGGAGATGGCTGCATAATGGGATTAGAAAGTCTTCAGTATTGCATATTGGGATTCGTTGTGTATACAAAACACACATGGGAAAACAAGTGTTGATTTTAACAACTGCGTAATATGAATGCAGAGTTAAATTGACACCTGACAATGACAGTCTATACACAACAGACCTACAGTACTGCGCAATTCCTTTAAGTAAGTTCAAATAGTATACAAATAATTCATAAAAAGTTTTTAAAAACTTTCAATAGTTACCTGCCATTCTTTGTACAGGATATGTTCTATTTTAATTTAACCATTTTATTGTTGACCAAAAACAGAACTGCCAATGTGCAGTATTATCTCTGAGCATGTGACTTCAGAGAACGTGCCAGAAATTGGTTAACGTAATTTACCCGTCAATTTTCCCGTGTGAACTTTGAGGTTTTAAAACTCAATACATTTTATGTTTACCTCCAATCTAATTTACTACATGCCGTACGCTGATGATTTTGGGTCAAAGATAATTTTTATTCCTTTTACATCATATATTGTCAGGTAACTTTCAATATCTACATGTATTTGGTCGAATATGAGTGAACCTGCCCGGGTCATTAAATTTACTTAAGTAAGACTTTTCAAGTTTTCATGTTCTCTCAGGTGGTGGTTCTGTAGATATCGTTTAATAAAAAAGAAATTTGCTGCCACTGTTTTGGAGGGATTTGTTGTCAATCATCTCGCAGTAAACATAAACGGCATACCGTTTTCCTTCTCCCGACATTTTAGCCTTTGACAAAAGGAATGCAGGTGATGGAGAGGTCATAAACTTACCAATTCTGGGAAATTTGTTGAAACCAAAAGTCTTGGTTTTAGCTCAACTTTAGTGAAGACAAATTTGAGCTTATGCCATGGCCAGTTGTCCGTCGTCTGTCTGGCCATCTGTCCGTCAACAGTTCAATACGGCTCGGGTTAGAGACCATATTTATGAACCGATCTTTACGAAACTTCTTGGGTACCTTTGTTAAAACCGTGGGACGAGAACGAGTGTTTTGGGGTCCAATCCGAAATTCAAGTTGGCCGCTGGCAGCCATTTTGTACAAAATTAGGTGCAATCAGATTTTTGCAGAGAACTTCCATATGAAAGCGCTGATTTGAATAATTCTTTGTGTGAATGTTTAGTACCATGGGATACATCACATATAATACGTTTTTTTTTCTTGTGCAGAAATTATGCAATTTAGATGAATTTTGATTTTTTCAGTGCTACTTACACACAGTAAGTACACATGTCAATCCGGCTCGGACTAGAGTCTGTATTTATGAACCGATCTTTACGAAACTTCTTGGGTACCTTTGTTATCACCGTGGGATGAGAACGAGTGTTTTGGGGTGTGGTCCAAAATTCAAGATGGCCACCAGCAGCCATTTTGTACCAAAATTAGTGCAATCAGTCTTTTGTACAGAACTTTGGTATAAAATTCTGACTTGAATAAATTTTTGTATGAATGTTTAGTAACATGGAATACATCACATATAGTACAGGTTTTTTTCACGTGCAGAAATTATGCAAATTAGATGAACTTTGATTTATTCAGTGCTACTTATACACTGTAAGTGCACATGTCAATACAGCTCGGTCTAGAGGCTGTATTTATCAACTGATCTTCACGAAACTTCTTGGGTACCTTTGTTATCACTTTTGGATGAGAACGAGTGTTTCAGGGTGCGGTCCAAAATTCAAGATGGCTGCCAGTGGCCATTTTGTACAAAAATTAGGTCCAATCAGTTTTTTGTCACAACTTCTATACAGCTCGTATTTATGAACTGATCTTCATGAAACTTCTTGGGTACCCTTGTTTTCACCTTGGGACAGGAACTAGAGTGTTTTGGGGTGCCTTTGTTATTTATCACTGTGCTATGAGAACAAATATTTTGGGGTTCAGTCAGACCCACTCTGGGACTCAAAGATTTCTTTTCTAGTTTAGCATCTGACTGTCACCACCTTTACAATACTTTACCTATACATTTGTTACAGGCTACGGTCTGTATTTATGTACAATCTGTTACAATACTTTATATGTACCTTTGTTGTCAGATCATTACCTAGATGTTTGTCATTGCTGTATCACATACTATACATGTACATGTCTTAACAAGTTAAGCTACAGTGTCACTGACACTTTCATTTGTTGAGGCGGTGGTTTGGTTTCAGTTTTGAAAAAAAAAAACGAACCGAACCGAAAAACCGATATACCGCCCAGCTCTAGTAGTAGCACTGAATAAATCAAAGTTTCCCTATTTTGCATAATTTTTGCATGAGAACAAAACCTGTATTATATGTGATGTATTGCATGTTACTAAACATTCATACAAAAATTTATTCAAATCCGAACTTTCATATAGAAGTTCTGTACAAAAAACTGATTACACCCAATTTCGGAACAAAATGGCCACTGGTGGCCATCTTGAATTTTGGACCAAAACACATATTCTGGTCTTACAATGATAACAAAGATACCCCAGAAGTTTCGTGAAGATCGGTTTATAAATAGGGCTTTTAGTCCAAGGTGCGTTGACACACGGGGCAGACAGATTTTCAGTACAAAGTTTCCCACATTCGAACTTTACCTATGTATTGATAAAAGTAATGCATATATGAAATGTCATCGAAATCGGTTGATTTTAAGGAAAGTTAGAGTCTGGAAACCATCAGCCACTCAAATTTCAGCAACCTAATTAAATATACGCAGAAAATGTCCATATTCGAACTTAGACCCACAATTGATGAAAGTGAACTACTACACAAATTTCATCGAAATCCGGTCACTGTAAGGAAAGTTAGAGTCTGGAAACGAAAAATACGATAGGATGGAAGGACGGAAGGATACCCCGAATTTAATATCTCCCTTTTTTTCAAAAAGCGGGAGACAATACTCTATAGAGGTCACAAACATAGAAGTAATAATAATAACTCTTTGGCCAGCCGCTGATTTGTCGCGGTCCTCATAAGAGAAGGCCATCATTCCCCCTGCACCCCACCCCCTCTTCCCCTCCTCTCCTCCCAGCATTCATATATAAACTGCTTAATAGTGTCCCTCACTTCCTCTTTTTCAATTACTTCAATAAGCATTCCTACCCTCTCCCTCGTGTCCCCCTTCAGCCATCTATCCTTTGTTTCTTCACCCCTCTTCTGCATTATTCTTCCAGTAAATTTTATTCTATGAGGTATATACTGTGGGCATTCCAAGAGAAAATGTTCCAGGGTCTCCACTACTCCAGAGTGGCACATTTGGCATCCCTTTTCCCCATCTCTCCCAATTTTTCCCTGAAGCTCCAGTGATCTTGATCTCAGTTTGAACAGCAGTGACCCTCCAAAGGTGCCATCTAGGTACTTCTCAAAAGCTGGCTTTTCTTTATATTGTAACCCCTGCAGTGATCTTTTCACGCTAACCCCTGCTCGCCAGTTTCGATTGCAATCTTCCATGACTCTCTCTTTGACAAACCTTTTGCCTTCTTTCATTCCTACTTCTTGGGAAAACCACCATCCGCAAGTATACAGAAGAAGTCTCCGTGGTTACGAATCGAAATTAAGTATTTTTATTGTTTACTAATCATAGAGGGGGTGGGGTGCAGGGGGAATGATGGCCTTCTCTTATGAGGACCGCGACAAATCAGCGGCTGGCCAAAGAGTTATTATTATTAATAATAAGTACATGTGCAGTTAACTTAACTAACTGGTGTTAGTAAGGGTGGACAGCCTGAGTGATTTGAATGGTTAAGTATGGAAGTCAGTCTGTATGTGCCAAAATATCAAATTTCCAACATTCAAAACTTTCCCATAATGCAGATAGGAGTGTAATGATTGATTAACTTCCAAGCTGCTACTTTAAATTTCAGTATTCAGAGAGATCATTGTGCTGAAGGCTAAATACACAAGATTGCATTATCTCCATCTATTGTTATTGTTACTTTTGAATAAGTTTTGAAATCTTTTATTTTTAATATATAGAGTACTTGGTAAAAAAAAATGTGATTATCAATACCAGAGAATAGTCAAGAATGATAACATTAAATTAAAAAAATTTAATAATACAATATACTTATTTTTTTTATATTTGTTACTATATTTTTAACTGCAGCAGATTAATTCACTGCAAAGGCTCATTGATAATAGATTTTTTGTCTTTACTTTCAAATAATGTTTCCTTGAAGATGATCATATGTGATGTGGATTCATTATGAAAACAATGGTTAGATAAATGACTGATTGACATCAGCTTCTTTTTTTCACCTTCAAATAAATATTGTTGTTTTAACTACACTATTTACCTGGGCACTAAGCATATGTAAGTTTACTCAAATTAAATTTCTCATTCTCTCTTGATTTACTCAACAGGAATGCCTAACATGTCATCTAGAAACAATTCACAAGTTTAACAGATTGACACTAGCTTGTTTTGTGTTCACCTTCAAAGAAATATTGTTGTTTTTACTACTCTGTTTACCTGGGCACTAAGCACAATAAGTTTACTCAAATTCAATTTCTCACTCTCTCTTGATTTACTCATTAGAAATGTCAAAGATGTCATCTAGAAACAACAAATCACAAGTTTTTAGCCATTACAAAATGACAGATAGTGCATCTGGTACAATAAAAGTGGAATGTAAACACTATACAACATACAAGTGTCAGAAATTTGGGCACTTGTCACACAAATGCAACGGGGAGCAACGATGTATGAAATGCGGTGACAAACACATCGCGAAGGCATGTAGTGCTAAAACTCTGAAATGCCCGAATTGCGGTGGTCAACACCCCAGCAACTACCGGGGTTGTAGCCACTTCAAAAAAGTTAAAACAAACATCCAGCCTAAAGCTCTAAATGTAAGTAATGTCGAGAACTCATCCTCCCCTTATTCCACGTGTACTCTAATGGCTGGCTCTATTTTCAGCATAATGAAGAAACACTTGGACACCAGTCTTTCGGACGTTTGCAAAGAGATTAGTAAAACAGCCTCTAAGTTATATAATACTCAAATATCTCACACGCTATTAGAAGCGGCCGTCAACAGAATATAATTATGTAACAATATTACAAATAGTAATTAAACTTAAATAAACTTAGTACAGTTATTCCTAAACCATTCATGGATACACTAAAAATAGTCCAGTGGAACGCTCGAAGCGTTAATCAGAAAAATTTGCAAATGTCACATTATTTAAAAAATACGGACGTAATTGGAATTAGCGAAACCTGGCTTAAACCAAACAAACAATTCTCGTTATGTGGTTTTGATATTATTAGAAGAGATCGCCCCGCCCAAAAAGGCGGCGGTGTCGCTCTGTTAATAAAGCAGGAGATTAAATACAAATCAATACCATGCGACCACCTCAATGCTGAAGTGATTGCAGCTGAAATTGAACTTGACCACAAACACGTGGCCATCATATCATATTATAACAAGCCGCAAGCAACAGTAGACAGTAAAGTATTTGAATTTTTTACCAACAAGTACAAGCACTGCATATTCTTGGGTGATTTCAATTCCAAACACCAGGTATTCGGTTGTCATAAGACTAAGCCTAATGGTGACGCCCTTTTCCATATCATTGAAGAACTCGATCTATTCGTGGTAAATAACGATCAAGACGTAACATACATAAGCAACAACCCACTCCATCAATCAGATATCCTAGACTTGATTATCACCAGCAAATCACTAACCAGCCAAATGCAAGACATATTTGTAGGAGATGATGATCTAGGCAGTGATCACCTGCCGGTTCACGCCACTCTGAAATGTAATACTGGTCCCGCAAGGTATCCTCCCGTGAATAGGAGGAACCTATCAAAAATTAACTGGAACCTCTTCAGAAACATTATCGAAGTAAAAATAAAGGCAAATGACCCCTCAAATGTTCAGGAACTAGAAAAATCCTACACCCACCTTAACAAGGTTATCAACAGTACGCTAGATGAAATCTGTCCCAAGCAAACAGTAAAGACGCGGATAAACAGAATAACCCAAACAACTCTTCAAATAATCAAACAAAAAAGAAAAGCCTTCCGGGCTTACCAATCAGAGAATGATCAAATGAAAAGAGCAGAACTTAAAACCGCGTATAATCGCCTTCATGGGGAAGTAAAAAAGGCCATAGCTAACGACAATCGCGTGAGATGGGAAAAAGCAACCGAAAACCTAAATGGGCTGAGAGAACCTAAGAGGTTCTGGGATACATTTAAAACTCTTACTGGCCAAAAGAGCAAAATTGCCAATAATAATGCGCTAAAGACTAGCGACGGATCTATGGCCATAGACGACAAGGCAAAGGCCAGTGCTTTTGCCGAACTTCTAAAGAAGGCACATCGTCCACAAGAAGGGAACAGATATGACAACGATTTTAAGGTACGAGTAAATAAATTTGTCCAAGATAACAACTCAATCTTCAATGAACCGAACTTCGACCAAAGGCATGAAGACGGGGACGACCATGAATTAACCGAACCAATAAGCGTAGAAGAGGTCATGGGTATAATCAGAAAATGCAGGTCATCTTCGTCCCCAGGAGAAGACAAAGTCTCTTACAAAATAATGAAACAGTGCCTGTTACGACCCGTAATGTAATAAATGCCCATAATGTAATACCTACCCATAATGTAATACAAAAACGACCCATAATGTAATACGAACCCATAATGTAATAAAAAACGACCCATAATGTAATAAATGTAATAACGTGTAATAAATGTTAGGTACCCATAATGTAATAAAATTTTTAAAAAATTAGATACAAATTACACTTTTCCAGGCCCGTAATGTAATAAAATTCTAAGCTTGATTTTTGTTTTTTCTCTTTACTCCAGCAGTGCGTTCGGCTACTTATGACACATCCTGCGCCTTCATCAATGCTGCCAATGGCCCCTATGCCGTACACAGCCAACATGTGTGGGCGTGTTGGGATTACGATAGAGAGTATTCCGGGACCTGGGGCGGGTATACTCTGCTATGAGTGACAGGCATTATCCCTCTTCCATTTGTACCACCCACGCAAACGACTTCCTCGATAGCATCTACTGCCCTGCCACAATCATATAGGTCTACCTTACAAGACATTCAATAATTTTGATTCCAGGATGGTCATTTATAACTGCAATCATCAT
Organism: Pictodentalium vernedei; assembly: GCA_031216915.1. Taxonomy (NCBI): domain Eukaryota; kingdom Metazoa; phylum Mollusca; class Scaphopoda; order Dentaliida; family Dentaliidae; genus Pictodentalium; species Pictodentalium vernedei. The sequence goes on from CM062293.1 coordinate 464,086,912, forward strand.
ATTCGACCGGCTGTTCACTTGCATAAAAGCAATGCGGGTAGCAGGTTCCTATACTGTTAATAAGTGGAAGCAATTCTGGCCAAAGTTGCTGAGGCAGAGGGTGTAGTGGGGTGCAGTGGGGTTTGGGTGCACAATAACTGGATAGTGGAGGGAGGGGGGGGGGCGTATAGTGTGGGATACAAGGAAAAGATAGAACAGAAGCAAGACGTTGAGTCAACCGGCGTAGAGGAATATCGGGAGGCGATATGGTGAGTGTACTGGTATTGGAATGGGGGATATCCTATAGCTCGATGGGATTTGGATTAAGCTACTTTGCTCCAAATTAAGCGTACAATCTATCCTCTGTCTCTTCAATTTTCACTACCTAAACAAATTAGTAATTTCCCTGTACTGTACTACTATAGGTTTTCTGTAAAGTCCTTTATGGGAGACTAGAGGAGGTGATTGAGGAGAAGGGTTTTTTGGGAGAAATCCAGAATGGCTTCAGGAAGGGAAGGAGAGTAACCGACCATCTTTTCACGCTATCCCAAATGATAGAATCCGCGAAAGCAAAAAAGAAAAAGATGTTTATGGCCTTTTTGGATGTCAAAAAGGCATACGATAGAGTATGGAGGGAGGGTATGTGGCGCAAGCTGGAGGCTCTGGGCTTGAGGCGAGTTTGTTGGAATTATGAAAGCATTATATAAAGATGTACAGAGTGAACTTAGCCTGGGAAACATTACAACAAAACGTGTGCCTATGGAGATAGGCCTAAAACAGGGGTGTATCCTTTCGCCAATCCTGTTTGCATTGTACATCAAAGGTTTAGGAGATGAACTCCCGCGTAGCGACGAGGGGGTAGCAGTTGGGGACTTGGAGATCCCAGGGCTATTTTTTTTTTTTTTTGCAGATGATATGGTTCTAGTGTCAGAAAGCGAAGAGGGGCTAACGAAAATGCTGGGAATTGTTGGGAAATATGAGAGCAAATGGAGACTCGAACTTAATGAAAAAAAGTGCAAAGTTATACCTGTGGGCCGCAAAGTGGACCCCACTCGAAGGTGGAGAGTGGGTGAGTTCTGCATTCCGGAAGGGAGCAGCAAACTTCTCAGCGTAGGAGAGACAGGTGATTACGAGTATTTGGGGGTAAATTTAAACATTACAGGAAGAGGCATCTACCGAAACCACACAAATAAATTGATTCTGAAGGGGAAGCGAATCCTTAACCAAATGAAACTTATAGGGAGAAACAGTTTCAATAAGGTTTTCGTGGGGAAAACCATTTGGGAAATGGTGGGGCTGCCAAGTATAACATACGGTACAGAAGTGGTACCCCTAAACCAGACGGCCGTAAAGAGCTTGGAAATCTTACAGAGCGATGCAGGCCGATGGATAACGGGGTCGAGTAATGCCGCAGCGCTAGAAGCAATCAGGGGTGAGCTTGGGTGGATGAGGATCAAGGACAGGATAGACCTGTTGAAACTCGGTTATCTTAATTATTTGGTGAATCTCCCCGACAGCCGATGGTGTAAAGTAATGTTCCTGCGAATTTTCAACTCAAATATCAAAACGGGGTGGATGGTCCAAGTGAGGAAGCTAGTAGAGAACTACTCATTGGAGATCTCGGACCTGGACGTTGGGGCAAACCAGGGTAAAAAAATCGTCAGAGAAAGGGTCATGGAGGATTGTAACCATAATTGGCGAGAGGGGGTCAAATCAAAGAGGTCTTTGGGTGGCCTGCGTGATAAAGAGAGGCCAGGTTTTGAAAAGTACCTTGATGGCACCTTTGGGGGTCACTGCTGTTCAAGCTGAGGTCGCGATCCCTGGAGATGAGGGGAAAAACTGGGAAAGACGGTGAAAGGGAGTGCCAGATGTGTAACTTGGGCATGGTGGAGACCCTGGAACACTTCCTTCTAGAATGCCCAAAGTATCAGTCTAAAAGAATGAGATTCACTGGGAGTATAATGGGGAAGTGGGATGGGAGAATGAAGGACAAGTGGTTAGGGGGAGACTCAAAGGAGAGGGTTAATGTGCTAATCAGAGAGATTGGGAAGAATGGGGCAAGGGATGTCATCAAGCAGTTCGTCTCCGAATGTTGGGAGGAGAGGAGAAGCGTGGGAACAGGGAGGCAGTTGGAAGTTCAGGGGTAACCAAAGCCTTCTCGTCCGAGAACCGCGACAAATCAGCGGCTGGCCAAAGTGTTATTATTATTATTATAAGTTCATGTCGCACCCTCCGCACCTTGAAACCAATGAGCCCGAGCCCAGGACCACACTTAATAACGACCACATCATATTCCCGGTCCTGTGATCACATGTGTCAAGTAATATTATCAAATGCTTTCCAGTCAAATAGATTGCACTTCGCACATGCAAGAAATACCTTACATTTTCAATAAAAATTGTATCAGTTTCAATAGTGACAGCCCTGAGTGAAATGGTTTCAACTCCTCTCAGTGTTATTTTTCTAAAACCTCAACACACCACAGATTGAACACCCTCAATTGATATGAACCGAAGCAAGTTAAACGCCTTGTAGACTGCTATCATCCACGCAGGCCACCTTTGCGAGAAGATTGGTTAAGAGTATGTCATGTTCACCTGTGGCTGTGACCAGCAACTGAGTCGAGTTAATGTGCACATCTCTTGGTTGTACAAAGCAGCCTCTTTGTATTGAGCTCAGGGGATTGCATTCACAAATAAATTTCACCAGTGGTGTGGCATCACTCATAGTATGCACAGGACGAATGCAGATCTATAATAGAGAGTAGTTTTGGTGGTTCTTGAGATTATGTTGATTGGAAAAGCATTCCACAGCATTTTCTGAGCTGTTGGGACTACCACTTAAACCACCTACATTTCCTGACAGTTCCTGGCGGAACTTCCTGCCAACCGCATACTCTATCGCATCGACTATTCGCGTGTTCATCTCCGCTATTGTGCTACTAAACGTATCAATTTTCTGAAGATGATCAGAGGTAGAAATTGGGGAGCAAACAAAGATGTGCTTCTCAAGCTCTACAAAACATTTATACGTCCGGTACTAGAATACGGTGCCATAATAACAAGCGACCTAAGCAAAACCAACATTCAGAAGCTACAGAGGGTTCAAAATTATGCCCTGCGAGTGGCACTATGCAAACCGAAATGGACACCGATAAAGGAACTTCACGAGCTAGCAAAAATAGAAACTATTGATACGCGATTAAAAGACCTACAAACCAAAACCCTCAACAGACTCCAAGATAGTGAATTAATGGTTGAGCTGAACGAACACCGATCCCTTACATTACGTGTACACTCCATATAAAACCGCACTTCGCGTACCCCACTTTTTGTGTAGAAAAGTGGGGTACCCAAGTGCGGTTAGGAGAGAAGCATTACATAATCAATTAGTGCTCGACGAGAAATTTCTTCCAGAGTCTGAACCTGATTAGCAATATTAGTCTTCAGCCAGTGAATTTGCTAAAACCTGCATTTCATAAAATAATGACATAAAAATATTATATCTGTCTTTTCCAGATCATTGTACCCCGGAAAAATGTCCGCTTTTAAACAATTCGCCCAATATTTTTCGAGATATTCAACTTGTTTCCGTATTAAAATAAAATGTTTTGCCGATATGTCATTTGGATTCCCCCCTGTATAATTAAAGGTAAGTTTATCGCCATCGAACATGATCTTGTCCACCTTCATTCTCGAAACATTTCATCGAGACACTTTTAAATAAAATTACCAAATAGAGGAAGTATTTTAAAATAAAACAAATTCTGTGCGTTGCTATGTTTTTTAGAACAATAATGTGACAGTCTCGGCGATACATCCTGTCTTTACGAAGTGCGGCCCCTATTTTTCAGACTCGGGATCATTACGAACTCGGCATATGATTTAATATCATTGCAGATAAGCTGCTTCACGTTTACCTCAGTAATTCTTTTTGACGAACTAAATTCAGAATGAAACAGAATTAATAAATAAATCCATCTACTCCTTCCGGTCATTTTCGTAACAACTCGGGTGGATTTTTTCAAATTAAGTTCAGTTTTCGGAATCATGAAATTTTAGAAGCAAGAGACATACGAATCATGGCCTACGGTAAACAAATTTATAGTGCAGTTTGGGAAGTGGAAGGCACCCACAATGGGATTTTCTTGTCAACTTCCAATATCTGAAAAAGGCATGAAAAATTGGTGGCGTCACTGGGGGCCGGGGGAGGGGTAGGTATTTGCCCCTTAAACGTAGATTTTGCCCACATTTGCTTCCCACGTCCATCACACCAGGGGCGGATCCAGGATTTTATAAGGGGGGGTGCTATTGTTGGTCGGCGAGCGCCGAAGGCGCGCAACGTGACGGCACTCTGCGCCGTCCTTGCGAGCGCCGAAGGCGCGAAGCAATTAGCGGGGGGTCTGGGGGTCCTCCCCCAGAAAAAAATTTTGAATTAGGAACCCATCAGATGCTATCTGTGACGTATCGTGGTCATATATTTGTCCTTTCTCTTAAACCTATTTTCTGCCGATTTGGCTTGAAATTTGGTAAAAACAATTATGGTACTGACACTTCCCAATGAAAAACAAAATAATCATTCGAAATTGTTACCTACCAAGAAGCAAATATAATCACCCCTGGATTTTGCCTCAAATTAACTGAAATGTGGGGATTGCCTGGAAGAAACATAATAATTTTCACTATGACATACCTGTTGTACGCAGGGGCGACAGAAGTTCCAAGAAGTATGAGTGTGTGTAGGTGGGTGAATGTGTGGATGGGTTGGTGCCACTGGGTGAGTGGCCGAGAGGGGCGGGGGGGGGGGGGGGGGGGGGGTCACATTTCTTCTGGTCAACTTTGAGATGCATATACTATTTAAATGTTAAACACCCCAAAGGCAGATTTAGACGGGGGCGCACATGGCGTGCGCCCCTCTAGTTTCTCAGAAATCAGTTCTGAGAAAATAGAGGGGCGCATGCCGCGTGTTTCCCCGTCTATTAATCAGACATAAAAAGTATATGTCGTTGAAAATTATTTTGTTAGAATTGACTGGAGCGTGCCAAAGGCAAAGGCACGCCCCAGTCAATTCTAATAAAATAATTGAAGTCAGTGCGTACTATAAATTAATAGTATGTGCACACTTGCATCACAACAGTTTGTGACCATATAAGTATAGAGGGCGACGTCCCTCTATTTTAAAATCCTGGATCCGCTTCTGAAACACCCAAGTCCTGTCTCAGTTTGTGCGCTTCTACCGTGCTATGTGAACGCACAAACTTGTACACTGTGTAAATACATTGTTCCATCAACTGATCTTAACTGGTAAGTAGCTTAATTATTTTATTCATGTTATCGAAGAAATAAGTCTGGATACTAGATGTCCTGTTGCTCTGTAACATTAAATTGTTTCAGTTTACTAGAGAATGCCTGTAGGCATTATCCAGCAAGTTCAACTGTTGCGACAATTTAATATTTATCAAAGTGCATTTAACATTGGTGAATCATTCACCAATGTTAAATGCTCTTTGTAAATGTTAAATATTTAATTGTCCCATTCAATCATCTGTCATAGTGTAAAACTATTGCTGAAGGCGAACGTCACCATATCATCACTGATTCAGCTGAACAAAGATATATTTACGAACAGAGCTGATATACGTGGAAACTTTGTCCATAAGACCGTAAATATATGGTTGACATTGGAATCAGCTCGTCAACTGATTCAAATGCTACCCATTTTGGGAAATGCTGTGATTGGTAACTGGTAAAATTCCAGGCACATTCTTATAACAACTGCATTTTATTGAAATTAAATCTTTAAGATAGATTATTGGAGGCTGGATCGGAAATACAGTAATCGCGTATGCTTATTACAGTAATACTTGTGATTGGGATGAAGTTCTCACTCTTTCAGAATGTCTGCAAATTCAAATTTTTTTGGATGACTGTGAGTAGTGAGTAGGCGTGTGTGTGTGTGGGGGGGGGGTGCTCGAGCACCCAGAGCACCCCCCCCCTGGATCCGCCCCTGCACACACACACACACACAAACTCTCTCTCTCTGTCTCTGCCCCCCCCCCCCACCCCACCCCCGTAACCATGGCGTTCACGCCTCCCGTGAGTCAACGATCGACAGTATAATCTCTCCACTTTTAAATCTGATCCGCCGCGCCTGGAAAAATTCTCCCTTAAAATTTTATATATTTTCCTTTTTTACAGCTTGTGGCCCTCATTAACGGTGGAGGGGAGCATTCCAATGAGGGGCCATAAACTATGTGACTGAAACAAAATATGGAAATTCACTAAATTCACAACGCCAATGGCCGAATTTGGCCAGCACTCAGGCTATACAAAAATCTGCATTCAAATTTTATTATGTTTAAGTTTTTGTTTCAAAAACATAGCTTATGACCCTTCATTGGAACGAGCTAGTGCATTTTGAGTCTTTCCATTGAGGGGTCCCAAGCTCTGTTTTGAGACAAACAAATTCAGATTTTTAGATGTTATTAAATAATTTATCTTGCAAGTGCCACCTGGTCCTGTAGGCGGGTGGAGACTATTGGATCACCGGATTTATCTTCCTAGCATTTGGTACGTTTTTTCTTGGAAATAGTATGTTTATTTTCGTGTCTGGAAACTGGGTAGACTGATAACATTTTGGCCAGACGCTGTCGTCTGTATGTTGGTGTTTTGGTAATAATAATTCTCCCCAGCCAGCATGGGTTTCTTTTCAATAGATGCTTCAAATGCTTCGGCCCTTTGACAGATTAATATAAGTAAATTAGCCTTAGAAAAGGTGTTGAACATATGACATACCAGTATACAATTATGCTCAATTAGTTACTTCTGTTCAGTGGCGTGTTAAATTAAATCCTTTGTTTGTTGTTAATCCCCAAGAAAATGTTAAAAGAAACGAAACACTTGCTATGTTTCATCATATCACATCCCCCAAATATAAAAATATTCACAGGAAACATTTTTAAAATCTCCTGAAATTTAGTGCTTGTGCGGTCTCGAGTCCAATGATATTAGCTACAAATAAGAGACTTCATTAGTTGAAACTTTGGATATTTAGTGCTTAACACGATGTCTTGATCAAGTAGTCCAATAATATTAGCTATGGACACGCGTCTCATCAAGCTTTATTTATTTTTTATTATTTGTTGCTAATATTATTGGTGGACTGTTTCATTATCCACATCATAGTATGATGCCGCAACACTACCACCGAGTTAGGGTGAGAACGGTTTGAGTTCCGCCGAATTGAATAGAGCATGCGTTTTGGCCCTAATCTTTTCAAAATCTGCCCCCCTCCCCCTCCAAAAAAAAAAAAAAAGAAAAAAAAAGAATGGGAGCCAAAACTCGTTTTATCACCAATATCAGTCACCGCTGATATGACCGATTCCCCGGGTTGAATAGGATGTCACGACGTTGTTCTCATGACCATCAGAATGTTTTTTTCAACAACAATGACCTCGATTAAGCGAGTTCAGACTATTTTATATCATGTAAATCCAATAGATGGAAGAGCCACACTGCTTCACGGGATCGTCAAAATTCACATTTTTTTAAAGATTTATTAGAACACAAAACGTGAATTATTGAACCGATTTTCACATTTAAAGGATTCTTTTGATCCAGAAAATTCTCTCCAAAAACATTTCAGGCACAGAGAAAGGATTTAGTGAAGAAAACGTATTATGTAAATTGCGAGGTGTTTTCCCAATCAACACTGATTAATGAGTAAATAACTGCTGTTATATAATCATACATAATGCACTCAGTCGACATTGGAATATTTTTTTTATATGGAGTGTACACGTAATGTAACAGAAAAACAAAATAAGTTTCCAGAAAATAAAAAAAAAATAATAAAATAAAAATTATACAATATAACTAAATCACGTGGAGTCAGTGAGGATTGCCTCGCTACTCATTGGGAACTTTAGGATAGAGTCTGTGAGGACTGCCTCGCAACTCTGCTGAAGCGCGATTGAAACGCGTTTAATAAGATCTATATAACAAAACCCTCCACATACTCCAGGATAGTGAATCAATGGTGAAGCTGAACGAACACCGAACCCTAAACAGAAAAACAAAATAATCCACAGTAAATTAAAATTACTCAATAGAATTAAACTGCGTGGAGTCAGTGAGGATTGCCTCGCTACTCATTGAGATCTTTAGGATTGAGTCTGTGAGGATTGCCTCGCAACTCTGCGTGTGGGGAGTGGGCTCCGAAGAAACACACCCCTTACCCCATCCATAGCAACAATCACACAGCAGGCACAATAGACAATAGCGGATACCTATCTTTCTCTCTACCTTTTACTTTTCTAACTGAACATTCTCAAATTTTCTTGCAACACTCTTATCAAGAAGACGCATGGAAATGGTAGACAAAGCGTAGGAGGAATTGGTGCAACCTACCTTTCTGCAACATATACAAGAAACCACCAAACGCTAGGCAAGGATTGAAACAAGCTTGTCTGGCTGGGAACGAGTGTACATTTGATATAAATAAACATTTGAATAAAGATTTAACAGCCCTTTTAAGGGCTTGAGGGTGTGTGTGTCAGTGAGTGGTTTTTTTTTTGTTTTTTTGTTTTGTTTTTTTTGTTTTTTTTGTTTTTTTTTGGGGGGGGGGGGGGTGGGGTGGAGGAGGTCATTTGGAATTCCCGAAGGATAACCAGATACCTCAAAATCACATACGGCATCCTATCTCCCAGAAGGCTTGATGGATGACTCCCGGTTTCTTAAAACTAAACTGTTGGAGCTTTCTCCACTTCTTTTTTGTAACCGCTATGGTCATATACCGGGGCCGCTACCAAACCGGCGTTGCTGTTTGGTTTTCTTTTCTCTTCTTCCCTTAAACTTGCCATCGCACAACATTACATTCTGGCTCGCCACCATGGTGGGACTCAAACCTCTACCATCGCCGAACTGGAACCGAATAGAGCTCGCTCTCTAATAGTTTTAAAGGCGTTGAAGGATTGAGTATTGACCATCTAACACTCCAGCGTAAACTGCCGGGTATTCTAACCGCGTGTATAACCCCCTCAGACTCCATTTTGGGCAATAGGGAAGCTAGGCCTGTGTGATCCAAGGAAAAAAAATAAGGTTAACCGGGTCGCAAGGGATTTGTAAATCCCACATCGTCCCTGCGCGCCTTCGGCGCGCTAAAACCTTTCATTCATTCATACAACATACACATCATCATTTTCTGTTCAACCATATCTTCTCCAAGTGATCATACAAACTTGACACAGTACCTAATTAACATCTAATTAGAGATGGATTTTTTACCAGAACAGACAAAAGAAACTTTGTTGGTGCTGAATGCTAGTACACCCATCAACTGGACTGTTCATGTTGATGGAGGTTACATTCAGCTGATCATCAAATTCAAGCAAGAACCTCCTAAGGGCAGTGGTAGTGCCTTTCATGGGGCCCTGTCCCACACTGGTCCACACCCTAGTACAGGAAAAACCACTGACACCATGCCAGAAAAGGTTGGAATTCCAGAAAAAAGCCAGAAGAAAAAGAAGAAGACTCCATCCACCATACACCGGGATGCCAGACGAAAGGAAGCATGGTTGGAGAAAAGAATAACTGAGACAGAGAAGCAGGAGGAGAGGGCGGCAACTGTCTCACTGCCACCACCACCTTCCCCACTTTTGCCAATCCACTCCTCTTCACCAAAGAGCACAGAAGGCAAAGAGAAGGAGGAGGAAGTGGAAAGCGAGATGGAGGTCAACCAATCTGGACCTGGGTCTCTGATCAGTTCAGACCAATCCAGCCATTATGGGTCATCGAGCAGTTCAGACCAATCCAGCCTTTACTCCAATGAGTCCATCCTCCCAGAACCCAAGGAGGAAATGGAAAAACCTCTGGACTTCCAGAGCATGCCATGGGAAGAGTTCACAGAACTGGCTGACAGCTGGTTCTGAGCAGAATACGGCGAAATTAAGATGAACTGCATCGTCACAATAAAAGCATATATTGCCTACATCAAATCACACCTCCCTGAAGACATACAGAACATGTTCCTAAACTACTTTACAAGAAGACAACTGAACTACCACAAAATAAGAAATCAGCAATTCCATCAGTATATTCTAGAGTCATCCTAAATCCTCCTGTGCTCAGACAGATTGCAGGAAAGTAATTATACAGTCATTGTGGATCAAAAGGGGCTTTCCCACAGCATTACTGCGTGGTCTCGGCGCACAAAAAATATTCGATTTGATACAACATGCATATCAGTTCCATATTGTTTCATTGTAAACTGAGCATTGTAATTGTGCAGATTGTTTTTAGGACAAAGGATCTTAGTCTGGCCACTGTAGTAACTGTGCAGATTCTCAATCCATAACTGATTTGAGTGCTAGAAGCCACTATCAGCGCTTTCAAAAAACATGAGGGCACCAGAGCAAAAACTCAACACTTTCCTCGCCCATGTTTCCTATTCCGTCAAATGTAAATAATATTTTGTTTATATAAGTTTGTTCTGTTACAAATTATTAGAGAATGCCTTTGGGCACTCTCCAATAATTTGTAATAAAACATTTTGCATAACAAATTTAGACCACCCAAAATAATCCAGACCGCAACCAGTTTAACAACTCCAATATTCAATTGACACTAATCTCATATTTTTCTACAGTACTAGCAGAAATGAGGTGTAGACTGACAGAGCTGAAATTCATGGCTAAATTACAATGTCATTCCAACAATAAAGTAATTGCATATTTAATTAAATGTAAACACAGTTAACCCTTGAATTACCAAATACAGTGTACTGAACTAAAAAAATTTTATTGGATGATGAGCTTGTTGCAATAAAGGACCATAGGCTATGTTTTAGGTAAATCCGAAATATTATTGTGGTTAAATCACAACTCCGGGTATTTTTTGTTTTTAAAAATTTGATCGGCAGTTTCCAATATTCAATTGACACTAATTTAGACCACCCAAAATAATCCAGACCGCAACCAGTTCAACAACTCCAATATTCAATTGACACTAATCTCATATTTTTCTACAGTACTAGCAGAAGTAAGGTGTAGACTGACAGAGCTGAAATTCATGGCTAAATTACTATGTCATTCCAACAATAAAGTAATTGCATAATTAATTAAATGTAAACACAGTTAACTCTTGATTTAACCAATACAGTGTTCTGAACTAAAAAATTAATGGATGATCAGCTTGTTGCAATAAAGGACAATAGGCTGTGTTTAAGGTAAAGCCGAAATATTATTGTGGTTAAATCACAACTAAATCCCAGAAGTACAGTAACTGACAATTAATTAAATGTAAACTTAGTTAATCCTTTATCACAAAAATTAGTACAGGATTGATGAGCTTGTTGCAATAAAGGACCAAAGGCCATGTTTTAGGTTAAGCCGGAATATTATTGTGGTTAATTTACAATTTAATCCCAGCAACACAGTAATTGAACAATTGATTAAATGTTTGTAAACTGAGTTAACCCTTTATCTGACGTGTTCAGAAGCACAAAAATTAATTTTTATTTTTTCATATTTTCATATATATGGATGTCATTGGAACCAGATTAGAGAGCTGGTTGCACAGGCATTGAAATTTGTATGATGTTATTGCCAATGTTACAAGGTATTCTAGGTTTTTTCAATTTAATTTATTATCATTCATTTTGAAGAAATAATTTGAAAAGTATTCAAGTATTCATATGTGTATTCATGAATACATTGTAAAGTATTCATATTTAAATACTTTTGGAATTAGTATATTTATATTCGTAAAATTTAAAAGTATTCATATTCAACATATTTGCAATGTATTCACCTTGAAAAATAACAGAGTTAAATAAAGTACATGTATTGTTAAACATTATCAATGTTATTATTTGTTAACCCTTTACCCAATGTAACAGCCCAAACAGGCCAGCTCCATTCACAAAAATCACCAGTAAAGTATCATTATTTTTTTGTCTTATAAACATAGCTTATGACCCCTCATTGGAACGAGCTTGTTCAAATGAGGGCTCATAAGCTATGTTTTTGACACCCCAAAATAAAAAAAAAATTTATTCAAGAGTTTTGTTTGCAAGTGACATCTCCTTCCATGTTAGGTAAAAGGTTAAAAAACCTGTTGAACATTTGTATTTTTTCCCCTTTGTCCCAAACAGGACATACTGGCTATTGCTCTTTTTCAATGTGTCAGTTCCAAGCCTGGAAATAAGGAGACTGTCATCTGCAGAATGAGGTCCCAGATGGTGAATTTAGTGATACTACCCAGCACAGCAGGGTGGCATCACTAAATTTACCTGCTGTGAACCACAGTATGAAGCAGTCTTAAGCCTAAACAGAAACAGGTACCCGGGGAATGCACTGGCCCTTTGTATGAGATAGCATCAACAAATTCACCCTCTGGGAGTGGGGTCCACATTCTGTAAATGACAGATTTCTCATTTGAAGGCTTGGCCATTTCTCCCTACCCCATTGTGCCATTTTTTCCTCAATCAATATATTGAAGACAATATCGCAGTATACTTGCACATTGGCAAACAGTTCAGTTTGAAAGCAAGATACCCTTATTGTCCCTTATAGCATTCACAATTAACAGAGTCTAATGTAAAAATCTAACCCCCAAAAATTTGTCAACTTGTGATGCAGCATGTGAGGTTCAGTTTGGATGTCAGGGAATCAGGCCTTCACATTTCAGCATTTTGCATAATCACTGGGATTTCAGCTTGGTAAGCATTAGTTTAAACAATATTTATTCAATAAGTATACTATATGTTACAATATTGAACACAAAGAAAAGTGACAATATATATAGAGTACATGAAGAATATAACATATACTAAGAAAATACCTTATTATTATGTAATGGGGGATCTCACAGAAAGCTGGGAGCTTATGTTAGTCATCTCCCAGGCTCATTCATAACCATTACTAAACAAGATGCCGAATGGAATGGTTTAACGTGCCGAAGACGCGCAGGGACGGTATGGGGAACAAGCCCCTTTCGACCCTCGTTGGCTGTATAATTTTGTCATGTCAGAGCGTGGTAGAGGAGGGAAAGAGTAAAGGTGTTCAGCGGCGTCTGTGTCTCCTGTGGTTTTTCTTGGTGGGAGGAGGATGTGTTGGAGAGATAGATGTTGGTGGCATTGTTGGATCTGGGGGATTAGTAGGTTCCTTGGTAGTGAATGGCCTGATCCTAGCAGCTGTTTCTTCTTGAGATTTCCTGTTTTTTGAATATATTGTGAGGATTGTCCTGACTGAGTGTGCTGGGAACTTTCTGGATACATAGAAGCTATATTCCTCTTGGGCTTTGGCTCAGATGTTGTCGTCCTCGATCTCCTCCCCAAGGAATGCCTCCGTGGACTCCAGGAAGCTCTCCTCCTGGTCGGACTCCTGGTCCAAAGAAGCTGGAGAAGCAAGAGCTGGAGGGGTGGAAGGTGCGTCATCTGAGACAGCTTCCTGCACCGTTGACAGAGCATCCTCCTCCATCTCCTCTTCAGATGAAGAGTCTGATGAACTGGAGAATGAACTGTCGCCTGACGACCCACAGTCCTCCGGACCCTCCTCCTGGAAGGGGGGTACCGGGCTGGACAAGGGTTGTTCAGGGGTGACAGGAGTTGCCCTTTTGACGCCCTCACTTGCCTCCTTCTCTTCCTTTTCCTTCTTCTTCTTCTCCTAGAACTCCGTCATTCGGCGGGCATCTCGTCGTCTGGAGGGTCCCTTCTTTCTCGTCCTCTTCTTCTTCTTGGTGGCTGTACTACTCTGGCGGCCTTCATCCTGCTTATTCCGTGTCACTAGGAGGGTGACCAGTGTGAGGGGAAATCCCCTCACGAAAGGTGCTACACCTCTTCGAGGACGACGGTTCAGATTCTCTGTCAAAATCCACTGTCAGGTGAATTTTACCCTTGAGCACCTGGATACTCCAGGTGGTGGCAAGGGTAGCCTTCACTCTGACGAGTGTCTCTTGGATTACAAGTGGGAGCTCCATTGTCAAGTTGTTAGCACCTCGGAGTCCAAGGTGCGAATGACGTTGATTACTAAACAAGTTGATCGTTCCTGACATTTATCATGGTAACCACATTGGTTACCCAAAATGGTTACTCAAGAGGTTTAGGTGTTAACCTTCCAAACAGTTTAAACCATTTCCTGTTTGAATAGTACCTGCAGCTCACACCTTTGGATTTCCTTAATTTGGACACACCTTGGCAATGCAAGACCTTCCAAACCAACCACGGTTGAAAAAAATTGAATTTTTACCTCAATAGCAGCAATTTCTTGGCATTTTAGGGTTCTTGATTTGGAAATCTTGAAAAAAGCCACTTTTTCTCTTAAAATAACAGATCTTTTAAGATTCACTTCATTTTTCAGTTTTTATTCAAGTTTAATGCTTCACTTTTTGGAGTCCCACAGGGAACTAACTATCATTATGTCATTAGTTTTTACTTCCTCCCAGGGATTTGTTTTCAACCTGAACAGGTCACTGAGTACTTTGAGAGAATACTGTGCACTGTTGATGGTTTCTGCATTCCAAAGGTGTTTTCAAGGCAGTCTCATGTGGGCAAAAAAGCGAAATTACTAGCACTTGCTACAGATACCTTTTGATGATAACATTCAGATGAAGTTGAGAATAATTTCGATCTTGTGATGTGATTTCAATAAAAAAGACATCATTTCTATCGTTTAGTTAATAATTAACACTGTTAAACTTTGAACTGTGTTATGAAAATTAACATTGTAGTTCTATTATTATAATCCAGTTAGTCACACACAACAGAACATCATGTTTTCAATACAAGTTGCACTGAGCTTTGTGCTAAGTACACCTTTTGAAGAAGTTTTACTAGCAGAGCCACCCAAAAAACAATCATGAATTCAATACAGTAAAACCTGTTTTGAGAGACCACTATCTTGAGAGACCACATCCGCCAGGCACCGACTGGTTTTACTCTATAATGGACCTGAATCCAAGAAATCAAAAAGACTTTATTGGTGCTGGATGCCTGCTCACTTCTCAACTGGAATGTTCAGGTTGAGAGTGACTGTGTCCAGCTTACCCTTAAATACAAGACAAATCCCACCCCTGGGAGTGGTAGTAGCTTTCGCAGGCCCACCTGCACTGGTCCACTCCATTCGCCTTGCATTCCTGCATTTAGTGGCTGGTGACTTCTTCTTCATCTTCTTGTTTTCCACGGGTGTCTCGGTGGTAGGCTGCTTTCCCTTCCTCTGGTGTGGACCAGTGCAGGTGGGCCTGCGAAAGCTACTACCACTCCCAGGGGTGGGATTTGTCTTGTATTTAAGGGTAAGCTGGACACAGTCACTCTCAACCTGAACATTCCAGTTGAGAAGTGAGCAGGCATCCAGCACCAATAAAGTCTTCTTGATTTTTTCAGGCAGGAAGTCCATGTCTAATTGCTCTTGGCACTCTGAAGTCAGATGTGTGAATGATCTAAATGATCTGATGAAATGATGATTGCCACTGTGACCGAAATGATGATTTCGCGCGCCAAAGACGCGCAGGGACGGTATGGGGAACAAGCCCCTTTCGACCCTCTGTAACTGTATAGGATGGCTGTCACATGTCTAGGCGTGTTGAAGGAGGAAAAGGATCCGGTACTCAGCAGGTGTCGCCAGTTGTGGGTAGGCGGTCTCGTTGACTGATGTCGGTTGGACCCTCGGGTGAGGACCAGTGTGGGAGGTTGGGTCCTCTGACAAAGGTACTACCTCTCCCCGAGGGTGCAGTCAATCTGGATTTTCGGGCAAGTATAGTCTGCCGCTTCGAGGATGATTATGAGTGATGGCCATTTCTCATTTGCAGACATTGTCAATACGATAACTTGAACAAACATTATCTAATGTTTACCATGTTGCAGTTTGTAGGTTCTACTCAAGAATATCTTGAAAGAGTTTGAAAACCAGTCTTGTCCAATTTGTTTTCAGGAGTTATGCCCCTTAGATTGTTTACTTGTTTGAATTTCCAATTCGGGGAGGGGTAGGTTGTGTCAGCATGATAATGTGAACAAATGATATCTAATTTTTAACAATGACCAAACACTTGGGAATCAAACTCTCAAAAAGGGTTGTGGATTCCAGTGTCCCCGCACACACAATCACTCTAGCTGAGTTGAGTTCTGAAATTACACCACACACTACAATTAATCTTGAATTAAATGTCTGTAAATGAAGCTTAGATTTTTGATGGAATATATCCACTTTGACAGTCTGTTTTTCTTCTTGTGTGAAACTCTTGTATTGAAGCATTTCATTGGCTCAAAGTAATGCTTCCAATGCAGGGGTTCTGCTTGCTTAAAATTATTAGGTCTATTTTCAGATATTGGGGAGTTTATTGCTCCAGAAGGCATTCTGACCGCAAAATATTGAAGAAAGTCATGAGGAAAATCTGTATTGATGTCCGTCCACACATCTGTGCATCCATCCCACTGTGGTTTCCCGATTATAACTTTAGTGATAGTAGGCCAAATCAGATGAAATTTAGTATGGAGGTGTATCAACATAAATCACTGGTCAAGTTCAAATCAAGTTTGAATGGTCAAGTTCTATTTTTGACAGAGTTAAGTACCTTTTTCAATTTCAAAATTTCTTTTTAGCCCAACTTGACAAAGTCATGCTGAACTATTGCCATCACTTCTCGTCCATCGACGTACGTACATAATTTCCTTTGGCACACCTCTCAGGTAGCATTAATGATCAGATCACTTTGAAACTTGGTATGCTTGTTTGGGGTGACCTCTAGATGGGGGCTATCGATTTTCTTCAATTTCCGTCAAAAAATGTTGCCGCAGCCAACGTTCTTAGAACTTAGTTTAGTCAGACCGCAATATTTCCCTTTGGCACACCCTACAGGGCACATTTATGATTGGATTGCATTGAAACCTGGTATGCTTGTTTGGGGCGACCTCTAGATGGGAGCTATCGATTTTTAGCTCAACTTTGGCGAAGCCAAATTTGAGCTTATGCCATGGCCAGTTGTCTGTCTGTCCATCTGGTCGTCAACAGTTCAATACGGCTCGAGCTAGAGGCCGTATTTATGAACCGATCTTTACGAAACTTCTTGAGTACCTTTGTTGTGACCGTGGGACTAGAACGAGTGTTTTGGGGTCTGATCCGAAATTCAAGTTGGCCGCTGGCAGCCATTTTGTACAAAATTAGGTGCAATCAGATTTTTGCGCAGAACTTCGATATGAAAGCACTGATTTTAATAATTTTTTGTATGAATGTTTAGTACCATGGGATACATCGCATATAATACGTGTTTTATTCTCGTGCGTAAATTATGCAAATTAGACTAACTTTGATGTATTTAGTGTTACTTTCAGCACTGTAAGTGCAAATGCCAATACTGCTCGGGCTAGAGGCTGTATTTATGAACCGATCTTTACGAAACTTCTTGGTATCACCGTGGGCTGAGAACGAATGTTTTGGGTCCGGTTCAAAATTCAAGATGGCTGATGGCAGCCATTTTGGACAAAATTAGGTGCAATCAGATTTTTGCGCAGAACTTCCATATGAAAGCGTTGATTTGAATAATTTTTTGTGTGAATGTTTAGTACCATGGGATACATCACATATAATACGGGTTTTTTTTATCGTGCAGAAATTATGCAAATTAGATGAACTTTGATTTTTTCAGTGCTACTTACACACAGTAAATACACATGTCAATACGGCTCGGGCTAGAGTCTGTATTTATAAACCGATCTTCACAAAACTTCTTGGGTACCTTTGTTATCACCTTGGGACGAGAATGAGGTTTGTTAGGTGCGGTCCAAAATTCAAGATGGCTGCCAGTGGCCATTTTGTACCGAAATTAGGTCCAGTCAGTTTTTTGTCACAACTTCTATACAGCTTGTATTTATGAACTGATCTTCACGAAACTTCTTGGGTACCTTTGTTTTCACCTTGGGACAGGAACGAGTGTGTTTTGGGGTGCCTTTGTTATCACTGTGCTATGAGAACAAATATTTGGGGGTTCAGTCAGACCCACTCTGGGACTCAAAGATTTTTTTCTAGTTTATCATCTGACTGTCACCCACCTTTACAATACTTTACCTATACATTTGTTTCAGGCTATGGTCAGTATTTATGTACAGACTGTTACAATCCTTTATATGTACCTTTGTTATCAGGTGATTACCTAGATGTTTGTCATTGCTGTGTCGTGTACTATACATGTACATGTCTTAACAAGTTGAGCTACAGTGTCATTGACACTTTTATTTTCCATTTCCGTCGAAAAATGTTGCCACGGCCAATGTTCTTAGAACTTAGTTTAGTCAGACCTCAGTATTTCCCTTTGGCACACCCTACAGGGCACATTTATGATCGGATTGCTTTGAAACCTGGTATGCTTATTTGGAGCTACCTCTAGATGGGAGCTATCGATTTTCTTCAATTTCCATTGAAAAATGTTACCGCTGCCAACATTCTTAGAACTTAGTTTAGTCAGACCTCAATATTTCCCTTTGGCACACCCTACAGGGCACATTTATGATCGGATTGCTTTGAAACTTGGTATGCTTGTTTGGAGATACCTCTAGATGGGAGCTATCGATTTTCTTCAATTTCTGTTGAAAAATGTTGCCGCTGCCAACCTTCTTAGAACTTAGTTTAGTCAGACCTCAATATTTCCCCTTGGCACACCCTACAGGGCACATTTATTAGCTCAACTTGACAAAGTCAGGCTGAGCTATTGCCATCACTTTTCGTCCGTCGGTGTACGTACATACGTACGTTAGTCCACAATTTCCTTTGGCACACCTCACAAGTCGCATTTATTTTCATTTCCTTTAAAAAATTTTTGTCGTTTTCACCAGCCTTTGAACTTACTGCATTTGTGTAGCAATTTATCCCTTTTGCACTCTCTGCAGGGTATATTTTTGAATTTTCATAAAAAAGAGAAAAAACATTGCCACAAGCAATGACATTCAAACTTAGTGCATTTGTGCATTAACATCTTCCTTTCGCATGCCTCAGAGGGTGCATTCATTATCAGGTTGTTTTGAAACTTTGTATGCTTATGCAGGGTGACAAAGATAGGAGCTATCGATTTTCTTTTCATTTCCATCAAAAACTGTTGCTGTCTTTGAATTTATTACATTTGTGCATCAACATTCCTCTTTGACATGGCCTATAGGCCACATTTATCAGCATTTTTTTTTTTAACTTGGTGTGCTCATTGGGCGAGACCTTTAGATAAGAGCTTTTGATTAGCATTCATTTCTGTGAAAAAAGTTGCCAGTAACCTCTGAACATACTGCATTTGTGTATCAGCATTCTTCCTTCAGCCTATCTTACAGTTTACATTTAAAAATGCATGGATTACTCTGACATTGTACACATACAATGCTGTTATGTTGAAATTTCATCAAATAACATTGGTACCAATGATCTTCAATTTTGCCATTTCATTTATAACTTACCAAGTTCAAGTTTGTCAAGTTGAGCTACAGTGTCATTGACACTTTCATTTTTGGTTTCCCAATGATAACTGCAGTTATAGTTGGCCAAATCAACCCTATGATAACTGCAGTTATAGTTGGCCAAATCAAATGAAGTTTGGTATGTAGGTGTATCAACTTAAAATACAGGTTAAAAAGTTCGGATTTTGGTGTTGCCCAGCAGTTTTTGCCAGAGTTATGCCCCTTTTTCAACTTCAAATTTCCCCCCCCCCCCCCCCGATTACTTTAGTTGTGGTTGACTGATTCCTATAGCAATTGGTATGCAGGGTATCAACTTGAAATACAGGTCAAGTTTAAATCGAGGTTGGGCCAGACAATGTTTGCCAGAGTTTTTCGACTTTGTCACAGAAACCTTGCAATTTATTTATTTATTTATTGGTGTTTAAGGTCACATACTTATGCACAATGGCTAATTGTGACAGTGATAGTTTTACGGGTGAAGGAAGCCAGAGCACCTATTGAGAACCACCGAGCATCAACGAGAAACTGTCAGCTCCTCAACATTCTAATTTTGTTGAAGCTCTGCTCCAGCAGGGTTACAGCAGTTGAAGACATGTGCACCATCAACGTGCAGTACACCTTAGTACATGGCATCATCGTGTCCCCATGTAGGCAACCGGGATAAAGTGCCTTTCCCAAGGACACAACGCGGGTTGTCTCAGACAGGGTTCAAACTCGGGACCTCAAGCATAAAAGTCCAACAGTCTACCACTGAGCCACCGCACTTTCTAGGATGGCAATGGGGTACATGCTATAAAATTTAAATTTCTGACACAAAACGCTATTATCCCCAATTTTATGTCGCATAATTAGGTTAGGCCACACAAAGAAGACCTGTTTCTCAGGCCATTATTTGTAAAATTACATGTGGGCGAGCGGTTTTTTATTTTATTTTTTATTTCAGTAATTTCTTCTTTGCCATCAAAAGTTCATGTTCTTGGTTCAAGTTTTAGGCTTCATAATCCTCAGAATAGCATGGTTGGTGGTGTATTTCATCCCTTGCGTGCAAGAAGGCTTTGCAATGCTAAAGCATTGCAAAGCCTTCTTGCACTCAAGGGACAAATTCATCAATTTTATTAACTTGGGTAAAATATCAGACATAAACAATTAAATTTTTATTTTTTTTAAATTTAAATTGGTTATAAAAAGAGAGCATGTGGCAGCCAAAAGGACCATGCGGGAGGGCCTGAGAAACAGATTTTTAATTTTTTTAGGCCTTACGCAGCCATTGTCTCTTCTGATAATTAATTAAAATGAAGTGATGCCCATTTTAACCTGCATTCTCTCTGGAAAAGAGTTTCCAGGTGGATTTATGTTTAATTGACCATTGAATAATTTTACCAAGACCAAGAAAAAGTCCCCTTTCCCAATGTACTTGGATCAAACCCTGCAATTAGATGCATTCTAAGCCCTGCATTTTGAAAAAATGTAAGTACATGTATTACCATTTATCCCCCTAGAATGGGCTTTCTTTGCCTACATTTGTGTTATCAGGGCCTACATTGTATTTACATTAAACTTAGTTGTAAAATATTTTATTTTCGGAGCATACATGTACTGATTGTCATCATTGGCTCTGAAAAACCATGTTCTGTGCTGATCTTGGGGCCTCATCAGCCTAGGCCTCATCAGCAAGGCATGGTATTCTTACATGCTTTCGGTCAGATTCTATGCATGGTTTTTCAAACACATTTTTCAATGCCTTTATTCTATCAGGTAACCTTGAATTCATAAAACAGAACAATTGTGGTATAAAGTGTCTATCCAGAACTTGAAATGACCATCTCTACAACCAGATAGAAAAAATGTTAATTGATCCGTACATTATCATTTAAAATTGTTCTTTTTCATTGAATTCATTTCCATTTAGCCTATGTCATATATTGTATCTTTGTTATGAGTCTGGGTACATGGTGGCTCAGTGGTAGATTGTTGGACTTCAATGCTAGAGGTCCCAAGTTTGATCCCCGTCCACGACAACCTGTGTTGTTACCTGAGGCATGGCACTTTATCCTGGTTACCTACATGGGGGCACGATAATGCCGAGTACTAAGGCATACTGCATGCTGATGGTGCACGTCTTCAACCGTTGTAACCCTTCTAGAGCGGAGCTTGAACAGAGAATGCTGAGGAGCTGACAGTTGCTTGTCGATGCTCAGTGGTACTCTCTGGGTACTTTGGCTTCCTCCACCCATAAAACTGTCACGGTCACGATTAGACATTGACAATAAATAAAAAATAATGTTAGGAATCTCTATTGTGGATAAATGCATTTTATCAGTCGCCGCCTGTCTGAGACAGTACAGAAGAACCTGTCTTGAGAGACCACCCTTTGGGTCACACAAAAGTGGTCTCTCGAGACAGTGGTCTCTCATAACAGGTTTCAGGTTTTCAAATACAAGTTGGTACCAGGTCACAGTGGTCTCTAAAGACACGTGGTCTCCCATAGCAGGTCCATTATAGAGTAAAACCAACCGGTGCCTGGCAGATGTGGTCTCTCAAGACAGGTTTTACTGTATTGAATTCATGATTGTTTTTTTGGGTGGCTCTGCAACTAAAACTTCTTCAAAAGAGGTGTACTTAGCACAAAGCTCAGTGCAACTTGTATTGAAAACATGATGTTCTGTTGTGTGTGACTAACTGGATTATAATAATAGAACTACAATGTTAATTTTCATAACACAGTTCAAAGTTTAACAGTGTTAATTATTAACTAAACGATAGAAATGATGTCTTTTTTATTGAAATCACATCACAAGATCGAAATTATTCTCAACTTCATCTGAATGTTATCATCAAAACGTATCTGTAGCAAGTGCTTCCCCGTGGGAACCCCGGAAGTAAGCAGCACTTGTTTACTGTGGTAAACCAGTTCCGCTTTACTAGTAAAATAGAACCCAGTCACCAATGCTTGGGGTGAAAGTCCTCTAAAATGGGCAACATGTAGATCAACGATTGACTAAACTTGACTTCATCTCCATGTTGTGTCACGGTTAGCCATGGTGCATAAATATGTGACGTTAACCACCACCAAACAAACAAACAAACAAACAGTAGCAAGTGCTAGTAATTTCTTTTTGTCCACATGAAACTGCCTTCCAAACACCTTTGGAATGCAGAAACCATCAACAGTGCACAGTATTCTCTCAAAGTACTCAGTGACCTGTTCAGGGTTCAGGTTGAAAACAAATCCCTGGGAGGAAGTAAAAACTAATGACATAATGATAGTTAGTTCCCTGTGGAACTCCAACAAGTGAAGCATTAAACTTGAATAAAATTTGAAAAATGAAGTGAACCTTAAAAGATCTGTTATTTTAAGGGGAAAAGTGTCTTTTTTCAAGTTTTCCAAATCAAGAACTGCCCTAAGATGCCAAGAAATTGCTGCTATTAATGTAAAATTCAAAATTTTTTTAACCGTGGTTGGTTTGGTAGGTCTTGCATTGCCAAGATGTGTCCAAAATAAGGGAATCGAAAGGTGTGAGCTGCAGGTACTATTTAAACAGGAAATGGTTTAATTTTTTTGGAAGATTAACACCTAAACCCCTTGAGTAACCATGTTGGCTAATCAATGTAGTTACCATGATAAATGTTGGGAACGATCAACTTGGTTAGTAACGGTTACGTAGCTGAAATCCCAGTGATTATGCAAAATGCTGAAATGTGAAAGCATGATTCCCTGACATCCGAACTGAACCTCACATGCTGCATCACAAGTTGACAAAGTTTTGGGGGTTAGATTTTAACATTAGACTCTGTTAATTGTGAATGCTATGAGGGTCAATAAGGGTATCTTGGTTTCAAATTGAACTGTTTGCCAGTATACAAGTATACTGCAATATTGTTTTCAATATATTGTTTTCAATACATTGATGCATTGTCATCAGTTTTAATATTCACATCCAGTGCACCCCAAGTGTTAGGTGCAGTGTCATTGAATTTAGGAAAAAATGACACAGTAAAAAGTGGTACACAAAAATAATGGCAGAGCATGTTTGTCACTTTTTGAAAGGAAGGAAAAAATGGCGCAATGGGTTAGGGAGATATGGCCAAGCCTTGGAATGAGCAATCTGTCATTTACAGAATGAGGTCCCCAGAGGGTGAATTTGCTGATGCTATCTCATACAAAGGGACAGTGCATTCCCTGGGTACCTGTTTCTGTTAGGCATTAGACTGATTCAGATTGGGGTTCACGGCAGGTAAATTTAGTGATGCCACCCTGCTGTGCTGGGTAGCATAACTAAATTCACTTTCTGGGACCGCATTCTGCAGATGGCAATCTCCTTATTTCCAGGCTTGGAACTGAAAAAGAGCAATGGCAAATATGTCATGTTTGGGAGAATGGGGGAAAAATACAAGTGTTCAACAGGGTTTTTAACCTTTTACCTAACATGAAAGGAGATGACACTTGCAAACAAAATTCTTGAATAACAATTTTTTTTATTTTGGGCGTCAAAAGCATATCTTACAAGCCCTCATTGGAACAAGCTTATTCCAATAAGGGGTCATAAGCTATGTTTATAAGACAAAAAAATAATGATACTTTACTGGTGATTTTTGTGAATGGAGTGGGCCCATTTGGGCTGTTATGTTGGGTAAAGGGTTAGCAAATAATAAAATTGATAATGTTTGACAATACATGAACTTTATTTAACTCTGTTATTTTTCAAGGTGAACAGTTGAATATGAATACTTTTAAATTTTATGAATACAAATACACTAATTCCAAATGTATTTAAATATGAATACTTTACAATGTATTCATGAATACAAATATGAATACTTTTCAAATTATTTCTTCAAAATGGATGATAATAAATTAAATTGAAAAAACCTAGAATACCTTGTAACATTGACAATAACATCATATAAATTTCAATGCCTTGCAACCAGCTCTCCAAACCCGTTCCAATGACATCCATGTACATGAAAATTTGAAAAAATAAAACATTTTGTCCTTCTAAACACTTTGCTGGATAAAGGGTTAACTCAGTTTACATACATTTAATCAATTGTTCAATTACTGTGCTGCTGGGATTAAATTGTAAATTAACCACAATAATATTTCGGCTTTACCTAAAACATGGCCTATGGTCCTTCATTGCAACAAGCTCATCAAACCAGTCCTAATTTTTGTGATAAAGGGTTAACTGAGTTTACAATTAATTGTCAGTTACTGTACTTCTGGCATTTAGTTGTGATTTTACCACAATAATATTTTGGCTTTACCTAAAACATAGCCCATGGTCCTTTATTGCAACAAGCTCATCATCCAATAATAATTTTAGTTCAGAACACTGTATTGGTTAAATCAAGGGTTAACTGTGTTTACATTTAATTAATTACGCAATTACTTTATTGTTGGAATGACATTGTAATTTAGCCATGAATTTCAGCTCTGTCAGTCTACATCTTATTTCTACTAGTACTGTAGAAAAATAGGAGATTAGTGTTAATTGAATATTGGAGTTGTTGAACTGGTTGGGGTCTGGATTATTTTGGGTGGTCTAAATTTGTTATGCAAAATTTGTTTCATTACAAATTATTGGAGAGTGCACAAAGGCTCTCTCCAATAATTTGTAACAGAACAAACTTTTAGAAACAAAATATTATTTACATTTGACTGAATAGGAAACATGGGCGCGGAAAGTTTTTGCTCTGGTGCCCTCATGTTTTTTGAAAGCCCTGATAGTGGCTTCTAGCACTCAAATCAGTGATGGATTAAGAATCTACAGTCACTATATTGGCCAGGCTGAGATCCTTTGTCCTAAGAACAATCTGCACAATTACAATACTCAGTTTACAATGAAACAATATGGAACTGATATGTATGTTGTAGCAAATCAAATATTTTTTGTGTGCCGAGGCCATGCAGTAATGCTGTGGGACAAGCCCCTTTCATCCCACAATGACTGTATAATTAGTTTCCTGCAATCAGTCTGGGCACACTAAAGGAGGAGAATGTTTGTTGATTTAGGATGACTCTAGAATATACTGATGGAATTGCTGGTTTCTTATTTTGTGGTAGTTCAGTTGTCTTCTTGTGAAGTGGTTTAGGCACATGTTCTGTATGTCTTCATGGAGGTGTGCTTTGACGTAGGCAATATATGATTTTACTGTGCCGATGCTGTTCATCTTAATTTCACCGTATTCTGCTCTGAACCAGCTGTCAGCCAGTTCTGTGAACTCTTCCCATGGCATACTCTGGAAGTCCAGAGGTTTTTCCATTTCCTCCTTGGGTTCTGGGAGGGTGGACTCATTGGAGTAAAGGCTGGATTGGTCTGAACTGATCGATGACCCATAATGGCTGGATTGGTCTGAACTGTTTGGAGACCCAAGCCCAGATTGGTTGACCTCCATCTCGTTTTCCACTTCCTCCTCCTTCTCTTTGCCTTCCGTCCTCTTTGGTAAAGAGGAGTGGATTGGCAAAAGTGGGGAAGGTAGTGGTGGCAGTGAGACAGTTCCCACCCTCTCCTCCTGCTTCTCCGTCTCAGTTCTTCTTTTCTCCAACCATGCTTCCTTTCGTCTGGCATCCCGGTGTATGGTGGATGGAGTCTTCTTCCTTTTCTTCTGGCTTTTTTCTGGAATTCCAACCTTTTCTGGCATGGTGTCAGTGGTTTTGCATGTACTAGGGTGTGGACCAGTGTGGGATCGGGCCCCATGAAAGGCACTACCACTGCCCTTAGGAGGTTCTTGCTTGAATTTGATGATCAGCTGAATGTAACCTCCATCAACATGAACAGTCCAGTTGATGGGTGAACTAGCATTCAGCACCAACAAAGTTTCTTTTGTCTGTTCTGGTAAAAAATCCATCTCTAATTAGATGTTAATTAGGTACTGTGTCAAGTGTGTATGATCACTTGGAGAAGATATGGTTGAACAGAAAATGATGATGTGTATGTTGTATATCGATTTGTGGTTATCCGGCCGTAGGCCGGAGTGGGCCTTTTGGGGCCCGGGAGGCTCGGACCTAATGGAGGTCCCTTCATCCCACCTTGTGATTTTTGATCTTCCGCTTGAGTCGAGTTTTTTGTTTTCTTCAATCTTTTCCTAGTTGTCTGACGTCTCGGTTGGCAGGAGTGCAGTCTTTGGTTCATTTTTATTTTGACGAGCTGAGTCTCAAAGGACGTGGACCAATGTGAGAGGAGCAAGTCCTCCCTGAGAGGTACTACCACTGTCTTTTTGAAATCCAGCTATGTCTGGTTTACTGGTTTTGCGTCATGTGTTGTTCCTTTGTAATTTTGTGGGCCTTTTTCCAATGTTGAAGTTGGTGGTTGGATCTTCCGTTTTTTTGGTGATGTTTTGGTCTGCTGGTGTATTTCCATTGTCGTTCTTCTGATTCGCTGCTCTTGGTCCTATTCTAGGTTGTTGGTTCTGGGGGCGTTATGTCTCCGAATGCTGGTGTTCATTGGCATTTGTCTGGGAATGTGTTTTTTATCTTCTGATTTGCTCTTATTGTTGTTGTTCTCGTTAATTGGCTTGGAGGCATCTCAGGGTGAACCCTCCTACTGACGTGGACCAATGTGAGAAGCTTGCTTCCCTGAGAGGTGCTACCACTGCCGAGTAGTTAGGTTCGTTCTGAGAAGGGTTTTTCTTTTTATAGGGGTGTTTTATTAGTCTGATGACGTGGTTCTGGAGTGGGCTTGCGTTTCTTTGTGTATGGCTTTACTGTCGTGATGTTGAATTTCCTCTGTGGTGTAGTCCTTGTTCGCTATTGTTGGTTTGGTATTAGACCTCTGTGATGTGGTCCTTGTTTGCTGTTGTTGGTTTGGTATTAGACCGGTGTTGTGTTCTCGATTGTATTGCATTTCAGGATTTGTCTAGAATTGTGTTGCTGTTCTTCTGATTCGCTGTTGTTGTTCTTGTTCTGGCTTATTGGCTTGGAGGCATCTTAGATTGAACCCTCCAAATGACGTGGACCAATGTGAGAAGCTTGCTTCCCTGAGAGGTACTACCACTGCCAAGTTGCTGAGTTCATTCTTAGATGGATTTTTGTTTTAATAGGGATGTCTTTTAGTCCGGTGGCGTAGTTCTGGTGAGGCCATTTCTGTCCTGATCTTTTTGGCTCTTTGTCGTGATGTTGAATTTCCTTTGTGCTGCAGTTCTTGTTGGTTAGAGGATTATACCGTTGTTGTTGTTTTGAGTTGTTGTTATATGGCATCTTGGGATTAACCCTTCGACCGGCGTGGACCAATGTGGGAATTTTTACTTCCCTGAGAGGTACTACCACTGCCAAGTTGTCAAGTTCATCCCAAGAGGGATTTGGTTTTTCCGTTTTCCAGAAGTTGTGTTCTTGTTGTTAGTTCCTCGAATAGTGGGCTATCTTTTAGTCTGCTGATGGTCTTCTGTTGGAGGTCGGCATAGCGTTCCATGATAGTTGGGATGTTTGCGGTTTCGTGGAGATAATTTATTCCTGTGTCTCTAGGAAGCATGAGTGCAGTTCGGATTGCATAGTTCTGTGTTCGTTGTATTTCTAGAAGTGTCGATTTGCAGGCGTTTTTTAGGATAATTGCACCGTATTCTAGTACTGGACGGATGTAGGCTAGGTAGATTTGCAGTAGTCTTGTCGCGTTTGTGCCCCAGTTTGTTCCTCGAAGCCTCTTGAGTAGGTTGATTCTTTTTCTTGCCTCATTGCAAATTCTTTTGCCATGACTACGCAGGGTGAGCTTTCTAAGGTGATGCCCAATAGGTTGACTTCATTGCTTTGTTCAGCGTTTGCTCCGAATACGGTTATTTTGATGTTTGGCACGCTTTGCTTGTTGTGGAATAGGATTAGTTGCGTCTTTGTGTTGTTAAGTTTTATCCTCCATTTCACACACCATTTTTCAATGTCGTTTAAGGTTTCTTGTAATCTTTTTTGGATTATGGAGATTCTTTTGTGTGATGTCCAGAGTCCCAGATCGTCAGCAAATTGGGATACTTGCACGTTGTTTCTTGGGTTGACCGGGAGGTCATTTACATAGATTAGGAATAGCAGCGGGCTGAGGACCGATCCCTGTGGTGTGCCTGCCTCTAGCTTCACCGGTCTGGAAGTGTCGCTGTTTATTTTTACTTTCAGGGTTCTGTTGTCTAGGAAGGATGATATTATTCTGATGAGTTTTTGTGGTAGATTCATGTTGCTGAGTTTGTATCTGAGTCCATCATGCCAGACTGAGTTGAATGCCTTTTCGACGTCTAGAAGTACGGCTGCAGTAATCCATTTTTAGCTCAACTTGACAAAGTCAAGCTGAGCTATTGCCATCACTTCTCGTCCGTCGGCGTACGTACGTACGTACGTACGTACGTATGTACGTACGTTAGTATGTTAGTACGTTAGTACGTACGTCCACAATTTCCTTTGGCACACCTCACAGGTCGCATTTATGATCAGATTACTTTGAAACTTGGCATGCTTGTTTGGGGTGACCTCTAGATGGGAGCTATCGATTTTCTTCAATTTCCGTCAAAAAATGTTGCCGCGGCCAACGTTCTTAGAACTTAGTTTAGTCAAACCACAATATTTCCCTTTGGCACACCCTACAGGGTACATTTATGATTTGATTGCTTTGAAACCTGGTATGCTTATTTAGGGTGACGTCTAGATGGGAGCTATCGATTTTCTTCAATTTCTGGCAAAAAATGTTGCCACGGCCAATGTTCGTAGAACTTAGTTTAGTCAGACCTCAATATTTCCCTTTGGCACACCCTACAGGGCACATTTATGATCAGATTGCTTTGAAACCTGGTATGCTTGTTTGGGGAGACCTCTAGATGGGTGCTATCGATTTTCTTCAATTTCTGTCAAAAAATGTTGCCGCGGCCAACGTTCTTAGAACTTAGTTTAGTTAGAAGACTCAATATTTCCCTTTGGCACACCCTACAGGCTACATTTATGATCGGATTGCTTTGAAACCTGGCATGCTTGTTTGGGGTGACCTCTAGATGGGAGCTATCTATTTTCTTCAATTTCCGTCAAAAAATGTTGCCGCGGCCAACGTTCTTAGAACTTACTTTAGTCAAACCACAATATTTCCCTTTGGCACACCCTACAGGGCACATTTATGACTTGATTGCTTTGAAACCTGGTATGCTTATTTAGGGTGACCTCTAGATGCGAGCTATCGATTTTCTTCAATTTCCGGCAAAAAATGTTGCCATGGCCAACGTTCGTAGAACTTAGTTTAGTCAGACCTCAATATTTTCCTTTGGCACACCCTACAGGGCCCATTTATGATCAGATTGCTTTGAAACCTGGTATGCTTGTTTGGGGAGACCTCTAGATGGGAGCTATCGATATTCTGCAATTTCTGTCAAAAAATGTTGCCGCGGCCAACGTTCTTAGAACTTAGTTTAGTCAGAAGACTCAATATTTCCCTTAGGCACACCCTACAGGGTACGGATTGCTTTGAAACCTGACATGCCTGTTTGGGGTGACCTCTAGATGGGAGCTATCGATTTTCTTCAATTTCCGTCAAAAAATGTTGCCGCGGCGAACGTTTTTAGAACTCAGTTTAGTCAGACCACAATATTTCCCTTTGGCACACCCTACAGGGCACATTTATGATTTGATTGCTTTGAAACCTGATATACTTGTTTGGGGAGACCTCTAGATGAGAGCTATCGATTTTCTTCAATTTCGGTCAAAAAATGTTGCCGCGGCCAACATTCTTAGAACTCAGTTTAGTCAGACCACAATATTTCCCTTTGGCTTACCCTACAGGGCACATTTATGATTAGATTGCTTTGAAACCTGGTATGCTTATTTACGGTGACCTCTAGATGGGAGCTTTCGATTTTCTTCCAATTTCCGTCAAAAAATGTTGCCACGGCCAACTTTCTTAGAATTTAGTCTAGTCAGACCACAATATTTCCCTTTTACACACCCTACAGGGCACATTTATGATCGGATTGCTTTGAAACCTGGCATGCTTGTTTGGGGAGGCCTCTAGATGGGAGCTATTGATTTTCTTCGGTTTCTGTCAAAACATGTTGCCACTGGCAAAAAAAATGACATTGGTACCAATGATCTTCACTTTTGCCATTTCATTTATAACTTACCAAGTTCAAGTTTGTCAAGTTGAGCTACAGTGTCATTGACACTTTCATTTTGCTTGTCCTAGTCTGATGTCTTGGGCTAGTCGTGCTACGTGCTCGATGCCTTCTTTTCCCTTTCTGTAAGCTCTTTGCCATTTATTGAAGAAGTTTGTGTTCTCTAGGTGGTTTAGTAATCTGTCGTTCAGTGTTTTTTCAAATAATTTGCCGATACAGGAAAGTAGGCTAATTGGTCTGTGATTTGTTGGTACTTTTTCGTCTTTGTTGGCCTTTGGTATCATTTTCCCGACTGCATTTTTCCAGGATTGTGGGAAGTATCCTAGTTGTAGGCATCTGTTGAAGACTGTTGCTAGTTTGTCGAAGAATTTAGTCGGTGCTTGTTTCAGTATGGCGTATCCGATGCCGTCTTCGCCTGGTGCCGAGTTATTTTTGCATGATTTTAGTTGGTGTCTAATTTCGTTTGCTGTGAAGTCTTGTACTAGGTCATGGCTGTCTGTGTCCTCATTGGTGTCATCTTGCAGCGGCTTGAAGAGTGCTTCATTTTCTTCCATGTATGTTTCAACGGTGGTCTTGAAGGTGTCATCGAATATTGGTCCGACGTGGGTATTATGGATTCTTTGGAGGCTGCAGGCGAAAACTTGTGCCTTTTCCGAGTCGCTTTCTGTCAGAGATCCATCAGGTTTGAGTAGAGGTTTTTCGGGTTTGGAAGGATCGTTGTTTGTGCTCCTGTTAATACTTTGAAAGTATTCCAGAATTCTTTATCAAGTTTCTGTTCTCCTAGTTTTTCAGTGATATTTTGCCAAGCGTTTTCTTTTTCTTGTCTGATAGCTTCTTTAACTTGTTTGTTGAGTGTGTTGTACAAGTTTCTGAATTCTTCTTGATTACGGTGTTTCTGGTGCAGTCAATGTGTTTTTCGTTTAATTTTAATCAGCTGTAGAGTTCTGGCAGATACTCTCCAGGCTTTTTTCTTGTTTTTTTGTGGTGGACATGCTTCATCCAGTGCTGATAGGGTGGCTACTTGGAGTCTCTCGATGTTTTCATCAATTTCTTTTATAGTCTGGATTTTGTCGTCGTCAATTTGTTCTGTGAGTAGATCTCGAAAACTGTTCCAGTCTGCTTTGTGAAGATTTCGTCTCCAGGTTGGTGGGTGTGTTTTGGGTGAGTCACTTCCCATCTTGATGTGGAGTGGGAGATGGTCGCTGCTGATATCTTCTCCTACGTAGCACTCTGTGATTTTGTTTGCGAGTGTTGGTGTTGTGAGAGCAAGATCCAGGATATCCCAGTCCTTTGCTCTGTCGCTGTAGTGAGTTGGTTCTGTTTCGTTGTTGTGGATCATTAAGTTTAGTTCATCTGTGATGTCTAGTAGTATCTGTCCGTTGTTATTTGTTTTACGGCACCCAAAGGATTCGTGAGTTGCATTGAAGTCTCCTAAGAACAGGCAATGTCTGAAGTTGTTTGTGAAGTGCCTGAAGATGTTTTCGTTGAGCTGATTGTTTGGAGGGTTGTAGGTGGAAACTAGAGTTGTTTTCATTTCTTCTATTGTTATTTCGATGGCTAGGGTTTCGCTGTCAAGTCGACTTGTGTCTATGATTCTGTGTTTAATGTTTTTGCGGATTAGGATTGCTACACCTCCTCCATGTGAATTTCGGTCGCGTCTAACTATTATGTAGTTCGTGAAGTTGACTTTTTTCTGCGGATTGATCCTGGTTTCATTGATACAGATAATGTCTGGATTCTCGTCGCTGATGTATTCTTGTAGTTGTTGTTGTTTTGCCATTAATCCGTTAATATTGATGTGAATGATGTGGGTAGTGACATTACGAGTTCTAACAGGCAGATTTGACACTTGGTGTGGACCAATGTGAGAGGTGTTAATTCCTCCCTGAGAGGTACTACCACTACCAGGTGTTAATTGCTTGTGGAACTTGTTTTGTTGTGTGATTGTCACAGTTTGGCGATTTCGGTTTGGTGAAGTGTTGTCATTTGTGATTCTTGGTCTGTTGATTATTCTGGGTTGTTTTGATCTGGTTGTCTGTCTGGTTTCGCTGTTGTGATTATTATCCATAATTAGTAGGCTGGTGTTTGTTTAACGTAGTTTTTCTTCTTCTCTTGGTTGTTTGTTTTAGTGACTGAATGCTATGTTCTGTAATACATCTTTATGCAGTGTTGTTTTGTATATCTGGCTGATGTTTTCTGACACTTCTTTGCATACGTATTTTTTTATTTCTCTCGGGTCTTTTTCTTTATTTGTTAGCACTTTCGTAAGTGTTCTTGTGAGGACTAGGCCTAATTTAATACTGTCTTCTGGGTTTGTACCCTTTTTTACTGCACTGGCGAATGATAGTCTCGATGAAATCTTTTTCGTTATTTCTTCTCTTAGTATGGAGCATCCCTTGAATGTTGAGCTGTGGTTACCGTTGCAGTTAGCGCATATTTTTGTGGCAGCTGTACACTCTTTGTGGCTGTGTTCCCCTGAGCATGACTTGCATTTTGTTTTTTTCGTCGTTACAAAATTTCGCCGTGTGTCCAAACTTCTGGCAGTTATAGCATTGTGTGATGTGAGGTTCGGGTCTGTAGTCCTCTACTTTGTGGCACTTGTTGGATAGTCCAAGTTTAACCCCCTCTAAAAGTTTCTTCTTTAATGTGGCGGTGGGACAGCTTAGTTTGATTTTCCATGTCACTTGGTTCGTTGTGCTGCTCTTCATTCTGTTTGCCTTGACTCCCTGACCGATATCATCTTCTATTTCTCTTTCTGTGATTTCAGGGTTAACCCCACAGATCACAATGTAATTCTCTTTCTGGTCCTGGGTTGAATCCTTCCTCTGTAGGGGTGCTCGAAATATTGTGTTATTGTCTTTGAACTCTTTGATGTTTTTTGGACCGCCTTTTAGTAGAAAGTCTCTGGTTTTCTCGTCTCGTGGATAAGCCATTAGTGTGCCGGCCCTTGTGACACTAGTGTTGAATAAGTACTCAGAGTATCCTTCTCTGATCATTGCTGCCTTAAGTTTTATTGGATTGTTGAGATATGATTCTGGATACCTCTCAGCTACAAGCGTTAGCTTTCTTTTGCCATCTGTGTTCTGTGGTCTGCTAGAGTTGTGCGTCTGATTGCTGTCGCTTCTCTCTACATGTGCTCTCTTCTCTTCCCCCCTCAGTGGGCTGGTGTTTTTACGCTTTCCTGCCGTCCTCCATTCCAGGTTGTTTATCTCTTCTTCTCTTGTGTCTCTCGTGTCTTTCTCTCTAGCTGTCACGCTGTCACTCGGCACCTCCCTTATGGCTACGTTTGTAGATTCTTTCTGCGACGGAGCTGCTGTAGGTCTTGTAGATGCTGAAGGTCTTGGGGTTAATGCTGCTTCTGTTGATTCTGCTGTTTCCCGATGGACAGCGGCGCTGGCCACGCGCCTGCCTGCTGAAGCACCCTTTGGAGAGGATGGACTCTGGCTCTGAGCTTTCTTCTTTCCCTTGTTGTTGCTGCTACTTTTGTTGCCCTCATTCTTCCGGCTCTCATTCTGGCTGTTTTGAGTGTTCTGGTTGCTCGCGATGAAACCTGCTACTTGATGGGTCAGACTTGTTATGTCCCGCCGTAACTCTCTGTTAGCTTCTCTTTCCTCCCCCAAGCTGGTCAGTAGCTGGTCAACCTTTTCTCTCAGTTTCATGTTCTCTTCTTTTAATTCTCTGATTTCTCTTATCCCGGCGTACTCTACCTCCCTGAAATCCACTGAATTTGCGTCCTGAGAAGGGCCACTGCTTGCAGATGCAAGTGCAAAGTCAGCAAAATCAGAATCAAATGTGATTTCCATTGTTAAGCTAAGTTATGCGTTAATTGAAGTGGTAATCGAAGTGGTGGTTGAAGTGGTAAGGTGTGAAGGTGTTTTCACTATTCTATTCGTCAAGTAAACTCGTTGAATTGCCCTTAGGAGGTTCTTGCTTGAATTTGATGATCAGCTGAATGTAACCTCCATCAACATGAACAGTCCAGTTGATGGGTGAACTAGCATTCAGCACCAACAAAGTTTCTTTTGTCTGTTCTGGTAAAAAATCCATCTCTAATTAGATATTAATTAGGTACTGTGTCAAGTGTGTATGATCGCTTGGAGAAGATATGGTTGAACAGAAAATGATGATGTGTATGTTGTATAGTGTTTGCATTCCACTTTTATTGTACCAGATGCACTATCTGTCATTTTGTAATGGCTGAAAACTTGTGATTTGTTGTTTCTAGATGACATCTTTGACATTTCTAATGAGTAAATCAAGGGAGAGTGAGAAATTGAATTTCAGTAAACTTATTGTGCTTAGTGCCCAGGTAAACAGTGTAGTAAAAACAACAATATTTCTTTGAAGGTGAACACAAACAAGCTAGTGTCAATCTGTTGAACTTGTGAATTGTTTCTAGATGACATCTTAGGCTTTCCTGATGAGTAAATCAAGAGAGAATGAGAAATTTAATTTGAGTAAACTTACATATGCTTAGTGCCCAGGTAAATAGTTTAGTTAAAACCCAAATATTTATTTGATGGTGATCTATCCAAAATTGACTGGGACCTCTTCAGAAAAATAATTCAGGTTAAAATAAACAAAAACGACCCAATGAATACCTGCGAGCTCGAGCAAGCATGTACCAATCTCAGTGAAGTCATTAACAACACTCGTGATGAGATTTGTCCCAAACAGACAGTTAAGCCGCGGGCCAACAGAATAACTGAAACCACACTCCAAATAATAAAACAAAAAAGAAAGGCCTTCCGTGCATACAAATCAGAAAAACTTCCAACTAAAAAGGTCGAACTTAAAGCCGTGTATAATCACCTCCATGGCGAAGTTAAAAAAGCAATAGCAAACGATAATCGCATGAGATGGGAAAAAGCAACGGAAAATCTAAATGGACTCAGGGAGACTAAAAAGTTTTGGGATACTTTTAAAACCCTTACTGGACAAAAACATAAAGACGCCAACAGTAAGGCACTAAAGATCAACGATGGAACTATGGCCCTGGATGACAAGGCAAAGGCTAGCGCCTTTGCTGAGCTCCTTAAGAAATATCATCGTCCACATGAGGGCGATAGGTTTGATGACAAGTTCAAAGAAAAAGTAAACAAATTTGTTCAAGACAACAAGACAACGTTTAACGATGCCAACTTCAGCCAAACGCCCGAGGACGGGGATGGCCATGAACTCACAGAACCTATAAGCAAAGAAGAAGTGGCTAACACAATTAAAAAATGTAAGTCTTCTTCTTCCCCAGGAGGGGACGAGGTCTCATACAAAATCCTGAAACAATGTTCCAACACTTTTTTCGGTAGACTCACTAACCTCCTAAACTGCTGTCTCCCTAGTGGATACTTCCCAAAATGTTGGAAAGTAGCTACAGGAGTCATGATACCCAAACCCGACAAGGATTTGAGCAACCCAGCTAATTACCGCCCAATCAGCCTACTCAGCTGTATTGGAAAAATTTTTGAATGGATTCTCACGACTAGACTCCACAGCCATCTCGAATCAATCAGCTTTTTCAATAAGTGGCAAAGGGCATACAGGAGCCAAAGAGAGGGAATCGGGCATGTTTATAGACTGGTAGATTATATGAAAACGGCGTTCAGTCAAAATGAAATAGGAACCGCGCTATTACTCGACGTAGAAAAAGCGTTTGACTCTGTCTAGCACAATGGCATGAGATACAAACTAGCTAAAATGGGGCTACCTACCAAAATTCTAAGGATCATATCATCATTTTTATCTGATCGAAAAATCAAAGGGAGGGTCAACCGCGAAGTGTCAGCCGAGGTAAAACTCGAAGCGGGCACTCCACAGGGTTCGGTCCTCAGCCCGCTTCTATTTATAATATATGTGAATGACATTGACAAACTAGGGAAGAACCATGTTGAACTATCTCAATTCTCAGACGACAAAGAAATGTGGACGGCCAGTAAGTCTAGAAACATAATACAAAACCGCCTGCAGGATACCATCCATGACCTGCAAGACTGGTGCACCCTGTGGCGCATCAAGCTAAATGCCACGAAAACACAAAGAATCACATTCTATAAAAAACAAAGGAAAAAGCCTGTCCCTAATATTGAGCTTAAGCTTTACGATCATAAACTTGAAGCTAGTAATGAGGCAAAGTTTCTCGGATTCAACCTGGATAGCAGTCTCAATCTAAACAATCACATAAACTCAGTCACCATCAAAGCCACTAAACGCATCAATTTCCTGAAAATGATTAGAGGTAAAAATTGGGGAGCCAATAAAGAAATTCTCCTCAATCTTTACAAATCATATATACGCCCAGTACTAGAGTATGGGGCCATAATAACAAGTGACCTGAATAAAACCAACATTGAAAAACTACAACGGGTCCAAAATCATGCCTTGCACGTGGCTCTGCGCAAGCCCACGTGAACATCGATAAAACAACTTCACGAGATAGCAAAAATAGACACTATAGCAATGCGCTTAAAAGATCTTAAAAGCAAAACTCTAAATAGACTTCAAGACAGAGAATTAATAATAGAACTCAATGCGCATCACGTCCTCAATAGGAAAACTAAATAATCTGGGGCATGTCTATCGAAAGGGTTAAGGATTACATCATTGTGATGGGGTGAGCCAGGCATTCTGTGACCTAAATTTAGAACTGTCTGCGGGTGACACGATACGCACGAAAGCTTGCCTCTGTTACCAGTGGGAGTTGCAAACAGCGAGGAAAATCTCCACCTGCTGCCGGGTCTCCCCTCCCTGAGATATAAATCTCGGGGAAAAAATGCTGGCTTCCCCATCCAAAAGGACGGAAAAGTTGTAAATTAAAAACCGAACTGCTCTAATTTCCAGCTCTCTATCTTTTCTACCTCCTCTATCTCATCAGACACACGACCAAACTGAATGACAAACTATGAGGGATTGAAACAATCCTCAAGCAAAGATGTGCAGAAAACCTAACAAGACCAAGGCAAGGATTGAAACAATCTTGCCAGCAAACAGCCCTTTTAAGGGCTTTTTTTTTTTTTTTTTTTGTGGGTGGGGGGGGGGGGGGGGGAGGGGTGTTGGAGGTCATTTGGAATTCCCGAAGGATAAATAACCAGATACCTCAAAATCACATACGGCATCCTATCTCCCAGAAGGCTTGATGGATGACTCCCGGTTTTTTCAAACTAAACTGTTGGAGCTTTCTCCATTCCTTTTTTGTAACCGCTATGGTCATATACCGGGGCCGCTACCAAACCGGCATTGCTGTTTGGTTTTCTTTTTTCTTTTTCCCTAAAATTGCCATCGCACAACATTATATTCTGGCTCGCCACCATGGTGGGACTCAAACCTCTACCATCGCCAAGCTGGAACCGAATAGAGCCCACTCTCTAATAGTCTTAATGGCGTTGAGGGTCTGGTCTTTGACAATCTATCACTCCAATGCAAACTGCCGGGAATTCTAACCGCGTGCATACCCCTTCAGACCCCATCTGAGGCAATAGGAAAGCTAGGCCTGTATGATCCAAGAGCCAAGTGAAATAAAATAAGGCTAACCGGGTCGCAAGGGATTTGTAAATCCCACATCGTCCCTGCGCGCCTTCGGCGTGCTAAAACCTTTCATTCATTCATGGTGAGAAAAAAGAAGCTGATGTCAATCAGTCATTTATCTAACCATTGCCTTCATAATGAATCCACATCACATCTGATGATCTGCAAGGAAACATTATTTAAAAGTAAAGACAAAAAATCTATTATCAATGAGCCTTTGCAGTGAATTAATCTGTTGCAGTTAAAAATATTGTAACAAGTATAAAAAATAAGTATATTCTGTTATTAAATTTTTTAATTTAATGTTATCAAATTTTATTTTAATATATTGAAAAAAATCAGGCACTTCAGATGTACTAGTTTAATTCTTGACTATTCTCCAGAATTGATAATCACATTTTTTTTACCAAGTATTCTATATATTAAAAATAAAAGATTTCAAAACTTATTCAAAAGTAACAATAACAATAGATGAAGATAATGTAATCTTGTGTATTTAGCCTTCAGCATACCAATCTCTCTGAATACTGAAATTTAATGTAGCAGCTGTGAAGTTAATCAATCATTACACTCCTATCTGCATTATGGGAAAGTCTTGAATGTTGGAAATTTGATATTTTGGCACATACAGACTGACTTCATACTTAGCCATTCAAATCACTCAGACTGTCCACCATTATTAACACCAGTTAGTTAAGTTAACTGCACATGTACTTATTTTTGTCTCCCGCTTTTTGAAAAAAACGGGAGATATTAAATTCGGGGTGTCCTTCCATCCTTCTGTATTTTTCTTTTCCAGACTCTAACTTTTGTTACAGTGACTGGATTTCAATGAAATTTGGGTAGTAGTTCACTTTCATCAATTGTAGGTCCAAGTTTGACTTTGGGCATTTTCTGCATGTATTTAATTAGATTGCTGAAATTTGATTGGCTGATGGTTCCCAGACTCTAACTTTCCTTAAAATCAACTGATTTTGATGAAATTTCATATATGGTGGCTTCATCAGCAAGGCATGGTGTTCTTACATGCTTTAGGTCAGATTCTATGCATGGTTTTTCAAACACATTTTTCAATGTCTTTATTCTATCAGGTAACCTTGAATGCATAATACAGAACAATTGTGGTATAAAGTGTCTATCCAGAACTTGAAATGACCATCTCTACAGCCAGATAGAAAAAAAAGTTCATTGAATCATACATTATCATTTAAAATTGTTCTTTTTTGTTGAATTCATTTCCTTTTAGCCTATGTCACATATTGTATCCTTGTTATGAGTCTGGGTACACAGTGGCTGAGTGGTAGATTGCTGGACTTCTATGCTAGAGGTCCCGAGTTTGATCCCCGTCCGGGACAACCTGTGTTGTGTTCTGAGGCAGGGCACTTTATCCTGGTTGCCTACATGGGGGCATGATAATGCCGAGTACTAAGGCATACTGCATGCTGATGGTGCATGTCTTCAACCGTTGTAACCTTTCTAGAACGGAACTTGAACAGAGAATGCTGAGGAGCAGACAGTTTCTCGTCGATGCTCAGTGGTTCTCTCCGGGTACTTTGGCTTCCTCCACCCATAAAACTGTCACATTCACGATTAGACATTGTGCATAAGTATGTGACCTTAAAAAACCAATAAATAAAAAATAATGTTATGAATCTCTATTGTGGATAAATGCATTTTATCAGTCGCTGCCTGTCTGAGACAGTACAGTAGAACCTGTCTTGAGAGACCGCCCTTTGGACCACACAAAAGTGGTCTCTCAAGACAGGTGGTCTCTCATAACAGGTTTCAGGTTTTCAAATACAAGTTGATACCAGGCCACAGTGGTCTCTCAAGACAGGTGGTCTCCCATAGCAGGTCCATTATAGAGTAAAACCAATTGGTGCCTGGCAGATGTGGTCTCTCAAGACAGGTGGTCTCTCAAGACAGTGGTCTCTCAAGACAGGTTTTACTGTATTGAATTCATGATTGTTTTTGGGTGGCTCTGCTACTAAAACTTCTTCAAAAGGTGTACTTAGCACAAAGCTCAGTGCAACTTGTATTGAAAACATGATGTTCTGTTGTGTGTGACCAACTGGATTATAATAATAAAACTACAATGTTAATTTTCATTACACAGTTCAAAGTTTAACAGTGTTAATTATTAACTAAATGATAGAAATGTCTTTTTTATTGAAATCACATCACAAGATCGAAATTATTCTCAACTTCATCTGAATGTTATCATCAAAAGGTATCTGTAGCGAGTGATAGTAATTTCTTTTTTTTTGCCCACATGAAAGTGCCTTCAAAACACCTCTAGAATGCAGGAACCATCAACAGTGCAGAGTATTCTCTCAAAGTACTCAGTGACCTGTTCAGGGTTCAGGTTGAAAACAAATCCCTGGGAGAAAGTAAAAACTAATGACATCGTTGTGTCCATCTCGGAAACCAACAGGGAGTATAGCCATTTCAGTTGTCAAAAGTTAGCTTTAATAATTTCATACTTTTCTTTCAGGTGTTTATGCTGATCGATATAGTGTTTTAGTGTTGTATAGGTGTGATTTGTAACAAAAGATAGTTATATTAGTGTTTAGTTTAGTTTCTCTGTCGGATTTTAGTGACGTGTTCCCTATCTTCGCGCGGGTCATTTTCGGTGTTTTGTTTACGTTTTCGACCGCTTTCTTAAATTTTAAGTTCCTCTTTGTAATTTTGGCTATTGGTTATTGGATTCTGTATATTATTTGTAATCATGAATGGTAAGTGTACGACGGGTGTTCAGACGGAGGTAAGTATGGGTGTTAAGGGAGGTCTGAGGGAGGTGAGTCGAGGAGTGCAGGTGGGGGAGAGTGAGGATCCGGAGGCATGCAGACAGTGTAATATGAGGTATGGTGGTGGTCGGTCAATGGAGAGTAGTGGGGTATGCGCGAATTGCAGGGATATTTTACAGTTGTTAGAGAAGTGTGTTGGATTCGAG
This sequence comes from Pictodentalium vernedei, assembly GCA_031216915.1. Lineage (NCBI taxonomy): Eukaryota > Metazoa > Mollusca > Scaphopoda > Dentaliida > Dentaliidae > Pictodentalium > Pictodentalium vernedei. The sequence continues at coordinate 464,127,851 of CM062293.1, forward strand.
CGGGAGATTGCAGAGCTGAGAGGGAGGTTGGGGAGGGCCAGTGTATCTGGAGTTACCCCGTTGATGGTTACCTACGATGGTGAGGTGGAAGGTGGGTGGAAGGTCGTTGTGGACTCAAGGAGGAAACTGGGAAGCAGGAAACGTGGGGGAATAATGCTTGATGTGGGGGGTGTAACTGAGGAGGGGGGTTCTAGTAGGAAAATTCGGAAGGTGGCGTCAGGTCAGGGCTGCGTCGAGTCCGGAAGCCAGAGTCGGCGGAAGGCTGCTAAGGTTGCTAGGCAGTGTTTAGAAAACAGGTTTAGTGTTTTAGACTCTGATACCCCTGGGGACGAGAGTGAGGGGGAAAGTGTGGGGGGTGAGATGGTTGTTGATGGTAATAGGCCAGTTGGGGTAAGGAGGGCGGTCAAGAGAAAGAGGGGGCCAGGAGCTTGCAAAACGAGAGGAGGTGCAGATGATATAGGAACTGGGGCCAGAAGAAGAAAATTAGTTGTAGCGGGGAGCAGCATTGTACGTGGGATTGACAATGTAGTTTGTGGTCCTGATAGTTCCAATCGAACAGTCTTGTGCTTTCCGGGGGCGAAGGTGGAGGATCTCAGGGACCGGGTAGATGGCATTGTGGCAGGGTCAGGACCGGAACCGGTAGTGGTGGTCCATGTGGGGACCAACAATATCAGGGAGAGAAGGTCAGTAAGTTTGGTGGAGTTGTATAGAGGCTTAGTCGGCAAACTGCTAAATAGGAATGCAAGGGTAGTCATATCCGGGGTCCTTCCTGTCCTTGGAGGTGGGGACGAACGGAACTCAAGGATTTTGGTGCTAAATGAAGAGTTAGAGGACTACTGTGTTGATCTGGGAATTCCCTTTATCGACCATTGGGACATGTTCTGGGGCAATGGGAGCATGTACGGGCGTGACGGGCTGCATCTTAGCAGGGCGGGGAAACAGGTATTAGGGGATAAAATTCTACGGGTAGCAGAGCCTTTTTTGGGGAGGAGCGGGGTGGGAGGTCAGAGGCAAGTATAACTAGAGTGGACATAGGTGGGGTGAACAAGAGTGAGGGGGACAGAATAAGTTTACCAAGACTAGCACCAGAAAATAATGGGCCCAGTAGGCAGAAGCCAATGAACCTCGGTACCCTGAAAGTGGGTTATAGCAACATCCAGGGTCTCCACCGGAAAGTAAGTGAAATTGCTACATTGATCGAGGCAGAGGAGTTTGATGTCATGGGCTTAAGCGAGACGTGGGTGAGACACGAGGAACGGGTAGATCAAGTAAGCGGGTGTGTGTGGATAGGTGTAGGGCGAACAGAAGGCCAGAAAAAGGGGGAGGGGTAGGCATGTACATTAAAGAGGATTTAAAACCGTCGCTGATTACAGATCTGGAAGATATCATCACCTCGGCTGATGTGTCAAAAGAAATTGGATGGGTAAAGATCAGTCTGAGAAACAAAAGTATTGCCCTTGGGATTGTGTACTGTGCGGTGGAGGGAAGTAAACCCAAGTGGAATGACTCGATATACTCAACACTAAGGTCCAATATCACTGAACTAGAAAACAGGGGGCTCGGTATAATTCTGATGGGCGACTTTAATGGACACATAGGTGACAAGGAAGAAGGCATAGAGGGTGGGGACAAGAAAGTCAACAGGAATGGAAGGAAGCTGTTGAACTTCACAAATGAGCTCGGTCTGAAGATTCTGAACAGGGATGCTAGATGTAAGGGGAAATGGACCTGGGAGAGAAACGACAGAAAATCAATAATTGACTACATTCTCACAGATATGAATTTATGGAGGGAGGTGATAAGGGTAGAAGTGGATGACAAGGGCAAAATGGAGTTGGATAGTGATCACAACTTGATTACAGTGACGATGAAGGCCAAAAACCCAGAGAAAAGGAAAGGAAGCTTCAAGGAGATTTGGGAACTTAAAAAGGATGCCGACTGGGCGAAGTTCGAAGAAAAACTGAAACCAAAGCTTGCAGCCGTACACAAGGGGGGTAGTGTCCAGAAGATGGCCGATGCCATAGTTGCGAGCCTAGTGGAGGCAGGGAAGGAAAGTGTAGGAAAGATTAGGGTGCCAACACGGGAACTTGGGTATACAGTGAATGAAGAAATGAAAAGGGCCATAAAGGTTAGAAAAGCTAAATGTGCTGCATACAGGAGAAGTAGAAAACTTAAGGGGGTGGAAAGCAATGAGGCCATGGTAGCAAAGAAAGATTACCAACAAGCACGAAATAAAGTAAACAAGATTAAAGATGACAACCAGAGAGTGCGAAATAGCAGTCTTATTAGGACGATAAGAATGACATGGGGGTCGAGTTCGAGCGTATTTTGGAAATGGGTGAACAAACGTAACAAAGGGAATAACCAACAGAGCATTAAAGTAGATGGCAGAGTTACAAAAGAGCGAGATCAAATCGCATTAGAACTAGTCAAGCACTGGGAAAAGGTAAACGATAAGCGATGGGGCATGGGGAACCCACCGGAGTGTCCGAACCAGGTCGAGGAAAATCTCTCGGACTTTGTGTGCAGCGAAATCAAAACTGAGGAGGTGCGAAGGGTGATTTCAAAATTGAGGAATGGAAAAGTGGGAGGGGTGGATGAAATTCCTAACGAGCTTATCAAAAAAGGGGGAGAGGAACTCTTGGAAAGCCTAACTGCCCTATTCAATTTAGCCATAGAAAAACAAGAGGTCCCAAAGGAGTGGAGGGAAAGTAAAGTGACATTTTTTCACAAAAAGCGGGAAAAAGACGTCTTGGATAACTATCGAGGGATCTCTGTCAGCAGCAACATTGGAAAAGTCTTTTGTAAAGTCCTGTATGGGAGATTAGAGGAGGTGATTGAGGAGAAGGGTTTTTTGGGACAAATCCAGAATGGCTTCAGGAAGGGAAGGAGAGTCACTGACCATCTTTTCACGCTATCCCAAATGATAGAATCCGCGAAAGCAAAAAAGAAAAAGATGTTCATGGCCTTTTTGGATGTTAAAAAGGCATACGATAGAGTATGGAGGGAGGGTATGTGGCGCAAGCTGGAGGCTCTGGGCTTGGGGTACGAGTTTGTTGAGATTATGAAAGCATTATATAAAGATGTACAGAGTGAACTTAGCCTGGGTAACATTACAACAAAACGTGTGCCTATGGAGATAGGCCTAAAACAGGGGTGTATCCTTTCGCCAATTCTTTTTGCATTGTACATCAAAGGTTTAGGAGATGAACTCCTGCATAGCGACGAGGGGGTGACAGTTGGTGACTTGAAGAGCCCAGGGCTATTTTTTGCAGACGATATGGTGCTAGTGTCAGAAAGCGAAGAGGGGTTAGAGAAGACGCTGGGAATTGTTGGGGAATATGGGAGCAAATGGAGACTCAAACTTAATGAAAGCAAGAGCAAAGTTATACCCATGGGCCACAAAGTGGACCCCACTCGAAGGTGGAGAGTGGGGGAGTTCTGCATTCCGGAAGGTAGCAGTAGACTTCTTAGTGTAGGAGAGACTAGTGACTATGAATACCTGGGGGTAATTATAAACATCACAGGAAGAGGCATCTACCGAAACCACACAAATAAATTGATTCTGAAGGGGAAGCGAATCCTTAACCAAATGAAACTTATAGGGAGAAACAGTTTCAATAAGGTTTTCGTGGCGAAAACCATTTGGGAAATGGTGGGTCTGCCTAGTATAACATACGGTACGGAAGGTATACCCCTAAACCAGACAGCTGTTAAGAGCTTGGAAATCCTGCAGAACGATGCAGGCCGATGGATAACAGGCTCGAGTAATGCCGCAGCACTAGAAGCAATCAGGGGCGAGCTTGGGTGGATGAGGATCAAGGACAGGATAGACCTATTGAAACTTGGTTATCTTAATTATTTGGTAAATCTCCCCGATAGCCGATGGTGTAAAGTAATGTTCCTGAGAACTTTCAACTCAAATATCAAGACGGGGTGGATGGTCCAAGTGAGGGAGCTAGTAGAAAACTACTCAATGGAGATCTCGGACCTTGACGTTGGGGCAAACCAGGGCAAAAAGATCGTCAGAGAAAGGGTCATGGAGGATTGTAACCGTAATTGGCGAGAGGGGGTCAAATCAAAGAGATCTTTGGGTGGCCTGCGTGACAAAGAGAAGCCTGGTTTTGAAGAGTACCTTGATGGCACCTTTGGGGGGTCACTGTTGTTCAAGCTGAGGTCGCGGTCCCTGGAGCTGAAGGGAAAAATTGGGAAACACAGTGAAAAGGAGTGCCAGATGTGTAACGTGGGCTTGGTGGAGACCCTGGAACACTTTCTTATAGAATGCCCAAAATACCAGTCTAAAAGAACAAGATTTACGGGGAGTATAATGGAGAAGTGGGATGGGAGAATGAAGGACATGTGGTTAGGGGGCGACTCAAAGGAGAGGGTTAATATACTAATCGAAGAGATTGGGAAGAATGGGGCAAGGGATGTCATCAAGCAGTTCGTCTCCGAGTGTTGGGAGGAGAGAAGTAGCACGGGAATAGGGGGAGGCAGTTGGTAGAACATGGGTAACCAAGGCCTTCTCATACGAGAACCGCGACAAATCAGCGGCCGGCCGAAGTGTTGTTATTATTATTATTATCATAGTTAGTTCCCTGTGTGACTCAAAAAAGTGAAGCATTGAACTTGAATAAAATTGGAAAAATGGAGTCAATCTTAAAAGATCTGTTATTTTAAGAAAAAAGTGTCTTTTTTCAAGTTTTCCAAATCAGGAACTGCCCTAAGATGCGAAGAAATTGCTGCTGTTAATGTAAAATTCAATTTTTTTAACTGTGGTTTGTTTGGTAGGTCTTGCATTGCCAAGATGAGTCCAAAATAAGGGAATTGAAAGGTATGAGCTGCAGTACTATTCAAACAGGAAATGGTTTAATTTTTTGGAAGCTTAACACCTAAGCCCCTTGAGTAAACATGTTGGGTAACCAATGTGGTTACCATGATAAATGTTGGGAACGGTCAACTTGGTTAGTAATTGTTACCAAGCTGAAATCCCAGTGATTATGCAAAATGTGAAGGCATGATTCCCTGACATCCGAACTGAACCTCACATGCTTCATCACATGCTGCATCACAAGCTGACATATCTTTGGGGGTTGGATTTTAACATTAGACTCTGTTAATTGTGAATGCTATGAGGGACAATAAGGGTATCTTGCTTTCAAACTGAACTGTTTGCCAATATACAAGTATACTGCGATATTGTTTTCAATATATTGTTTTCAATACATTGATGCATTGTCATCAGTTTTAATGTTCAAATCCAGTGCAACCCAAGTGTTAGCTGCAGTGTCATTGAATTTAGGAAAAAATGACACAGTAAAAAGTTGTACACAAAAATAATGGCAGAGCATGTTTGTCACTTTTTGAAAGGAAGGAAAAAATGGCACAATGGGGTAGGGAGAAATGGCCAATCCTTGAAATGAGCAATCTGTCATTTACAGAATGAGGTCCCCAGAGGGTGAATTTGCTGATGCTATCTCACACAAAGGGACAGTGCATTCCCTGGGTACCTGTTTCTGTTAGGCTTGAGACTGATTCAGATTGGGGTTCACAGTGGGTAAATTTAGTGATGCCACCCTACTGTGCTGGGTAGCATCACTAAATTCACTGTCTGGGACCGCATTCTGCAGATGGCAATCTCCTTATTTCCAGGCTTGTAACTGACACATTGAAAAAGAGCGATGGCAAATATGTCACGTTTGTGAGAATGGGGGAAAAATATGTGTTCAACAGGGTTTTTAACCTTTTACCTAACATGAAAGGAGATGACACTTGCAAACAAAATTCTTGAATAACAATTTTTTTATTTTGGGCGTCAAAAGCATATCTTACGAGCCCTCATTGGAACAAGCTTATTCCAATAAGGGGTCATAAGCTATGTTTATAAGACAAAAAAATAATGATACTTTACTGGTGATTTTTGTGAATGGAGCGGGCCCATTTGGGCTGTTATGTTGGGTAAAGGGTTAACAAATAATAAAATTGATAATGTTTGACAATACATGAACTTTATTTAACTCTGTTATTTTTCAAGGTGAATACATTGCAAATATGTTGAATATGAATACTTTTAAATTTTATGAATACAAATACACTAATTCCAAATGTATTTAAATATGAATACTTTACAATGTATTCATGAATACAAATATGAATACTTGAATACTTTTCAAATTATTTCTTCAAAATGGATGATAATAAATTAAATTGAAAAAACCTAGAATACCTTGTAACATTGACAATAACATCATACAAATTTCAATGTCTGTGCAACCAGCTCTCCAAGCCAGTTCCAATGACATCCATGTACATGAAAATTTGAAAAAATAGAACATTTTGTCCTAAACACTTTGTTGGATAAAGGGTTAACTTAGTTTACATACATTTAATCAATTGTTCAATTACTGTGCTGCTGGGATTAAATTGTAAATTAACCACAATAATATTTTGGCTTTACCTAAAACATGGCCAATGGTCCATTATTGCAACAAGCTCATCATCCAATAATAATTTTTTAGTTCAGAACACTGTATTGGTTAAATCAAGGGTTAACTGGCTCATCAAGCCAGTCCTAATTTTTGTATAAAGGGTTGACTGAGTTTATACAATTAATTATCAATTACTGTACTTCTGGCATTTAGTTGTGATTTAACCACAATAATATTTCGACTTTACCTGAAACATAGCCTTTGGTCCTTTATTGCAACAAGCTCATCATCCAATAATAATTTTTTAGTTCAGAACACTGTATTGGTTAAATCAAGGGTTAACGATGTTTACATTTAACTAATTACACAATTACTTTATTGTTGGAATGACATTGTAATTTAGCCATGAATTTCAGCTCTGTCAGTCTACATCTTATTTCTACTAGTACTGTAGAAAAATATGAGATTAGTGTTAATTGAATATTGGAGTTGTTGAACTTGTTGGGGTCTGCATTATTTTGGGTGGTCTAAATTTGTTATGCAAAATTTGTTTTATTACAAATTATTGGAGAGTGCACAAAGGCTCTCTCCAATAATTTGTAACAGAACAAACTTATAGAAACAAAATTTTATTTACATTTGACTGAATAGGAAACATGGGCGCAGAAAGTTTTTGCTCTGGTGCCCTCATGTTTTTTGAATGCCCTGATAGTGGCTTCTAGCTTATTTAGCTTATTTAAAAATCTACAGTCACTATATTGGCCAGGCTTAGATCCTTTGTCCTAAGAACAATCTGCACAATTACAATGCTCAGTTTACAATGAAACAATATGGAACTGATATGTATGTTGTAGCAAATCAAATATTTTTTGTGTGCCGAGGCCACGCAGTAATGCGGTGGGACAAGCCCCTTCGACCCACAATGACTGTATCATTAGTTTCCTGCAATCTGTCTGGGCACACTAAAGGAGGAGAATGTTTGTTGATTTAGGATGACTCTAGAATATACTGATGGAATTGCTGGTTTCTTATTTTGTGGTAGTTCAGTTGTCTTCTTGTAAAGTGGTTTAGACACATGTTCTGTATGTCTTCAGGGAGGTGTGTTTTGACATAGGCGATATATGATTTTACTGTGCCGATGCTGTTCATCTTAATTTCACCGTATTCTGCTCTAAACCAGCTGTCAGCCAGTTCTGTGAACTCTTCCCATGGCATGCTCTGGAAGTCCAGAGGTTGTTCCATTTCCTCCTTGGCTTCTGGGAGGGTGGACTCATTGGAGTAAAGGCTGGTTTGGTCTGAACTGATCGATGACCCATAATGGCTGGATTGGTCTGAACTGATCAGAGACCCAGGTCCAGATTGGTTGACCTCCATCTCATTTTCTACTTCCTCCTCCTTCTCTTTGCCTTCCGTCCTCTTTGGTAAAGAGGAGTGGATTGGCAAAAGTGGGGAAGGTGGTGGTGGCAGTGAGACAGTTGCCACCCTCTCCTCCCGCTTCTCTGTCTCAGTTCTTCTTTTCTCCAACCATGCTTCCTTTCGTCTTGCATCCCGGTGTATGGTGGATGGAGTCTTCTTCCTTTTCTTCTGGCTTTTTTCTGGAATTCCAACCTTTCCTGGCATGGTGTCAGTGGTTTTTCCTGTACTAGGGTGTGGACCAGTGTGGGACCGGGTCCCATGAAAGGTACTACCACTGCCCTTAGGAGGTTCTTGCTTGAATTTGATGATCAGCTGAATGTAACCTCCATCAACATGAACAGTCCAGTTGATGGGTGAACTAGCATTCAGCACCAACAAAGTTTCTTTTGTCTGTTCTGGTAAAAAATCCATCTCTAATTAGATGTTAATTAGGTACTGTGTCAAGTTTGTATGATCACTTGGAGAAGATATGGTTGAACAGAAAATGATGATGTGTATGTTGTATAGTGTTTGCATTCCACTTTTATTGTACCAGATGCACTATCTGTCATTTTGTAATGGCTAAAAACTTGTGATTTGTTGTTTCTAGATGACATCTTTGACATTTCTAATGAGTAAATCAAGGGAGAGTGATAAACTGAATTTCAGTAAACTTATTATGCTTAGTGCCCAGGTAAACAGAGTGGTAAAAACAACAATATTTCCTTGAAGGTGAACACAAAACAAGCTAGTGTCAATCTGTTAAACTTGTGAATTGTTTCTAGATGACATCTTAGACATTCCTGTTGAGTAAATCAAGAGAGAATGAGAAATTTAATTTGAGTAAACCTACATATGCTTAGTGCCCAGGTAAATAGTGTAGTTAAAACAACAATATTTATTTGAAGGTGAGAAAAAAGAAGCTGATGTCAATCAGTCATTTATCTAAACATTGTCTTCATAATGAATCCACATCACATCTGCAAGGAAACATTATTTGAAAGTAAAGACAAAAAATCTATTATCAATGAACCTTTGCAGTGAATTAATCTGCTGCAGTTAAAACTATTTTAACAAATATAAAAGAATAAGTATATTCTATTATTAAATTTTTTAATTTAATGTTAACAAATTTTATTTTAATATATTGAAAAAAATCAGGCACTTCAGATGTACTAGTTTAATTCTTGACTATTCTCCAGAATTGATAATCACATTTTTTTTTTTTTACCAAGTACTCCATATATTAAAAACAAAAGATTTCAAAACTTATTCAAAACACCAAAAGTAACAATAACAATAGATGGAGATAATGTAATCTTGTGTATTTAGCCTTCAGCACACTGATCTCTCTGAATACTGAAATTTAATGTAGCAGCTGTGAAGTTAATCAATCATTACACTCCTATCTGCATTATGGGAAAGTTTTGAATGTTGGAAATTTGATATTTATGCACATACAGACTGACTTCATACTTAGCCATTCAAATCACTCAGACTGTTTCTGAAAAATCCGGTGGTTAATGCAAATTCTTTCTCTACACCCGTCGACTTCTATTTGCATTGGATGAAGGGTCAATCCGGTGTATGAAGATAGGGAGATCACAGGTTACGATATGTGAGATGATCTACTTATATATACCACCACAAATATTCAAGCAGATATTGAAACCACGGCTATTAGTATAAGTAAAATGCATGTTGAAGTCTCCCCTAGAACTTCATGAGTTCGTATGCAACTCTTCTATTCTGTCATAAATATAAGAGTTGGTTGAATGAACATTTGCTGAAATAGAGCTGTTTTCTTAGAGTTTTTTGGAGAGTGTTCATGGGCACTCTACAGGTACTGTCCCAACAGATATTGCAATCATGATCATTCATATTAGGGCAATAGAAGTTTCCCATAGTATTTCAGTTTTCTATACATATTATGTTGGTTTGAGTGAATTTAAGTGTGAATGAATACATATTCAAACAGATATTGGAACCATGACCTTTGATATAAGTGTAATAAATGCAGAAGCCTCCTCCACTATTTCAGTACCTAGGCACACAATGTGGAGTTGCTTAATGCCCATTATCTGGCCAGTAGTTAGTTAATGATAATATATTTACCTTCTCTGAGAATTTTATGAGGAAGATATGGAACTTTCAATGCCATTATAAACCAATGGCATTTTATGTTGTTTGAGTGACGGTTTTTTGATATGGAACTGTTGCCTTATTGTTCACTGGAGAGTGTTCATGGGCACTCTCTAGCGTACTGTGAATGAACAGATTTTCAGCAGTAGTTACATGTTACGATAATTTACTTATCTCGTCCAGAAATTTTATGAGATAACTCTTCTGCGCTATCAAAATGCAATTAGAAAATTTTATTGGTAGGATGATACTTGTTGAGTGGTTTCTGATGTTCAAGATTGGTGGTCTAATTTAGTTATCCCAAATAGGATTGGTTGCGAATTGTTGGAGGGTGCCCACAATCACTCTCCAATGGTTTATAGTAGAACATATTTATATAAACAAAATTGTATTTTGTGTTCAACTGAAAATGAAATACGGACAAGGAGGTTATTGGCTTTTGCTTTGGTGCCCACATTTTCCTTCTTTTGTTTTCTCCATTTTTTTTTTTTTCAATGGCCACCAAAACCCATCGTTATGTGAATGTATGAATGTTTTGTAAGAAACATTAACATCATTAATTTTCTATCTGATACTGCATCACCTAAATACCATTTTTCGTTTCAATGAAACGACATCCATCAATTATTTTAAATTTCATTTTGTTTTTCTGTTTAAAATGTTTTTGCACGAAAACTGATCTGAGAAATGTACCACTTTCGTCTCACATTAGAATTCAAATCTTGAAAGACTAATTCTTGCAAACTCGTATTACATGTGTACCGATGGTACAAAATGGATGACGATATATCGACTTATCGCGTGAGAATTGGGCTTTTCAGGGGTGGAGGCCGACAAAAATCCACTTTGAATCGCGATGACTTTCTTCTTGTGATGCTTCTATGCACGGTTGGAGTTCGAGGTTTAAGCATAATGATTTTTATGCATTTGTTTACAAGTGGAGATATCGAAGTTAATCCTGGAGAAATAAAGATTGTGCACATCAGTGTTAGAGGTCTCCGCAACAAAACTGATATGATAAGCGCTGAATTAGGAAATTATGATATCATTTCTGTTTCGGAAACTTTGTTGACAAATACCGTTCAAAATAATGATATTCAAATACAAGGCTACCATTACCCACCTATTCGTATGGACAGAGGGGAGGGACTAGGGGGAGGAGTAGCCGTCTATATTAAGTCTGACATAGTTTGGAAACGTCGGCGTGATCTTGAAATCCCAGGCTTAGAATTAATCTGGACAGAAATTCGAAGTCAAAACCAGAAATTTATACTCAGAGTTGTATACAGGCCCCCAACTGGCAATAATTATTATTGGAGTCTTATTGATGAATCTATCCAAAGAGCAAGAAATGACATGTCGCAGAAATGTGTGATAGTCGGAGATTTCAACCTTGACTGTCTCAAGAATACTCACCCAAGGATCAGGTAGCTGGAAAACGACTACAGCCTATCTCAAATTGTCAAAGACCCCACGCGAGTAACTGAACGCTCCTGCAGTCTGCTTGATCTAATTTTAGTATCGTGCCCAACTCTAGTTGGAAATTGTTCTGTTATTCCTCCCTTTTGTAGTGACCACCATGCTACTGCTGTTACGTTAAAATTCACAAAGAGTAAAATTGCCTGTTTTAAGAGACAAATTTGGGATTATAGTAATATGGATATAGACGGATTACAGGCACATTTTGCACAAACTACGTGGGAAGACTTTTTCACGGAAAATTTAAATGAAACCACAGAGAGCTTTACATCATATATCATTGAATCAGCTAAAAACTACATACCAAATAAAACCATTGAAGTACGACCGAAAGATAAAGCTTGGATGAATTCAACGATCCGTAAAATGATGAGAGTGCGTGATCGATCACACAGAATAGCTAAGCAGACAAATAGGGCCGAAGACTGGGCTAGATTTAGGCATGATAGAAATGAAACTATATCACTCATACGGGCAGCCAAAGCAGAATACGATCTTAAAACTGAAACCTATGTATCAACTCGAAACTTTGGCAGTAAACACTGGTGGAGGACACTGAAATCATTCTCTAAAGAGCACAATGTTTCGCATGAATTTTTCCCGCCACTCGAAGAAGATGGGGAAATAATTAGCGATGCAACCTCGATTGCAGACTTACTAAATACGTATTTTGTTGATCAAGCTAACTCTGTCGATGACAAGGAACTACCACCCATCCCACGTTGTGAAATGAGCCTGGAATCCATAGTAATCTCTGAAGAAGAAGTAATGTCAGTTATTAGTAAGTTAGATCCCCAGAAAGCTAGCGGACCAGATTTAATTAATAACAGAATCATTAAGGCATGTGCTCAACAGTTAGCTTTCCCTGTGACATATCTTTTTAATCTGTCTCTATCACGTAATGAGTTCCCAAGTTTATGGAAGAAAGCCAGTGTTGTGCCTATCCATAAGAAATCATCAGTTAATGACAAGGTAAACTATCGGCCAGTCTCTTTGACAAGTTCTGTCAGTAAAATTCTGGAAAAAGTAATTTTTAGACACATTTTTTCTTTCTTGGTGGAAAACGAATTGTTAACACCCCTACAGTCAGGCTTCATTCCGGGTGACAGTACAATTTACCAATTAATAGATATTGAAAACTACATTGCTAGTAATATGGACAACAATAAAGAAGTCAGATTAGTATTCTGTGATATAAGTAAAGCATTCGATAGAGTATGGCATGACGGATTAATTCATAAATTAGACTCAATTGGAATAAGAGGTAACCTACTAGCATGGTTTAAAAGCTACCTAACAAACCTCTCACAGTATGTAGTTGTAAATGGGGAGAAATCCAAAAATCAAACCATTAAAGCTGGCGTGCCACAGGGATCCGTTTTAGGGCCCCTCCTGTTCAATATATACATAAATGATATTGTTAAAGATATTACTTCCAATATTAGACTTTATGCCGATGATACAACACTTTATCTGGTAATCGAAGATGCAAAATTAGCAGCAGAAGTTTTGAATAATGACCTGAGAAAAATTGCCCAGTGGTCTAAAACATGGCAGGTTATATTTAATCCACTAAAGACCGAATCGCTGTATATTTCAAATAGAGTAAATCGCACGCTTCGCCCCTATCTTTACCTCCTAGGTCAGCAAATAGAAGAGACGGACACTCATAAACATCTTGGGTTGATCTTTTCAAAAACAGGACAATGGGATTCACACATAGAGAGTCTTATAAGTAAAGTCAGCCCTATGATAAACTGTCTTAGAAGCCTAAAATACAGATTGTCCAGACAAGCATTGGAAACTCTATATCAATACTTCATTCTCCCGCTGTTTGATTATGCCGATGTTATATGGGATGGTTGCACGGAGACTAAATCAACACTCCTAGAAAATTTACACTTGGATGCTCTACGAACCATAATAGGGGTCACTAGGGGGACAAGTCATCAACTTATCTATAGAGAATCTGGTTTCATACCACTGAAAGAGCGTAGACGACGCCACAAATTAGTAGCGTTGTATAAGATTATGTTCACAAGCGTCCCAAACTACATTAGGCTGCTCATTCCGCAACCTGTATCAGAATTGACTTATTACTCGCTAAGATCTTCGAGCTTGTTAAGGGAAATTAAATGTAACACGAACAGGTTTTCTAACTCGTTTCTGCCATCAGTGGTAAAACTTTGGAACGGCTTAAGCACAGATCTGCAGAACTGTACTTCCGTAGATCATTTTAAGAAGAAACTTGCAATTAACGACAATGTCGTCCCTGGGTTTTATTATGTGGGTGGCAGAAAGGAACAAATTGTTCACACGAAGCTGCGGTTAAATTGTAGTGATTTAAACGGACATAAATTTGATAGGTTTATAAGTGATAATGCATCTTGTGGCTGCGGTCATGTATATGAAGACACTGAACACTATTTATTAATGTGTCCTCCATATGCAGAACAAAGAAATTCGCTTCTAATAAAATTGGGCCACGCCACTAATATCACTCTTATGCTATATGGGGATACGGAGAAAACTGCCTTGGAAAACGCCAGTATATTTAGTGCGGTTCAAGAATATATTAGGGAAACGATGAGATTCCAGTGACTGGTTTATTTCCAGTGGAAAAGAACCCTGACAATGACCTTTGCTGTATTGGGTGAGAGAGATTTTAGTGGGCCTATCATATAAATGAAAGTAGATTGCCTCCACACCCAATAGATAGGTAAATTATTTAAAGTAAATGGTGGGATATAGTATGGTACTTTCTCTTTCTTTCCACTTCATTGGATCAGTTTCTGTTTTATGTACAGTTGCACCTGCACCATTGTATTGTATTGTATTGTATTTCTCTGTAGGGTACGGCGTTAATATAGGCATTGCCTGTTCGCCAAACCCCATTTCATTGAGGAAATAAAAATATTGTTTAAAAAAAAAAAAAATAAATATATACCACCTGCTTGGGTAACTGATAAACTAGCAAGGGAGACGACTCACATAAGCTTTCCGCTTTCTGTCGAATCCCTTCTTTACATAGCAATCTAATTCTTCGTATATCTATGTTATTTTGTGTACTATTGTATTCCGTATTATGCTTTTTTTTACCATCCACTGTGTAATGTATACAGATAACAAATACAATTAAATATTGTTTAAACTAAATCACTCAGACTGTCCACCCTTCCACCCTTACTAACACCAGTTAGTTAAGTTAACTGCACATGTACTTATTTTTGTCTCCCACTTTTTGAAAAAAATGGGAGATATTAAATTTGGAGTGTCCTTTCATCCTTCCATCCTTCCGTATTTTTCGTTTCCAGACTCTAACTTTTGTTACAATGACCAGATTTCAATGAAATTTGGGTTGTAGTTCACTTTCATCAATTGTGGGGCCAAGTTCGACTATGGGCATTTTCTGCATATATTTAATTAGGTTGCTGAAATTTGATTGGCTGATGGTTTCCAGACTTTAACTTTCCTTAAAATCAACCGATTTTGATGAAATTTCATATATGGATTACTTTTATCAATACATAGGTCAAGTTGGAATGTGGGAAATTTTGTACCAAAAATCTGTCCGTTTACCTGTCCGTCTGCCCTGTGTGTCAACACACCTCGGACAAAAAGCCGTATTTATGAACCGATCTTCACAAAACTTCTTGGGTATCTTTGTTATCATTGTGAGACCAGAATATGTGTTTTGGTCCAAAATTGCATGGTGCCCCTAAAATGTGTCAACTTTGTTGGGAGAATGACTGTGTCTTCAATAGAATTTTATTAAAATGCTCATTGGTCCCTCCATGAATGCTGATAATTTAGGGGTGGGGGGACCATGAATTGATAAAACAACAACAACCCAAAAAGAAGTGCATTGAGTCCAAACTATAACTTCTGTTGGGTGGCCTGGTTGCCTCTCTGGGGATGGCGAAATTGTTATTAAGGGAATTGTTGGCATTGCTCACTTGAAAATAACAAATTAGCCCAATAACCTCTCAGAAAATGATGTCAGGTTTTTGTGTTATCAGTGTTAGAAAAGAGGACAGAGAGTTTAATATAGGTGACATACCATTCTTAAATATTATTGATGGTAACCTTTCCTAATGGGAGCATTTCCAATGGAAGTTTATTGATGGGAACTTTTCCTAATGGAAACTTTTCTAATGGGAAATTTATTGATAGGAACTTTTCCTAATGGGAACTTTTCCATGTACCCAAAGTACTAGTTTTATTTGTGAATTCTGCCATTTTATCCTACCCTCCCATTTTTAGCTCACCTACTTCTATTAGAAGTGGTGAGCTTATATGATGACCTCGGGCGTCGGCGTCTGGCGTGTCCAATATTGTAAGATTTAATGTTAAGGTTAATTTCTCAAAGATCAGTGGGCTCAGGCCTTTGATATTGCATATATAGGTTGTAGGGGTCTATCAGAACAGTATTTAACCCTGATACTATGACTTTTTTCCAAATTTCACCTAAAATTTTCTGCCAAAACTTGTTGTAAGAATTTGTGTTTAGGTGTTGTAAGAATTTGCGTTAAAGTCAGCTTTTGTGCAGATTGTGCTGCTTTAACTTCTCATTACTGTTGATTTTCATATTTCAATAACAACTGTAGGTATTAACCCTACTGTATGCAGAAATTTAATGGAAATTTTCTTTTTTTTCAGTCAAAATTTTCATGTTTTTCTCGAACTTAGTAAATTTTAAGTTGTAAAACTTTGTGTTTAGGTGAGTTGTTGTGTTTCTATGTGTCTTTCCAGGCGATTAATATTCTACACTTGGGTTACTGAACTCCATTGCAGTAATATTTAACCCTCATTACATGCATATTTGAGGAATTTGAGGCTGATTTTCTGCCAAAACTTGTAAGAATTAGCGTTTAAGTGTTGTAAGAATTTGCGTTAAAGTCAGCTTTTGTGCAGATTGTGGTGCCTTCACCTCTCATTACTGTTTATTTTCTCATTTCAATAACAACTGTAGGTATTAACCCGACTGTATGCAGAAATTTAACTGATTTCTTTTCTTTTTTTCAGTCACAATGTTCATGTTTTTCTCTGACTTACTCAATTTTAAGTTCTAAAAGTTTGTGTTAAGGTGAGTTCTGTTTCTATGTGTCTTTCCAGTCAATTGATATTGTACACATGGGTTACTGAACTACATTGCGGTAATGTTGCGCCCTCATTACATGCATATTTGAGGAATTTGAGGGGGATTTTTGGGACTTATATTCACTTTCTTTAAAAAAAAAATTTTTCAACTTTTTTTTTTATTTAATACTTCCTCATACTTGTTACTAGTAACATTAATGCTTATTTTAGTTGTTGATGTGATGTATTTTTGTTGGGACTTAATAATAATAACACTTTGGCCAGCCGCTGATTTGTCGCGGTTCTCGGAGGAGAAGGCCATGGTTACCCCTGTATGCCCAACTGCCTCCCTATTCCCATGCTTCTCCTCTCCTCCCAACACTCGGAGACGAACTGCTTGATGATATCCCTTGTCCCATTCTTCCCAATCTCTCCGATTAGTTTAAACAATATTTATTTCCAACCTCAGTGAGTACAGTATACAACATGGAGATGTTTGTGGATTCGACAGTAAGCCGTTGGCTTGTACAAGGTCGTTTCCACACCATTAATTAATTACCTCTAATATATTCGAGAAACAGCTATAAAATATGTTAAATCCAAACCAGTAAATAATTTACTAAGTAATAATACGGTTTGATATAGGTTGGAAACACATTTCTGAAATTCTGAAATTATAGAAAGAAGAAAAAGAGAAATAAAAGAGAAAACCAGAAATAGTAATCATTTAAGTACTGATAGGCTACAATTTGTAAAACGGCACACTCCACAGAACGGAAGACATGGCCTGAAATGACAACGGAGAATGGCTTGTGGTGGGTTACTTGGTTGGCAACATAGGCTGAGGGTATCACATTTGAATTTCAAAATTCGTTAAGATTAGGATTAAGTGCCCTGGGGCGTCGCGTGACGGTAATTGCATGGAGTGCATTGGATTCTCTTCGTCTTCATTGTGTGTTGTTTGTTATGCATCGGTTAAAGGGAGATTATTCGATGTTTCCTTGCCAATGTTGGAGATATGCTCAATAATACCACCTCAAACTCATGGCTCCGTAATTTGTGCATACCAAATGAATGAAGAACCGCCCCTGCAGCACGGTCATCACCTCCACTTCCCGCCTTCCAGGAGGGACGTGGGTAGTGGAGGCAATGGCTGAGGGTTTGGGACATTTAGCTCATGGTGAAGAAAAAATTAGTTCTTAATTAGACCCTGAGAAGCATAAAGGAAGATCACTGCGCGTAGGTAAAATACCGATATCCAAAAAGAAAACGAGGCAGTGAGTGAGAAATGATGAAAGGCCACGCTTCCGCTCTGAGCAGCACGTCGAAGTCTATGAATGCCGGATGTGTGACGATATCACATACTTGGCTGTATAGTCACATAAGGGCCTCGTCAGATAATCTGTAGAGAACGGACGACACGCTCATACCTCACAAAGTGAACATCCGTAACCGATAAGGTTAATGAAATGTAGCCGTACTTTAATGATAAGAATTATGGAGATAGAAGGAATGTCCTTTAGGGTGTGACATGTGGTCCTTCCCGCTTCCAGGACCCCGGTAGCAGTGCGTTCATATACCCATGCGTTCATGTACTCACGATCGATCCGATTAGCATATTAACACTCTCCCTTGAGTCTCCCCCTAACCACATGTCCTTCATTCTCCCATCCCACTTCCTCATTATACTCCCAGTGAATCTCATTCTTTTAGACTGATACTTTGGGCATTCTAGAAGAAAGTGTTCCAGGGTCTCCACCATGTCCAAGTTACACATCTGTCACTCCCTTTCACCATCTTTCCCAATTTTTCCCCTCAGCTCCAGGGATCGCGACCTCAGCTTGAACAACAGTGACCCCCCAAAGGTGCCATCAAGGTACTCTTCAAAACCTGGCTTCTCTTTATCACGCAGGCCACCCAAAGACCTCTTTGATTTGACCCCCTCTCACCAATTACGGTTACAATCCTCCATGACCCTTTCTCTGACGATTTTTTAGCTCAACTTGACAAAGTCAAGCTGAGCTATTGCCATCACTTCTCGTCCGTCGGCGTACATACGTACATACGTTAGTACGTTAGTATGTTAGTACGTTAGTATGTTAGTACGTTAGTATGTACGTCCACAATTTCCTTTGGCACACCTCACAGGTCGCATTTATAATAATAATAACTCTTTGGCCAGCCGCTGATTTGTCGCGGTCCTCATAAGAGAAGGCCATCATTCCCCCTGCACCCCACCCCCTCTTCCCCTCCTCTCCTCCCAGCATTCAGATATAAACTGCTTAATAGTGTCCCTCACTTCCTCTTTTTCAATTTCTTCAATAAGCATTCCTACCCTCTCCCTCGTGTCCCCCTTCAGCCATCTATCCTTTGTTTCTTCACCCCACTTCTGCATTATTCTTCCAGTAAATTTTATTCTATGAGGTATATACTGTGGGCATTCCAAGAGAAAATGTTCCAGGGTCTCCACTACTCCAGAGTGGCACATTTGGCATCCCTTTTCTCCATCTCTCCCAATTTTTCCTCGAAGCCCAGTGATCTTGATCTCAGTTTGAACAGCAGTGACCCTCCAAAGGTGCCATCTAGGTACTTCTCAAAAGCTGGCTTTTCTTTATATTGTAACCCCTGCAGTGATCTTTTCACGCTAACCCCTGCTCGCCAGTTTCGATTGCAATCTTCCATGACTCTCTCTTTGACAAACCTTTTGCCTTCTTTCATTCCTACTTTCTATAGAGTAATTGTCCATTAGTTCCCTCACATGTTTTGACCACCCCGTATCTATATTAGAATTCCAAATGGTATCGAGCATCAATTTGCACCACCGGTTGTCAGGCAGGTTTCTCAAGTAGTTAAAGTAACACAGTTTTCCCAAATCTACCCTGTCCTTGATTTTCATCCACCCAAGCTCCCCCCTTACTGCTTCCAAAGCTGCAGCATTATTCGACCCTGTTATCCATCTGCCGGCATCATTCTGAGTACTTTCCAACTTCTTAATAATGGTTTGGTTTAATGGAATCACGTCCGTGCCATACGTTATACTTGGTAAACCCACCCTTTCCCACAGTGTTTTCCCCACAAAGACCTTGTTGAAACTATTTTTCCCTAAAAGTTTTAGTTGGTTCAGAATTCTTTTCCCCTTCAGAATCAGTTTGGCTGAGTAATTTCTGTACACCCCTCTTCTCGTTATATTTATGCTTACCCCTAGATACTCATACTCTCCCGTTTCTCCTACAGTGATTTGTTTGCTTTCCCCTTCGGGGATTGAGAACTCCCCCACTCTCCATCTCTTCGTCATATCTACCTTGCGTCCAACGGGTATTACCTTGCTTTTATTTTCATTTAGTTCGAGCCGCCAAGTGTTCCCATATCTACCAACAATTTCCAGCAATTTCTCTAGCCCCTGTTCAGTTCTAGACATTAACACCATGTCGTCCGCAAAGAATAAGCCTGGTACCTTTATGTCTCCAACATTTACCCCCTCCGCACTCTGAATTAGTTCGTCCCCTAAATCTTTAACATACAATGCAAACAAAATCGGTGAAAAGATACACCCCTGCTTGAGGCCTATATCCATAGGGACTCGTTTTGTAGTGATACTCCCTAGACTGAGTTGGCTTTGCACATCTGTATACAGTGCTTTGATTCCCACAAAGTCACCCCCCAGTCCGATGCTCTCGAGCTTTTGCCACATACCTTCCCTCCACACTCGGTCGTACGCTTTTTTCACATCTAGAAATGCCAGAAACATCTTTTTCTTTTCAGCCTTTGTTGATTCTATCAGTTGGGTGAGTGTAAATAGGTGATCAGTGACTCTTCGACCTTTCCTGAAACCATTTTGAATTTCTCCTAAAAAACCTTTCTCTTCAATAACTTCCTCAAGTCTACCGTATATGACCTTACAGAATACTTTTCCGATGTTACTACTAACTGATATCCCCCTATAGTTATCTAGAACTTCCTTATCCCCCTTTTTGTGTATGAACGACACCTTACTTTCCCTCCACTCTCTGGGGACCTTTTGCTTTCGCAGAGCCAGGTTGAAAAGGTTTGTCAGGACTTCAATAAGTGCCTCTCCTCCATTTTTGAGGAATTCGTTCGGAATTTCATCAGTCCCTCCCGCTTTACCATTTTTTAATTTCGAGACCACGTTCCGCACTTCTTCTGGCGTTATTTCGCTACATACACGATTGGATAGGTTCTCCTCCACCAGTGTATTTCTTTTTGGTGGGGACCCACTGCCCCATCGCCTATCGTTTATCTTTTCCCAGTGCTTGACTAACTCTGAAGCGATACGGCCTTTATCTTCTGTACTTTCCCCATCCACTTTGATACTCTGCACACTACTTTTCCCCCGTTTATTTACCCAGTTCCAAAATACGTTTGAGCTCGAACCCCCCGTTTTCTTTATTGTTCTGGCAAGACTGCAATTGCGCTCCTTCCTATTATTATTCTTTATCTCATTCACCTTTTTCCGTGCCAGTTCATATTCTCCTTTCATTAGTCTCGTGTCATTGTTATCCACCCCTTTAAGCTTCCTACTTCTTCTGTAAGCAGCGCATTTTACCTTCCTTTCTTTTATAGCCTTTTTCAGTCCCTCGTTAACCTTGTATCCGAGCTCTCTCGTTGGGACCCTCACCCTTCCTATACAATCCTTCCCTGCCTCTGTTAGGCTATTTACTATGCCATCTGAAATACTCTGGACATTTGCATCCCTAGGTATACATTCAAGACTTGGTTTTAGTTTTTCCCAAAACTGCTTCCAGTCGGCTCCTTGTTTTAGTCCCCAAACTTCCTTGAAGGTATTTCTGTCTCTATTCGTCTTTTTGCCCATAATCTTAACTGTTATCAGGTTGTGATCACTACCCAAGTCATTTTTTCCCTTGTCATCTATTTCTACATCTATAACCTCCCTCCATACGCTAACGTCAGTGAGTATATAATCAATTATTGTTTTCTTATCGTTCCTCTCCCAGGTCCATTTACCCTTACATTTCGCATCCCTGTTCAGGATCTTTAAACCAAGCTCTTTTGATAGGTCCAACATCTTCCTCCCATTCGTGTTAATTTTCCTATCACCTCCCTGTATGCCCTCCTCCTTATCCCCGATGTGCCCATTGAAGTCCCCCATTAGGACAATACTGAACCCTCTGCTTTCAAGCTCTGTGATATTTGATCTAAGAGTTGTATATATTGAATCTTTCCACTCGGGCTTACTTCCCTCCACTGCTAAGTATACAACACCAACGGCAACACTCCTGCTTCCTAACTTGATTTTTGTCCAGACTATTTCGTTGGATACTGGAATCTGAGTCCTTGCTTCTGTGAGATCTGTTATCAATGAGGGCTGTAATTCCTCTTTAGCGTAGATGCCAACACCCCCACCCCGTTTCTGACCCTCAGTTCGCCCAGCTCCTATCCACACGCAACCCTTCATCTGATCAACCCGCTCATCCCGTCGTATCCACGTCTCACTTAGACCCATTATATCGAAGTCTCCTTCGTCCATCATTGTTGATATTTCACTTACTTTCTTGTGCAGACCCTGGATGTTGCAGTACCCAAACTTAATGAATCTTTGTTTTTTTGTCATCACTGGCACATTATTATACCCCTGGTATGTCCCTGTGTTGTGCATGTTTGTTGTTCTTCCTATGTTCCCAGCATTTGTGCCCCTCTGGGTTATCGGCTGTGGTACCCTACCCCCCTTTTCTCCAAAAAAGGCCCAGCCACCTGTAAAATTTTTTGGCCCAACAGGTCTGTACCCATCCTACTTAAATGCAATCCGTCTCGCCCATACAACTCTCCTTGTCCCCAGAATGAATCCCAGTGGTCAATGAAATGTATTCCCAAGTCTTTGCAGTGCTCTTCCAGCTCCTCGTTTAGTGCCATAATCCGCGAGTTCCTATCATTCCCACCACCCATAACGGGGAGCACCCCTGAAACGATGATCCGAGCATTCCTGGTAAGTAGCTTACTAATTAGGTCCTTGTATGTGTCCACCAAACGAACTGATTTCCTCTCCCTGATGTTATTGGACCCCACATGTAATACCACTACCGGATCAGGCCCCGACCCAGCTACAATACCGTCCACTCTATCCCTCAGGTCCTCCACTTTAGCCCCCGGAAAGCACAGAACTGTTCTATTTTTACTGTCCGGACCACAGACAACCTTGTCGATCCCCCGAACTATGCTACTTCCCGCAACCACCAACTTACTTTTGGCCCTCGCCCTATTTATCTCCTCTAGTCTCCTATTGTTTACAGCGTCCTCTTCCTCTCCAACAGCCCCACTCGGAATCACTATCGGTATCGGTATCTTTGACCTAGGATTACTCCTATCCTTGTCCCTCTGTCTCTTTCCAGGCCCTGAACTACCTGGACTACTCCCCTGGTCTTCTCCCGGATCCCTCCTCCTTTTTCCTGGCCTAGACCCCAAGCTACTATCTGTTGCAACTACCTCCATCCCCTCCTCTGACTCTTCCGAATCGAGCACATCAAATCTGTTTCTGGTGCTGCACTCCCCACTACCTTTGGGCTTTACACCCCTATCTACCTGCTTCTCTGGCCCCCCTTTCCTACCACTTTCGATAGTCCACGCCAAACGCTTTACAGCATTGCTCCGGCCTGGGCCCCCCTCATCTGTTCTACGTACTTTTCTAGCAGCCCCCACCTCATCACCTATCTCATTCACATCAAAGGTTCTACCCCCATGTTTCCTCTTGGAACCACCGACAACCATCCATCCTTCTCGGAAAGCTACTTTCACAGGCGTAACTCCAGACAGCCCCGCCCTACCAAGTTTTCCCTTCAGCTCAGCAATCTCCCCCTCAAACTTAACAATTGTCTCAAGTAGGTGGAGGATTTCCTGACAGTTTGCACATACCTCTCCATATCCCATCGAACGACAGTCCCCATACATCATAGAACACTGTTTACAAACTTCAAGCCCAATATCGCCATCGGTGGCCCCACCAACCCGGCTCTGACCGACACCCCCAGTGACCTCTGTCTGCACACCAATACTTACCCCGTTGGCACCGTTGACCTGGACCGCGATATTACACGTATTTACCTCCATACTTACCTCCGTCTGAACAGACTTGCTCGCCATCATCAAAACAAAATTACGCGATCAGACAGGGAAATCTGTAAACACGCGACAAAAGGCAACACGACGAACCGTTCGACAACTTAGCGCTCACAGTTTTATTTAAGACCTCCTAACTTTGTCCCAGTTACTATACTAAACTACCTCCCCACAAAGTTGAATAAAATAACCTGAAAATGAAATATATATGATTAGTAAACAATAAAAATACTTAATTTCGATTCGTAGCCAAGGAGACTTCTTCTGTATACTCGTGGATCCAATTACTTTGAAACCTGGTATGCTTATTTAGGGTGATCTCTAGATGGGAGCTATCGATTTTCTTCAATTTTCGGCAAAAAATGTTGCCACGGCCAACGTTCGAAGAACTAAGTTTAGTCAGACTTCCATATTTCCCTCTGGCACACCCTACAGGGCACATTTATGATCAGATTGCTTTGAAACCTGGTATGCTTGTTTGGAGAGACCTCTAGATGGGAGCTATCGATTTTCTTAAATTTCTGTCAAAAACTTTCTGTCAAAAAATGTTGCCGCGGCCAGCGTTCTTAGAACTTAGTTTAGTCAGAAGACTCAATATTTCCCTTTGGCACACCCTACAGGGTACATTTATGATCGGATTGCTTTGAAACCTGGCATGCTTGTTTGGGGTGACCTCTAGATGGGAGCTATCGATTTTCTTCAATTTCCATCAAAAAATGTTGCCGCAGCCAACATTCTTAGAACTTAGTTTAGTCAGACCACAATATTTCCCTTTGGCTCACCCTACAGGGCACATTTATGATTAGATTGCTTTGAAACCTGGTATGCTTATTTACGGTGACCTCTAGATGGGAGCTATTGATTTTCTTCCATTTCCGTCAAAAAATGTTGCCACGGCCAACGTTCTTAGAATTTAGTCTAGTCAGACCACAATATTTCCCTTTTGTACACCCTACAGGGCACATTTATGATCGGATTGCTTTGAAACCTGGCATGCTTGTTTGGGGAGGCCTCTAGATGGGAACTATCGATTTTCTTCGGTTTCTGTCAAAAAATGTTGCCACTGGCAAAAAAAATGACATTGGTACCAATGATCTTCAATTTTGCCATTTCATTTATAACTTACCAAGTTCAAGTTTGTCAAGTTGAGCTACAGTGTCATTGACACTTTCATTTACCCTGGTTTGCCCCAATGTCCAGGTCCGAGATCTCCAATGAGTAGTTCTCTACTAGCTCCCTCACTTGGACCATCCACCCCGTTTTGATATTTGAGTTGAAAATTCTCAGGAACATTACTTTACACTATCGGCTGTCGGGGAGATTTACCAAATAAGATAACCGAGCTTCAACAGGTCTATCCTGTCTTTGATCCTCATCCACCCAAGCTCACCCCTGATTGCTTCTAGCGCCGCGGCATTACTCGACCCCGTTATCCATCGGCCTGCATCATTCGGCAGGATTTCCAAGCTCTTTACGGCCGTCTGGTTTAGGGGTACCACTTCCGTACCGTATGTTATACTTGGCAGCCCCACCATTTCCCAAATAGTTTTCCCCATGAAAACCTTATTGGAACTGTTTCTCCCTATAAGTTTCATTTGGTCAAGGATTCGCTTCCCCTTCAGAATCAATTTATTTGTGTGGTTCCGGTAGATGCCTCTTCCTGTAATGTTTATATTTACCCCCAAATACTCGTAATCACCTGTCTCTCCCACACTGAGAAGTTTGCTGCTCCCTTCTGGAATGCAGAACTCACCCACTCTCCACCTTCGAGTGGGGTCCACTTTGCAGCCCACAGGTATAACTTTGCTCTTGCTTTCATTAAGTTCGAGTCTCCATTTGCTTCCATATTTCCCAACAATTCCCAGCATTTTCGTTGGCCCCTCTTCGCTTTCTGACACTAGAACCATATCGTCTGCAAAAAATAGCCTTGGGATCTTCAAGTCCCCAACTGCTACCCCCTCCTCACTACGCAGGAGTTCATCTCCTACACCTTTGATGTACAATGCAAACAGGATCGGCGAAAGGATACACCCCTGTTTTAGACCTATCTCCATAGGCACACGTTGCGTTGTAATGTTTCCCAGGCTAAGTTCACTCTGTACATCTTTATATAATGCTTTCATAATTCCAACAAACTCGCCTCCTAAGCCCATAGCCTCCAGTTTGCGCCACATACCTTCCCTCCATACTCTGTTGTATGCCTTTTTGATATCCAAAAAGGCCATAAACATCTTTTTCTTTTTTGCTTTCGCGGATTCTATCATTTACTTATAATCACTTTCTTGAACGAATGTTTTCCCGCAACTCCTCTTTAATCAATGAATGTACTTCAATTACAATTTCAGTGATTCTTCATTACATAATGCCATTTTGCACCTCCTATTTTATTTTTTGATCTGATGTATTTTTATTAGCTCACCTACTTCTATTACAAGGGGTGAGCTTATATGATGACCTCGGGCGTCAGCGTGGGCGTCCAGCGTGTCCAATATTGTAAGATTTAATGTTAAGGTTATTTTTTCAAAGCTCACTGGCCTCAGTTTCATTTGGTTAGCTGTTATGTTTTGAAAATGTTCTCACGATGTAACATAGCAATTTGTGTGACTTTCATTGAATACATGGTTTTCTTTTAACCCTATTGTAAATGAATGTCTAATTTTCAGCACATTTTGTAGAAAATAAATTTATGAAAGCCTTTCCTAATTCTTATTTATGATTTAATATCTGGCCTCACGATTCATATTCTTAATCATAAACATTTCTAAAAGAAAAAAATGCTTTTATATGGTGTGCGGACAAAATCCCATCGGACAAAATCCCATCCGGACAATATCCCAGATTTTTTACCCGGATGAAATCCCAGCGGACAAAATCCCAGACATGGGCGGACAAAACACCAGGCAATATTTTTTCACCAAAAAGCGGACAAAATCCCAGGTAGTATTTTTTTTCTGGCAAAAGCGGACAAAATGCCAAGAAATATTTTAGATTCACAAAAACAGTGTTTTGGTTGTTGTTTTACTCAAACTTCTCACTTTGTTTTAAACCGCCTGTCCGCCTATTTTTTCATCAATGAAACTTCAATCATGCCAGTTCTCAAACTTCTCACTTTGTTTTAAACTGCCTGTTCATCACTGAAACTTCCATCATTCCGCCTACTCACTTTGTGTTAACCCGCTTGTTTTTTTAGCGAAGATATATAACACAAATCCGTTGGACAGAATAATCATATCAGATTTGAAGTCCAGAATGGAAGTGATAAAAATCCAGAAAGGTGACCTTAAACTTTGTTATGATGGTTTTCTCTACACAAAAAAATATAAAAGTAAGAACAGCATCCGATGGGAATGTAGCAAACGTGTTGCCTTTCAATGTAATGGTGCACTCACAATGGACCTAGAAATGTTAACAGCATTTAATTCCAAAGAACACAGCCATGAAGCTGATACAGCCGACGTTGAGACATGTAAACTCAGACTTACGCTGAAGTCTAATGCTAGAAAGCAAAAATCCAAAACCAATCGCTTACTTACAGAAGCGCTTCTTCAAACAACAAATGATGTACGTGAGAAAATCGGAAATCCTGAAAGCATTCGTCGAGACATCAGACGTCAAAAACAAGGATCGCGGCCATCAGAACCCAAAACTCTACATGAACTCAATATAAGTGGAGAATGGGCAACTACAGCTGGAATTGAAGTGGCTCAGTAGGTAGAGGTGCAGGCTGCAAGCCGAGAGGTCCTCGGTTCGAACCCCACCTGCGGCAACCGCGTTGTGTCCTTGGGCAAGACACTTCATCTCCATTGCCCGCGTGGGGGCACGATGACGCCATGTACTAAGGCGTACAGCACGTCGATGGTACGCTTGTCTTCAACCAATCTAACCCTGCCTGTGCTGCAGTGCGGAGTTACGATGTTGGGGAGCTGGCAGCTGCTCGTCGTTGCTCGGTGGTTCTCTCCGGGTACTCCGGCTTCCTCCACCCGTAAAACTGTCACGGTCATGATTAGCCGTTGTGCATAAATATGTGACCGTAAACATCAATAAATAAATAAATAAATAGCTGGAATTGAACCTGAACAATTTGTTTGCTACGACAATGGGTCTGATGTGAACAGAATTGTAATATTCGCATCAGAAGGCTGGACTTCGTTTGCTCGCTAGAAGTGATCAATGGCATATGGATGGAACATTTTCGATGGCACCAAAAATATTCAAGCAAGTTTATGTGATTTGTGTGCCATTGGCTGATTCTGCTGTTTCGTGTGTTTATGCGTTATTGCCTTGTAAAACACAGGCCATATACGAGCAAATGTTGCTAGCGGATGTTACTAACCAGTGAAATCGAATTCCCTCATCGATTAGGGAAAATCCCTCCCTTCCCAATTTCAAAAGGTACTTAAATAGTGCGAACCGCCGACCACCCACATTCTACTCAGGGGCTAAATGTCGAGCAGCACAAATTTATCACTGTAGACTAAGATTACATTGTAGCAGCATCAACGCCCATTTATACGACAATCACATCTCGGTGTCTCCCCTTTGCCAGTGCGGTGATTTAGAGACAACAGAGCATTTCCTGCTCCGTTGTCCAATCTTTGACGTTGTACGGAATTCTACAATCCACACTTTACCATTCCCTGTAGACCTCACAACATTACTGTATGGTTCTGAACAACTGGATAACACCGAAAATTCACTTGTATTCCGTGTTGTACAAGATTTTATCTCACAAAGTGGTCATTTCCGATGAGGCATTAACGTTAAGCTTCGGCCTTATTCGCCACGCCATTGTTATTCTTAAGTTTATTCCTATAACTCTGATACTATGTCAACAGTCTATATATAGAAAAAATTAATTTCTTCTCCCTCCAGCCACACGTTCTGGCTAATAGCTGGAAGGTGTTACATGACTGGGCTTTTCCATATAACACGCATTGCTGACTTCAGTGTCACAATGTGTCATGGAGAGGTGCTGTCACTGCTGGTTGTACGTCGGTGTCCCATAGCAAGCGACATCTTTGGACTGTGATACAACAGTAATTATTTGTTTCTTTCATAGATGTTATTATCCCAGTTTGATGCTCTATTATCTTCTAAGCGGCTAGCAATGACAGCACTATCTCTGATGCAAACAGTTCCATAGGTTGCTCTAGCAATAAATGTAGCAATAGTATAATTGAACTTGGTTTGGTGTCAGTACTTTACCTTCACCTCTTTATTCTCTCTCTCTCCTTCTTTCCCACTAACCGTCCAGTACTTTGTCCTTCTCTCTATTCTAGTACTGGTCTCTTCTTCTTTTGCCCTGTTTAAGCAATATATTACGTTGAAAATATTACTTCCACCTAACTTAGTAACTGATTTGAATTTACTGGGAGACAGCTCACATAAGCTTATAGCTTCCTGCTGAATCCCAACACTATATTAACTGTAATTGTACCAAATGCATTGTTGTTATACATACAATTTTGTCAATTCCTTCGTTTCTTTATTCTTCATTATTACGTTTTTGTATGTATTGTACCACAATTTGTTTTTCATAAATAAAATATTGTTTAAACTAACTAAATGTTGCTAGGAATACAAAGTCAGTGTGTAGATCAGGGTTTCGATTTAGATCCGCAGGTTATTGTAACTGATTTTGAATCTGCAGTTCATCAAGCAGTTCATAGCTCGTTCGGGGATCACATGACAACACAAGGGTGCTTCTATCACCTCACACAAAGTACGTGGAGGAAAGTTCAGGAATTGGGTCTAACAAAATTGTATAAATCCAATGTTGACATTAGGCAGTTTTGTGCTAAAGTTGATGGACTGGCTCTGTTGCCACTTCCTGATGTGGTACCAGCCATGGAACATTTAAAAAACAATACTCCAGACGGACAGGAGGACTTCATATCATATTTTGATTCTACATACGTTACGGGTAGCTATCGGGCTATTCAATCACCACCCTCTAACAATTCTGATGCTGCAATGCCACCTATTCGTTTCCGTCGTCGAAAACCACTGTTTCCACCAGAAACATGGAATGTCCACCAAACAACATTAGAGGGAGGGCATAGAACTAACAATATTTGTGAGGGGTGGAACAATTCTTTTAGGGAATTGATTGGTCATAAACACCCAAGTATTTGGTGTTTAATTGAGGGTTTTCAACAGGACAATGCCATGGTAAATACCATTATTTGCCAAAACCGCCTGGGTCAGCAGCCAAAAAAGAGAGCAAAACGTAATTATAAAACTTTGAATGAACGTTTGATGAACGTATGCAAAGATCGCCAAAATAACACCAAAAATATCGAGGAATTTTTACACTCTGTTAGTTTGTGCATGAGATGTAAATAATTATTCATTTATACAGTACAAGTGGACAGAAGTGTTTTTGTATGTCTTTGATAAAGTTATTTTCTACCATAAAAATACCAGTCATTAACATTAATTCTTGGAAAGCTCTCTCAGAACTTTCCAATAACTAATGTTACTTACTGGTATTTTCAGTGGTAAAAAGTATTTTTGTATGTTTTTGTATACAGTATTGCATATTTTTTATCATAGATTAGTATAAACACACCTGGCTTAACCTATAGTTATTGTTGATCTTTATACTTATTATCGCTGGTATTGTTATAATAAATCACTAGTTACTTTGAAGAACATAGTTACAGTGCTTATATTAATTCTGCTGTTAATGTTAATATTATTGATATTAAGAAATAAAAGTACTTGAATCCAATGGGATAAAAAATTGTGTCTTTTTATTTTTCATACCCAACTGGGATTCTGTCCTCCGCCCATGTATGGGATTTTGTCCGCTGGGATTTTGTCCAGATGGGATTATGTCCGATGGGATTATGTCCGACGTTCTTTTATATCCAATGATTCTATGTTGAATTGATGTATAATAAATGGAGAAATATAGACTTTCCAAAGCCATCACATGAACCACATTAATCATTTGATACCTAGTTAATGATTTATATTAACTAAATATTAGGCATGTTACATTGGAACGACATTATCAAGCGCGAATGTAGGTGAGCGTTGGGATGTAACATCCCTCTTGTTGTCATTGCCATTTTGGTCACATTGAATTTCTGATTTGTGGTCAGTGTTAGCGCGATAATTTGAACAAACATTACCGGATTTGTTCTGTGCAATTCACTGAAGAATCTCTTGGATGAGTTTGAGGAAAAGTTCTGGCATACTTTTTTTCAGCAGTAATGTCCCATAGAATGAATGAATTTCTAACTTGCAGGCATTGTCAATACGATAACTTGAACAAACATTATTTAATTTTTACCAAGTTGCGGTGTGTGGGTTCTACTCAAGAATATCTTGAAAGAGTTTGAAAACCTGTCGTGTCCAATTTGTTTTCAGGAGTTATGCCCCTTAGATTGTTTACTTGTTTGAATTTCCAATTCGGGGAGGGGTAGGTTGTGTCAGCATGATAATGTGAACAAATGATATCTAATTTTTAACAATGACCAAACACTTGGGAATCGAACTCTCAACAAGGGTTGTGGATTCCGGCGTCCCCACACACGCACTCACTCTGGCTAAGTTGAGTTCTGGAATTACACCACACACCACAATCAATCTTGAATGAAATGTCTGTAAATAAAGCTCAGATTTTTGATGGAATATATCCACTTTGACTGTCTGGTTTTTATGTGTACCCATACTATGTATGGTACACATAATGCCGGCATCCGGGGTGACCATCCGTCATTCGTCCATCCTTTGTCCGTCCGTCTGTCTGTCTGTCCGTCCATCCATCTGTCCATCTGTCCGCCTGTCTGTCCGGCATCCGTATCCATTTCTTTGGCATTCGATAACTTGAAAAATATTGCTTGGATTGACAAGTTACTTTATATTTGTGTTCAGGTTACTGATGTGCCGAGCTGTATAGTTTTTGGTGTAAATCGGATAATTTGATCCTGAGATATTAACCCTTTATCCTTCAAATTGAAAATTCCTCCAATCCCTTTGGCATTCGATAACTTGAAAAATATTGCTTGGATTGTCTAGTTACTTTATATTTGTGTTCAGGTTACTGATGTGCCGAGCTGTATAGTTTTTAGTGTAAATCTGATGATTTGATCCTGAGATATTAACCCTTTATCCTTCAAATTGAAAATTCCTCCAATCCCTTTGGCATTCGATAACTTGAAAAATATTGCTTGGATTGTCTAGTTACTTTATATTTGTGTTCAGGTTACTGATGTGCCGAGCTGTATAGTTTTTAGTGTAAATCTGATGATTTGATCCCGAGATATTAACCCTTTATCCTTCAAATTGAAAATTTCTCCAATCCCTTTGGCATTCGATAACTTGAAAAATATTACTTGGATTGTCAAGTTGCTTTATATTTGTGTTCAGGTTACTAATGTCCCTAGCTGTATAGTTTTTGGTGTAAATCTGTTATTTTCATCCTGAGATATTAACCCTTTATCCTTCAAATTGAAAATTCCTCCAATCCCTTTTGCATACGATAACTTGAAAAATATTGCTTGGATTGTCAAGTTACTTTATATTTGTGTTCAGGTTACTAATGTGCCGAGCTGTATAGTTTTTGATGTAAATCTGATAATTTAATCCTGAGATATTAACCCTTTATCCTTCAAATTGAAAATTCCTCCAATCCCTTTGGCATTTGATAACTTAAAAAATATTGCTTGGATTGTCAAGTTACTTTATAGCGGGGGAGGAATTCGTCACATACAGGTGAATTGTGCACTTGGTGATACCTTCTTGAAATTTGGCACACTGTTAGTGTAGGCTATGAGGTTCTCAAAAACGATCGGCTACAAGTTGACACCGACCGGTGGCGACCAGTAGCGGCACAATCCAAAATGGCCGCCAGCGGCTGAAGGGAACCTCCTTTTCGACGGTCTACCGACTATACATCCGATTGTAAGGGCGCGAAAGTGAACTCTGATCCACGCACGTGTTGGAAACAGACGTGGGAGATGATGTAGAATAAAACGAGATTCTCTATACGGACGCATCAATTTCTTGGAACTTGAAAAGAGCGTTGTTTCTCCGGGATCAGCGTCATTCAGGCAAACCTGAATGACGCTGATCCCGGAGAAACAACGCTCTTTATGAAGCAGTCTCTTTGCCATACAATCTCTTGTTTGGCGTAATTCCGCAAGCAATTCTGATTTGTCTGTCGAAATTAATTCGAGAACGCGATTGTTCACAAAAATCATTCACAGAATGAGTGAGAATCCTCTTCGTGTACGGACTAGTACTGACTGGGAACGTTGTTGCTTTTGCCAGCAAGACAGTTCCAAGAAATTGATGCGTCCGTATAGAGAATCTCGTTTTCATGACGCCTATAAAGCTATTGAGGAAGACATAACGCGCTTCCTAGATAATGGCGTTGAGCTTCCATATAATTTGACCATTGATTGTTTGATGAGAGAGAGTGATGAGTGTATGTCGATGTCACTGTTGACGAATAAGGCAATATATCATAAGACATGCCGTGACAGTATTCGGACTCACATCGTACAGCGCGTGCTACACAAGCGAGAGCGAAATGAGGCAGTGGCATCCTGCTCCACGCTGAGTCCTAAAAGAACACGGACAAGTTTTGAATCTGGCTGTGACAGGAAACTGCCCCAGTGTGTTTATTGTCACAAACGCGAAGGTGACAGCAGTGAGCCTATTTGCAGATCAATGTCTGATAACAATAAACTCAAAATTATGGCAAAGGAAGCCGAGAACTGGGTTGTTTTTTCTCGGGTCAATGCAGCATTTGATTCCGCTGCTAGTGATCTTTACTATCACAAAACCTGTTATTGTAAGCTTGCCAATGAAGCACGAGCGGCTAAATCTAAAAAGTCGAAGAACGCCGAACATTCCGCGTCAGGCCTGCCCTATGACCCTCTCGTTATGGCAGAGCTCATAACATTTGTTGAACACAACGATTCCGCGATGAAGCTTGTCGATCTCAAGAATCTGTACAGTCGGAGGTTGAAGCAAGTCGGTTCTGATTGGCTTAGTGAAGAAATACATTCCACTCGATTCAAAGAACATTTGTTGCAGAAATTGGGCGATGGCTGGGACGCCTTCACACAGGGTAGAGATGTGTTTATTTCAAGTAGGTTTCGAGTTGGCTCCTTGTTGTCCGAATCTTTAACTCGTATAGTGTCTGAGGAAGAGGCAAAAAAGATAGTTGATGTGGGTCTTCTTCTGCGTAAACACATACTCATATCTCAAGCTCCTTTCACGGGATCATTTTCATCTTATTGCTTGAGCGAGCCTGTACCCAACTCACTCCTGACTCTTCTTAGAGTTCTACTTGAGGGCACATGTAGTATACAGAACTTAGGCGATGATGAGACTGTTAATGCCAAGACTCGAGTGGCTTGTACTATTTCACAGATGTTGATCAGCAATTCAGCGAAACGCTCCGAACATGCACAAAATGTTCACCAGAGACGTGACAGAGAAACTCCAATGCCTCTTTATGTGGGTTTGAAGTTGCATGCCCAT
This sequence comes from Pictodentalium vernedei, assembly GCA_031216915.1. Classification (NCBI taxonomy): domain Eukaryota; kingdom Metazoa; phylum Mollusca; class Scaphopoda; order Dentaliida; family Dentaliidae; genus Pictodentalium; species Pictodentalium vernedei. Next base: position 464,161,966 of record CM062293.1, read on the forward strand.
GATCGTATGAAAAATCTTATCAGAGATTTTCATCAAATGGGACTCTCTGTCTCTTATGATCGCGTAATGGATGTTCGCAGGAGTTTCGCGAGAGCTGTTTCACTGCGGTTCAAGAACGAAGGTGTTGTAGTCCCAGCTAACTGCAAACGTAATGTTTTCTCGATAGGAACCACTGATAACATTGATGTATCTGGTAGATCTGATATGCATGGTACGTCCATCACACTCATTGGTCAACTGAGCAGGGACAATGTGGGTACTGATCCCCCACCACTGAGTTTAGATGTTCCAGAAGACACACAAATTGAACTCCCAGACGACTATGCATTTGTTCCTTTCGTTGAAGACTTTGGTGGGGACATCAGGCTTGAATCTCCAGATGAATGTAATGTACGGCCCAATGAATATGCAGATTTGAACGTGGGAGAGAATGACTGGTTGTCTCATGTGTCACAGATCAGCAATAAAGGGAAGGTTGATGGCAGCTGGCAGCTTGATGAAGTCCCTGTGACCTTTTCAGGCTTCTTTTCAAAACATGAAGATCAAGACAATGTCAAACCTCGTGCAGTTATTGGGGTATTCCTTGTTTTCAGTGAGCAGAAAGCGGACTCACTCAGTATGCAGAAGCATGCTATGTATGTGGTCAGGGAAGCTACTGCTTTCGTAAACCCCGGCCAGATACCTGTCATTGAAGGTGACTGTCCGTTGTATGCCAGGCAGAAAAAATGTCAATGGCTGTTCCCAGAGGAGATAGGTGAGGATCGAATGGTGTGTATGATTGGATTCCTGCATCTTGAAATGTGCACCCAAGAAGCTGGTGGTAAGCTTATGGGTGGTTCTGGTTGGGAGCGAATGTTTCACCTCGCAAAGATATTCACACCCGGTGTAGCATCATCCCTACTTGGTGGGAAACATGTCAAGAGGACGCGACAGGCATATCTTCTCACTCTAGCTTGGCTTGAGATCCTCAGAAAGAATGCTTATGAGATTTACTGTCAGCAGACTGGGCCCCATGAGTCATTTGAAATGTGGGAACAGAGGATTCTTTCACAATCTCCAACTGCGCGCTATTGGGGTGAAATCGTTCGGAACTTTCTCTTGACAAGCTGTCAATTCGTTCGGAACCAACGAATCGGTAACTGGCCTGGTACACTGTGTTCTATCGATGAGTTGTGCAGTTACTTTTTTGCCCTAGGACATACAAATTATTGTCGGTGGGTCCCCGTATTTCTGAGAGACATGTCTCAGCTACCCAGGCGGCATCCTTCAATCCACAACAAATTCATGGAAGGCCATTTTGTGGTCCAGCGTAGTGAGAGGAAGTTCAGTATGATGGGTTTAGATCAGAGCCAAGAACATAGTATCCAACTACTCAAAGAAGACAGTGGTCCAAAAGGTCTCTATGGCCAGGCTGAAGAGAAAGTCGTTATTGAGCTTTCAAGGTCAGAAGTTCTGCGTGTTATAGATGAGTATGAATATGCAAGTTTCCACACAACATCATCAGATAACACGGAACACCCGGAAAGTTCGGTATCAGAGCAGAAAAAATTTCTGAATCAATTGAAATCTCTCCTCGATCTGGTGAATCAGGGACTCATTATCAACCCTTATGATGAAACTAGTGGTCAGCTGGTGACATTAGATACTGGTGAATATATGGACCCCGAAGTTAGTAAGAGTTTACGGTCATTACCCGAAAGGGGCAAGCATTTATATTCCACTTTCTTGAAGGAAAGGCTTGTGGAATGCACCGTACCCCTGAATGATGTTATTCCCAAGGCAAATATATATACCTTCCTTAACCCACCCCCAGCCAACCTGGACAAAGGCCGAGACAAACTCATGTCAAGTAAAGCAACTGCCGCAATAGTTACCCAGATGTTCGTTTCACTGCAAGCCCGGCCTGATTCAAACATGGATGAGTTTTTCATGCACGAGAATGCACGTGATCCGCCAGCATTATCCGATAGAGGTAAGCTACGGAGTGGGACAAAATCTCAAATTCTCAATTGTTTACCAGCTATTCCTGCACAAGGGAAGAATTCAGCAGCTAGACAAGCTTCAGTTGTCATCTTGGATATGCCTGCTGTAGTCCATGTAATCAAACCACAGAAAGCGGATCTGTTTGGAGAATATGCTCGATTGCAATTATTGCCATACATCGAATCTCTGATTAACACGAACACCACAAGGGTTGATGCGATCTATGACTGTTACCCCGAAGGCAGTTTGAAGAATCAGACGCGAGCAAAACGCCTCGGTGAGACAGCAGTTAGGTTGATACGGGTGTCCGAGAACGTCCCTTTACCTAAAGGGAAGAATTGGCAGGCATTCTTGAAAGTTAGTGAGAATAAAGACGAATTTTTCAAGTTCCTGTCTGCTGAACTGCTGAAATTAACATCAACATCCGAGTACCAGTTGTTAACGACATCAGGAGAATATGTACTATGCAATAAGGATGTTAGCTTATGTGACATATCTCCATCGAACCACGAGGAAGCAGACACGCGCATGATGCTTCATCTCAACCATGCAGTCTCACAAGGTCACAAAATAGCTTTTCTTCGCACGGTTGATTCTGATGTCGTCATTCTGTCTTTGCACCATTTCGCAACATTCCGTGACCTTGGACTCAGTGAGCTGTGGATTGGGTTTGGAATTGGAAAGGCATATAAAGATATGCCAATTCATGAGATAGCTTCACAACTTGGACCTGATTACTGTAAGGCCCTGACTTTCTTCCACGCCTTCACAGGTTGTGATGTAACATCCAGCATGCTCGGCATTGGGAAGAAGACAGGATGGAATGCATGGATGAATTTTCCCGCATCAACTGAAATGATGATAGAATTGACTGAGAATCCGCAAGTCTTTTCAGAGGATTCCCCTCATATGCAGCATATCGAAAAACTCACCATACAGATGTACAGTAACAGTTGTGTCAGTACACGTGTCAATGATGCGAGACGGCATATGTTCACACATGGCCTTAAGTCTATGGAAAACATCCCGCCCACCAAAGCAGCTCTGTATCAACATGTAAAAAGGGTAATTCTTGTGTCATCTTTCATTTGGCATCGTGCTCTGCAGAAACACTTATGTGTGCCAGACCCATCACAGTACGGATGGGAGTGGAATCCACGTCTCAATATTCTGGTCCCATTTTGGACTCACCTAGGAGACGCAAGTGCTGCATGTGCACTGATGCTCCACTGTAGTTGTGCCAAGGCCTGCAAGGGCAATTGCAAATGCTTGAAAGCTGGATTAAGGTGCACACCTTTGTGTAAGTGTGAAGGTGGCTGTTGTAACAATATTGAGTAGTATACTGTCATGTTAGGACCAGTCATCTCCTATTCTGGTATTTTTTTTTCCATTTTCGGCCAGTTAACACATGTCATGTTTCTAGTTGAGTTGATTTTGCTAACAAATGTTCATCCCATGTGGCTTGCTACATTGTCCGGGGTATAGGAATACAGTTTTAGATTTCGGAAAATAGTCTGTTATTTACTGCACAAGACGGTGTTAATTCATGCATAGCATGATACAATATCCCCAACTATTTTGCCTCTGTACAACAGTTGATACCTTCGTTCACCCGTGTGTTCATCTATGGTATCCTTGTCTTTCTCTGGCCATAGGCCACATGTGACTAGTCAGTTCCTACTCCATAGCAAATCAACTTGGAAATCCTTCATCTTGTAGCGCACTCATGTCTCAATGAATCCATACCTGAGTTGATCTAATAAATCTAACGTAAGGTATCAAATTGCCATACCGGATCATATTTCGATAAGTTATTCGCTAAAACATTTCGACCACTCATCGACATCAAAGGTCATGTTTTGGCTCCCAGTGGTGGCTATATCTCTATATCCCTGGTAAAGTAGCATACCATGAGGGATGGGCATTAAGTGTCGGCAACATTAATCCTGACTTGGAACACACCACATCTTAACTGGCCGAAAATGAAGAATACTACTTGTAGTCAAAAAATATTCCTGTACCTCGAATGACTGCAAACATACACTCACCCCTTCTAGTCCCATTTTGCCAATGTTCTATACTGGCAAGATAACATTGTATAATTAACAACGGGAACTAATGCATCCCGAGTTCATTCCAGCACTGCCCTTGCTGGCAGACGTGTCGCTATGGTGTTGAGATTGAACCAGAACTCCTCTAGAAATTTGATAGTTTTATTTTCTTAGAAAATAAATCTATCGAAAATGCCGGAAGTTGAGAATAGACTGTCACTTTAATTGGATTATCAAATGTCCAAGTATCCCCACTGCTGCATACTATCGAGTACCCTTGTTCATGTGTTGACAGGAATCTCTCATACCATGTTCATTTGACCATTGCATTCCCGAGAAACATTCAACACTAATTTATCTACGGACGGACGATCATACTGACAGTCAGACACACAGACGCACACATCGACGGAAATTCTGATCCCATTATCCATTAATCTTCCCCCCAACTTGTTCCAAGGGCTTCACTCCATCATTCACATCAATTACAGCACATGTATGGTGTTAGGTTTGGAGCTTCAGTTGTGCGATCGGCGAAAATAGCTTTTTTTCGATCCGCTTGGCGGCCATTTTGGATTTCGCTGCTAGTGGTGGCTAGAGGATGGTGCCAACTTGTAGCCGATCGATTTTGAAATCTCTGATGCCTACCCTTACATCATGCCAAATTTCAGGAAGGTATCACCAAGTGCACAATTCTAGCGAATTCCTCCCCCGCTATTATATTTGTGTTCAGGTTACTGATGTGCCGAGCTGTATAGTTTTTGGTGTAAATCTGTTATTTTAATCCTGAGATATTAACCCTTTATCCTTCAAATTGAAAATTCCTCCAATCCCTTTGGCATTTGATAACTTGAAAAATATTGCTTGGATTGTCAAGTTACTTTATAATTGTGTTCAGGTTACTGATGTGCTGAGCTGTATAGTTTTTTGGTGTTAATCTGATAATTTGATCCCGAGATATTAACCCTTTATCCTTCAAATTGAAAATTCCTCCAATCCATTTGGCATGAGATAACTCAAAAAATATCAATCCGATTGTCATGTTACTTTATATTTTTATTCAGGTTACTGGTGTGCTGTGCTGTATATTTTTTTATGTAAATCTGATAATTTGATCTGGAGATATTAACCCTTTATCCATCAAATTAGTCACTCCTCCAATCCATGTCTATATGTACCCATACCTTGTATGGTGTACATAATGTCGGCATCCATGGTGGCCCTCCGCCATACAGCTTTCTACTAGTTGCGTGTATGGGTACACATCTGACGATTTCATCGGCCTATTTTTTTTTTTGTGTGAAACTCTTGTTTTGAAGCATTTCATTGGCTCAAAGTAATGTTTCCAATGCAGGGTTTCTTCTAATTTAAAATTATTGGGTCCATTTTCAGATACTGAGGAATTTATTGCTTCACAAGGCATTCTGATCGCAAAAATACTGAAGAGAGTCGGGAGGAAAATCTGTATTGGTGTCCGTCCGCGCATTTGTGCATCCATCCCACTGTGGTTTCCCGATTATAACTTTAGTTATAGTAGGCCAAATCCGATGAAATTTAGTATGGAGGTGTATCAACATAAATCACTGGTCAAGTTCGAATGGTCAAGTTCAGTTTTTTCAATTTCAAAATTTCTTTTTTTTGTTCCCCGTTGATAACTTTAGATATAATTGGCCAAATGAAATAACATTTGGTTTGTAGGTGTATCAACATAAAAGGCAGGTCAAGTTGGAATTGGCATGCAGTCCAACAATTTTTGCTAGAGTTATGCCCCTGAGCTATTGCTATCACTACTCGTCAGTCTGTGTACGTATGATCAGATCACTTTGAAACTTGGTATGCTTGTTTGGGGTGACCTCTAGATGGGAGCTATTGATTTTCTTCAATTTCCGTCAAAAAATGTATCACAACTATCTACCCGATTACATATCGCTCAGATTACCACGGCCTATTTCCACAACCCAGGACTATAGTCTTCGCACTAACAGGAACCTTCTTGTTCCTTTCTGTCGCACACGGGCACATCAAACATCGTTCATTCCCTCGACCACAAAGTTATGGAACGAAATTCTGTTGCACGTTAGGGAAAATACCTCCCTCCCAAATTTCAAAAATTATCTAAATCGCGACGCCCGAAGGCCACCACAGTACTTTCTGAACTCAGTGTCTAGAGAGGCACAAATATACCACTGTCGACTCCGACTTAGATGTAGTCATCTAAATGATCATCTTCACTTGAATAAACTTTTCGAATCTCCCTTATGTCCATGCGGCGACCGCGAAACTATAAACCATTTCTTATTAAAATGCCCAATTTTTACGACTGTTCGTAATGATACATTGGGAATGCTGCCATATAATATTGACTTTGACATTCTATTGTATGGCTCCGCGTTTTACTCATATGAATCAAATCGGGAAATTTTCAAGGCGGTTCATAATTTTATACTTTCATCGAAACGTTTCTAGAGACCTTATAGTATCGGCCTCCAGTTGCAATGAGACGAGGATGACTGCACTGTCGATCGTCTGTGATGGTACTGACTGGAGCTCTTCCCTCAAAATCAAATCGCTGTAACTGTGGCTGTCGGTGGGGATTATTACAATTAAGTGGGTGTGTGGGGCGTGTTTCGGGGTCGTGCTTCGGTCTCTGGGGCGGACCGTGACGAGTAGAATGATGAGTCGTGGTCGGACCTCGGAGGGCGTGGCGGGGCCTTGATGCATGTTCTGTTCATCCTCATGGTGGTGGTGATCGATTCATATTACAATATCTTGTGAATAAGTCAAGAATGTTCACGAATATAAAACAAACTATTTATTTGTGTGGATTAACAAAAAACAACACTTTAGAAACCACTGAAATGAATGTGTCTGTATCAGACCCCCTGATACAACCATCTGTATCAGGGGTTCTGATACACGACAGCTTCAGAGTGTACACAGACAAAATAGACGTTGTATGTAAGATAAATATTTTATATACTTTTCGAAACGCTCGCGATGGATCATTATGGTAGTGTCTGAGGGATGGGAGGAGCGACGGCAATCTGTCTTGTGATGGATGGTACTGTTCAAAACCAATTCGACAATCTTGATTCAGGTTTTTCCCGCGGGGTGGGGGGACGTCATTGGATAATCAGATGTTGTGTTAATTCACAAATCATAAATCTCTCTCTCTCCTCTCTCTCTCTCTCTCTCCTCTCTCTCTCTCTCTCTCTCTCTCGTCCTATTTATTTCCTTATTCAACATTGAATGTAAGAGGCTAAGGAACAATCAAACATTTGTGTTAATATTAATACTGATATTCTTGTCATTCTAACAGGTTATATGTTGCTTTGCTTGTTTTGTGGAGACGACGAGTTATAAGCTTTCAGCTTACAGTCAAATCCACCAGCTTGTTCTATTCACACTATGTTTGCTTGTACATTTGGAAATAAATATTGTTTAAACTAAAAAATGTTGCCGTAGCCAACGTTCTTAGAACTTAGTTTAGTCAGATCTCAGTATTTCCCTTTGGCACACCCTACAGGGCACATTTATGATTGAATTGCTTTGAAACCTGGCATGCTTGTTTGGGGTGACCTCTAGATGGGAGCTATCAATTTTCTTTCATTTCAGTCAAAAAATGTTGCCGCGGCCATTGTTAAGAACTTAGTTTAGACAGACCTCAATATTTCCCTTTGGCATACCCTACAGGGCACTATTATGATTGGATTCCTTTGAAACCTGGCATACTTGTTTGAGGTGACCTCTAGATGAGATCTATCGATTTTCTTCCATTTCCACAAAAAACTGTTGCCGTGGCCAACGTTCTTAGAACTTAGTTTAGTCAGACCTCAATATTTTCCTTTGGCACACCTTACAGGGCACAGTTATGATTGGATTGCTCTGAAACCTGGCATGCTCTTTTGGGGTGACCTCTAGATGGGAGCTATCGATTTTGTTCCATTTTTGTCTGTCAAAAAATGTTACAGATGGCAACGATCTTTGAACTTAGTTTAGTCAGGCATCAGTATATTCCTTTGGCATGCCCTACAGAGCACATTTATGATCAGATCGGTTTGAAACTTTGTACGCTTGTTTGGGGTTATCTCTAGATGGGAGCTATAAATTTTCTTCGATTTCTGTCAAAAAATGTTGCCACGGCCAACGTTCTTAGAACTTAGTGTGTTGTCACTAGCAATGACCTTCGATGAACTTAGTAAAAACTTAGTGCAGTTAAGCATCAATATTTCCCTTTGACACACCCTGCAGGGCACATTTATGCTTGAATCGCTTGCAAACTTGGTGTGCTTGTGTGGGGTGACATCTTTATGGGTGCTGTCGATTTTCTTCCATTTCTGTCAAAAATTGTTGCTGCTGACCTTTAAACTTAGTTTAATCAGATGTCAATATTTCCCTTTAACACACCCTTTAGGGCACATTTATGATTGGATCACTTTGAAACATGATATGTGTTTTCAGGGTGACCTCTAGATGTGAGCTGTTGCTTTTTTTCATTTCCATAAAAAATTATTGTCATTATCACCAACCTTTGAACTTACTGCATTTGTGCATCAGCTTATCCCTTTTGCACTCGCTGCAGGGTATATTTATGAATTTCCATAAAAAAAACAAAAAACATTGCCACAAGCAATGACCTTCTACTGGTACAAAGTTGCCAATAACCTCTGAACATTCTGCATTTGTGTATCAACATTCTTCCTTTAGCCAGTCTTACAGTTTGCATTTAAAAATGCATGGATTACTCTTGACACTGTACACACACAATGCTGTTCTGGTGAAATTTCATCAAATAAGATTGGTACTAATGATCTTTAATTTTGCCATTTTTGGTTTCCCGATGATAACTGCAGTTATAGTTGGCCAAATCAAAAGAAGTTTGGTGTGTAGGTGTATCAACTTAAAATACAGGTTAAAAAGTTCAGATTTTGGTGTGGTCTGGCAGTTTTTGCCAGAGTTATGCCCCTTTTTCAACTTCATATCCCCCCCCCCCCCCCCCCCCCACCTGCTTACTTTAGTTGTTGTTGACCGATTCCTATAGCAATTGGTATGTAGGTGTATCAACTTTCCAAATCAGGGACTGCCCTTAGATGCCAAGAAATTGCTGCTATTAATGTAAAATTCAAATTTTTTTTTAACCGTGGTTGGTTTGGTAGGTCTTGCATTGCCAAGGTGTGTCCAAAATAAGGGAATGGAAAGGTGTGAGCTGCAGGTACTATTCAAACAGGAAATGGTTTAATTTTTTTTGGAAGCTTAACACCTAAACCCTTTGAGTAACCATGTTGGGTAACTAATCTGGTTACCATTATAAATGTTGGGAACGATCAACTTGGTTAGTAATGGTTACCTAGCTGAAATCCCAGTGATTATGCAAAATGCTGAAATGTGAAGGCATGATTCCCTGACATCCGAACTGAACCTCACATGCTGCATCACAAGTTGACAAATGTTTGGGGGTTAGATTTTTTCATTAGATTCTGTTAATTGTGAATGCTATGCAGGACAATAAGGGTATCTTGCTTTCAAACTGTACTGTTTGCCAATATACATGTATACTGCGATATTGTTTTCAATATATTGTTTTCAATACATTGATGCATTGTCATCAGTTTTAATGTTCAAATCCAGTGCAACCCAAGTGTTAGCTGCAGTGTCATTGAATTTAAAAAAAATGACACAGTAAAAAGTGGTACACAAAAATAATGGCTGAGCATGTTTATCACTTTTTGAAAGGAAGGAAAAAATGGCACAATGGGGTAGGGAGAAATGGCCAATCCTTGAAATGAGCAATCTGTCATTTACAGAATGAGGTCCCCAGAGGGTGAATTTGCTGATGCTATCTCATACAAAGGGACAGTGCATTCCCTGGGTACCGGTTTCTGTTAGGCTTGAGACTGATTCAGATTGTGGTTCACAGCGGGTAAATTTAGTGATGCCACTAAATTCACTGTCGGGGACCGCGTTCTGCAGATGGCAATCTCCTTATTTCCAGGCTTGGAACTGACACATTAAAAAAGAGCAATGGCAAATATGTCACGTTTAGGACAAAGGGGGAAAAATACAAGTGTTCAACAGGGTTTTTAACCTTTTACCTAACATGAAAGGAGATGACACTTGCAAACAAAATTCTTGAATAACAATTTTTTTATTTTGGGCGTCAAAAGCATATCTTACGAGCTCTCATTGGAACAAGCTCGTTCCAATGAGGGGTCATAAGCTATGTTTATAAGACAAAAAAATAATGATACTTTACTGGTGATTTTTGTGAATGGAGCTGGCCTGTTTGGGCTGTTACATTGGGTAAAGGGTTAACAAATAATAACATTGATAATGTTTAACAATACATGTACTTTATTTAACTCTGTTATTTTTCAAGGTGAATACATTGCAAATATGTTGAATATGAATACTTCTAAATTTTATGAATACAAATACACTAATTCCAAATGTATTTAAATATGAATACTTCACAATGTATTCATGAATACAAATATGAATACTTGAATACTTTTCAAATTATTTCTTCAGAATGGATGATAATAAATTAAATTGAAAAAACCTAGAATACCTTGGAGCATTGACAATAACATCATACAAATTTCAATGCCTGTGCAACCAGCTCTCCAAGCCTGTTCCAATGACATCCATGTACATGAAAATTTGAAAAAATAAAACATTTTGTGCTTCTAAACACTTTGTCGGATAAAGGCTTAACTTAGTTTACATACATTTAATCAATTGTTCAGTTACTGTGCTGCTGGGATTAAATTGTAAATTAACCACAATAATATTTCGGCTTTACCTAAAACATGGCCTATGGTCCTTTATTGCAACAAGCTCATCAAACCAGTCCTAATTTTTGTGATAAAGGGTTAACTGAGTTTACAATTAATTAATTATCAATTACTGTACTTCTGGCATTTAGTTGTGATTTAACCACAATAATATTTCGGCTTTACCTAAAACATAGCCTATGGTCTTTTATTGCAACAAGCTCATCATCCAATAATAATTTTTTAGTTCTGAACACTGTATTGGTAAAATCAAGGGTTAACTGTGTTTACATTTAATTAATTACGCAATTACTTTTTTGTTAGAATGACATTGTAATTTAGCCATGAATTTCAGCTCTGTCAGTCTACATCTTATTTCTACTAGTACTGTAGAAAAATATGAGATTAGTGTTAATTGAATATTGGAGTTGTTGAACTGGTTGGGGTCTGGATTATTTTGGGTGGTCTACATTTGTTATGCAAAATGTTTTATTACAAATTATTGGAGAGTGCCCAAAAGCACTCTCCAATAATTTGTAACAGAACAAACTTATATAAACAAAATGTTATTTACATTTGACGGAATAGGAAACATGGACGAGGAAAGTGTTGAGTTTTTGCTCTGGTGCCCTCATGTCTTTTGAAAGCCCTGATAGTGGCTTCTAGCACTCAAATCAGTTATGGAATGAGAATCTGTACAGTCACTACTGTGGCCAGACTAAGATCCTTTGTCCTAAGAACAATCTGCACAATTACAATGCTCAGTTTATAATGAAACAGTATAGAACTGATAGGTATGTTGTAGCAAATCAAATATTTTTTGTGCGCCGAGGCCATGCAGTAATGCTGTGGGACAAGCCCCTTTCGACCCACAATGACTGCATAATTAGTTTCCTGCAATCAGTCTGGGCACACTAAAGGAGGAGAGTGTTTGTTGATTTAGGATGACTCTAGCATATACTGATGGAATTGCTGGTTTCTTGTTTTGTGGTAGTTCAGTTGTCTTCTTGTAAAGCGGTTTAGGCACATATTCTGTATGTCTTCAGGAAGGTGTGATTTGATGTAGGCGATATATGTTTTTACTGTGCCGATGCTGTTCATCTTAATTTCGCCGTATTCTGCACTGAAGCAGCTGTCAGCCAGTTCTGTGAACTCTTCCCATGGCATGCTCTGGAAGTCCAGAGGTTTTTCCATTTCCTCCTTGGGTTCTGGGAGGGTGGACTCATTGGAGTAAAGGCTGGATTGGTCTGAACTGATCGATGACCCATAATGGCTGGATTGGTCTGAACTGATTGGAGACCCAGGCCCAGATTGGTTGACCTCCATCTCGTTTTCCACTTCCTCCTCCTTCTCTTTGCCCTCCGTCCTCTTTGGTGAAGAGGAGTGGATTGGCAAAAGTGGGGAAGGTGGTGGTGGCAGTGAGACAGTTGCCGCCCTCTCCTCCTGCTTCTCTGTCTCAGTTGTTCTTTTCTCCAACCATGCTTCCTTTCGTCTTGCATCCCGGTGTATGGTGGATGGAGTCTTCTTCCTTTTCTTCTGGCTTTTTTCTGGAATTCCAACCTTTTCTGGCATGGTGTCAGTGGTTTTTCCTGTACTAGGGTGTGGACCAGTGTGGGATCGGGCCCCATGAAAGGCACTACCACTGCCCTTAGGAGGTTCTTGCTTGAATTTGATGATCAGCTGAATGTAACCTCCATCAACATGAACAGTCCAGTTGATGGGTGTACTAGCATTCAGCACCAACAAAGTTTCTTTTGTCTGTTCTGGTAAAAAATCCATCTCTAATTAGATGTTAATTAGGTACTGTCTCAAGTTTGTATGATCACTTGGAGAAGATATGGTTGAACAGAAAATGATGATGTGTATGTTGTATGATGAATGAAAAGTTTTAGCGCGCCGAAGGCGCGCAGGGACGATGTGGGATTTACAAATCCCTTGCGACCCGGTTAACGTTATTTGTTTCCCTTGGATCACACAGGCCTAGCTTTCCTATTGCCCAAAATGGAGTCTGAGTGGGTTATGCACGCGGTTAGAATACCCGGCAGTTTACGCTGGAGTGTTAGATGGTCAATACTCAATCCCTCAACGCCTTTAAAACTATTAGAGAGCGAGCTCTATTCGGTTCCAGTTCGGCGATGGTAGAGGTTTGAGTCCCACCATGGTGGCGAGCCAGAATGTAATGTTGTGCGATGGCAAGTTTAAGGGAAGAAGAGAAAAGAAAACCAAACAGCAACGCCGGTTTGGTAGCGGCCCCGGTATATGACCATAGCGGTTACAAAAAAGAAGTGGAGAAAGCTCCAACAGTTTAGTTTTAAGAAACCGGGAGTCATCCATCAAGCCTTCTGGGAGATAGGATGCCGTATGTGATTTTGAGGTATCTGGTTATCCTTCGGGAATTCCAAATGACCTCCTCCACCCCACCCCCCCCCCAAAAAAAAAAAAAAAAAAAAAAAAACAAAAAAAAAAAACACTCACTGACACACACCCTCAAGCCCTTAAAAGGGCTGTTAAATCTTTATTCAAATGTTTATTTATATCAAATGTACACTCGTTCCCAGCCAGACAAGCTTGTTTCAATCCTTGCCTAGCGTTTGGTGGTTTCTTGTATATGTTGCAGAAAGGTAGGTTGCACCAATTCCTCCTACGCTTTGTCTACCATTTCCATGCGTCTTCTTGATAAGAGTGTTGCAAGAAAATTTGAGAATGTTCAGTTAGAAAAGTAAAAGGTAGAGAGAAAGATAGGTATCCGCTATTATATATTGTGCCTGCTGTGTGATTGTTGCTATGGATGGGGTAAGGGGTGTGTTTCTTCGGAGCCCACTCCCCACACGCAGAGTTGCGAGGCAATCCTCACAGACTCAATCCTAAAGATCTCAATGAGTAGCGAGGCAATCCTCACTGACTCCACGCAGTTTAATTCTATTGAGTAATTTTAATTTACTGTGGATTATTTTGTTTTTCTGTTTAGGGTTCGGTGTTCGTTCAGCTTCACCATTGATTCACTATCCTGGAGTATGTGGAGGGTTTTGTTATATAGATCTTATTAAACGCGTTTCAATCGCGCTTCAGCAGAGTTGCGAGGCAGTCCTCACAGACTCTATCCTAAAGTTCCCAATGAGTAGCGAGGCAATCCTCACTGACTCCACGCGATTTAGTTATATTGTATAATTTTTATTTTATTTTATTTTATTATTTTTTTTTTCTGGAAACTTATTTTGTTTTTCTGTTAAGGGATCGGTGTTCGTTCAACTCAACCATTAATTCACTATCTTGGAGTCTGTTGAGGGTTTTGGTTTGTAGGTCTTTTAATCGCGTATCAATAGTTTCTATTTTTGCTAGCTCGTGAAGTTCCTTTATCGGTGTCCATTTCGGTTTGCATAGTGCCACTCGCAGGGCATAATTTTGAACCCTCTGTAGCTTCTGAATGTTGGTTTTGCTTAGGTCGCTTGTTATTATGGCACCGTATTCTAGTACCGGGCGTATAAATGTTTTGTAGAGCTTGAGAAGCACATCTTTGTTTGCTCCCCAATTTCTACCTCTGACCATCTTCAGAAAGTTGATACGTTTAGTAGCTCTAACCGTAATGGATTTTACGTGACTGTTTAGACTGAGATTGCTATCTAGGATAAATCCCAAAAATTTGGCCTCTTTGTTTGCTTCTAGTTTGTGATCGTATAACTGGAGATCGATACTCGGGACTGGTTTTTTCCTTTGCTTTTTGAAGAACGTAATTTTTTGAGTTTTGGCGGCATTGAGTTTGATGCGCCACAGGGCACACCAGCTCTCAAGATCGCGAATGGTATCCTGCAGACGATTTTTAATTATGTTTCTGGACTTGCTGGCTGTCCAAATGCCTTTGTCGTCTGAGAATTGCGATAGTTCAACAAAATTTTTCCCTACTTTTTCTATATCATTCACATATATTATGAAAAGAAGCGGACTTAGAACCGACCCTTGTGGTGTTCCCGCTTCGAGTATTACTTCCTCTGACACCTCGCGATTAACCCTCACCTTGATTTTTCGGTCAGTTAGAAATGATGATATGATCCTTAGAATTTTAGTGGGTAATCCCATTTTCGCTAGTTTATATCTAACGCCATTGTGCCATACCGAGTCGAACGCTTTTTCTACATCCAAGAAAATTGCGGTTCCGATTTCGTTTTGACTAAATGCTGTTTTCATATAATCGACCAGTCTATATACGTGTTCGATTCCCTCTTTCTGACTCCTATACGCTCTTTGCCATTTGTTGAAAAAATTGATTGATTCGAGATAGCTGCGAAGTCTCGTAGTGAGAATCCGCTCAAATATTTTCCCAACACAGCTAAGCAAGCTGATTGGGCGGTAGTTAGAAGGGTTGGTAAGGTCTTTGTCGGGTTTAGGTATCATGTCTCCCGTGGCCACTTTCCAGCATTTTGGGAAGTACCCACAGGAGAGACAGCAGTTTAAGAGTTTGGTAAGTCTGCAGTAGAAGATGTTGGGGCACTGTTTCATTATTTTGTAAGAGACTTCATCTTCTCCTGGGGACGAAAATGACCTGCATTTTCTGATTATACCCATGACCTCTTCTACGCTTATTGGTTCGGTTAATTCATGGTCGTCCCCGTCTTCATGCCTTTGGCCGAAGTTCGGTTCATTGAAGATTGAGTTGTTATCTTGGACAAATTTATTTACTCGTACCTTAAAATCGTTGTCATATCTGTTCCCTTCTTGTGGACGATGTGCCTTCTTTAGAAGTTCGGCAAAAGCACTGGCCTTTGCCTTGTCGTCTATGGCCATAGATCCGTCGCTAGTCTTTAGCGCATTATTATTGGCAATTTTGCTCTTTTGGCCAGTAAGAGTTTTAAATGTATCCCAGAACCTCTTAGGTTCTCTCAGCCCATTTAGGTTTTCGGTTGCTTTTTCCCATCTCACGCGATTGTCGTTAGCTATGGCCTTTTTTACTTCCCCATGTAGGCGATTATACGCGGTTTTAAGTTCTGCTCTTTTCATTTGATCATTCTCTGATTGGTAAGCCCGGAAGGCTTTTCTTTTTTGTTTGATTATTTGAAGAGTTGTTTGGGTTATTCTGTTTATCCGCGTCTTTACTGTTTGCTTGGGACAGATTTCATCTAGCGTACTGTTGATAACCTCGTTAAGGTGGGTGCAGGCTTTTTCTAGTTCATGAACATTTGAGGGGTCATTTGCCTTTATTTTTGCTTCGATAATGTTTCTGAAGAGGTTCCAGTCAATTTTTGATAGGTTCCTCCTATTCACGGGAGGATACCTTGCGGGTCCAGTATTACATTTCAGAGTGGCGTGAACCGGCAGGTGATCACTGCCTAGATCATCATCTCCTACAAATATGTCTTGCATTTGGCTGGTTAGTGATTTGCTGGTGATAATCAAGTCTAGGATATCTGATTGATGGAGTGGGTTGTTGCTTATGTATGTTACGTCTTGATCGTTATTTACCACGAATAGATCGAGTTCTTCAATGATATGGAAAAGGGCGTCACCATTAGGCTCAGTCTTATGACAACCGAATACCTGGTGTTTGGAATTGAAATCACCCAAGAATATGCAGTGCTTGTACTTGTTGGTAAAAAATTCAAATACTTTACTGTCTACTGTTGCTTGCGGCTTGTTATAATATGATATGATGGCCACGTGTTTGTGGTCAAGTTCAATTTCAGCTGCAATCACTTCAGCATTGAGGTGGTCGCATGGTATTGGTTTGTATTTAATCTCCTGCCTTATTAACAGAGCGACACCGCCGCCTTTTTGGACGGGGCGATCTCTTCTAATAATATCAAAACCACATAACGAGAATTGTTTGTTTGGTTTAAGCCAGGTTTCGCTAATTCCAATTACGTCCGTATTTTTTAAATAATGTGACATTTGCAAATTTTTCTGATTAACGCTTCGAGCGTTCCACTGGACTATTTTTAGTGTATCCATGAATGGTTTAGGAATAACTGTACTAAGTTTATTTAAGTTTAATTACTATTTGTAATATTGTTACATAATTATATTCTGTTGACGGCCGCTTCTAATAGCGTGTGAGATATTTGAGTATTATATAACTTAGAGGCTGTTTTACTAATCTCTTTGCAAACGTCCGAAAGACTGGTGTCCAAGTGTTTCTTCATTATGCTGAAAATAGAGCCAGCAATTAGAGTACACGTGGAATAAGGGGAAGATGAGTTCTCGACATTACTTACATTTAGAGCTTTAAGCTGGATGTTTGTTTTAACTTTTTTGAAGTGGCTACAACCCCGGTAGTTGCTGGGGTGTTGACCACCGCAATTGGGGCACTTCAGAGTTTTAGCACTACATGCCTTCGCGATGTGTTTGTCACCGCATTTCATACATCGTTGCTCCCCGTTGCATTTGTGTGACAAGTGCCCAAATTTCTGACACTTGTGACACTGAACGGGCTGCGGAAGAACACGATATTCCTCGGTTTCGTATTTTTTGCCATTAATAATTACCCCTTTGCTTATCAGATTTAATTTCGTTGCTCTATTAGGGCATTTTACTTTTATTTTCCAAGTATGGTTACCCGTGGCTTTGGAGATTAGTCTCTCCCACGAGCATCCTGGAAGGGCTTTATCAATCGAGTTTTTTTCCGTTTTGGGGTGGACGCGTGTGATTACGACACAGGGGTTTGGTTGCGGGTGGCCCTGTGTCTTGTTGGTTTTATTGGTCACCTTAGGGGGCGTTTTGGCTTTTACTTTATCGGCGTACGTCGCTCTATCGGTTGGGCTAGCTGTCGCATTCACTATTTCCGGTGATGTAGACTCTGTTGCGTTAACAGAGTCCCCATTTCTTGGTGTGACCACCGAGTCCTTTCCAGTAGCGGTGCTCTGTGAATTTTTCTTGATGATTTTTGTCTTCTTAACATGCCGATCAATAGTCATACAGAAACCATTTTCGTCTTCGACGTCCACGGTTTCATCATTTTCACGGAACTCATTGGAGAGTTTCCTTTTCGATCGATTTTGGTTTGGTGATTTTTTCTGTCGCTGCGATTTGGGGACTTTAGCTGAATTTTTATCCAATTGAATTTCAACCGCCACGGCCGGGGAAACTCCGACCGTGTTGGTAGCTTCTTCTACTATGGAACGCAGCCAGTTATCCTGGCTGGGGGTAATTAGATCTGAATCTATTTCAGATATCCCCGGTATGTTGTATAGTGTTTGCATTCCACTTTTATTGTACCAGATGCACTATCTGTCATTTTGTAATGGCTAAAAAACTTGTGATTTGTTTCTAGATGACATCTTTGACATTTCTAATGAGTAAATCAAGAGAGAGTGAGAAACTGAATTTCAGTAAACTTATTGTGCTTAGTGCCCAGGTAAACAGAGTAGTAAAAACAACAATATTTCTTTGAAGGTGAACACAAACAAGCTAGTGTCAATCTGTTAAACTTGTGAAGTGTTTCTAGATGACATCTTAGACATTCCTGTTGAGTAAATCAAGAGAGAATGAGAAATTTAATTTGAGTAAACTTACATATGCTTAGTGCCCAGGTAAGTAGTGTAGTTAAAACAAAAATATTTATTGAAGGTGAGAAAAAAGAGGCTGATGTCAATCAGTCATTTATCTAAACATTGTCTTCATAATGAATCCACATCACATCTGCAAGGAAACATTATTTGAAAGTAAAGACAAAAAATCTATTATCAATGAACCTTTGCAGTGAATTAATCTGCTGCAGTTAAAAATATTGTAACAAATATAAAAAAATAAGTATATTCTATTATTAAATTTTTTAATTTAATGTTATCAAATTTTATTTTAATATATTGAAAAAAATCAGGCACTTCAGATGTACTAGTTTAATTCTTGACTATTCTCCAGAATTGATAATCACATTTTTTTTTTTTTACCAAGTACTCCATATATTAAAAATAAAAGATTTCAAAACTTATTCAAAACACCAAAAGTAACAATAACAATAGATGGAGATAATGCAATCTTGTGTATTTAGCCTTCAGCACACTGATCTCTCTGAATACTGAAATTTAATGTAGCAGCTGTGAAGTTAATCAATCATTACACTCCTATCTGCATTATGGGAAAGTTTTGAATGTTGGAAATTTGATATTTTGGCACATACAGACTGACTTCATACTTAGCCATTCAAATCACTTAGACTGTCCACCCTTCTACCCTAACTAACACCAGTTAGTTAAGTTAACTGCACAGGTATTTATTTTTAAAAATACAAATAAATAATATAAATTGAATGAAATAAAATAAATAAAAACAAAATAAAAGAAATAATTTAAAAAACTTTTCAATGAAATTAAAATTAAACACAGAAGAAAACAACACAAAAGCTTTTAAAAAGTTAATCAAAATACACCTTTTGAAACACAAGTGACATAAAATTTTCTACTCCACTCTCCCTCTAGTGCTATCTTGTCCTACCAAATGGGTCATTTTTTCAAGGGATCAAGCCTGAAAATAAACAGAATGTTATCTTCAGAATGAGGACCCCAGAGGGGGAATTTGGTGATTGCTTTTGTTGGACTTTGGTGGTGAGGGAATGACCAACCCAAGCCTGAGAGTAAACAGACTGTCATCTGTAGAATGAGGTCCCCAAAGGGGGAATTTGGTGATGCTACCCTGCACAGCAGGGTAGCACCACTAAATTTACCCTCTGTGAACCTCATTCTGAATCAAGGTCAAAAACCCAAACAGCAAGAGGTACCCAGATGATACATTGGCACACTGTATGGGATATAACATCAGTAAATTCACCCTCTGGAGATCTCATTCTGCAAATGACAGAGTGAACGAAGAACTGAAAAGGGTCATAAAGGGAAGAAAAGCTAAATGTGCTGCATACAGGAGAAGTAGAAAACTTAAGGGGGCGGAAAGCAATGAGGCCACAGTTGCTAAGGAAGAATACCACCAAGCACGAAATAAAGTAAATAAGATTAAAGACGATAATCGAAGAGTACGAAATAGCAGTCTTATTAGGACGATAAGAACGACAGGGGGGTCGAGTTCGAATGCATTTTGGAAATGGGTGAATAAACTTAACAAAGGAAGTAACCCTCAGAGTATTAAAGTAGATGGCAGAGTTACAGACGAGCAAGATCAAGTCGCATCAGAACTAGTCGAGCACTGGGAAAAGGTAAACGATAAGCGATGGGGCATGGGGAGACCACCAGAGTGTCCGAATCAGGTCAAGGAAAACTTATCAAGCTTCGTGTGTAGCGAAATTAAAATGGAGGAGGTGCGAAAGATGATATCAAAATTAAGGGATGGAAAAGCGGGAGGAGTGGATGAAATTCCTGATGAGTTTATCAAAAAAGGGGGAGAGGAACTCGTGGAAAGCCTAACTGCCCTATTTAATCTAGCCATAGAAAATCAAGAGGTCCCAAAGGAGTGGAGAGAAAGTAAAGTGACATTTATTCACAAAAAGGGGGAAAAAGACGTTTTGGATAACTATCGAGGGATCTCTGTCAGTAGCAACATTGGAAAGGTTTTCTGTAAAGTCCTGTATGGGAGACTAGAGGAGGTGATTGAGGAGAAGGGTTTTTTGGGAGAAATCCAGAATGGCTTCAGGAAGGGAAGGAGAGTTACTGACCATCTTTTCACACTATCCCAAATGATAGAATCCGCGAAAGCAAAAAAAAAAAAGATGTTTATGGCCTTTTTGGATATCAAAAAGGCATACGATAGAGTATGGAGGGGAAGTATGTGGCGCAAGCTGGAGGCTATGGGCTTAGGAGGCGAGTTTGTTGGAATTATGAAAGCATTATATAAAGATGTACAGAGTGAACATAGCCTGGGAAACATTACAACGAAACATGTGGCTATGGAGATAGGCCCAAAACAGGGGTGTATCCTTTCGTCAGTCCTGTTTGCATTGTACATCAAAGGTTTAGGAGATGAACTCCTGCGTAGCGAGGAGGGGGTAGCAGTTGGGGACTTGAAGATCCCAGAGCTATTTTTTGCAGACGATATGGTTCTAGTGTCAGAAAGCGAAGAGGGGCTAACGAAAATGCTGGGAATTGTTGGAAAATATGGGAGCAAATGGAGACTCGAACTTAATGAAAGCAAGAGCAAACTTATACCTGTGGGCCGCAAAGTGGACCCCACTCGACGGTGGAGAGTGGGTGAGTTCTGCATTCCAGAAGGGAGCAGCAAACTTCTCAGTGTGGGAGAGATAGGTGATTACGAGTATTTGGGGGTAAATATAAACATTTCAGGAAGAGGCATCTACCGGAACCTCACAAATAAATCGATTCTGAAGGGGAAGCGAATCCTTAACCAATTGAAACTTATAGGGAGAAACAGTTTCAATAAGGTTTTCGTGGGGAAAACCATTTGGGAAATGGTGGGGCTGCCAAGTATAACATACAGTACGGAAGTGGTACCCCTAAACCAGACGGCTGTAAAGAGCTTGGAAATCCTGCAGAACGATGCAGGCCGATGGATAACGGGGTCGATTAATGCCGCAGCGCTAGAAGCAATCAGGGGTGAGCTTGGGTGGATGAGGATCAAGGACAGGATAGACCTGTTGAAACTCAGTTATCTTAATTATTTGGTAAATCTCCCCGACAGCCGATGGTGTAAAGTAATGTTCCTGAGAATTTTCAACTCAAATATGAAAACGGGGTGGATGGTCCAAGTGAGGGAGCTAGTAGAGAACTACTCATTGGAGATCTCGGACCTGGACGTTGGGACAAACCAGGGTAAAAAAATCCTCAGAGAAAGGGTCATGGAGGATTGTAACCGTAATTGGCGAGAGGGGGTCAAATCAAAGAAATCCTTGGGTGGCCTGCGTGATAAAGAGAAGCCAGGTTTTGAAGAGTACCTTGATGGCACCTTTGGGGGGTCACTGTTGTTCAAGCTGAGGTCGCGATCCCTGGAGCTGAGGGAAAAAATTGGGAAAGACAGTGAAAGGGAGTGCCAGATGTGTAACTTGGACAAGGTGGAGACCCTGGAACACTTTCTTCTAGAATGCCCCAAGTATCAGTCTAAAAGAATGAGATTCACTGGGAGTATAATGGGGAAGTGGGATGGGAGAATGAAGGACATGTGGTTAAGGGGAGACTCAAAGGAGGGGGTTAAGATGCTAATCGGAGAGATTGGGAAGAATGGGACAAGGGATGTCATCAAGCAGTTCGTGTCCGAGTGTTGGGAGGAGAGGAGAAGCGTGGGAATAGGGAGGCAGTTGGGAGTACAGGGGTAACCATGGCCTTCTCGTCCGAGAACCGCGACAAATCAGCGGCTGGCCAAAGTGTTATTATTAATTATTAATGACAGATTGATTATTTTCAGGCATGCTAGGGATGATGAAAAAGTGTGCCATAGTTTCCTCTGCCATTTTTTTTGGTAACCATATAAGTTAGGATCACCTGTATGAGAATTGTTTACTGGTTTCGGAGATGATAAAATTAATTTTAGTGAAAGGTCTTGGAGAATGCTTGAAAAATCTAGAAAAGTCCTATTTTTTTCCCTCTGTTGTGTAAACTCTCGTTAGTTTGCTGTTATTTATTTTTTGTAGGTAAAGGTGGTTCAAGAATTCGAGAACTGGAAGAGAGCAGTCAAGCGAAATTAAAAGTATGGATTATATATTTATTTTCAGCTCGGTAGAGTCCAGATCATAGTTTTTAAATTCTATTTTAACTACAACAAGCGGTTCATTCCCACTAGACCAATTACCTTTAGACCAACTCCACTGGACCAACTCCCACTAGACCAGTTCTCCTTAGACCAACTGATAGGTTCTACTTTTAAAATAATTTCATATCAATAATTCGATAATTATAAATGTACTTAATGTTATTGATATTTTATAGATGTTGGGCTAATTTTTCATAACAGTTATTATTGCAATCACACTTTCAAGGGATTTGATTCTTTTTATTGTTTTGTGCTTAACAGATGTTGGGTTGATTTTCATAAAACAAACACAGTGCTTTGTATTAAATGTGATTTTAGTGAATGTGTGGCCAACAGTGATTTATAGATAACAGTAATCACATTTTATTCCTGTCCAAGCCTCTTCCATTTTTTGTATGTTATGCATATAAACATTTGGTTTTTTTTCCAAATAAAGTGCTTTTCAGTAAATAATTGTTTTCCTAATTATCCTTCATCAACCCATAATCAGTAACAGTAAATAGTTGGTCTAAGGGGAATTGGTCTTTCGGGAAGTGGCCTAGTGAGAGTTGGTCTAAAGGGAATTGGTCTAGTGGGAAGACACCCAACAAGCAGCTTTACATTTCCATAAAAAATTATTGTTGTTATCACTAGCCTTTACATTCCCACTCATGAAAAATCCTTGAATTTTAGCCCTGTCCTTGAAAAGTGCTTGAAATTGTTTCTAGCCTTGAAAAGTACTTGATTTTCCGAATCCCAGACATTTTCCTCACAGACAGTTGCATTTTTCAAGAAAATGGACATTTGTCCCTGACATACATTTGCTCTGCGGACATTTGCCCCAGTATTAAAAATCAGTGTGAGGCATTTGCCCTGAATAAATTTATCAATTGAAAACAGGCATTTACCCCAGATAAAAATAAAGAAGATGCTGATATTTTAATAATTTATTGGAGTATATACATAAACATAAGCCATGAGCTGTCCAAGTACACATATCCATTACGTGTACAGTACCCATATGAGACTGGTCAATAAATACCCCAGTTATTGATGCTAAATTTAGATTAGTGCTGTCTATTTATAGAGGAATTATTTATGAGTGGGCGTGTACAATTAATTACTTATCTTCATTGGCAACAGAGCAACAATAACAGGAATATTGGCTTTGATATATTTTATTTCATTCAAGTGTTTCAACTTTTAACGAGCAATAAACTATAGAAACATAATACACTGCACATAGATATTAACATAGGCCCTAAATAAGTTTGTTTTTTGCACATTGATATTTACATAAATGAGTTGTCATTTTTTAATCTTTTAACTTCATTTGGTTTCTTATAACTAACATTGCAGTACGTTCAACGTGGATTGAAACAAAAACGCCACCGCGGTGTGTAAGATTCTTATAAAAAGGATATAGTAAAAAGAAAATATAGTGTTTTTGAATGGATACCAAAAAGTATCTCACACGAGACTGAAACTAATGATTATTTCACAGGGGGAGGGAGTGGGGTGGGGTGGACGGGAGATATTTGCAAACAGAAATAAATATCCTTCATCCAATTCTGTAGGGGTTTGTACATACTTTTATACTCTTTGCATTTGCGGATTTTTCAACGTTCCTCTACATTGTTGTTATTTGTATTATCAATTGAAATAGCTAAGCCTGTGTGTATGTAAAAATACGTGGGTGAATATAAGGGAGATGCCGAATTAAAATATCTGCGAATGTGCCATTCTAAGAGAGAGTACGCTTCAGTGGGAAAGAGATAGAGAGAGACAGATATACGTGATGATGGGGGGGGGGGGGGGGGGGGGGGGGGGGGAGGAAGTAAGAAAAAGTGAAAGAAAATTAGTGCACGAAATTATACGCAAGTGCATGTGGGCGTTTGTCTGCATATTACTCTCTGTGTGTTTGTGTGTGTGTGGGGGGGGGGGGTCCGCAAGGGTGTGTATTTTGGTGCGCGTACATGTGTTTTGGTTTTTCGGGTTTGGGTTTTTTGTTTTTTATGAACTACTGTAAAAAAAGACCTAGCTCTGATGAAAATGTGTCTCATTAGCCTCCATAGGCTGGATTTCATATAAATATTTTGAAAATACTCTACATGTATGTATATTATGCATGTGTATTGAAATGTGACACTTAAATAAAATATTATTCTACGGCTACTGCATAAAAGACGTCGGGATTGAAGTGATTAATTAGGTACAGCAGATTAAACTACCACTTGCACAAGGTGTGAAATGACATTTGAGTGGTGCGACAAAGCACAGAGCTGTCCTTCAAACCAACATCTGTTTTAACACCTCTGCACATGACAAGCTTGAGAAAAAATAAGAGACAAATCAATATTTTCAATTACTTTTTTATTAATTTAGTAATCATAATTATAACCATATGTAAATAAAATCAATAGAAAATAATATTTTTTTTTATTTCCAATAATGACATGCCGATCGACAAGCCAGACCACCATACATCGTAACCCTAGCTCAAACATGCCCCGAAATTTCGTATTATAATTTTTTTGTTTTGTCCCCCCACACGTGTCTTGAAACCCCAAAAATTAAAATAGGTCTTTCAGATAGGAGATTTTAGTTCCTCTATCGGAGATTTTCTGACGCCACCCCTGATTTTTGCGTGCAGCCAGCACATCAAAAATTTCAGTGTCTTGGCAGTGTAAGATTCGGTCATCCATACCACTCCTAAATGGTGAAGTAAATAGCCCTCCCCCTCCCTCCCCATCCCCAAAACGAGGCAATTGGGCCCCAGACTCCCATAAACCCACACGCACAAATAGGCCTATATCATTGATTGATTGCCCATCTCCCCCCCCCCACCTCCCCCCATCTTGGCCAGTTTTCCTTGCTAGTGCATGCAGGCGCTTCAATATATGGATTCCGAAGCGTCTTGGGCTGACACGTCTCAGGGCCACCACAATCATTCCTTTTTCGTTAATGTAGTTTATTTATGTTAATTCAACTCTCAACATTTACATTTTAACATTCCACTCTGAACTTAACTTTTAAAATCGTTAATCGGATTCCCTTCCTCCCCAACCCACAATTTATTCAAAATTCAGTACCGGTAACATGATTCTTCTCCCCGTCAATAGCTACAGTTAGGTAAAAGACCGTCGGGGAAATGTCCAGATATTGTACTAGTCAAGTTATATTTTTTTCAACTCACATCCATGATTTCAGTACGGTATAATATTTTTTTTTTTTTTTCGTAATTCCTCAAGTTCTGAATCGATTTTGATGAACAACATTCCGAATCGCAATAGCTTTCAATAACTTTTTCAAATATTGAACTATCTTTTTCATATTTCAAGTAAAAATAAAAGTAATATTTCACTGACTGTGAAAAAATTTGATCTAATTAAGAGCCGGTGACTGACAGATCAAAAGATAAACCGACGTCAGCCGAACATCCCATCATACAGTTTGACATATTCATGCGAGATTAAAAACACGATTCAAACTCCATATTATGATCGTTTTTTCTGCCATATTAATGCTTTTTAATATCAAACAACATGTATGGAGCATACGTATTCAGTTTATACTTAAATGCAACACCTAACAATCACTAAATAACAATGAACTGAAACTATTTTTGGTGGAAGAATAAACCTGATTACCGCACTTGCAAAAAACACAAGTTAATTATAGACAAATTGAAGTCACGTGGTGGGGTTTTGAGACCCCACCTCGTAGTGTAATTAGTGGGGTCTCAATTTCTGTGTTCATATGGGCAGCGTACACGACATGCTGTGTATACATAAATATACATTTAGAATCTAATACAGTGGAACCCTGTTAATTGAATAGCTACTTTGCCAATAGAAATTATTCAGTTAACAGGTGTATTCAATTAAGATGGATGTGTCACTTTCCTGTATTCTAGAGATGAACTTAGCACTTATTATTCGGCCTCTCATTTGAGTATGAGCCCGTATAATGGTATGGCAATGTCCGTCCATCTGTCCATCTGTACATCAATCCGTTAGCTTTTGTTTGTCCAAGCGATGACCTGAAAACAATACATCCAACTGATACGGTCTTTTTATGGTTGATTTGTCATGACTAGAGGATGGTTCGATTCCATGGCAACCATCTGGGAGTTTTGGTGACTTTTGATTCTCCACGCAATAACTTGAAAACAATATATTCATCTTTAATGGGTCCTAAGCCAGGAATGTACAGTTATTTTTGAAGGAATTATTGACCATTTGTTCAACTAAAAATTTCTTCACAAGGGCAATTTCTTTATAGGCGGCCTTATATTAATCCACTATCTGGCGGTGCACTTGTTCTATTATATAATGTTTGACAGAGCTCCATGAGCTCTGTCATACAAGATATAATAGATTAAATGCCTGTATTGGTTGTATTGCTGAGGTCAAATAGGTCTATAAAGAAAGGAAAACTGGGAAGATTCAGTGTAATTTCTCATCAGGTTACAAGATTTTTAGCTCAACTTTGGCAAAGCCAAATTTGGGCTTTTGTCATGGCCCGTCGTCCGTTTGTCCGTCTGTCCGTACGTCAACAATTGGATACGGCTCGGGCTAGAGGCCGTATTTATGAACCGATCTTTACGAAACTTCTTGGGTACCTTTGTTATGACTGTGGGACGAGAACGGGGGTTTTTGGGTGCGGTCCGAAATTCAAGATGGCTGCCAGCCGCCATTTTATACCGACGATGCAGAAATCTGTTTTTTGTACAGAACTTCCATATGAAAGCTCTGATTTGAATAATTTTTTGTATGAATGTTTAGTACCATGAGATACATTACATATCATACATGTTTTTTTCTCTTGCGTAAATTATGCAAATTAGACTAACTTTGATTTATTTAGTGTTACTTTCAGCACTGTCAGTGCAAATGCCAATACGGCTCGGGCTAGAGGCCGAATTTATGAGCTGATCTTTACGAAAACTTCTTGGGTACCTTTGTTATGTCCGTGGGACGAGAACGAGTGTTTTGGGGTCCGATCCGAAATTCTAGTTGGCCGCTGGCTGCCATTTTGTACAAACTTAGGTGCAATCAGGTTTTTGCGCAGAACTTCCATATAAAAGCACTGATTTGAATAATTTTTTGTATGAATGTTTAGTACCATGGGATACATCACATATAATACAGGTTTTTTTCTCATAGGTAAATTATGCAAATTAGACTGATTTTGATATATTTAGTGTTACTTTCTGCACTGTAAGTGCAAATGCCAATACGGCTCAGGCTTATCACCGTAGTTATAAACCGATCATTACGTAACTTCTTGGATACCTTTGGTATCACCGTTGGATGAGAACGAGTGTTTTGTGGTGTGGTCCGAAATTCAAGATGGCCGATGGCAGCCATTTTGTACAAAATTAGGTGCAATCAGATTTTTGCACAGTTGGGCAATGAAGAGTTTTCACGCACAGACATGGGCAGGCTGTTCCATTGCTTCGTAACGCTGGGGATGAAGGAAGACTGATATAATTGTGTCCGACAGAAAGGAATTCTGTGGTTGTTACACGACCGGAGATTTTGCGATAAATTTGATGATGAGATGGTTGGAGGGACCTTATTGGCAATATACGGGGGCGACATTCCATGGTACATTTTGAAATATTGTAACAATTTGTGTTTACGACGTCTTTCTTGTAAAGAGTCCCAGCGTGTTTCAGTATTAAGTAGACGCTTACTGCAACTAACTGTTGCCCCTGTTATGATTCTCGCAGCTGCAATCTGTATTTTCTCTAATTTTTCAGCTTCGGTTGCAGAACAGTTGTCCCAGGCAACATCTGCATATTCGAGTAATGGCCTGAAGAAGGCAAACTAAATTTTTTCTAGGACGTCCCGATCAAGGTTAAATTTCTGCTTTCTTAATAAGTCTAAACGAACCCAAGCTTTGGAGCAGATGTGGTCAATGTGATCGTCCCACGTACAAGAACTGTTTAATATGACTCCTAAATGTTTGTGTTTTTTTACTTCAGACATCGGCGTTTTACTAAAGAATGGTGGGTGGGCAACAGGGATGTTTTTGCGCGATATCAACATACTCTCTGTTTTATGGGGATTAAACTCTACCAGCCATGTCTTGGCCCAATGTTCAATTGTGGCCAAGTCTTGGTTGATTAAAGTTGAGACTTGCACGTGATTCTCTACTATTAAATACAGGGAAGTATCGTCAGCAAATAGACGTATATTACTGAATAAGTTTTCAGTAATGTCGTTGATATAGATTAAAAACAGTATGGGACCGAGTATCGAGCCCTGCAAAACACCAGCATTAATAGGTCTCCATGTTGAGGCATCGGATCCTATTACTACCCGTTGTGACCTATCTGAAAGATATGATTTTAGGAACGACAGTAGTTCACCCGCGACACCAATTCTCTCCAGCTTGTGAATAAGACCAACGTGCCATACCTTGTCGAAAGCCTTACTGACGTCACAGAAAACTACCCTAACCTCCTTGCCCTCATCAAGAGCTCGACAGAATTCGTCGAGGAAAGTACGAGTTATTCAATAGCACATTGAACAAGATTGTGAGAGGCTCACATATGGATGATTTGCACTCTTT
This sequence comes from Pictodentalium vernedei, assembly GCA_031216915.1. Taxonomy (NCBI): domain Eukaryota; kingdom Metazoa; phylum Mollusca; class Scaphopoda; order Dentaliida; family Dentaliidae; genus Pictodentalium; species Pictodentalium vernedei. The sequence continues at coordinate 464,190,968 of CM062293.1, forward strand.
GAGAAGACGAGGACTGACAAGATCGGGACCAGACGCTTTTGATACCCTTAATGATTTCATAGCTTCACATATCTCACTAGATTGTAAAGTGATACTATCAATAACTTGTGGGGCGTTAGATGAAGAGCTGGGTAGGGAAGCGTTCTTGTCATCAACTGTTGAGATTGAGCTGAAGTGCTCATTTAAGACCTCAGCTTTCTCAGTATTATAGAAGTAAATTTTATTTAGGTGAACAAGAGTTGGGACAGTTACTGCTTTATTTGTGCAAATGAGCATTTTGAGTGTCTTCCCCCACAGTGAAGATGACGTGTTGCTGCTTCTTAATGTAGTTTGGACTTTGGAAATATACGATGATTTTGCCTTCCTGACAGCTGAAACGACTTCATTTCGTTTACGTTTATATTTGTCCCATGCAGTCAGAAGGCCATTGCGTTTCGAAATTCGATATAATCGTTTTCTCTGTCTTATCAGAAGTCTGATTTTGTTGTGGTACCATTTCGGCTGGTCAAGTAATTATTTTGTTGGGAATATGTTTAGATGCGACGTCGAGTAATTTATTGGTGAAGTCAGAGGTGATAGTATCAAGGCATCTATTATCAAAAAGAGAATTCCAGTCGATGTTGGCGAGGGCAACATTAAGTGCTTCATAGTCACCCCGAGAGTACAGCCATATCCTTCTCCTAAATGACAGAGATAGGTTTAGAAAAATCAATCTCAATCGACACCGGACAATGGTAGCGTATCATTTCCGGGATGATTGGTTCTAAGACCTCGCAATCTTTTACCCTGACCGAGTTGCTTACAGCAAAGAGATCTATCAGAGAGGCTGACGACTCCGTAAAGCAGGTTTGCTCACTCACAAGCTGCCTCAAGTTAAAAACATTTCTTATGTCAGCAAAACCTCCTTTTGAAGACACTAGTTGGTTATTTTTAAAATCGCCAGTAACAATCAAATCAGCAATTGATGTGTCACATGCTTTTTTGATCGATGATGATATGGCATCCCATATTTCTGGGGGACTATTTGGTGGGTGGTAGAAGACCCCCTAACAATAAGGACTTCTTGTGTTTATTGAATATTTCAGCCCATAGACACTCAGCGTTCTGTACCTCGAGATTGGGCCGCCGTCGAAAGGAGATAGTATTCTCTAAGTAGATGGCAACCCCGCCTCCCCTTGACGATCGGTCTTGTCTCAATGGCTCATGAAACCCGTGGAATAATATATCGGATGTGGGATCGTTGTTCTGCAGTCATGTTTCAGTAAACGCCAAAATATATGATGAGGCCTCGCTTTCGATAATATCTAACTTAGGCTTTAAGCTTTGAATATTAAGGTGAAACACTTTCAAATTATTTTCATCAGTGAGTGACTTTGTGGAGCAAGGACCGGGATTTGGTTCAGTATCACCAGATTGTAATAAAATTATACTCAGATAAAGGGCTGCCAAAACAGTGACAACTAGATTTAATATTCTCACAACTGTTGAGATATTTATGGCGTGAATAACTTTTTGGGGACACTTTTATTGTGCATCAAATTTTTTAACATGCATGATGATTGATTTTGTATAGTACCCAAAGAACAGTGCTGTCATGGCAGCAAAACTGTCATGACCTTTTGCACCACCGAGACGAAGGAACAGGTAATGTAATATACAATTAGACTGATCCTTTGATAGCTTGTGCCTTAGACTGCGAACATGAACTACGATGTTGAAGGTACCAATCCGGGCACGTTGTAGATCAATGTGGCCCGTTATGTGGCTGATGATATAATCTGATACGTAGAACACAAGCTCACTGCTCGGATAACAATACCAATCAACATTACTGGTAACAAGACAATATCTCTTCTTGGGCAAATTGTATTCAAGCTGGTGGTGAGAGTAAGCGTACAGTAAAGAGGAATAGGAGTAAAGCAAATAGACATGGGAGCAGAAGAAATAGACAGCACAAGACAAAGATAAATACAGGTAGTATGTACAGATAGTCTGTAAAACATTTTCGTCTTAAGAAAAGTACGGTCTGCTTCATCGAAGTCATAAGTTCACAGTTATAGTGATGTGGATTGGCAGTTCAGCAGTTCAACTAAAAAAGTAGGAAGACAAAAGATTAATACGAACAAGCCGAGGATGGCAGGAACATTAGTGGGAGATAAGTAGGCTACTGATTTGTTTACTATTTGTAACCTTCCAGTAACATTTTCCTGATGACCTGCAGGCAAAATTAAATTAAATTGTGAGCTCACCTACATAATGTAATAAAACTGATTATTGCTTGATAACAAGGTTTCGAGGTGGACAATAAGGAGGAGGACAACAATTCATGCAAATCTTGCGCTGGATACCATTACTAGAAGAGTACCACCAAGACACGGCTACAATCGAGTGTACATAGAGAAAGGGAGAGGGAACTCTAATCATTGAATCAGTAATCAAATTGCTAACTTAATCCTTAAAGGCCTATTTCTGACCTAACATGCCATCATGAAAAGGTTCTTCTGACAGTAAATAAATAAGCTAAGCAGTGGTTTCTAGTCAATTCTTGGCTGGCCTAAAGACTTGACAAGAAATCACTGCTAAGCCATTAGACCATATAGCAACTGTGGAATGGTGGGAATTCAAGACACTTGTCAAGGCCCTTATCTTGTAAAGTGCTAAATTATTTTTGGCCATCAAATCTTGTACACATGTCTTTGCCTTGTTACAATTTATAGGAGAGTGCCTATGGGCGCTCTCCTATAAATTGTAACAAGGCAGACCTTCACAGACTTATTAACCGATTACCCAACATAACGGCCAAAATCGGCTACCTCTTTTCTCCAAAATCGCCAATTAATTTTTATCATTTTTTGTCTCAAAAACATAGGTTATAACCCCTTGTTGGAACAAGCTTGTCGAGCTCGTTCCAACGAGGGGTCATAACCTATGTTTTTGAGACAAAAAAATTATGAAAATTAGTTATTCAAGAATTCTTTTTGCAAGTGTTGTCTGCTTTTCATGTTAGGTAAAGGGTTAATATCACTTCAAAGATAATACAAAGCACATGCACTGAATATGAAGACTTCAAGATGTGGTACCTGCACTTCAGAATAAAGCCCAAATATGGGTTTCCAGCACTCTACCAGTTGAGGATTAACTTATTTCATAAAAGACAGATTTATTGATCAAAGCTTTCTTTTTTTTACAGATAATAAATAATGAGAATGAAGGAGGAGAGACTAAGGTTAGAATTCATGGTACAAAAGAACAACAGGAAAAGGCACAGGAACTTATTGAGGACATAATCAGTCCATATAATAAACCATCCTATCTGAGTAAACAGTCATATGATAGACCATCATATCAAGATGAATCATCCTATTCCAGTAAACCATCTTATGACAGACCATCATATCAAGATGAATCATCTTATAGTAAACCATCCTTTCAAAATGAATCATCAAAGAGAAATAATGGCTTTGGTAAATATTTGTAATTATATCCTCGGTCGAGGAGATTGGGTTGACATTGCTTATGGGGTAAGAAATTAGATAGAAAATTATCCTAAAATTGGGAGTTATGGCGTGCAGTGGCTCAGTAGGTAGAGATGCGGGCTCCAAACCAAGAGGTCCTCAGTTCAAGTCCTACCTGTGGCAACCCCATTGTGTTCTTGGGCAGGGCACCAAAATGCTTTCTTTTTGTTGATAGTTGTCAAAAGAATTGCTGAGTGTCCTTCTAATAATGTTTTTTTTTATAGGTGTGAAGGCATGTAATAAACACAGAATGACACACGTGTTGCAACCCTCGTTCTATCCTTCCGCCCTGGCACTCGTGCCATATCGATTAACATATTCACACATGCGTGTCGTTCTGTGTTTTTGTTTGACACCCCCTAGAAAACTTTCCACTCAAAGATTTTGCCTTATAACACTAGAATCAATTGTTGGATTTTGATGTCCTTTGGTATGTTGATAGACGAGTATGGTAAGAAAAGATATCTGCATATTGCAGGTTTCGTCAACACATAGTTCCCACAATTATGCCCTTTGTTTGACTTGGAAAAACTGTCCCTATGAGCTTCTTACATTGTTTTTTGTCCATGGGAATAATTTTTGTTGACTAAATTATTTGGTCTGTCTGTCTTTTAATTTCAAATGTAATTTTAATGATTATGTGACAACTTGAAGAGTAATTATTAGATTTCAGTAATGTTTAGTTCATTTCTCTTTTGCCTTATTCAAGGTTCATTACACTTTTGCTTATGTCATAGTTCATCCGAATCAAGAGGTACAGTAGAACTTGTCTTGAGAGACCGCCCTTTGGGCCACACAAAAGTGGTCTCTCAAGACAGGTGGTCTCTCATAACAGGTTTCAGGTTTTCTCAAGTCAGTGAATAACCAACCACAAAATTCAGAAATGGAGAAGAATGGATTTTTGTAATTACTTTGTAGTTCTTTTTTATGAAGTTTTTGTAATAAATTGAAATTGACTGTTATAAAAATAAATTAGTGTTGAAAATCTTCATTGAAGATTTTTCAACACTAATTTATTTGTCTAATTTTTAGCTCAACTTTGACGAAGTCAAATTTGAGCTATTGTCATGGCCTGTCGTCCGTCGTCCGTCTGGCCGTCTGTCCGTCTGTCCGTACGTCAACAATTGGCTATGGCTCGGGCTAGAGGTCGTATTTATGAACCGATCTTTACGAAACTTCTTGTGTACCTTTGTTATGACCCTGGGACGGGAACGAGTGTTTTTAGGTGTGGTCCGAAATTCAAGATGGCTGCCAGAGGCCATTTTGTACCGATGATGCAAAAATCAGTTTTTTGTACAGAACTTCTGTATGAAAGTTCTGATTTGAATAAAGTTTTGTATAAATGTTTAGTACCATGGGATACATCACATATAATACAGGTTTTTTTCTCGTGCGTAAATTATGCAAATTAGACTGACTTTGATTTATTTAGTGTTACTTTCAGAGCTGTAAGTGCCAAGCTGCTATGGCTCGGGCTAGAGGCCGTATTTATGAACCAATCTTTACGAAACTTCTTGGGTACCTTTGTTATGACCGTGGGATGAGAACGAGTGTTTTTGGGTGCAGTCCAAAATTCAAGATGGCTGCCAGCAGCCATTTTGTACCGATGATGCAGAAATTTTTTTTTTTGTACAGAACTTCCATATGAAAGCTCTGATTTGAATAATTTTTCGTATGAATGTTTAGTACCATGGGATACATCACATATAATACGGTTTTTTTTCTCGTGCGTAGATTGTGCAAATTAGACTAATTTTGATGTTTTTTGGTGTTACTTTCAGCACTGTAAGTGCAAATGCCAATACGGCTTGGGCTAGAGGCCGTATTTATGAACCGATCTTTACGAAACTCCTTGGGTACCTTTGTTATCACCGTGGGACGAGAACGAGTGTTTTTGGGTGTGGTCCGAAATTCAAGATGGCCGATGGCAGCCATTTTGTACAAAATTAGGTGCAATCAGATTTTTGCACAGAACTTCCATATGAAAGCGCTGATTTGAATAATTTTTTGTGTGAATGTTTAGTACCATGGGATACATCACATATAATACGGGTTTTTTTCTCGTGCAGAAATTATGCAAATTAGATGAACTTTGATTTATTCAGTGCTACTTATACACTGTAAGTGCACATGTCAATACGGCTCGGGCTAGAGGCTGTATTTATGAACCGATCTTCACAAAACATCTTGGGTACCTTTGATATCACCTTGGGACGAGAACGAGTGTTTCTGGGTGCGGTCCAAAATTCAAGATGGCTGCCAGTGGCCATTTTGTACCGAAATTAGGTCTAATCAGTTTTTTGTACACAACTTCTATACGGCTCAGGCTAGAGGCCGTATTTATGAACCGATCTTTACGAAACTTATTGGGTACCTTTGTTATCACTGTGGGATGAGAACGAGTGTTTTTGGGTGTGGTCCGAAATTCAAGATGGCCACCAGCAGCCATTTTGTACCAAAATTAGTGCAATCAGTTTTTTGTACAGAACTTCTGTATGAAAGTTCTGATTTGAATAAATTTTTGTATGAATGTTTAGTAACATGGAATACATCACATATAGTACAGGTTTTTTTCTCGTGCAGAAATTATGCAAATTAGATGAACTTTGATTTATTCAGTGCTACTTATACACTGTAAGTGCACATGTCAATACGGCTCGGGCTAGAGGCTGTATTTATGAACCGATCTTCACAAAACTTCTTGGGTACCTTTGTTATCACCTTGGGACGAGAATGAGTGTTTCTGGGTGCGGTCCAAAATTCAAGATGGCAGCCAGTGGCCATTTTGTACCGAAATTAGGTCCAATCAGTTTTTTGTCAAAACTTCTACACAGCTCATATTTGTGAACTGATCTTCACGAAACTTCTTGGGTACCTTTGTTTTCATCTTGGGACCGGAATGAGTGTGTTTTGGGGTGCCTTTGTTATCACTGTGCTATGAGAACAAATATTTTGGGGTTCAGTCAGACCCATTCTGGGACGCAAAGATTTTTTTTCTAGTTTAGCATCTGACTGTCACCCACCTCTACAATACTTTACCTATACATTTGTTACAGGCAATGGTCAGTATTTATGTACAGACCGTTACAATACTTTATATGTACCTTTGTTATCAGGTCATTACCTAGATGTTTGTCATTGCTGTATCACATACTATACATGTACATGTCTTTGTCTTTGTCTTGACAAGTTGAGCTACAGTGTCATTGACACTTTCATTATAACAGTCCATTTCAATTTGTTACAAAAAGATTTTCAACACAAATTTATTTTTATTCCTCTCTGTCACATTTCAGTTGTTCATTTTGTTTATTCAACAATAATCCTAATCTTTTCACAGGGGTCTTATAAAAACATCTCAATCTGTAATGAGTTAGCAATTGAAACCCAATTAAGAGCTTTTAATACTTTTAATTATGTTAGTATAACCACAATGGATTTTCCAATTCCAGAACAGGTAAAAAGTTTTTGTCATGGTTTCAGTCTTCAAAGGGGCGGTCTCTCAAGACAGGTCCATTATGGCATAAAAATACAAGTTGGTACCAGGTCACAATGCTTGTGCGCCGGGATCTCGGCTTGTGCGCCGGGATCATTACCGCCACATCATCATTTTCCACACTTCTGACTTCAGAGTGTGAACACCTTGATTGAAATGGAAAACCTGGAATTACCAGCTCATCTAAAGAAAGCCATCTCAGCTCTGGGCGTCTCCTGTCCCATCTCCTGGACTATCCAGGAAATAGGCAAGAGCGTCCATCTGAATATGGAATTTAAAGTAGAAGAAAACATCACTACACCACCCTCCTTGGGGAGAGGTAGTACCTTTGATGAGAGGATCCCCTCTCACACTGGTCCTCACCCGAGGAGGTCAGGAGGCCCTGAAAAGAAGAAAAGGAAAAAGAGTCCATCAACCAGGCGCAGGGATTCGCGTCGCCTGGAGGCTTTCCTGGATAAGAAGAAAGAGGTGAGCGAGGGGGTGGAGGTTCCGGAAGCAGCCACCAGTTCCCTTCCTAATCCTACAGGCACACCCAACCAACTACCAGCTCCCCAGCTGGCACAGTTGGATGAGGAACGTCCTGTAGAGATTGAGGAGGAACTGGAAGTTGCTTTTTCGCCACTTCCCACCCCTCATTCCCCTCTTCCTTCGTTCTCGGACAGCCAGGACAAAGAGGAACTAACACCAAAACAACCTTCACCAGCTTCACAGGCAACCTCTAAAGAACATTCAGACATGACAAAAGCGCTATTAGAAACCCGGCAATTCTTGGCTGAATGCAAAGAATTCAATAAACGCAGCCAAGAAACGGACAGACGATCCGAAGAAATCGATAGACTGCAGAAGGAATTCATCAACAGACAAAGACAACTGACAGACACAGCTAATCACTCAACAACTCCAACCATCACTTCCATGGTCTCTCCATCACAGCCACCTCCTCCAAAGAAGTCACGACGAAAGAACAAACGCGGATAAGCTGCTTTCTACGCCTTGCCTCCTTTACCACGCTCAGAACATAACCAAAACATTATACAGCTAACGAGGGTCGAAAGGGGCTTGTTCCCCATACCGCCCCTGCGCCCCTTCGGCGCGCAAAATCATTTCGTTCAGGTCACAATGGTCTCTCAAGACAGGGGTCTCTCAAGACCAGTGGTCTCTCATAGCAGGTCCATTATAGAGTAAAACCAATCGGTGCCTGGTAAATGTGGTCTCTCAAGACAGTTGGTCTCTCAAGACAGTGCCTTGATGATGTCATTGGAACATTACCCAGTAAGGACTCTAGTTCAAAAATCAAAAAGGGTGTGAGAATCATTGGTACTAGGCACTGCACAGAGGTAGCCAAAAGCAACAACTCATTGTTGATATTGCTTGGAAACTCTAAATTTTTTTTTAAACAGTGGTAGTGTCTAGGGAGACAGGAATTAGCATGGCTGGTGGCATGGGTGTAAATGTTGTTTCTGTTTCCACCAGCACTATACATATTGTGAGACGCCGAAGATGACTGATGCAATGCTATATTCCAGATTAGAACAGAAACAAATTGTGCAGCCAATTCGAATCGAATCAACTAGCAACTTAAGATTCGAAATCAAATCAAATCTTGAAGCTTTGCAGGGCCCTAGTTCTTTTTAATTACAGTGGAGCCCACTTAATTGGATATCTGTTAATTGTATATCCCTGTTAATTGAATATAATTTTCAAAAACAAAAGTATTTACCATACCTTCAGTACAAATTTGATCTGTTTATTGCATATGGGTTGTAGTGTAAACTCCTGTTAATTGTATATAAATTTTTATATGTTGAAAAAATTGCTGTGACACGCACCAAATTCCCCTTATTTATCATCCTTTCCAGCCTCACTACATTCAATACGGGCATTTATTCTATTATATCTTGTTTGACAGAGCTCTAAGAGCTCTGTCAAACAAGATATAATAGAATAAATGCTCAGTTTACCCCCAGAACACAGGAAACTGACCAGATCCCTGTTAATTGTATATGCCTGTTAATTGAATAATTTTCACTGGCAAAATGGATATTCAATTAAGAGGATTCTACTGTACTATTATATCATTTCCAGTTTGTTTCTCTTTTTTAATTTTTTTTACGTCAGTTTTGAAAAAATAGGATGTATTGTGTGATTGGTCTGTCCAACTGTCCTTCCATCTGTCAGTCCATCCATAAACAGATGTCAACTTGAGTTTGGATTTATAGATCAGGACCAAACTTGGTTTGTGCCTCAGTTATACAAAAAACCCAGGTGGAGTTCAAATTGGGGCTTGGTCCGATGATTTTTACAAGAGTTATGGGCCTTTTCAACTTAGAAATTGTCTACCAGGGGTTAGTGCATCGACAGATCTACTCAGTTTCACTGATCACTTACCGAAACTAGCCATTCCACTTCCAGACAAACCGTATTGTCGGTCTTTTATTTTTCCCAGCAATATACTCTAGACCAAAAAAAAAACAATAAATGTTGGAACCTTCTGTGTTTTGAAATACTATTCTCAGTATAATTGCAACATAATGAGTGATATTTTATTCAAATAAATCATTGTTCTGTGTTATTCTCGTTATTCATTTATCACCCATTTTTGATTGTAAACAAAAGAAAATTCTCAGTTCTAATTTTCAAGATATACGTCACTTGTCATCTGTCAAGAATTAAGCATAGAACATGCCTACTAATTAACCATAACAAATCGGCAACCAGTCATATAGTCATGACTCCAGTGCAATGCAAATGAGCAAAGTGCCCCGCTTCTGTCTTGATTAAACAACATAACCTATTCTTGCAATGGTTTGATTCTCTGATGTAAGTTTTCATTTAGTGAATGGATGTCGGAAGGTTGCGTGATTATCAATATCAAAAGTGACACAAATTCAAGCTCAGCACAATAAACAAGATGTTGGTCACTCGTGAATCCAAGTTGTTTATTTTTAGCAAAGCACATGGCATTAATGGCCAGGCCTGAAAATAAACAGTTACAGCAATTACGCAGCTTAAGGGAAGAAGTCAGGAAAAACACGGGAAGAGTCAGCTGATCACACCAAGAACACGATGGCACTCCTAGAACAGTGCAACAGCCACAGCACCAGCCACAGCACTCCTGAAGCAGCAAGGACTCGACCATTCCACCATAGTCAGTCCTACATCATCAACAGTCCAACTACACCAGCACCACTACAGTCTCTCCTTCCCAGCCACCTCCACCCAAAAAGAAGAAACAACGGCATAAACGACGCTAAACTGTCAGAGAGGGTCGAAAGGAGCTTGCTCCCCAAACTGTCCCTGCACGTCTTTGGCGTGCGAAACCATCCAATTTAGGATAAACAGTCTGACATTTGCAGAATGAGGTCCTCAGAGGGTGAATTTGATAATGCTATCCCATGCAGTGGGCCAATTTATCCTCTGGGTACCTCTTTCTGTTTAATTTTGAGACCCTGAATCAGATTGAGGTTCACAGAGGGTGAATTTAATGATGCTACCCTGCATAGCAGGGTAGCATCACTAAATTTACCCTCTGGGGACCTCATTTTGTAGATGACAGTCTGTTTATTTTCTGGCTTGTTAATGGCAGTTAGGTTTCCTTTTATCATTGCATCAGTTCCTGGAATTACAGTCTGTTTTAAAAACTGGTGTCAATTTCCCTTGGCTGTCATGTTTCACAATTCCCAGAAAAATTTCTTCCAATACATGTTGTCATATCATTTTGAAATTTTATTTACTTTTAGCCTACTTTAAGGGTTATTTTTTTTGTTCGTTTGTTAGTTATTAGTCAAGCACTACTCAGAATACTGTTGGATTTGGTAACGCTTTAATATTATGTTCATTTTCCTTGTTATTTAAAATCTTTGCTGTTTTTCAAATAAAAACCAAAAACCAAAATGTAGACCAACTTTTTCATCACATCCGAAACTGGAACCAAACTGAAATTTCATAACTGGACAGCTCCACTGAGGGTATTATGCAACACCATGCATAGGTCTTGTACTGATTTTTTAATTTCCCCATTTTAACCTTGTTTAACCCTTTCCCTTTTATTAGCTCACCTGGCCTAAAATGCCATGTGAGCTTTTCTCATCTCTCGTCCATAAACTTTTCTCATTTTCATCTTCTTCTCTATAACCGCTGAGCTGATGTGAACCAAACTTTGCAGGAATGGTCTATGGGAGGTCCTCTGCAAACGATCCTCATTTTGTTCCCGTCGGATGAAAAACATAGCTTTCAGAGGCATTCTTTGATTCTGGTTGGTGGATTTTCAAAAATCTTCTCCTCTGAAACTGCCAGGTCAAATGTTTTGGAACTTCACATAAATGATGACTGGGACCCCCTCTACCAACGATCCTCATTTAATGTTGATTGGGTCACAAACATGGCCACAATTGCGGCTTATAGTTACTGTAGAAACCCTATGGAAAATCACATTTCCCTCTTCTTCTCTGGAAAAACCGAGGCGACAGGAAAACAAACCTGGCAGGGATAGTCTATAGGAGGTCCTCTACAAACAATCCTCATTTTGTTCCCGTGGGTTGAAAAACATGGCCGCCAGAGGCATTCTTCGATTCTGATAGGTAGATTTTCAAAAATCTTCTTCTCTGAAACTGCCAGGCCAAATGTTTTGATACTTCATATAAGTGATGACTGGGACCCTCTCTAACAACAGTCCTCATTTAATGTTGATCGTGTTGTAAACATGGCCACAATTGCGGCTTATAGTTACTATAGAAACCCTATGGGAAATCACATTTTCATCTTCTTCTATGAAACTAATGAGCCGACGTGAGCCAAACTTCGCAGGAATGGTCTATGAGAGGATGGACATATATGGCCACCAGAGGCTATATTCTAATGCTTAACCCAATGCCTCTCCTGTCTGCATGAAGATCATTACTGTCAGCAAAATACTTGTTTTTAGAAAATCTGGTATGGGTTGGTTCCAGTTTTTTCCACGTACAACTGGGAAAAAAAACCCAAAATATTGTGTATACAGTACAAATCAAAATAAGCTGTAGCATAACTGCAATAAACTAAGTAAACTGCTGCTCCTGCCCTGACAAGATCAGAATCTGACATTTTCTGGAATTGCTATCAGTGAGAGCTTTCCAGGAAATGATGTCAGCTTCTGATCTTATCAGTGTAGGAAAAGAAAAGATACATAGTTTATAGAATTATCCTACAACTTATTTTGACTTAACCGTAAACCATTGCAACTGTACATGGATGGTGATATATGCTTATTAGTCTCATGTTACTTATCAGAAAATCTTGATTGTTGACAGGTGTTTGGAAAACCAGGAGAAGTTTTTGTTTACATTCTCTTGCAATCATGTGAGCTCAGATGACGGTGATTATTGTATATTTTTTAAGATTTGACAAAAATTGGAGTAATGTGTTTCCTGTAACCCTTTTACCTATCCAAAGCTATTTTGAAAAGAGAATACTGTCTGAAAAAAGTTGTAATTTTTCAAAAATATTTAACCTTCTTTCACTGATTTTTTTGTTGAAAACAGAATTCATAAGTGTGAGCATTTTCAAGAAAATCTTTGAAACTACAAGGCCACATGGTTTGAAAACTTAGTGTGACTGATGACTGTAACCCCCTCTACCAATGATCCTCATTTTAATCTTCATCGGGTTGCAATTATGGCTGCAATTGTGGCTTATAGTTACTATAGAAACCCTATAGGAAATCACATATTCATAATCTTCACTGAAAGTACTGAGCCAATGTGAACCAGACTTGGCAGGCATTGTCTATGAGAGGTTCTCTACAACTGTTACTCATTTTATTCCTGTTGGGTGAAAAAATGTGGCCGCCAGAAGCACTCTTTGATTCTGATTGGTCAATTTTGAAAACTCTTCTCCTCTGAAACCACAGGGCCAAATGTTTTGAAACTTTGCATGGTTGATAACTGGGACACCCTCCACCAACATTCCTCATTTTAATGTTGATCATTTTGCAAACATGGCCACAATTGCGGTTTATAGTTACTACAGAAAAAAACTATAGGAAAGCACATTTTCATCTTCTCTCTGGAACTATTGAGCTGACGTGAACCAAAACTTGGCAAGAATGGTCTATAGGAGGCCCTCTACAAACGATCCTCTTTTTGTTCCCATTGGCTGGAAAATATGGCCACCAGAGACATTCTATGATTCTGTTTGATGCATTCAAATGTTTTGAAACTTTACGTGATTGAAGTCTGGGACACCTACCAATGATCCTCATGTAGTTTTGATGTAATGTTGCAAACATGGGCACAATTGCAGCTCAAAGTTACCATGAAATCACATTTTTATATGTAGTTCCAGGTGAGCAATTACAGGCTCTGTAGAACCTCTAGTTACTTTAATTATTGTTTTTTAAAATGTTTCAAAACATTTTAATAAAACCATATCATGTGACCCCTCATTGGAATGGGCTCCAATTCAGCCCGCTCCAATCAGGAGGATCACATGACATGGTTTTATTGAATTTTTTGAAAAGTTTAAGTGTAATATAAATACAAAACACAACTCACGTTGAGTATGGGGGACAGGAATCAATAATCAATAACTGGGCTCAGTGTCTTCTGTCTTATTATTCTCCACCAAAACTATGTTTTGCGAGGGATATAGAACTGGGTTCCATGCATCTGTCAGTCCATTTGTCCATTCCTCCCTCCCTCCGTCCATCCATTTGATTTTTAGCTCACCTGAGCAAAGCTCAGTGGGAGCTTTACTGATCACTTTTTGTCAATTATCTGTCCGTCCATCTATCTGTCATCCGGCGTTAACTTTACATTATCAGAAACTATTGAACCAAATCTGGTGTGCGTTTTCCTTATCATATGTCAGTTCAAGTCTGTTCAAATAAAGCTGTCACACCCACATGCGACACCACAAGGGACACCTCTAGTAGGGTCAGATTCGAGTTCAAATTGAGTCTCTGAGTTAATATTTTAACTTTGTGCAATATGAGGAAATTTCTTTAAAAATCAGATCCACCAGTCCGAAACTTTTCATATTTGGTATACAACAGCTCAGGGGGTGGGGGTGGGGGGCAGATTGGGGGGGGGGGGGGTCAGATTCAAGTTTGTTCAAATCGAGTCCCTTTGAGTTAATATTTGTGCTCCCTCTGGGAGCCCGAAGTTTAACTTAGAGCAATATGATGATATTTCTTTCAAAATCTTCTTCTTGAGATCCACCACTCAGAATGCTTTCATATTTGGCATACAACATCTCTAGTGGGGTTAAAATCAAGAGTGTTCAAATTGGGTCCCTGGTTTAATATTTGGGCTCTCCATTGGAGCCTGAAGTTTAACTTAGTGCAATATGATGAAATTTTCTTAAATATCTTCTTCAGATCCACCAGTCAGAATGCTTTCATATTTAGTATACAACATCTCTAGGGGTGTCAGATTTCCATTTGTTGAAATTGGATCCCTGGGTTAATATTTGGGCTCTCTATTGGGACCTGAAGTGTAACCCGAAGTTTAACTTAGTTCAATATGATGAAATTCCTTTAAAAATCTTCCTCTTCAGATCCCCTGGTCAGAATCCCTTCATACTTGGTATACAAAATCTCTTGGGGGGGAATATGCTTGTTAATCTTTATGATAAAATTATCAAATGTGATCCATGCACCATAAATATGTGGAAGGACTACTTTCTGATACCATTTTATTCATCTTATTTCCTTGTTTTGATGTGATTAATATGTGAAAAACATTGCAGACAGATCATTGTATCTTTAGTGAGAAGTCTCACGCTAGTCCGAGTTGAACCATAATCAGACAGGTTGGTCTGCAGGGCTTATATTTCATCTAAATTTGGGAGAATCCATTTGGAATGCAAATTTAAGTTTGGAATTTAAATATAAGTTTGTTCAAATCAGTTCTCTGAATTTAAATTTGGATTCTCATAATAGTTGTGAGCATGCACACCTGCTATGAGTATTCCAGGATACATACCGGGTATGTTGCTTACTCATGACACATGTTAACCATGGACCCAACACAGCTTTTTAATTTTTAAAAGATCAGCTGAATTTGTAAAAAAAATAAACAATATTTACCAATAAAACCTTAAAAATATGGATGTCTGGGATCGGCTCATTGAGGCGGTTTCATTGAGAGCCATATTTGTACACTTTTATTGACAAAGTGTTGGGATATTTCAAGTCATGATAGCCTTGTATTGGTTAATTTGTTACTGCTATGTTAGGTAAAGGGTTAAATCGACTCAATTCTTTTCCTGCAAATGGTAGCCGGCCTGAAAATAAGCAGTCTGACATTTGCAGAATGAGGTCCCCAGAGGGTGAATTTGATGATGCTATCCCATACAGTGGACCAATTTCTGTTTAGTTATGAGACCCTGATTCAGATTGAGATTCACAGAGGGAAAATTTAGTGATGCTACCCTGCTGTGCAGGGTGGCATCACTAAATTCACCCTTTTGGGGACCTCATTTTGCAGATGTCAGTCTGCTTATTTTCTGGCTTGAATGGTAGCAAAGGTGCCACAAAAATCTACATGGATTCTCGCTGATTTTGTTATGCAAATCTTTGTGTGAATTGATTCTACCATTCTTGTCGCATTATAAGCCCTGGCATGTGTTCTTGTTGTGCACAAATTGAAGGAATCTAAAGGCCTGGGTGCATTTTTATTATAAATCTCTTTTTTTTTTGTAGTATTTTTCACAGCAGAACCTACTAAACCAGTACCTGAGAAAAAGGCTTTCAACTGGGGAAATCTCGCTGAACAAAAACGGTTAAATGAAGAGAGAAAATTTAAAGGTATAGTAATCATTTTTTAACAATATACTATTCTCATTAGCTCGACTTGACAGCGTCAAGTATGAACTATTGGGGTGGGTTGCAATGCTTATGCCCGTACATCTGTCCATCTACAAATCCTTTAGCACACTCTACAGGCCACAGCTGTCTCCCGATCAGTTCCAAATTTCATATGTGGCTTTGGGGCAATGTCTAGATGGGAGCTAATGATTTTTAGCTCAACTTTGGCGAAGCCAAATTTGAGCTTTTGTCATGGACCGTCGTCCATCTTTCCGTCTGTCCGTACGTCAACAATTGGATACGGCTCGGGCTAGAGGCCGTATTTATGAACCGATCTTTCCGAAACTTTTTGGGTACCTTTGTTATGACCGTGGGACGAGAACGAGTGTTTTTGGGTGTGGTCAGAAATTCAAGATGGCTGCCAGCCGCCATTTTGTACTGATGATGCAGAAATCTGTTTTTTGTTCAGAACTTCCATATGAAAGCTCTGATTTGAATAATTTTTTGTATGAATGTTTAGTACCATGGGATACATCACATATAATACGGGTTTTTTTCTCATGCGTAAATTGTGCAAATTAGACTAATTTTGATGTTTTTTGGTGTTACTTTCAGCACTGTAAGTGCAAATGCCAATACGGCTCGGGCTAGAGGCTGCATTTATGAACCGATCATTACAAAACTTCTTGGGTACCTTTGGTATCACCGTGGGACGAGAACGAGTGTTTTGGGGTCGGGTCCAAAATTCAAGATGGCCGATGGCAGCCATTTTGTACAAAATTAGGTGCAATCAGATTTTTGCACAAAACTTGCATATGAAAGTGCTGATTTGAATAATTTTTTGTGTGAATGTTTAGTACCATGGGATACATCACATATAATACAGGTTTTTTTCTCGTGCAGAAATTATGCAAATTAGATGAACTTTGATTTTTTCAGTGCGACTTACACACAGTAAGTTCACATGTCAGTACGGCTCAGACTAGAGTCTGTATTTATGAACTGATCTTCACGAAATGTCTTGGGGACCTTTGTTATCACCTCGGGACGAGAACGAGTGTTTCTGGGTGCGGTCTAAAATTCAAGATGGCTGCCAGTGGCCATTTTGTACCGAAATTAGGTCTAATCAGTTTTTTGTACACAACTTCTATACAGCTCAGACCAGAGGCCATATTTATGAACCAATCTTTACGAAACTTCTTGGGTACCTTTGTTATCACCGTGGGATGAGAGCGAGTGTTTTGGGGTGTGGTCCAAAATTCAAGATGGCCACCAGCAGCCATTTTGTACCAAAATTAGTGCAGTCAGTCTTTTGTACAGAACTTCTGTATGAAAGTTCTGATTTGAATAAATTTTTGTATGAATGTTTAGTAACATGGAATACATCACATATTGTAAGGGTTTTTTTTCGTGCAGAAATTATGCAAATTAGATGAACTTTGATTTATTCAGTGCTACTTACACAATGTAAGCACACATGTCAATACGGCTCAGGGTAGAGGCTGTATTTATGAACCGATCTTCACAAAACTTCTTGGGTACCTTTGTTATCACCTTTGGATGAGAATGAGTGTTTCTGGGTACGGTCCAAAATTCAAGATGGCTGCCAGTGGCCATTTTGTACCGAACTTAGGTCCAATCAGTTTTTTGTCACAAGTTCTATACAGCTCGTATTTGTGAACTGATCTTCACAAAACTTCTTGGGTACCTTTGTTTTCACCTTGGGACAGGAACGAGTGTGTTTTGGGGTGCCTTTGTTATCACTGTGCTATGAGAACAAATATTTTGGGGTTCAGTCAGACCCACTCTGGGACTCAAAGATTTCTTTTCTAGTTTAGCATCTGACTGTCACC
Source organism: Pictodentalium vernedei (assembly GCA_031216915.1). NCBI lineage: Eukaryota > Metazoa > Mollusca > Scaphopoda > Dentaliida > Dentaliidae > Pictodentalium > Pictodentalium vernedei. Next base: position 464,208,617 of record CM062293.1, read on the forward strand.
CACCTTTACAATACTTTACCTATACACTTTTTACAGGCAACGGTCAGTATTTATGTACAGACCGTTACAATACTTTATATGTACCTTTGTTATCAGGTCATTACCTAGATGTTTGTCATTGCTGTGTCACATACTATACATGTACATGTCTTTGACTTGACAAGTTGAGCTACAGTGTCATTGACACTTTCATTTTTAATTTCATTGAAAAACATGGCTACCAGTGGCCATCTTGTATTTGGATATAAATTGTCCAATAATTCCTTTAGAACACCCTACAGGCCTCGGCTCTCGCCTGATCAGTCCCAAATTTTATATGCAGCTTTGGGGCAATGTCAAGATGGGAACTTTCAAATTTGTCTGTATTTCATTAAAAAACATGTCTGCCAGTGGCCATCTTAGATTTGGCATATAAATTGTCGACAATTCCATTAGCACACCCTACAGACCTCATCTCTCACCCAATCTTTTTCAAATTTGATATTTTATTTAATTTTATTTGTTTTACAATTTACAAGGATTGGCAAACAAGTTATGCAACTTATATTAATGCCTCTCCTTGGCCCAATGGCATAGGTATGTGGGATGACCTTCATAGCAGCAACTTCGTGGCCTAGCTCTTCTCGAATACTGCGAAAGGGATCTTTTGCCTGCATGAAGTGTGAATCTCTCCTCAAAGATGACAGCCATTTTACGTCCCCAACCATATTGAATTTGGTTTCCATGCAATAACTAATGAATGCTGACTCAAATCATTTTGTATTTTTAATTATGCATTGTGGTGTCTAAAGGAAGCTTCCTTTTAATTTTTGACCAGTCAGCTGATCCAAGATGGCCACCAGTGACCAATTCATTATGGTGGCCATCTTGAATTTGGTTTCCATCCAATAACTAATGAATACTGACACAAATCAATTTAAGTTTTTGGTTATGCATTATTGGTGTCTGGAGGAAGCTTCTTTCGATTTCGGTCCTCCTAGCCAATTCAATATGGCCACCATGGTAGCCATCTTGAATTTGGTTTCCATCCAATAACTAATGAATACTGACTCTAATCAATTTCAGTTTTTGGTTATGCATTATTGGTGTCTGGAGGAAGCTTACTTTCGATTTTGGATCAGCTAGCCAATTCAATATGGCCCCCATGGTGGCCATTTTTGAATTTAGTTACCATTCAATAACTAATGAATGCTGACTCAAATAAATTTTTGTTTTGATGCATTATTAGTGTCTAGAGGAAGCTTCCTTTTGATTTGGTTATGCCCTCGAGAGACTTCCCTTCCCTTTTATGACTCTGTCGGGTCATAAGACATGCTTTGCATTGCTCTTATTTGTAAAATTGCATGTGGGTGGGCAGTTTTTACATTTTTTTTCATTTTTGTAATTATTTCTTTGCCATCAAAAGTTCATGTTCTTGGTTTGTTTTATGTTTAGGCCTCATAATCTACAGAATAGCATAGGTGGTGGTGTATTTTTACCCTTGGGTAAAATATCAAACATAAACCATTTAATTTTTTGTATTTTTAGCTCACCTGAGCGAAGCTCAAGGGGAGCTTTACTAATCACTTTCTGTCTGCCGTCCGTCCGTCCATCCGGGCCAACATTGGGGGTTTAGGGGATATTATTAGGGGCTACCTCCAAATTAAGGTAGGGTTAGGAGTGGGGTGGGGTTAGGGTTGGGGTAGCCCCAGAGTAGGGCTTAAGGTTGGGGAGGGTTAGGTTGGGGGGGGGGGGGCAGTGGTGGGGTTTTAGTTTTAGTAACCCCTAAACCGAAAAATAGCTCCTAATCCTATTGGTTTGGCTAGGGTGGGGTTGGGTCAGGGGTAGGGTGGGTGTTAGGGTTAGGGGTAGCCCCAGAGTAGTGCTTAAGGTTGGGGGGTTAGGTCCCGGGGGTGGGTGGGGGTTAGGGTCTGGGGTGGGCTTTTAGGGTCAGGGTGGGGTAGGGTTAGGGTGTGGTTTTTGGGTGGAGGGGTGGGGTTAGGGTTAAATATAAGTTCTAGGGTGGAGGGGGTGGGGTTCTGGGTAAAATAAGGTTTTGGACATACAAAATGTTTTTTTGGTAGCCCATGGACCCGAAATGTTGGAGTGTCCGTCCGTCCATCATAAACTTTACATTATCGACTTCTCCTCACAAACTACTGGACCAAATTCAACAAAATTTGCTGTGCATGTTCCCTATCATATGTCAATACAAGTTTGTTCAAATAAAGATGCCACGCCCACAGGGGGCACCACAGGGGGCATAACTCTGATAGCACCATATGAATTATAGAAAAATTATTAAAAAATCTTCTTCTCCAGAACCAGTGGGCAGAATCTTTTGATATTTGGTATGCAGCATCTTGGTATGGGTCTGATTCAAGTTTGTTCAAATCGCCCCCCTGGATTCATATTTGGGCTCACTATAGAAGCCCAAATTCCAACTTAGTGCATTTCAGGCAAATTTCTTAAAAATCTTGTTCTCCAGATCCAGTAGGCAGAATCTTTTGATATTTGGTATGCAACATTGTGGGGTGGATCTGATTCAAGTTTGTTCAAATCGGCCCCCTGGATTCACATTTGGGCTCAGTATAGAAGCCCGAATTCGAACTTAGTGCATTTCAGGCAAATTTCTTAAAAAATCTTCTTCTCAAGATCCAGAAGGCAGAATCTTTTGATATTTGGTATGCAACATTGTGGGGTGGATCTGATTCAAGTTTGTTCAAATCGGCCCCCTGGATTCATATTTGGGCTCACTATAAAAGCTTGAATTTGAACTTAGTGCATTTCAGGCAAATTTCTTCAAAAATCTTCTTCTCCAGATCCAGAAAGCAGAATCTTTTGATATTTGGTATGCAACATTGTGGGGTGGATCTGATTCAAATTTGTTCAAATCGGCCCCCTGGGTTCATATTTGGGCTCAGGATAGGAGCCCAAATTTGAACTTAGTGCATTTCAGGCAAATTTCTTTAAAAATCTTCTTCTCAAGATCCAGCAGGCAGAATCTTTTGATATTGGGTATGCAGCATGCTTAGGGGTGTGAGATTCAAGTTTGTTCAAGTCATATCCCTAGGTCCATATTTGGGCTCACTGTGGGAGCTTGAATTGTAACTTAGTTCGAAATGAGGAATTTTCTTTAAAAATCTTCTTCTTCAGATCCAGCAGTCGGAATGTTTTGATATTTGGTGTGTAGCATCCTTAGTGGGAGTGAGATTCAAGTTTGTTAAAGCCAAGTCCCTAGGTCCATATTTGGGCTCCCTGTGGGAGCCTGAATTATAACTTAGTCAATATGAGGAATTTTTCTTTAAAAGTCTTCTTCAGATTCAGCAGTCAGAATGTTTTGATATTTGGCATACAGCATCCTTAGGGGTGAGATTCAAGTTTGTTCAAGCCAAGTCCCTGGGTTCATATTTGGGCTCACTGTGGGAGTCCGAATGATAACTTAGTTCAAAATTAGGAATTTTCTTCAAAAATCTTCTTCTTCAGATCCAGCAGATGAATGCTTGTGATATTTAGTATGCAGCATCCTTAGGGGGGTAAGATTCAAGTTTGTTCAAGCCATGTCCTTAGTTCCATAAAATTTGTCTCTCATGACTTCATTCCTTTGTAGTGTTGATGAACCATGTCTAACTGAATGTGACCCCAAATACTTCTTTGAACCACTTTGAATCACTTTGCCCAGTGAGCGATTAAGGCCCCTTGGGGCCTCTTGTTAAGCTTGCATTGGTTATAAAAAGAAAGCATGCTGCAGTCAAAAGGACCTTGTGGGAGGGCCTGAGAAACAGATTTATTACTTTTAGACCTTTTCTGGGCTTTTCATTTTTATGCCAGTGTGCAGTATGTAAAGCAACATGTTATGAGTAAAAATCGAGGCTTATAAAAATTATAACTATATTTTACAGGATTTGCATTTTGTCAGGTTTGATCGGCCCAGGTCGTGTTATCGGTCCGATACCCAGGTTATCAGCGCTGTCTATTCGGTCTTGACGATTTTTGTCTTGAATTTCCTTTGGGGCTGCCACGACTCTTAACATTTCTTGGTGACTGTTATCTTTTGTATTCATTGTTTATATCACGAAAATAAACAGCAATTTTGACTTTACCCTTGCATATTATCTCATAAAATGGACATTGTCATACCTAAACTCCACTCTGGATCAAGCTATGGTCAACAAATTGTTGATAATCCAAGTTAATTGTTGCCATTTTAATTTTTAAATCCAGTAAATTTAATTAATATCGAATTGGAATTTATTGACACTAAATTACTGAAGGAATTTCCATACATTGAAGTGTTAGCATATGTGAAGAAAGTTGATCACATCAATGAGGAATTCCTGGTAAACCCTTTTTTATTAGATGATCCAATTGGCTTGAGTAAACACTGCATGCTGTATTCCTTACAATTTTCATCAAGCAACAGTTTTAAGATCCCCTAAATGACCCAAATGAAAACTTCACAGTCATAGAGCAATTTCTTCATTGAAAACTTCGCAGTCCAGACGGGGTTTTGATTTTCACTTGTGTTGTCGGGTTTTGAATTGCTTTTACCTGTACCCCGCTAAATATTTCCACTGTATGTTATGCTTAAAAGTTAAGAATTTAATGTTAAGAAATAGTAGTTTGAATAACGTCTATCATGTACCTACACAAAGCCTAAATTGCCAAACTTGTCACACTAAGTAACACAGGCATCAACATGATTAATTTTGAGAATCTTGTCCATTTTCACCCAGAAATCACGTTGACCCAGCTCTGATAAACTTACTCAAAGATGGTCCCAAGTGTTTTTTTTTCTGAATAACTTATGAAAGTATCATTCTGTATTTGCTTGTGTTCATGTGTGTGTGGGGGGTTTACTTTTTCTGTTGGCCTGTTGTTCAAAATCAGCCCTGAGTAGGCCCCAACCTTTCAAACCCAGACCTTTTTTTAGGCTGCGACATCTGGACAAAATGCAAAGCCTGATTTTATACATGAAAGTGGGTGTGCAACATTTTGTATATTTTTGTCGGCATGACTGTTGACATTAAAGATCAGGTGAAATAACTTCTGTTAAGAAACGCTTTCACTGTCCTCTTCTATGTGTTGTTACAAGTTTTGATTTTAAAGGTTGGGTGAAATAACTTCTGTCAAGAAACGCTAACCTTGTCCCCTCCCACATTGTTCTGAGAATTATTTTCTATCAGTCGTTTTAATTATGGGTTTCATCTTTTTTGATGTTCTATATCCACACTTGCAGTATCACTCTTGTTTTAATATGGTAGGCATGATTTTATAAGAAAAATTAACTTTTTCAGATCTTCCTCCAATCAAGAAAAATTTTTATTTTGAAGATCCAGAAGTTGCCAATATGTATCCCGAAGATGTTGCATTTTTCAGGTGAGGCTGGTAGGCCTTTAAGCTGCGCAAATGAGTGTGTCATTTGTGTATTGTTTGGCCAAAGTTATCATAGCTCACCCTGTTTTCACTCGCACAAAATTTATTGTGCCAAGTGCTGTTTCACACATGGTACAGGCTCACAGACCATTACCGTAATTCATTCATTCTCTCTAGTGTACATATATAAAACTTACATATATATAAGGCCAAACAAAGTAGATCTTCTGTTTCTCAGACCATTATTTGTAAAATTGCATGTGGGCGAGCGGATTTTTATTTTATTTTTTATTTCTGTAATTATTTCTTTACCATCAAAAGTTCATGATCTTGGTTTATGTTTTAAGCCTCATAATGTACGGAATAGCATTGGTGGTCTTGTATTTCGTCCCTTGAGAGCAAGAAGCCTTTGCAATGCTAAAGCATTGCAAAGCCTTCTTGCACTCAAGGGACAAATTTATCAATTTTATTAACTTGTGTAAAATATCAGACATAAACCATTTAATTTTTATTTTTTCAAGTTTGCATTGGTCATAAAAAGAGAGCATGCGGCAGCCAAAAGGACCATGCGGGAGGGCCTGAGAAACAGATTTTTAATTTTATTAAGCCTAAAACTTACATATTGTTATATTAAAATTTCCCTGTTAGTGTCAACTGATGATCAAAAAGTGATAGTCTTTGAGTATTTGGTTGGCTTACGCCTATCAATTGGTTGAGGGCAAGATTATTTGTCTGAGTTTGTTATTCAGAATTTGTTTATCACAAATTATTGGAGAATGCCCATATGCACTCTCCAATAATTTGTAATAAAACATTGTATCGGCAAAATATTATTTGCATCTGACTGAATGTACCGTATTTACTCTATATATTGGGACACTCTATAATTTGGGATACACATTTTTTCCAGGAAAATATTTTTTTTTTATGCACCAATGTTTGGGACACTCGGGAGACTTGTTTCCAGTTGGCCCAGTCACCTGAAAATGGTGAAAATGCTCAATATTAAAGCTAAGTTTGTGTTTAATTTTCCTTTTTAAACAAAATAAAAAGAATTCTTGTGTAACTAAAAATTTTCATTTTTTGCTTCCAAAACATAGCTTATGACCCCTCATTAGAATGAGCATAATGCGCACGTTCCAATGAGGTGCATAAGCTATGTTTTGGAAGCAAAAAATGAAAATCTAAAAAAAAATTGGATGGCGATTTTCGTATATAGTGATGGAAAATGTATCACACACAACTTGACTCAGCATCAAAACAAGACCAGGTTGTGTTTTTTCCCCATTTTCTAAGATGTGGGACATCTGTGAAAATATTTATTTTTAGCTGTCTCAATACATGGAGTAAATACGGGACTATTCAAAAAATTTCAACAAAACCATGTCATGTGACCCCTCTTTGGAACGAGCTGGTTGAGCTCGTTCCAATGAGGGGGTCACATGATATGGTTTTGTAGAATTTTTTTTTTAAATTTGAAAAAATGGTATTTAAAATAATCAATTTTGATATCGTCTGCATAGAGTAAAGGGTTAAAAGGTTAACCCTTTACCCACCTTTTAGTCTGCATTAAAAAATTATTACTACTGGTTTTGCTCAAGGAGTTTCCAGTGAGAGTGCACATTCTGATGCACATTTATATGACTAGTGACATGTATAGAATTTTCAAGAAATGAAGGAAAAAGAGGAGCTGAAATAGGATTGGGTTATACTTATTTCTTACAAGAAACGTGCTGTCAGTAGTGCATTGAAGGATATATTGATGCAGTATAATACAATTATATTAACTCTTTACCTATCAAATTGACTCCATCCATCTAAGTAATTTACAAATCGAGCAGTTGAACCCACCCCCCCCCCCCCCCCCCCCCACCCCCCCCCCCCCCACCCAAAAAAAAAAAAATTCAAGAAAACTGTATCATGACCTTTCAGTGGAATGCGTTTGCAGAGCCTGTTCCAATGAGGGGATCACATATGTTTTCTTTAGATTTTTGTGAAAAATTAAAAAAAAATAGAATAAATTATGATAGCATTTGCATCTGCTTTAGTGCTGGAAGGTTAATCGAAAATACAACTCGGTTTCAGTTGTTTAAAAACACCGACTGACCTGAATGTGAGATAACCGTCAGTTGTGACACACACAGTTATTTAACTGCATGATCTTGAATGCTATAACTTTGTGTAATGTGCTAAATAAAAAGGGCGGAAATCACAGAAAAAAATCAGAGCCTGATAGGCCAAATTAACTCTTTACCTAACATGAAAAGCAGACAACACTTGCAAAAAAATTCTTAAATAATTAATTTTTGTCATTTTCTTTCTCAAAAACATAGGTTATGACCCCTCATTGGAATGAGCTCAATGTTTATGAGACCTATGTTTATGAGACAAAAAATGAAAATTAACTGGTGATTTTTTGGAATAACGCTGGCCAGTTTTGGTCATTCTGTTGGGTAAAGGGTTAATAACTTTTTTGGTCGCATAGTATAATTGTATTTACGTATTAAACTTTCTTTCGATTGACAAATGAATGAAATGATAAAAATCACCCCACTCAGGGTGAGATTGAAAGCGCCACCTGGCTTGGGACAAAAATAAAACAAATATCGAATTACCAAAATGACCACACACTTCACTTTAATGCAATATCCATGCATCTGCTGGCCACTGTCAGTAATTTCTAGGTAGATGTATATGTTTGAATGGAATTAAAAAAACCCCAGTTGTACACTATACTTGCACCAATAACATTTTCAAGACTGCAGGCCAAGATTCAGGGCTTTCAGTATCAATACATGAATCTCAACATGATATTTGTTAATTTTCATGACCTTCAACACCAACGGTAAAACACTATTTCTATAAAATGATCAATTTATCAAATGCCGTTTCCTTTGCTGAACTGGAACTTACCACTTGCTCCACATTTATACTGTCCAATATATTTATTTCTACATGTATTTTTGAAAGCTTTAACCTCAAAATAGGTTTCAAATTCACAGTTGAAGTCGGATAAAAATTAGGGTTACAATGGCCTAAATGAGTGACTTTTACTTTGTAAAATTTTTAGGGTCGGTGTAATTGTTTAGGGTCGGTTGGGGTACCCCAGACAAGGGGATTTCTTTTCTTTGGCCTGACATTTCAAAACATTACATCTTCAGCATTTTTTACTCAAGTTGTGCATTGCTACCACAGCATTTTCCTCTTGTCTTAGTGTAGGTGGGGAGGGGGGGGGGGTGGATTTAGGGGGTGTGGTTGTCAATGCTATTCAACTGTATATCCAGGGCTTTGTGAACAATCTTCATTGTCTTCTGGATTTATGGTTCACTGTACATGTGCTGCGCTATATATAATTTCATAATTTTACAGAGAGGGGAAGGTACTTGCACTTTGAACTTTTATTAAAACTAATATTTGGATAAAAACCCAAGTGTTTATACTGTTTAATACTTGAATATTTTTCTCTAAAAAAAAAATGAAACGAAAACCGGACTCAACTCTTTTTTAAAAAAAAAAATGAGTAGAAACCAAAACCGTGGAAACATTTCATAACCTCCCAACACTAATCTGGTTAAGGGTTAACATACTTGGATCGTGCAGTGACAAAGCAAAAACCTGTTTCCTGAAAATGGGTTAAGCAAATGAAAAAAGGTTAAGTAAATTATTGTTAACCTGTTTATGAGTTGAGCAAATTTAAAATGATACTACATTATTGAATTTTATGTTGGTTGGCATACACATCTGTTTCAATGAAATGTCTTGTGGGTATTGTTTGTGAGTGGGCGTAATTGGCGAGAGGGGGTCAAATCAAAGAGGTCTTTGGGTGGCCTGCGTGATAAAGAGAGGCCAGGTTTCGAAGAGTACCTTGATGGCACCTTTGGGGGGTCACTGCTGTTCAAGCTGAGGTCGCGATCCCTGGAGCTGAGGGGAAAAATTGGGAAAGACGGTGAAAGGGGGTGCCAGATGTGTAACTTGGGCATGGTGGAGACCCTGGAACACTTCCTTCTAGAATGCCCAAAGTATCAGTCTAAAAGAATGAGATTCACTGGGAGTATAATGGGGAAGTGGGATGGGAGAATGAAGGACATGTGGTTAGGGGGAGACTCAAAGGAGAGGGTTAATGTGCTAATCGGAGAGATTGGGAAGAATGGGGCAAGGGATGTCATCAAGCAGTTCGTCTCCGAATGTTGGGAGGAGAGGAGAAGCGTGGGAACAGGGAGGCAGTTGGGAGTTCAGGGGTAACCAAGGCCTTCTCGTCCGAGAACCGCAACAAATCAGCGGCTGGCCAAAGTGTTATTATATTATTTTAACCTGTCTCTCATCAAGGTAGTGTTTGAGTCTACTCCTCCAAAATTTCTAACTCAGTTTCAATGAAATGTCTTGTGGGTATTGTTTGTGAGTGGGCAATTTCAATTTTTTTTCGTATCATGTGACTGTTTCCCGTCGGCAGGCAGTACCTGTTTGTACTTGGAATATAATACTGAAGTCTTCTCCAAAACCACTGCTCCAAATTAGGGCTGCCATGATTATTTGATTAGTAAACTAACCATCGACTATTGGAGTAGTCGACGGTTTTTAATTTTTTTCGAGCGCCATTCATTTTCAAAGTGGTACTAGTCTGGCTTAAATTGCATTGTATAATGGGATGAATGATTATTATTACTGCATACAGTTACTTCTAATATCGAGCGTCCTTTGTTTTCTGCACAAGTGTGCAATGTTAAAACGTGATTTAAAAAGCCTTTAAAGCATGGTAATTTGATCAGTATCTGTACTCCGGACAAGAGTCCTTTATTTAAATGGGGAACCATTTGAATAATTTGTGGTTTCGGAAGTAACTGCAGGCTGCAGAGTAAATAGAATCTTCAGTCTTGTACACTCTCAAACGACCCCGATTAAAAAACCTTAATTGCAAAAGTGAGAAAGTTGATACAATGGTCAGTTCAGTTGTCATTGTTCGAACTAAGTTTTAACTAACTTGTGTAGGAATGGATGGAAGTTCATGTTTAGAATTTCTGGAAATTATTTACAGAAATGAAACATTTGCACAAATGTTCCTCAGTTTAAATTTTTCAGATTTGTTTGGGAGACGTTTTGGTATTTCCATTTTATCTCGACACATTCATACATCGTCAGTTTAAAATATGTAACTATATGAGAGGTGGTTTATTGAATTCTTCGCAAATGACTAGTAATCGACTAACCATCGATTAATGGTGGCGATTAGGCATTAATGAAAATTGATAGTCATGACAGTCCTACTCCAAATAGTTCCATGTAACTCCTTAATACCAATTATTATACAAGTTTTTTTTTTTTATAATCACCACTCCTTGGGGTCAAATTTAACACCTTGGGTAGTGGGAAAACATTACCAACTTCTCCAAAATGACTGCCCCATATGCAATATATTTTAACACCATGGTAGTAGGGAAAACATTACAAAATTCTTCTCCAAAATCTCTGCTTCATATGCTTCCATATTTGACTTATTTTAACACCATGGGTAGTGGGGAAAACATTAAAAAATTCTTCTGCAAAACAACTCCTCCATATACTTCCATATGTGACATATACCATCTTTATAAGAACAATTTACCAGTTTGTTTTTATCAGTCCCGGGTGGTCATATTTTGAGGTATCAGAAGTCTATGTAGGTACATGTAATGGAAGAAATATTTAAAATGTTGTCTTCTCCGATACAACTACTCCACGTGTATCCTTACCATACTTTCAATTAATATTGGTTATAACTGGCTCGTCACTAGCCCTTTATTATGAACAATGTAAAAATAAAGTAGGTGTGTGGAGGTTCATCCATACCATTTCTCATTTTTAGCTCACCAACGTTAGTTGTGTGAGCCTATGGCATAGCCCTCATGTCGGCGTCCGCTCTCAAATATTTTGAACTTTTGTGTACAGGTTTTGATTTTTTGGCTTTTTAAACATTTTTTTAGTTTCTGCATATTGCTATGGTGGTTCACTATAACATTTAACTCTTTTCCAGGGTATTTTGTCTTAATTTTAACCCTTTGAATCAAATTTTAGACTTATTTTGATGTTTTTGTGCAGGTTTTGATGGTTTTTTTTCCTTTCTTCCAAGTGGAGATTTGCCTTGCAGCATATGTCCATGCTTTCTATTGTATGTAAACATGCATCTTAGGGCTATGTTTTTATTATTTAACCCTTTTCCTGCTGAATTACTTCAATTTTGGACTTTTATGTACAGCTTTTGGACTTAGGCTTATAGCTTCTTACTTTTATGTACAGGTTGTGATAAAAAAAAACAATTTCAAGTGTGGTTGACCTCACTGCATATTGCAGTGGTGGTTATTATAACATTGATATCTTTCCAGTGCATTTTTAAAAATTTTTAACCCTTTGAATAGATTTTTAGACTTATTTTGACGTTTGCGTGCAGGTTTTCATGGGTTTTTTTTTCCTTTCTTCCAAGTGTAGATTTACCTTGTAGCATATGTCCATGCTTTCTATTGTATGTAAACATGCATCTTAGGGCTACGTTGTATTCTTTAACCCTTTTCCTGCTTAATTACTTCAATTTTGGACTTCTTTTGTTTACACGTTTGGATTTTTGTGATTTTCAAAAAAAAATTTTCTTCTTTACATATTGCTATGAGGGTTCACGATAACATTTAACTCTTTTCCAGGGTATTTCGTCTTAATTTTAACCCTTTGAATCAAATTTTGGACTTATTTTGACGTTTGTGTGCAGGTTTTGATGTTTTTTTTACTTTTATGTGCAGGTTTCGAGGTTTGTCTTTCTTCTTTTCCAAGTGGCGACTTACCTTGTAGCATATAGCCATGGTTCCTATTTTATGTTAGGATGCTTTTTAGGGCTATTATTATATTATTTAACCCTTTAGCTGCTTATTTACTTTAATTTTGGACTTTTGTGTGCAGGTTTTGTACTTTTGTGTGTAGGATTTGATATTTTTTTGATATAGTTTTATCTCACTGGCATATTGCCATGGTGGTTACTGTAACATTTCCAGGGTACTTTTCTAAATTTTAACCCTTTGAAACAAATGTGATACTTTTTTTACTTTTATGTGCAGGTTTTGAGGTTTGTCTTTCTTTTCTTCCAAGTGGATATTTTTCAAGTAGAGTTTCACCTTACTGGCATATTGCAATTGTGGTTACTGTGACAGAGTATTTTTCTCAATTTTAACCCTTTGAAACAAATGTGATACTTTTTTTACTTTTATGTGCATGTTTTGAGGTTTTTCTTTCTTTTCTTCCAAGTAGATATTTTTCAGGTAGGGTTTCACCTTACTGGCATATTGCCATGGCAGTTACTGTGACATTATCAGTGTATTTTTCTCAATTTTAACCCATTGAAACAAATGTGATACTTTTTTTTTTTTTACTTTTATGTGCAGGTTTTGAGGTTTGTCTTTCTTTTTTTCAAAGTGGAGACTTACCTTGTAGCATATTGCCATGGTTCCTATTTTATGTTAGCATGCTTCTTAGGGGTTATTATTATATTATTTAACCCTTTAGCTGCTTATTTTCTTTAATTTTGGACTTTTGTGTGCAAGTTTTGAACTTTTTGTTTTACTCCAGCCACCTCTTTACATTGGCCACCTGTTGGTGAGCTGCGGGGTACTGATACCCCCTCTAGTTTGACAATCAAATAGCTTCTGGATAAAGCTGAGGCTCTTAATGGCTATTTCTGTTCTGTGATTGCTATTGATAACCCCTAAGCATGTCTTCCTCCCCCATTGTTCCCTGAGTGACCAGTTCTTGCATCTTTGACCATAAAAATCTCGGATGTATCCCAAGCATTAGTACCGTTAAAAATGGCAAAGGCAGCAGGATCTGACTTAATATGTACCTGTTTACTCAAGACTGTAGAAGCAGCTTGTGCGAGCCACTCATCAGACTATTCAGTATATTACTGACTATTTGTCCCCAAAACGATTAAAATTGCTGGTGCATGTATTTATTTATTTATTTTTTTATTAGGGTCAGCCAAGGTTATATTGTGCCGGTGACAGTTTTACGGATGGTGGAAGCCAGAGAGAACCACAAGCAACGACTAGCAGCTGCCAGCTCCCCATCATCGTACTATGTACTGCAGCACAGGCAGGGTCAGATTGGTACAGTCAGTACACCTTAGTACACGGCGTCAACGTGCTCCCATGTGGACAGTCGGAGTTAAGTGCCTTGCCCAAGGACACAAGTGGGAGTCCGAATCGATCGTTCAGATGGTCACCCATCCAAGGACTAACCGGGATAACCAGGCTCCATGTTCATTGTTGTTTAACTTCAGTGATCTGATGAGAACCGGTTACTGCAATGCCACTGCAAACCCCATGTCTCTTCATGAAATGTTTTAACCATTTCAACTCTTAAGACCGATATTTTGGTCCAAGGCATAATTTCGTCCCATTTTTATCTCATTTCTAGAGGGATATTCACAGGGTGTTGAGGATAAAATAATAACTGCAGTTATTATTTCATCCTCCCTATATATTGATATTGGTCTGATCCATCTCTCTGTAAGTGTACACAAAGGCGATACCATTCCAGGAAACAAGGGTTCAAAGGGTTAAAGCCTTATGTATATACGTGTTCTTGTTGAATATTTTTTATATCCCCACTCTCGAAGAAAATGGAGGTACCGTTATACTGGATTACTTGCATCTGTGCATGTGTGCGCCCGTCTGTGCATCCATCCGCAGTGATATCTTACCAGTGAGTGGATGGATTTCAATGAAATTTGGTAAAACATCAAAGACTTGCTCCAGCAGATGTTAGAAAAACATTGCACACATTTTTTCAACAGAGCTACGGCTCTCACTTTGTTTTTAATTGATTTATGCTTTATCAGTCCATTAATGCAGTAGTGGTATGAATTGCCTTCAGCAATAGCTCTTGTTTTTCTTTGTAGGCAACAAAACAACAATATTGTATGTAACAACATGCATGAAGATGGACGAACATATGTGCCGAATCCTGTTCGAACATTTGAACAGGCTTTTAGTCATTTTCGTAAGTAGTCACCACTTACATCTTGATATTACAGAATAATGTTTTCCATGTAGGTTCACTTTTTCTGGGTAATGACAGCGGCTGAATCTGGGTCCCATTCCCTTTGAGATGTGGGCATGATTTTTACCAATTATCATTCTCAAAACTTCCAATCCATCAAAACAGTAAATTTTACAAGGGTATGAACACAATTAGTAGATATATTTCAGAAATGGAAATCAAAAGACAGTGGTAGGTGTTACACTCCATGCTTGTGTTCTCCTCTCCACCCATTTTACCTTGTTAGTTATTTCTAGGCAAGCCTTGGATGCCTGGACAGACAACCAAAACTTGTCTAGTAATAGCTGTAAAGCCACAGGATGGAGACTGTAAGTGTGGAACAAAAATGCTTCAAAATCTCTGAACCTTCAATGGTTTAACTCTTTACCCAACGCAGACAAATTTATTATTTTAAATATCATTTTTTTAAATTTTTCAAAACATTTCAACAAAACCATATCATGTGACCCCTTGTTGGAACGAGCTCGACGAGCTCGTTCCAACGAGAGGTCACATGATATGGTTTTGTTGAAATTTTTTTAAAAATAATATTTTTTCAACTGCTGAATTTGCATATTCATTGGGTAAAGGGTTAACCACTTCATATGAAATTTGTAAAAAAAACATAGAAAATTATAAACCTAACTATCTGTTGTGTGTTCTAATTTGGAAACATCCCTATAATTTGAAGACATTAGTTACCACTGTGAATTTGGTGGAATATAAATAAAGGCCTCCTAAGGATGACAGAAATTGTCAATTCTGGGCCTCTATAAAGTGAATTTTTTCAACAATATGGCCCCAGGCCTGGTGCTGAAATGGATACCCAGATATCTGGTTAACAACTGGTTGCCAACTTAACGGGTCTCTACAGCCATGCACCTGGATGCTAGTCAGTAAAACATCAAAGACTTAAAAACTTACAATGTCTGTTTATTGTCTGCAGAATATGTGCATGAGCTTTTTTCAAGAGATCAAGGCAATCATTGTAACGCACTGTAGTTGTCAGGCATATCACAGAGGTCCAAATAAAAGCCTACCCAAAACTTGCAAACATTCATCTCTTTGAGCCACTGGGTTGTGCCCTGTGGTCCACAAGATGAAAGTTTGTAAGTACTTCTTGTTATTAAAATAATATGGATAATATTTCCCACCATGATTTAGTTGGAATCCAGTGAATCCACTGTCCATGTATTGTGGTTACTCTGGCACAAACTGTCCCAGATGCAGAGTGTGTGTGTTTTGTTTTCATTAGATTTTTGTTATAACTATTTTTTTTATTATCAGAAAAGATTTTTCTCTCTCCGTCAGTAAGATCATTAGCTGATTAATCCTTTACCCAACGCAGACGTTATCAAAATTTATTATTTTAAATATCATTTTTTAAAATTTAAATTTTTTTTTTATCAAAACCATATCATGTGACCCCTCATTGGAATGAGCTCGTTCCAATGATGGGTCACATGATATGGTTTTGGTGAAGTTTTTTTAAAAAGAGTATTTTTTCAGCTGCTGAATTTGCATATTACGTGGGTAGATGTGGCTGATTTGTTGGGTAAAGGGTTAACTGATGCCCTGATTAATTGACCAATTATTACTCACAGACTGTTACAACAATACACTGGAAGCTCATCTCAGATGAACCGGGGAAATAACAGTCTCTAATAAAGTAGATTACTTCCATAGTTACCTCACATATGTAATAAGCAGGAAATCCCCTGTCAAGGTCAAGGTTTGTCTGTGGCTTAATTGTTTTTGAATGTTTTGTTTTACTTTAATCAGGCATCTTTTGTGTCTACTTACAGGAGTACAGGAACGTTTGAAGCTTCCACATCGCTTTCTGTCATTAACAAAGTTAAATTTTTGTAAATCAGAATATTTTGTTTTGAATAAAATCGTTGTTGACTAATTCAGTCTTTGATGATTTTATTCAAGGCAGAAGTGCGAACACAATTTTGGATTTCCATTTTCACAAGGGTTCCACTCCAAATGTTTACCACATGAAGATACCCTCTTACCTGACGATGTCTCTCTGTGATAAACCCCAATGAAGACTGCAGTTAAAATTAGGGGATATCCAGGTAATATCTGGATGGAGCATACAGTTATCTGGTTGAGAAAAATGGTCAAGCTTTTCAATACTGCCCAGACCATCTTCCCAATAAGGGTAGAAAAATTCCTGACACATGTTGGCAGAATACAAATTCAGTTTGTTTTCATAAGTTTCTATATGTTCCTATTATGACTTCCTAAAAGCCATAATTAAATGGCTATTAATATCTGAGTTTGGCACTGGGAATTAGTTCTATTGAAAATTGTTAACTCTGCAGTCCTACAAGCACAGTGGTATACAATTCCTCTCTCAACCCCGCCCCCCTCCCAAAAACAAAAACAAAAAAAAGCAACAAATTGTACTGAAATGTTTGTAATAGAATGTTTTTCATTTTATTGTGTAATATAATACTTAACTGGTAAAGGGCTAGAAGCCCATATTTGGGCTTTATTCTAAAATAAATTACTGCAATGCAACAGCTTCATATTCTCAGGATGTGTTTCATAATATTTTTGCATTGAAATTATTAGTATGTCAGGATTAGCCTTGTTAAAATTTATGGGAGAGTGCCTCTTGGCACTCTCCCATAAATTGTAACAAAGCAAATACACAAGAACAAGTTTTGATGACTAAAAATAATCTAAATTATAATGATGTTGTGCATGCATCCATGAATGTAATAATAAATTTCTATTTATTAATGATGAATATCCTGTTGATAGGGCTGCATTGTATTCAAATTTCAATACCGGTACAGTGGAGCCCACTTAATTGGATATCTCTTGATTGTATATCCCTGTTAATTGAATATAATTTTCAAACACAAAACAATTTAACATACCGTCAATACAAATTTAATCTTTTAATTGCATATGGGTTGTATAGTAAACTCCTGTTAATTGTATATAATTTTTTGTGATATGTCAAAAAAATTACTGTGACACGCACCAAATTCCCCTTATTTATCAACCTTTTTGGCCTCACCACATCCAATACAGGCATTTATTCTATTATATCTTGTTTGACAGAGCTCTATGAGCTCTGTCAAAGAAGATGTATTAGAATAAATGCTCAGTTTACCTCCAGAACACAGGAAACTGACCAAATCCCTGTTAATTGTATACCCCTGTTAATTGAATAATTTTCACTGGCAAAATGGATATTCAGTTAAGAGGATTCTACTGTATCGGTATTGAAAAAATACCGCGATATACCAGTATAACGTAGACTAGTTCAGAATCCTAGCAAAGTTATCAGTACCTGTGATTGATAGTCACTGATACTGTTTATTGTGTTCAGATTGTGGATAGCTGAGTTTGAAACTGTTGACAACACAGTTATATTTTGGGCAATTAACAACTGAATAAAATTTACTGTACTCGCAACTTTGTCTTCAGCTACAACCATTATCATTAGTAAAGCATTTTTTAGCTCACCTTGACAAAGTCAAGCTGAGCTTATCTAATCCTTGCCATTCGTCGCCCGTCAACACCATGTTTTGGGCTTCTCCTCCAAAACCACTGGGCCAATTCAAGTGAAAATTTGTGTGAGCGATGCTGCTGATCGGGCATTGCAATTTTGTTCAACTGAACATGCCCATCCCCATAGGGAGGGGGTGGGGGAAAATGCTCCAAAATTTTCAAAATTGTTCAAATCGGGTCTCAGGGTTCATATTTGGGGTCTCTATTGCAGCCCAAAAATCAACTTGGAGAATTATGATGAACTTTCTTTAAAAATCTTCTTCAGATCCACCAGTCAGAATCCTTTCATGTTTGGTATACAACATCTTTGGGGAGGTCAGATTTAGGTTGATTCAATTCAGGTCCCCAGATTGATATTTGGGCTCTCTATGGGAGCCCAAATTTTAAAATAGTTCTTTTTGACGAAATTTCTTTAAAAATCTTCTTCAGATTCACCGGTCAGAATTCTTTCATATTTGGTATACGACATCTCTAATATTAAATTTGAAACCTTTTGGACTAGAGTGAGGACCAAATTCAACACAAAACTTTTTATTCCAGTAAGATAGGCCATTTGACCATAGTTGGGGAGGCCATCTGTGGCTGGGCGGACTCCATTAGTTTTGTTTTGGCAGGGGGGGGGGGGGGGGGGGTGTGTTTCTATGAGTCTGTTGCCCATTTCCCTTGTGAAAATGAGTCCAGATTTACAATTGGTCAGGAGCATGATTTAAGGGTAGTGGATAGAAATATTTCTCACAGAAGTACAATTATAATTTATTTTAAACTGTTTCAGCGGAAATATTGGAACAGATAGAGCTTCAAGGATTTGAAAAACCATCTCCAATTCAGGTTTGTTTTTTCTCATATACAACAGTCACCTTATTTTTTTTCATCTTGTTTTTTGAACTTTTAAATCATTGAAAGTAATCTAACAAGGCCTTACAATTTGACACTATTCAGGAGAATCAGTTTTGATTCTCACAAATTCTTGTAGCGAGAATCAGTTTTCAGTTCTTAAAATTTGAGAATACTGTTATACCCATTTGAGTGAAACATGTTCATATGACATAGTAAAAAGCAAACGTCTGTATTTGTATACTTCTCATTGTTTAACCTTTAAGGACCTAATTTCAGTTTTGGTGTTTTTTTTGTCATAAATGTACACATGTTCCAACATTCGGGTTTTGGAAGTCTTGATGATCAAAATTTCAGTACTGTGACAGTTGTGTCTGTAAAGGCAGCCAAGACCACCACTGCTAAGTGAAGTTTGTCACCTTATTATAAGGGTGAAAAGAAAATGAATTCTTCTGGCTTTTTAAAACCACTTTTAGAATCATGGGTGCAAGGTGGCTCATTGGTAGACAGTTGGACTTCTGTGCTACAGGTCCCGAGTTCGATCCCCTTCTGGGACGACCAACATTGTGTCCTTGGACAAGGCACTTTATCCTGGTTGCATACATGGGGGCACGATAACGCCGTGTACTAAGGCGTACTGCACGTCGATGGTGCACATGTCTTCAACTGCTGTAACCCTGCTTGTGTGGAGCTTGAACAGAGAATGTTGAGGAGCTGACAGTTGCTCGTCGATGCTCAGAGGGTCTTTCTGGGTACTCTGGCTTCTTCCACTCATAAATCTGTCACAGTCACGATTAGCCATTGTGCATAAGTATGTGACCTTAAACACCAATAAATAAATAAATAATAGAATCTAGGACGAGAATCAAATGAACATTTCATGCGGATCCAAGATGATTCTCATTGTTGTTCATGCGAGAATCATTTGCGCGAATCCATTCTGATTTGTGCATAAATTTTAAGCCCTGAGCTCTGCTAACAAGAGAGTTTAGTCTTCTGCATGTATTCAGCTGCTGGTGTGTAGAGACGTGAGTTTTTATTTTCACTTTTATTTTATTTCTATGATAAGTAGACTAAAAATATCCATCACAGTTAATCTCCCGTACAAAGAAGGGTTATATTAAAGAGCTCCATTCATCCATCCATCCTTCCATGTGTTCATTAATTCCTTGTGTTTGTTCATCTGCCGGAAAGTTTATGTAATAACTTGAACAATAGCTATCAGATTCCAATTAATTTTGTTGTGCTGATTTATATCCACAATGTTTTGGACAAGTTTGATCTTCGCCATCATTGAATGAAAATCCAGGGTGAGGAGGGGAGGGGTGGGGGAGGGGGAGGTGCTCTTTGTTGAATTTTTTCCCAGATTTCATTGTTTATGCAATGACTTGAAAAGTAGACCTCAGATTTCCACCAGAAATGTTTCCTGAGAAGACTGAATGTATTATGCTAAGTTTAACCCTTTACCTAACATGAAAAGTAGACGACACTTGCAAAAAAAAATTCTTGAATAACTTATTTTTTTCATTTTTTGTCTCAAAAACATAGGTTATGACCCCTCAATGGAACGAGCTCAATGAGCTTGTTCCAACGAGGGGTCATAACCTATGTTTTTGAGACAAAATATGAAACAATGATGAAAATTAATTGACGATTTTTTAGAATAGCACTGGCCGGTTTTGGCTGTTACGTTGGGTAAAGGGATATTCCTTGTGTTCTCTTCATTTAAAAACCAAACTGATACTGATATGAGGATACTGAAAAACTGAACTAATCCAATCATTGAATACCGAAAAGATTTGATTTTTTTAATTTTCCTACATTCGCTATTTATAAGTCCCTGTTGAGGATTGATAACAATTGAAAGGTTCATTTTCATGTAAGAAGTGACTGATTTTTTTGTCAGTTTTGTTAACTCTTAATGGAATGGGTAACTGTCCTGAATTTCCACTCGACTACAACCTGTACACATCCAATTGCTTAGCAGTGATTTGTAGTCAAGTATTGCATGTTAAGGCAGCCAAGACCTGACTAGAAATCACTGCCAAGGTGTTTTGTCTTTGACCACAGGACCTCCTAAAGATGGCATGGTCAGGGCACAAAAGTCTGAAATAGGTCTTTACCCTTTACCCTCTAAAAATACCGAAACCAATACGACACTCAAAATCATAATACCACCCATCTCTACAGTGTATGGTAGTAATATTCACAGAAGCCTCAGGAGTTAAAGTTGAAATCGGGATTTCAACAATAAAGTCCATCCTATGGTAAGATAATAAAGGACTGTAACATAATAAACTTCAGTAACATACTCTTGTCTTTTTCTGAAGATTTTGGCTGCACGATGAATACTCCAGGTGTGAGATGTCACTATTACGTTTTTCTCAACGTTACCTCGGAGAAATTAACAACTGTCTGTGTGTAGTGAAAAATATTGCGATGCAGTTGTTTGTCAAATATCTATTTGCTGATGAAGGCCATGAGGCCGAAAGCTTCATAAAAAGACAAGAGTATGTTATTGAAGATTATTAAAATTGAAATATCAGTGTCCTTGTTGTTGTTTTCATTATAATTAGATGAGAAGAGGCATGCAGTTGTATTCAAAAGTATTTGAAATTTGTTTATGTTGATGACTGTTTATCTTTGAATAGGTGTTGACAGATTGGATATTCTTATGGCCAGATATTTGCATAATGCGGTTTGCTGGAACATTTTCATCATTCAGTTTTTTGATTGTTTTCTTGTGCTGTGTTTTGAAAGTTTTTTGTTTGTCAGAATACCAGGGCCATCGATCATACACACTTCATTAAGTCGGTAAGTTTGTTTATGCCCATTCTAATTCTCTTGAACCACACACATCTCCATAATCAGGAGAACCATTGTAGCAATGTAAAACGGTTTGTCCTTTCCATAGTTATCTACTGGGCATTTTTCTGCATAAGTTTATAAACCAAAGCAATTCACCATTCACTATTACCTGCCTTGGTTCCCAGTTTTGGTTTAATTGTATGGACATCCCTTGGATTTGTTCTGCTACATGTTTTTGTTTGTCTTTCATTGTATTGTAAATAGACTCTACCTTCGGAATCACGACACAGTTTCACATCTTCCCAGAACATGTTGTGTCCAGATGAAGAGTGTGTTGGTAATGGAACCATAACTTAATTATTACACACTCATGAAATATGATATTTATTACAAAGTGTTATTCACGCAACTGTCACTAGGTTTATGTGATAAAATAAAATAAGAAATCACATAATAAAGTTCGGGTGTTTTAGTTTGTCCCTTTTTACCCTCTCTAAAATTATAACAGGATTTAAAATAAGGTAACAGACCTTCAAAATCTCGACCCTCTCTTGAGAGACCACCTGTTTTGAGAGACCACATTTGTCTGGCAGAAGGAGTGGTCTCTTAAGAAAAAAACGGTATGTTGCTCCAAACATTTAACCCTCCTGGGATTGGAGAGTTTCATGCATATTTTTATGTTTTTGACAGTTTACATCTTGTTGCTCTGCCATTGTTTCTAGCCAAGTCTTGGCTACCTATCCAAACCAGGGTTCATACAGTGTAAGTTGCTAGCTCCTCCAAAGACAGATGTTGGGCCACCTGTTCTGTTGCTGTAAAAAGTGGACAAAGTCGGAATTAGGCCCAAAGGGTTGTCATGCAATAGAGTGATATTTAGGATTTTGCAGTGTTTTAAAATCTTTTTCTTATGAACCACAGTGCAGGATCTTATAGTACAGTGGGCCAGTGGATAGTGGATATTTCTTAATTAAATAACCCTGTTAATTGCATATAACTTCCAAATACCAAACCATTTACCATACCTTCAGTACAAATGTTACCTGTTAATTACAAATAGCTTATAGGATAATAAACTGTTAAATGAATAAAAACTCTTGTGATTATGAAAGAATTAATCTGACAACCCTGAATTCCTAATGTTCATAGACCTATTTGGCCACTATATATGAGCTCCATCAAACAAGATTTTATAGAATACAGTTAAAACTAGAAGTGCTGTCATCAACTGTGCACTTATCTAGACTTAATTGTGCGTAGGAATTGCTCTCAATTGCTATATCGAATGGCATCCAAAGCACGGCAGGTTCTGGTTACTCATAGCAAGCACAGGCATTGTTTCAGCCAGTGGACCTGAAACATTGCTTGTGCACAGGCCATATGTACAGAATTTGATAGCCTCACTATGGTCATAACTCTTATATCAACGCACAGATCGATGTGCTATTTGTGCACATTTCATGATAAGACTTCTAGTTTTAACTGTAAATGTTCAATTTGTTACCAGAATACTGGAAAACGACAAATTCCTGTTAATTGGATACTCGTGTTAATTGAATATTGTTCACTGGTAAAGAGGCTGCTTATTTATTTATTTATTTATTTATTTATTTATTTATTTATTTATTTATTTATCAGGGTTTAACAACACTTGACAGCCAGGTTTACCTCATGTCGGACAGTTTTGTGGGTGGAGGAAGCCAGAATACCTGGAGAGAACCAACTAACAGTGGCAAGCAACTATCAGACTCCTGAATATACCATCTCCCCACAAGTAGGGTTAGCACTGGGTGAAGACAAGTGCACCATCGACATGCAGTACACCTTAGTACACAAGGCCCCACACATGGGCATTTGGGACTAAATGTCTTGCTCAAGGACACACTACAGGTACCCCTGGGGGGATTGAACCATGAGCCATTTGGTTTGAAGTCCAACGCCCTTACCATTGAGCCACCACACTCCCAGCTGCTCATTTAACCCTTTACCTAACCTGAAAAGCAGACGACGCTTGCAAACAAAATTTCTGAATAACTATTTTTTTTTCATTTTTTGTCTCAAAAACATAGGTTATGACCTCTTTTTGGAACAAGCTCGTCGAGCTCGTTCCAAAGAGGGGGCATTACCTATGTTTTTGCGACAAAAAAAAATAATGAAAATTAATTGGCGATTTTTGTGAATAGCGCTGGCCGGTTTTGGCCGTTACGCTGGATAAAGGTTTAAGTGTTCCACTGTATTGGTAAATTACATTATTGGGTGTATTGGGGAACATAAACTGTTAATATTTGGCATAAAACAACGCAAGGACCAAACATCTCTCTTGCCAAGTATTATGACAAAAATTTCTTTCCAACCGATCATACTGGCACAAATTGCAGTTATCAACCAGATCTTTTAGGCACATGAAATAGTAATATAGAAGTCACTCAAAGAACAGGCTTCAGAGGGACTATAGAAGGGAAAATGCCCATAAAACAAATCAGTGCAGTGGTTTAAAAATTGAAAAAGAGTAATAACTTGTTTGGAACCTCAAAATAGAGAAAAGAACAGAAATAATGCCTCTCGTGCCTGGAAATAAGCAGACTGTCATCTGCAAAATAAGGTCCAGAGAGGGTGAATTATTTGGTGATTCTACCCTGTACAGCAGGGTAGCATTACTAAATTTACCCTCTGTGAACCTCAGTCTGAATCAAGGTCTCAGGCCTAAATAGAAAGAGGTGCACAGAGGATAAATTGGTAGATTCTAGCCCACTGAAGGGGATATCAACAGCAGATTCACCCTGTGGTGACCTCATTCTGCAAATGACCAATTGCTTA
This sequence comes from Pictodentalium vernedei, assembly GCA_031216915.1. Classification (NCBI taxonomy): domain Eukaryota; kingdom Metazoa; phylum Mollusca; class Scaphopoda; order Dentaliida; family Dentaliidae; genus Pictodentalium; species Pictodentalium vernedei. The sequence continues at coordinate 464,233,016 of CM062293.1, forward strand.
TTTCCAGGCTTGATGCCTCTTAATGTCAGTCTTGTACATGGCAAAGTATTTCCCACATGTATTGCTAACAATCTGCCAACATTTGTAACATGTTTTATCTTTCCATTTCCCTATGGGAATGCTGCAAAGTGAAGCAGTACATGTTTACCGTGGTGAAAAATCTCCGATTTACTTGTAAAATAGGACACAGTAACCAACGCCTGTCCTCTAAAAAAGGCAACATAAGTATAAACAACTGGCTGGACCAGGCCTGGCATTTTCAGGAAAGCGATTTATTTGCTCGCCTTCTGATCACCTTAAAAAAATTAAGGAGGGCGAAAACTTGCCCTCCTGGCCTTAGAAAATAATGATTACCTTAACAGCCTATTCCTAAAACCCACATCTTATCAGATCTCTGCTGTGTTAGAGGTCTACGTAAGAGATGGCCACACTACCTCTCCCACACCTCCAGGCCTTGCTGAGGCCCGGAGGTTTGGGAGAGGCGATGTAGCCATTTCACAGAGAGTGCCTTGTTAGCAGCACCGAATAAAATGTACAAAGCCAACTAGGCAGAATTCATTAAAAGTAAATCTTCATTTTGCCACTTTTATCTTTTGTAATTAAGGAGAGCTAATTGCTCACCTAGACAATACGAGGGGAACAATTTTTAGCCCTCCTGCATTTTTAAGAATGCCAGGCCTGCTGGACTTGACTTCATATCCATGTTGTGATCACAGTTAGCCTTTGTGCAGAAATGTTGTGACCTTAACCCTTTCATACTTTTGTATGTGTAATTAATTACGAAATCAAACAGCACATTGATACTTTGTGGTCATTTGTTTTGTTATTATTTTTCGATTTTTTAAAGTTTTAACCTCAAATTCCTATTTTGTCCAGAATAGTTCTCAGTGATAACCATTGAGCCAAATGCTATCGCAGCTTAAAATACTAATATAATCCTGCTGTCAAGACTTCTAAACTGGTTGAAGAAGCCACTATCAGGGCTTTCAAAAATACCAGAGCAAAAGCCAAAACTCTCCTTGCTTATATTTCATATTCAGTCAAACACAAATCATATTTTGTTTCTATAAATTTGTTTTATTACAAATTATTGGAGAGTGCCTGTAGGCACTCTCCAATAATTTGTAATAAAGCAAGTTTTGAATAACAAATTTAGACCACCCAAAATAATCTAGCCCTCAATCAGATAATCACTAATGCGAAAAATATCTTGTTATTGGTACTTTCCGATGTTTGACGTCGCATTTTGAAAAACGTTGAAGAAACAGAATTCCAAGTGACGTTTGAACGTCACGATAATTAAAGTCTCTAAGGGTTAAACACTAATAAATAAATCTTTCCATTCAGTTGTGATCTAATATTGCCAATAGTACATTAGAAAAAGTCATCTTGGGTGTGTGAAATGGAATGAATTGAATATTTTCAAATTGAGTAATGAGGCTATTTGTGACCTCCAAGTGACATTTGGAGATTCCGATTGCTTAATGAATCTCAAATTCCACTTTCTGGTCATGAAATGAGCATGTACTGAAGCATAGTATCTGTTTACTCTAGCTGCAAGTATGAATTGAGCATTGCCTGTTTTTCTTTAATTTTAGACACAAGCTTGGCCCGTCTTACTACAAGGTTTAGATCTAATTGGTATAGCCCAGGTAAGTTTTTTATTAAAAAACTGAAGTTTGATTTGTTAACCCTTTACCTAACGAATCGGTCTCATCCGCCTGCAGATTTTACAAATTAAGTTGTTAAAAAAATATATGTATTGCCAATAATTTCAACAAAACCATATCATGTGACCCCTCATTGGAACGAGCTGGTCGAGCTCATTCCACTGAGGGGTTACATGATACGGTTTCGTTAAAATTTTTTGAAAAATTTAAAAATACAAATATTAAAGTAATAAATTTTTATATCGTCTGCATTGGGTAAAAGGTTAATGTCCAGAAGTGACATATTTTTTCAGATATCAGAACATGCTCAAAAGCATCAGCCTTATGCACTGTGACAGAATGGGTTTTCCTTTCTTTTTTTATTTATTTTACACAGAGAAAAAAAGTTAAGCTCCCCCTAATATAATGAATGATGAAATGCCACTGTTCATTGAAAGTTGCTGGTTATATGTACCGGTATGATTATATTGATGATACAACAAATGGTTGTGAATATGTATAATTGAATGTTTCCCACAAATAGGTCCAGGGAATCATGTGCACAATGCAACCCAAGAATTTTCCAAAATACAGTTTTTGCATGACTCAGGATTTGGTATTTATAGTGTCTGTTTTTTAATGTTAAATCACTATATGTCACCATGACCTGAAGAAGGATGACATATGCATAAAGATGGCAAGTTATTGGTATGCATTCCACCTGTATGTCCTTTAAAGCAATCGATTGTCAACTCGACATCCATTACACAGTCACCAGTCGTTTGGTGAGAAAACACATGCAAACCAATGAGGTTAAGGAGAGTCCATGGTTAGAATGCCCCCCGTGACATCACAACATGAAAACAGGGTACTTCTTAGGCTTTTATGATGACTGGCATAAACCTCAAGTACTGTTCGAAAAAGCCTGTGGCTACCAAATTGACCAATCTCCATGACAACTGACTAGAGGATAGAAGTTGTTGTCCAAGCACTTGGAGGATACAGAAAATATTGAACTGTAACTTTGGCTCATGTTCTCTAGAGGTTACAAATGTTACAAATAACATTTTTATCCAAATAATGTTGCCTTGTTGACTCTTCAGCTCCACACTAAAATCGGTATCGTATTGAGCTCTAGCAGTTACTTTTTTGGTTCATCAATGCTGTCATTGAAATTATAATGAAGACTTATGATTTTTGTGTATTTGTGTAAACAAAATTAAATAATTGATTCTCAGGCATTTTTTTTTTTTAAATCGAATGAGGGAGGGCGCTTTTTATTTTTATTTTTTATTCCTGATGGAATGATTGCCGATGCCTAATATCCAGTTGGGAGAGCCTAATATTAAATACTAGAGCTTCCATGTTGATTTCACTGATAGTTTTTATTGTAACAGTAATCATACAACACAAAATCAATATAACAAAAACTAAAATGGAGATAAAAAATAATAAGAGTTTTTTGAAATAAATGATGCTCTTATTATTTTTTTTCTCCACTTTACTGAGCGCTGTCACAAAATCTAACCTAGATCGTTTTGCAACTTCGCGGTTCCCGGATTGTAATTTACTTGGAATTTCTCAGAAAATAACTTGCATTTTTCTGAATTTTTCATAAAATATCACACTATTATCATTTATTAACAAACTAATTATTGTAATTTCCCAATAAATATCTTGTTTATAGGTGTAAACTTGATTCAAAACAGGTGATCTGGCATTTATTTTGTTTTACAGACAGGTACTGGGAAAACATTAGCCTTCTTGCTTCCAGCATTAATACATATAGACAACCAACCAATGTAAGTAAATTATCATTCTTGTTGATTTCAATGCATGCATCGTATATTGCAGCTTGATTTATAATGAGAACCAACTTAATGTTATTCTACTTAATGTGATATAAAGTTGGTTCAAAGAAAGTATGTGGTGCAGTATCTGCAGTTGTTTTAGGATGAGAGCAGATTTTGCAAACTGAAGTTTGAATGAAATTTGGAACATAATGTAATTTAGTGACATGTACATGATTTAAAAAAAAATTGCTAACCTGCCACACTCACACCCACCCGCACAATGGAGGCCCACACAGACTGCAAACAGAACACAATTTCAAATATATCTTTTTAGCTTACCTGACTTTCAGTCAGGAGAGCTATAGTGATCACTCACCGTCCATCGTCCGTGAACATGGTGTTTGCGTCTTCTCCTCCCAAACCGCTGAACCAATTTAATTGATATTTGAGATAATAGTTTGTTATGACCTCGCAATTTGATTTTGTTCAAATCAAGTTGCCTCGCCCATTGGTAGGGCCACATCCAAAAAGTGTGCTTAAATCTTAAAAAATCTTCTCATGAATCAGCAGTAGTAGAGACTTGATATTTGGTGTGCAGCTTCCTTTTGAGGTGTAGACTCATATTTGTTCAAGAGAAGTTCGGGGAGCTATATTTGCCTTCGTTATGGGAGGGGCAAGAATTTTCCCCTCTGCCCAAAATTTCTATTTTCCAAACCGAGAGTCAGATTTGAACCAAATTTGATATGAGGGCTTATTTGGTCATAAGTACTTGATTTATGCCCAAATTTTTTTCCCGTCGCCCCATGGGAATCGCAGGAGCTAAAAATAGGAAAAATTAAAACGCCCTCTTCTCCAAAACTACACGGCACTGAGAATTCTTATTTGGTATGAAGCTTCCTAAGGACCAACTGAATGGAATGGTCAAAAGAAATTGCTATTGGTTTTATCATGGGGTACTTTTTTTGGACTTTGAAAAAGTGCTGAGTCAGAATTTTTTAACACTGTGGGTAATGGGAAAAACATTTAAGTCTACTTTTCTCCCAAACCACCTGAAACCACTGCTCCATAAGCTTTCACATTTCACATATAACATCTTTGGAAGATTGTTTCACATGTTTATTGAGGAGCTCAAATGTTTAAATTAGTGCAGTATGAGGAATATTCTTTAAAAATCTTCTTCTTCAGATCTACCAATCAGAATCTTTTGATATTTTGTATGCAGCATGCTTAGGGGGGTGAGATTCACATTTGTTCAAGCCAAGTCCCTGGGTTCATATTTGGGCTCACTGTGGGAGCCGGAATTATAACTTAGTTCAAAATGAGGAATTTTCTTTTAAAATCTTCTTCTTCAGATTCAGCAGTCGGAATGTTTTGATATTTGGTATGCAGCATTCTTAGGGGGGTGAGATTCAAGTTTGTTCAAGCCATGTCCCTGGGTTCATATTTGGGCTCACTGTGGGAGCCCGAATTATAACTTAGTTCAACATGAGGAATTTTTCTTTAAAAATCTTCTTCTTCAGATTCAGCAGTCAGAATGTTTTGATATTTGGCATGCAGTATTCTTAGGGAGGTGAGTTCAAGTTTGTTCAAGCCAAGTCCCTGGGTTCATATTTGGGCTCACTGTGGGAGCCTGAATGATAACTTAGTTCAAAATGAGGAATTTTCTTTAAAAATCTTCTTCAGATCCAGCAGATGAATACTTGATAACTTAGTTCAAAATGAGGAATTTTCTTTACAAATCTTCTTCTTCATATCCAGCAGATGAATGCTTTTGATATTTGGTATGCAGCATCCTTAGGGGGGTGAGTTTCAAGTTTGTTAAAGCCAAGTCCCTGGTTTCATATTTGGGCTCACTGTGGTAGCCCGAATTATAACTTAGTTCAATATGAGGAATATTCTTTAAAAATCTTTTTTTTTTAAAATCCATTGGTCAGAATCTTTGGATATTTGGTATAAGCTTTTCTTAGGAGGGGCAGATGCAACTTGCTGAAATCAGTTCCCTGGGTTGATATTTAGTCTACCTTGTCAGGTGAGTGCCCTCAGGCCCCGTGGGGCCTCAGTATTATTAAACAGCATAGAACAGATAAATTATATCTGGTATGGAACATCCTGGAAGGAGTATAATCAAACTGGTAAGGTTGAATCTGTTTTGTTGTGGTACCCTATTTGCCCTTCATTATACCCCCACTCTCAAAGGGAAAGGGAGGTATACTGGAAAACATGCATCTGTCTATCCATCTGTGTGTCTGTCTGTCCATACATCTGTCTATCTGCCCATCCACCCATCCATCCGTACACCTGCAGCAATATCTCAGCACTGAGTGGATGGATTTCAATGAAATTTGGTGTGAGGGATCCTTGTGACAAGCCACACCTGCATGCATTATTGAAAAGTTGCCCGCATATTTTTCACTAGAGTTATAGTCATTACTTTGTCAATCTTTCATGATTTTTTTATGTCCGCAGTGATATCTCAGCAGTGAGTGGATGAATTTCATTGAAATTTGGTACAATGGATTCTTGTGACATGCTGCTTCTGCACCTGTTATAAAAAAGTTGCCTTCATATTTTTCACCAGAGTTATGGGCCTTAGTTTGTCAATTTGTCATGATTGTTTGGTCCAGTTGGGGAGATGTAAGATTTTTGCACTGTTGGTAATTTGGAAAATAATAGAAATGTCTTCAGTATCTTCCATGTTTGAAATGTAATGTATTTGTAAGGATGATTCACAAGTTTGTTCAAATCAAGTCCCTGGCATCAAATATATATGTACAGTGGAACCCTGTTAATTGAATAGCCACTTTGCCAATGAAAATTATTCAATTAACAGGAATATTCAATTAACAGGTATTGTGTCACTTTCCTGTATTCTAAAAATAAAATTTGCATTTATCCTATTATTACTCTTTGGCTCCTGTAATCACAAAAATGATCAACATGTCTCTGCTGGAAGGATATGTGCCTGATGCATGGAAAATAGCAATTGTTAATCCTCTTCTGAAGAAACAAGGTGCAGAACTTGTGTTTAAAAACTTCCCGACCAGTGATTAACTTACCGTTCATCTCTAAGCTGTGTGAAAAAGCTGCAATTGACCAACTAATGTTACATAGTGATATGCATGCTCCGTTACCGGCCAACACGTCTGGATTCCAAAAATTTCACTTGATTGAAACAGCATTACTCAAGGTTCAGAATGACATCCACCTTAATATGGAGTCTGGAAGGGTAACATTGCTTGTTCTTTTAGACCTTAGTGCTGCTTTTGACACTGTTTGTCATAAAACTCTGCTAGAGACAATGAATTCCAATTTTGGACTTAATGGTGTTGCTTCTAGCTGGCTATCATCATACCTCAAGAATAGACAGCAGCGTGTATCAATAAACGGTAATCTGTCAAAAAACTTCCATCTTGAATGTGGAGTCCCACAGGGCAGTTGCCTTGGTCCTGTTCTGTTTCTATTCTATATTTCAAAAATGTTCACCATCATTGAATCTCACCTGCCTGATGTCTATTGTTATGCTGATGACACACAGGTTTATTTCTCTTTTCGACCATCAATCAAAGATCAAACTAAAGCTCTAGAAACTATTGAATCATGTATTTCGGACATTCGCACATGGATGGTATCAAACAAATTAATGATAAATGATGATAAGACTGAATTCCTAATAATTGGTTCACGACAGCAACTCACTAAAGTTGACATCAATTCAGTGAAGGTAGGAGATTTCGCCATCTGTGCAAGTAACAGTGTACGTAATCTTGGTGCATTCTTCGACTCTACCATGTCAATGGACAGACATGTTACAAATATGTGCAATAAGGCTTTCAGAGGTCTATACAAAGTTAAACAGATAAGACAGTTCCTCACCAAAGACTCAACAAAAACCCTAGTTCATGCCTTTGTAACTTCACATTTGGATTATTGTAATGCTTTACTGTTCAACCTTCCACAATATCAGTACTCTCGCCTGCAGATGGTACTAAATGTATCAGCCCGAATGGTATGTAGGATATCACGATCTCAACACATCACTCCTGTTCTGAGGGATATGCACTGGCTGCCAGTCAAGTACAGAATAATTTTCAAAACTTTATTATCAGTTTTTAAGACTCAAAACAACATGTCACCAGCCTACATAGAAGAACTCCTTAATACCAAGAATGTGTGTCAATACAACCTGAGGTCCAATGGTAAAATGCTCCTACATGTTCCAAAACATAGGTGTAAGACATTTGGAGATAGGTCATTCTCATTTGCTAGCCCTCACTTGTGGAATAATTTACCAGAACACCTAAAAAGACAAATGTCAACCTTTTCAAGAAAGATCTCAAAAGATACCTGTTTCAAAAACCCTATAAGTGATGTTCTGGACTGTAAAATACTGTATATATTCCGTTTGTATATTTGCACGAGCTCAGTAACATGTACAGCGCCTTAGAATATGGTTCTATATCTTCTGAACTATAATTTTGGCAATATATAAATGTGTATATTATTATTATTAAACAAAGGAAAACTGGGGAGAGTCAGAGTAATTTCTCGACAGGTTACAAGATTTTTTATTCAGTTAACAGGAGTTTACTCTGTAACCTATATTCAATTAACAGGTCAAATTTGTATAGGAAGTATGGTAAATGGTTTTGTGTTGGAAAATTATATTCAATTAACAGGGTTATTCAGTTAAGAGATATCCAATTAAGTGGGCTCCACTGTATCATGGGGCCCTGGTTTTACCATTATGGACAATAGAGAAAACATTAAAACAACTCCTCATCTCACACCATTGCTCCAAATGCTTCCATGTTGGGTATATTACATCTTTATTTTTGTTATGCTGATTTACTAGTTTGGTCAAATCAGGGTCCTGTGGTCTTATTTATTGATGTCATGATGTCCAAGGTTTCTACATTTGGATAATTAAGAAAAAAATTTAAAAATCTTACCTCAAACCTCGGTCTCAGATGTTTGATACATACTGTTTTTGAAAGAATGATTTACAAGCTTGTTCAAATTAAGCCTCTTGGACCATATTTACAGGTGTTATGAGGCTCTCAGGTTTTAACACTGGGTAGTGTGGAAAACAATATAGAAATCTTCATATCACAGACCATTGCTCCAAAGACTTTTGATATATAATCTTTTTACCTGCGTCGCCAGTGGCAGAGCAGGTCTAGTAACCGCTCGACTCCATCCGTCAGTCAGTCCATCCGTCCGTCCGTCTGTCCGTCCGTCCGTCCGTCCGTCCATCCGTCCGTCCGTCCGTCCGTCCGTCAGTCCATCCGAAACACTTTTTCCGTCAAAGTTTTCTTGGCTTCTATGAAAGGGAATGATTTTATATTTGGTCTGCTGCTTCATAATGATGAGTTGTATCGTGTAAGCAACTTTCAGATCTGCCGTGCAGCCACTTCCTGTTTGCCGATACTTTGAAATCGAACTGTACCATCTGAACATTGAAATTTTCCGTCGAGGTTTTCTCGGCTTCTATACAAGGGATTGATTTTATATTTGGTCTGCTGCTTCATAATGATGAGTTTTATCGTGTAAGTAATTTTCAGATCTGCCGTGCAGCCACTTCCTGTTTGCTGATACTTTGAAATTTTACTGTACCCACTGAACATTGAAATTTTTCGTCAAACTTTTCTCGGCTTCTATGCAAGAGATTGATTTTATATTTGGTCTGCTGCTTCATAATGATGAGTTGTATCGTGTAAGCAATTTTTAGATCTACCGTGCAGCCACTTCCTGTTTGCCGATACTTTGAAATTTTGCTGTACCCACTGAACATTGAAATTTTTCGTCAAACTTTTCTCGGCTTCTATGCAAGGGATTGATTGTATATTTCATCTGGAGCCTGATAATGATCAGTTGTATCGTGTATGCAATTTTCAGATCTGCCGTGCAGCTACTTCCTGTTTGCCGATTCAATTGCATGCAGCGATGCAGGTCCAGACCCAGTATTGGTCTTGGCTTGTTCTAAAGATAATTATTCAATAGGGTCTTATTTCAAGGCAGGGCAGTATCACCAAATTCACCCTCTGGGGGCCTCATTCTGCAGATGACACACTGATTTTTTCAAGGCTTGGTCATAGGTAATCATGTGGTGCACGGCAGGGTAGCATCATTAAATTTGCCCTCTGTGAACCTCATTCTGAATCAAGGTCCCAAGCCTAAATAGCAAGAAGTACCCAGAGGATACATTGGCACAATGTATGAAATAGCATTAGCAAATTCACCTCTGGAGACCTCATTTTGCAAATGACAGATTGCTTATTTTCAGGCTTGGACCAACCCATGATATTGCACTTGTTCACATTTTGTCATCTCTTATATATCTTTCATTTCTTAGCATGTTCTATTTTTGACATTTCCATTCTAGCCCACGAGAAGAAAGAACTGGTCCAACGGTTCTAGTGCTCTCTCCAACAAGAGAGCTAGCAATTCAAATAGAAACAGAAGTGAAGAAGATAAATTACAGAGGAATAAAATGGTAAATTTCTTCTACAATTCTTCACCTTATGAATGGTCCTTATCTGCCCACGTAATTGAGAAATTGAGATAATTTATTTTTTAAAAATTTCAACAAATTGTCATTGGTAAAATAGGACAATTTAACCAATGCCTATAGTTGGAGTCCTCAAAAGTGGGCTGCATGGGTATAAAGATAGGCTAAACTTGACAAGATAAAGACATAGATGCTGAAAACAGAGCCTAGATCATCAGTGTATGTGTGGGAGGGTGGGGGTGAGGTGGGAGGCTCTTTCTTTGTCTCATCGTGCAGATTATCATTGCCCAGTGATACTCTGCAGTTTGGCTGCCGTAGACTGGTCACTTTCTTCGTGTGGGCAATATTTCCACGGATGCAATAATATTAGATTCCAAGCACTAATTATTGAAATAATCATCAAACACTTAATTAATGAAGCACTGGGTACAACCCCATGCTTCATTAATTAAAATATTGCTGATGATGAATTTTATTACCTGGGAAACGTATGCGTGGATATCACTGCCCGCGCAATTATTATGACGGGTCTACGGTGACTGTACTATAAGCTAGAACACATAGTCCAAGAGAGACATATGGAAAGAACCGTAAGGTAATTTTTTCCAAAGAAATCCGATGTTTCAGTCAACTCCAGTCATTGCTAATGGAATTTAGCATTTTTGTGGGTTTTTTTTGTTTTTAGCTCACCTTGACAAAGTCAAGCTGAGCTTATCCAATCGCTCTCCTGGCATCCGTCGTCCATCAACACTATGTTTTGGACTTCTCCTCCAGCCCCAAGGGGAAGGGGTGGGCCAAAATGCTCCAGATTATTTTAAAATCTTCATCTCATGAACCATTAGATACAATGACTTGATATTTGGTATAGAGCTTCCTTGAGGTGTAGAATCAAGTTTGTTCAAATGAAGTTTGAGGAGCAATATATGCCTTTGTAATGGGAGGGGCAAGATTTTTGGCCCCGCCCAAAATATATATTTTCTGAAGTGATGGGCTGATTTGAACCAAATTTAGTATGTGGTATTATTGGGTCATAAGTACTTGACTGATGCAAATAAATTTTTTCCCGTGTCCCTGTGGGAACCCCAGGAGTTAAAAAAAAAATTTTCTTCTAACTCACACATTTCCCATCCACACAGAACAGAGAACTGTTATTTGGTATGAAGCATCTTTAGGACCGGTAGAATTGAATGGTAAAAAATTTACCATCGGTTTTGTCAGGGTGCCCGAATTTTTAACTTAGGGCAATATGTGGAATAATCTTTAAAAATCTTCTTCAGAACCACCAGTCAGAATCTTTTATTGTTCGGCATACATCATTGTTATGAGGGTCAGATTCAAGAGTGTTTAAACCAAGTTTCTAGGTTAATATTTGGGGTTCCTGTGGAAGCCCAAATTTTAACCTAGTGCAATATGTTGAATAATTTATCCTCTCCAGGGAGGTCAGATTCAGGTTTGTTCAAATCGGGTCCCTGTGTTAATATTTGATCTCCCTATGGTAGTCTGAATTTTAACTTAGTACAATGTGAGGAAATGTCTTTAAAAATCTTCTTCAGATCCACCAGTCAGAATGCTTTCATATTTGGTATACAACACCTCTAGTGGGGTGAGATTCAAGTTTGTTCAAATTGAGTGCCTGAATTAATATTTGGTCACCCTATGGGAGCCGTAATTGTCCTTGTCACTGAAGAATTAGAAATCTTTTATTAAGTACCCTCCAGAGGTGCGTAACTAAGATTAATCCACATAGGTTGTATCAAGTGGCTGCATAGGGGAGCTCCATTTTTTACATTATGATTAACTGGAGAAAGGCATGATGCTTGTGACTACTTTAGTCACTCCTGTGGGGGTCTCAAGGATTGACAATGGATCCTATGGAGATTGATTGCTTAATATAGATTCATTCTTGGACTCTGTTTATATCGGGTTCTGTTCAAGGTGGGGGCATATTCTTGTTTTTGTTAATCTGACAAGGTTCATACAGGCCACAGAAATGCCTGGAAAGTTAGAGAAAACTGTAATTTTAGTTTCATATAGCGAATCTCAATGGGAGCTTTGGTAATCACTCTCTGTCTATTGTCTGTCATTTGGTGTCCATTGTGAACTTTACATTATCGACTTCTCAGATTCAAGTTTGTTCAAATCAAGACTATTGGTTTATATTTGGGCTTCCAAACATTGTGTAATATGAGAAAAATTCTTTCAAAATTATCTTCTTGCACCTGCTGCTACCAATCATTTGATATTTGGTATATAGCATCCTTTTGGTGCATATTCAAGTTTGTGTAAATCACGCCCCTGGATTGATTTTAGATCTCCCTATTGGAGCCCAAATTTTAACTTTGTGCAATATGTAGATTATTTTTTAAACCACTTCTGCAGATCCATCATTCAGAGTATTTTGAAATTAGTTCTACTGCATCCATAGAGAGGTGGAGAGGGGTCATATTCAGGAATGTGCGATGAAGCCCCTATGTTTATATTTGGGCTTTTTGTAGAAGCCCAATTTTAACTCCTTGCAATAAGAGAAATATTCTTTGAAACCTTTTTTCTTCAGATCCACCAGCATGCATCATCCTTATGGGGGTCAGATTCAAGTTTCTTCAAAACAAGTGCCTGTGTCCATACATAGGCTCATTACGGAAGCCCAAACTTTAATTTAGTGCAACATAATGAAAATTCCTTACAAGTCTTGTTCATAACCATCAGTCAGGATCTTTGGATAGATATTTGTATACAGCATCCGTTTGGGGGTCAGATTCAAGTTTCTTCAAATCAAGTGCCAGAGTTCATATTTTGGCTCATTATGCGAGACCCAATTTTAATGTAGAGCAACATGAGGTAATTCTTTAAAATCCTTATTCATACCGACCTCATTTGTTCCTTGATATTCAGATTCAAGCTTTTGCAGATCAAGTCACTGGGTTTATATTTGAGCTCTGTAGTGTTAACTAGCCATAGATGCTAAACGTGACCTTAAATCTTTTTATAAACAACTTTTTCAGATGAGCCATAAAGACCCTGTGGGTCTCTTGTTTTAATGAGCTCTGGAAAAGGTATGGACCTATGTGATTCCAAGTTCTCCCAAATTATCGAATTCCAACCACTGACATGTTCTGCAAGCTCTGGGAGAGGGTTTACAAAGGAAGTTTATGGACCAATCTGTTTGAAACTTGGTATGAATGTTCACCGCCAGGGGAACCTGTGCACTTGCGATTATGGTTTTAGTTGGATTATTTTTGCCAGATTTATGCCCCTTTTCAACTTGAAAAAGCAAGCCTAGAAGTTTGTGTTCTGATTTTGTGACATTTATGAGTCAATTCCTTTGAAACTTGGTATGAATGTCTACTACCATCGGAACCTGTACACCAGCAGTTATAGTTTCGATCGGTTCTTTTTTGCCAGAGTTATGCCCCTTTTACCTTAGAATGTCTGAATTTTGTCTGGAAACTTTCGCAGATGTTTATGGGACGATTCCTTTGAAACTTGGTATGGATGTTCACAACCATGGTATCCTGTACACCTGCAATTATAGTTTCGATCGGAATTTGTTTGCCAGAGTTTTGCCCCTTTTCGTTTTCGAATGCCTGATTTGCTGAGAATTTTGTTCGGAGATTTTCTCGGATGTTTATGGGGCGATTCCTTTGAAACTTGGTATGGATGATCAGTGCTATGGGAACCTGTGCACCTGCAATTATAGTTTTGATCAGACTTTTTCCCCCAGATTTATCCCCCTTTTCGTCTTAAAATGCCTGAATATTATCCAGAGATTTTCTCAGATGTTTATGGGTTCATTCCTTTAAAACTTGGAATGAGTGTTCACTTCGATGGGAACCTATGCTCCTGTGATTAGTGTTTTGATAATATTTTTTTGCCAGAGTTATGCCCCTTTTCATTTTAGAATGCCTATATTTTGTTCGGAGATTTTCTCGGATCTTCATGGGTCAATTCCTTTGAAACTTGGTATGGATGTTCACTACCATGGGAACCTGTGCACCTGTGATTATAGATTCAATCAGACTCTTTTTTACCTGAGTTGTGCCACTTTTTGCCTTTGAATAATCATGGCGGGAGGGGGGGGGGGCAGAAGAGGGGTATATACAGGCCCTTCTTGGACAGTCAGTCACACCTCTAGTTTGATTAGAAATTTAATGATGGTCATAAAAATGTTTTTTTCTTTCCATTTTAAAGAAAACAGTTTTGTTTTCTGTCTGCCTGTCTTCTCATTAACTAGAAAAAAATTCTTATGGTCAAGGTAATCTTTGGCTAAAGAACTTTGATCTGTTGTAAGCAAGGAAGCCACAAGTAAACTTATTTAATCCTTAACCCTTTATCCAACGCAGACGATATCAAAATTTATTATTTTAAATATCATTTTTAAAATTTTTTAGAAAAATTTCAACAAAACCATATCATGTGACCTCTTTTTGGAACAAGTTCGTTCCAAAGAGGGGTCACATGATATGGTTTTGTTGAAATTTTTCGAAAAATAATATTTTTTCATCTGCTGAAGTTGCATATTACGCGGGCGGATGCAGGCGATTCGTTGGGTAAAAAAGGGCCTAGAGATTTTTAAACATTTTTGCTATGCTTTGAAAGTCTTACCTCCTGTGGCTTTGCAGTTGTTTCTAGTCAAGTCTTGGCTGCCTACAGAGGCAGCCAAGACTTGACTAGAAACAACTGACAAGGTACTTAGAAAACAAGTTATGAGTTTACCCAAACAATGCATGTTGGGGCACCTGTTCCTTTGCATTAAAATGTTATCAAAGTCAGAATTAGTTCCTCAAAGGTGAAGGGTACTAGTATGCTGTCAGTATAAAGCCTCAAGGTTTTTTTTATGTAGACTGTGTTATTTTCCTTTTTAGTATTTGTGTGTATGGTGGAGGTGACCGTAGAAAGCAGATTGCAGTTGTAAATAAAGGTGTGGAAATCATTGTTGCCACTCCAGGAAGGTTAAATGATCTGATTTCTAACGACATTGTAGATGTTAAAAGTGTGACATACTTGGTAAGGTTTTTTTAGCTCACCTGAGCAGTTGGTCATTGGGAGCTGTACTCATTGATTTCTGCCTGTCATCCATCATTGCCATTGTCATCAGTCCATCTGTCTGTCCGTCATTCATTATAAACTTTTCATTAGTAATTTTTCCTTCAAAACTGCTGCATCTAATTGAACCAAATTTCGTATGCAGGTTCCTTCTCATGTGTCAATTCAACTTTGTTCAAACAGTTGCCACCCCAACGGGAGGAACCACAAAGGGCATAACTCTGTTAGCATTTGGAAATTATGACCACCAATCAGAATCTTTTAATACTTGGTGTACATCACAACATCTTTGAGAGGGGGTGGGGGGGGTGGGGGTTGCAGAACTGCAGATTCAAGTTTGTTCAAATCAAATCCCTTGTTTTACATTAGCCCAAATGTTAACAGTACCAGATAGTGCTGAAACGGTTGATCACTTTTATCAACCAGATAAATGTGAGCTCCAACCGGATATTATCCAGATATCTGCTAATTTCAATTAACTTTTTGACTTCGTTGGGAGACATTATTTGATTGGTGGGTAACTGCATGTATAAACATTTGGGATCGGAACCCTCATGAAAACGGAAATCCCAAAAAGTTATGCAAACTATTCTGGCCTGAATAAAATCATTGAAGACTGAATTAGTCAATGATGATTTTATTGAGGACAGAATATTTTGACTTACATTTTAAATTTAACCTTGTTAATGGCAGAAAACACTGTTCAAGCATCAAGTGTACCTATACTCCTGTAGGTAGATTTAGGCACAAAAGATGCCAGATCAAAGTAAAACAAAACATTTAAAAACAAATCAGCCACTCAAGCCTTGACCTTGTCAGGGGATTTCCCACCTATTTATATAAGTGAGGTAACTGTAGGAATAATCTACTTGGGGTGTTATTTCTCTGGTACATCTGAAATCAGTTTCCAGTGTATTGTTGTGTCAGTCATTGAGCAGGTAGGGGTCAAATAATCAGGGCATCAGATAATTCGCTCATGTTTTCATTGCTGGAAAAATAAAAATCTTTTCAGATTTTCATTCATAGTATCATTCATAGATCATTGATAGTAACAAGTTAAGCCTTCAAAAACCAAAACTATGGATAATGTTCTGGGCCAAATTCACACCTTACCTAACAATTAAACATTGTCAATTACTCAAATAAATAGGAATTGAGCCTACATGAATGAATTTTCTAATGACAGTTTTATCCTATTTTTGTTGGAAATGTAACAAATTGAAGTCAGTACGAGAGATTCAAAAAAATCGAATCCTGAGACTGATTCGGGATCGATCTCGAAGCATATGTATGGTATCGATATCGAATCGAATCTCGAATATTCGCAGGACCCTACAGTACTGATGATTGAATTGTCCGCGATTGCAAATACTATTACATCTGTATCATTGCAAAAAAAAAACCCAACAATCTTAATAGCTTGAATATTAGCTTCACATTCAGATTTAACTGTGTGATTATACGGTTGGCCACTTTATCAACCGGTTAAGTTGGCAACCAGTTGTTAACCAAATATCTTATTCAGCACTAGAGTGTTTATCTAAAGGTTGGGAGATGGTTCACATAAGCTTTCAGCTTTCTTCCGAATCCCCTACTACAACAGTATAGTCTGATACAATATGTGTTAATTGTATTCACTGAAAGTTATGTACAAAATATTAAATCCGTTTACACTTGTTCGCATGTATACAGTTAACCTGTTTTGTTAAGGCCATCAAAAAAAGAACCTCTGTTTCTCAGGCCCGTGCGCATGGTCATTTTTGGTGCGCATGCAACCTTTTTATGACACAAAAAAAAATCTTCAAAAAATTTGAGATATTGTGCTCATTTCGGTAAATCGATATCGATGCGTTCGCAAATTTTAAATTAACACACTTAAGCTTTTTCTACATCATACCTTAATGAAGTGGGTGGGTTCTAGCAATATTCACGACAGAAAGTGTTTTATTCTGTAAAAGGTAAGTCATAATGACAGCAAGAAGGAAGGTGTCTTTCAGTCTGACAACAAACAGTCACAAAGGGGAATGGTCGATTCGCACCACGTTTGATTCGCACCACGTTTGATTCGCACCAACCCTCAGAAAGTCTGCAAAGTCAGGTGCTATGTTGAATGGAACACAGTCTCCTGGCATTTATTTTTAGTAACATTTGTATTGTAAATGGCCGTCATTGGGAATTTGTGTACTGTTATTTGAAACCGTTACGAGTTTCCCAGTCAATTTAAATAAATGCATTTGAGATGCAGGATAATTGGATAACTAATAGTAACCATTGCTTGATATAAAAGTAACAGTCATAGTTGAAAATAAATCGCATATAGGCAGGTATGTGCGGTCGAATTGGTTAATAAAAACACGCAAACATTCATTTTGTATTTCATTTTCAGATTTCAAAAAAAATATGATTTATGGATGAACTGCCCGTTCAAATGGGTTGTGATAATTTTGAATATAATGGGGGAAAAATTGCGATTCACGATTTTATTAGGCAGGTTGTGAAAGGATTTTTTTTTTTTGGTCAAATAAATCTCTGAAAGTTGCCACTCTTCGACATTTGATTTGTCCCAGAGACGTTTCAACCCGAGACGTTTCACCCACGAGGCGTTTCGTGACTTTCGTCCTGTGTTATAATTTTCATGTTTCACTGAAAAAACAAACATTCAAACCCCACTTCATTTACGACCCAACACCCCTGTGGTGAATAACCAATATATTTGCGAAATTTTGCATGGTCCACCAGGCGTTTGGGTGGGGGTCAAATTACCACCAAACAACCTCTCGGGGAGAAAATAAAAAGAAAAAAAAAAAAACGCCCGCCTGCATGCTTTTTTGGAAAAAATGGCCTGAGAAACAGACAATCAACTTTGTATGGCCTAAAAAAATATTGTTTAAACTAAAGGTTGTCATCTGCGAACATCTTTGGGCTGTTGAACTGGACCAGAAAAACAGGGGGTGGGGACTCTGGAGATCAAGAATTATTCCTGTCATGACTACATGACTACCTCCATTTTGGAGTCCATCTTAGATTCTGATGGGCCATATTTGGTATTAAATGGATTATAGAGGCATCCGAAACACAAATTAAATATACTGGGTCAGATGTTCTATCGTTTAATGAGTAATTAGGTTATCACAAAATGGACTTTTTGGCAAAATTGGTTGAGTTGGCAGCCATCTTGGAAGCCATTTTGAAAAAAAAAATTCCCTAAAGCAGTTTCAACAGATTTTTTGTACATTCTATGCTTATCAGTTGCTTTAAATAGCACCAAAATCAGCTTGTTACTAATTTGTTCCAATTCAAACACCTTCAATGACCAGACTAAAAGACTATTCAGTTAACAGAGTTCCATTCTACTGTGATCACAAAAGCGGACAGAGATTTTTGATTGGATACCAACTGGAATGATCATTCCGCATTTCTCCCTGCAGTACGTTAGAACCTCATATTTCGGAAAAGAAATGAGAGAACATTGAATATAGATGCAATGTGAAATTGCAAAGCTTTGCTCTCTCGAAAACTTGTGAGGACAGAATAAGGGTTTTAATTTTTAAGTTTTGCATGTACTGTGACTTCAGAGCAGAATTTCATGTTACATGTTGCACGCAATTTTCTTGGCTCATTCTCCATAATGTCTTGTATACAGCTGTACCATACATTTTTAGGTTTTATTTTAAATAGATGAGGCCTAAAAAGTTATAAATCTGTTTCTCAGGCCCTCCCGAATGGTTCTTTTGGCTGCCACATGTTCTCTTTTTATAACCTATGCAAACTTAAAAAAATATAAATTAAATGGTTTATATCTGATATTTTACCCAAGTTAATAAAATTGATAGATTTGCCCTAGAGTGCAACAAGGCTTTTGCAATGCTTTAGCATTGCAAAGCGTTTCATGCACTCAAGGGACAAAATACACCACCACCAATACTATTCTGCAGATTGTGAGGCCTAAAACATAAAACAAATCAAGAATATGAACTTTTGATAGCAAAGAAATAATAACAAAAATAAACAATAAAATAAAAAAAACGGCCGCCCACATGCAATTTTAGGAAAATGGCCTGTGAAACAGAAGATCAACTTTGTGATACTTTCTTTTAACTTACAAACTCCTGTACATGTCTTGCATTGAGAATTTCGAATGTCAGAATTTGTGACCAAGGTCTAGTTGAAGGGTCTACTTGTTGATTAAAATAAAGTCGGGAATCATTCAGAATTAAACCATTTTATTTCTGGAAGCTACTATTAGAGTTTGTTTTAAAAACAGATTGTTTTGTAATATATGCTTCATATTCTTAAAATATGCTTATTATAAGTGGCTTTTTATGTAACAATTTTGGCACTCTCCAACAATTTGTTACAAATCTATCATTGATGGAACAAATTCTATCAAAATTATTCAAGGACTTGATTGTGAATGGTGAAAAATATTTGTATGCATTCATGATGCATTTGTTAAATCATTTTCATTTTCTTATCATAGGTTCTTGATGAAGCAGACAGAATGTTGGACATGGGTTTTGAACCACAAATAAAAAAAGTTTTATTAGATATTCGCCCAGATCGACAGACAGTTATGACTAGGTGTGTATTCATTCATTCATTCATTTATTCATTCAGAACTGATTTCCTTAAATGTTAAGAAGGCAATTAAAAAAATTCTTATCTCTCTGGCACCTCCCCTGTCAATGAAAATCTGCTTCATCACATCTTTTTAACCCTGGAAATCAGTTATACTACACTTGTCGGTAGGGCTCTGCAAATCGAACTTTTTCAATTCAGATCGAATACAAATCAAATTTTGTGTTTAAGGTTCAAATCAAATTGGACATTTGGTCGGCATATGAGATGGCCACATAGATCACAGTTGACACATCTCTTGCGTTCATGCCCCCCTCTCAAGTTCATGCATTGATGAGTCGTCTGTACAACTGAAACATACGCATGTATTCTGACAAAACGCCGCCTCGGTTTTCCCTAATGATTTTATTTATGCCCAGCTACTGGCTTCTAAAATAACCACTTGACAGATCAGATTTGATAAGTTATTTGTGATATTAACATAATTGGCGAGAAATAATGGCATCATATAATATAGTGATATAACAATAAGAAAGAACATAAGTTTCCATAATTGTCAATGGGTTATTTGATTTCAGGATTTGGCGGTCAAGTATTTGAAAATGGAATTGAATTGATCGGGACACACGATTCAGAATTGAAAGATTTGCATGGCCCTATTGTAGTGTTGAAAACTTAACCAACTGTATTTTGTTCGACAAACCTTGCTGAGTATGGGAAATTTTCACTGTTGAAAACATTTTTTCTGAGAAGAGTCTAAGGCGTTAGTTTAATAATTCCATCTGTAGGAATGTTTTGTGGATTAACAAAAAAAAAGAAAACAAAAAAGCTTCTCTCTGTCATTATAGAAATTGAGGGGAAATTGCTACAAAAACAAGAAATATTTTTTTAGTAGACCTGATCTTTACTACGATACTCCCTCTTTGAATCATCATAAGTTTGTGTTATTAGTTATAAACAAACTTTACATCATCGACTTCTCCACACAAACTACTTGACCAAATTGACCCAAATCTGGTGTGCATGTTCCCTATCATATGTCAATTCAAGTTTGTTCAAATAAAGTTGTCATGCCCATGGGGGCACCACAGGGGGCATAACTCTGAAAGCACCCATAAAATACCAAAAAAATCTTCTTCAGATCCAGTTGTCAGAATCTTTTCATATTTGTTATACAATGTCTCTAGGAGGTTCAGATTCAAGTTTGTTGAAATTGAGTTGCTGGGTTAATATTTGGGCTCTCTATGGGAGCCCAAATTTTTAACTTAGTGCAATATGAAGTAATTTCTTTTAAAATCTTCTTCAGATCCACCAGTCAGAATCTTTTCATATTTGGTACACAACATCTCTAAGGGATCAGATTCAAGTTTGTTCAAATCGAGACCCTGAGTTAATATTTGGGCTCCCTATTGGAGCCCAAATTTTAACTTGGTGCAATATGTGGAATATTCTTTAAAATCTTATTCCGATTCACCAGTCAGAATCCTCTCATATTTGGTATACATCATCTCTAGGGGGGGGGGGGCCAGATTCAAGTTTGTTCAAATCAAATTCCTTGGTTAATATTTGGGCTCCCTGTGGGAGCCCAAATTTTAACTTAGGCATTATGCAGAAATTTATTTATAAGTCTTCTTCTTCAGATTCACCAGTCAGAATCCTCTCATATTTGGTATACATCATCTCTAGGGGGGCCAGATTCAGCTTTGTTCAAACCGAGTTCCTTGGTTAATATTTGGGCTCCTTATGGGAGCCCAAATTTTAACTTAGTGCAATATGAAGAAATTTCTTAAAAAATCTTCATCTTCAGATCCACCAGTCAGAATCCTCTCATATTTAGTATACTTCATCTCTAGGGTGGCCAGATTCAAGTTTTTTCAAATCGAGTTCCTCGGTTAATATTTGAGCTCCCTATGGGAGGCCGAATTTTAACTTAGTTCAATATGAGGAAATTTCTTTTTAAAATCTTCTTCAGATCCACCAGTCAGAATCCTTCAACATTTGGTACACATCATCTCTAGGGGGGTCAGATTCAAGTTTGTTCAAATCGGGTCCCTGGGTTGAACATTTTGGGTCTGGTTCAGACTTAGAAATTTTGGATCAAAATTTGGGAAAAAATGTTTTCTGATTTTTTATGCGTTTTGTTCAATTTTGAGGCCAAAAAAAAAAATTGTAGCCTGAAAATTTTGGGTCTGGTTCCGACTGAAATTTTAGAGCAAAATTCGTAAAAAAAATTTTTTGGATTTTTTATGCGTTTTGTTCAATTTTGAGACAAAAATTATTTTTTTTATATCCTGAAAATTTTGGGTCCGGTGCCGGTTTGAACTGAAATTTTGGACCCAAATTTGAAAAAAATTTTTTTTGTTTCTTTATGCAAAAAAGCCTTTTTATCCTGAAAATTGGGTCGGTTCTTTTCAAAATCAAGTTCCAGGACGAATTAGAGGGATTCTATGTGAAAATGTTTTACCCTATGTCCTCCCCTCTCTTCCTTATCAGGGAGGTGTGGGGGGGGGGGGGGGCACAGTTAGATGTAACAAACTCTTTGGCTGCAAAATATATTTTGGAAGATTTAGAGTGATTTTATGCACAACCCCCCTCCCCCCCCCCCCCCCCCCCCCCCCCCCCCAAAAAAAAAAAAAAAAAAAAAAATTTCCTCATTCTTTTATGTCAAGTGGAACTTGAGGAGTGGAAGTGAGGTACATTGGATGCATCTTTTTCAGCATCTGCCACCTCATGTAACTCAGGATAGTAGATCATCGGACTTTGTTCACAGATTTGTCTCTTCAGCAATTCAAAGCCAGAAAGAGTATGGAAGTGGTGGATATGTTATAAAATCACTGTGGAGTTTATCTTTTTATCGGTTTTCCCAAAGTTCATTTAGAACTTAATTATATACTATATATTTGTATTTCTTCATTTGGTTGAAAACTCATTCTATAATGTCAACGGTAGACTTTTCCTTGTAAGTATAAAGCCGATGCTTATAGGTTGAGACAGTTTCTTCTGCAAACACGATTATTATCTTTTAGGCTATCCTCTATAAATATTTTTACCTGCGTCGCCAGCGGCAGAGCAGGTCTAGTAACCACTCGACTCCATCCGTCAGTCCATCTGTCTGTCCATCCGTCAGTCCGTCAGTCCATCCGTCTGGCCGGCCGTCCGTCCAGCCGTTAGTCCGTCCGAAACACTTTTTCTGTCAAAGTTTTCTTGGCTTCTATGAAAGGGAATGATTTTATATTTGGTCTGCTGCTTCATAATGATGAGTTGTATCGTGTAAGCAATTTTCAGATCTGCCGTGCAGCCACTTCCTGTTTGCCGATACTTTGAAATTTTACTGTACCCACTGAACATTGAAATTTTCTGTCAAGGTTTTCTCGGCTTCTATGCAAGGGATTGATTTTATATATGGGTCTGCTGCTTCATAATGATGAGTTGTATCATGTAAGCAATTTTCAGACCTTCCGTGCAGGCCACTTCCTGTTTGCCGATACTTTGAAATTTTACTGTATCCACTGAATATTGTAAATGTTTTGTCAAACTTTTCTCGGCTTCTATGCAAGGGATTGATTTTATATTTCATCTGGAAACCTGATAATGATCAGTTGTATCGTGTATGCAATTTTCAGATCTGCCATGCAGCCACTTCCTGTTTGCCGATTCAATTGCATGCAGCGACGCAGGTCCAGACCCGGTATTGGTCTTGGCTTGTTAGGTATTTAGCCTTATAATTATATGATGTTTGTATCCCCTAGCCCACCCCCACCCCCACCACAAAGGTATTCTGTATGGTTTTGCTGTCACTGTTACACACCAATGAAAAGTCACTGTGTGCTTGGTTATTTCCAGTTGCTTTGTCTGATGCTGTTGGATTTTCTTAGTCACAGTGTACTTAAGATTCCAATTCTTGTTTTATATGAGTAGAATATACAAAATGATAGGAAAGTGTGTCTTTCAAGAAAAAAGAGTTTTGTGTGGGCTAGAACATGAGTTAAGAAAGATGGCCATTGCGCAACTTATGTCAAGTCAGTTGATATTGGAAATACATGTATGGGGGAAATTTCAAATGTGGCAAGAAACCTTTATCTGTATAAAAATGGTCTTACAGATATCGGTTTTAATTCTTCCTTCAATCAACATATTCAATGCATTTCGATCATTGGCAATGTAAAACTGAGTCTGAGGGGCAACGGTGGATCAGTTGGTAGAGGTGCAGGCTGCAAGCCGAGAGGTCCTCGGTTCGAATCCCACCTGAGGCAACTGTGTTGTGTCCTTGGGCAAGACACTTCACCCCCATTGCCCACATGGGGGCACGGTGGTGATGTGTACTAAGGTGTACTACAGGTCGATGGTGCACTTGTCTTCAACCAGTGCTAACCCTGCTTGTGTGGAGTTAGTAAGTTGGGGAGCTGACAGTTGCTTGGTGGTTCTCTCTGGGTACTTCGGCTTCCTCCATCCGTAAAACTATCATGGGCATGATTAGCCATTGTGCAGAAATATATGACCTTAAACACCAATAAATAATAAATAAATAACTGAGTCTGATACCAGTGACTGTGTTTCTGTTTCATTTTGCTTCATAAGAAAACCCCAACTGTCAGCTTGAACACAACCAATTGCTTAACATTGGAAATTAATTGGACACTGAATACCCAGCGTGCTGGTCAAAGCAGCCCCTCTACAAAACTGCCCCGTAACGGGTTGGCCAAAAGGTGCACATTTTTGGTCAAAACATCCTCAGAACATCCCCAAGCATTGATTAACCCTTTGATACTTTTGTACATATTATTACTTACAAAATCTTTTGTTTAATTTAACCCTTTGATACTTTTGTACGTGTTATTACGTACGAAATCTTTTGTTTAATTTAACCCTTTGATACTTTTCTACGTGTTATTACGTACGAAATCTTTTGTTTAATTTAACCCTTTGATACTTTTGTATATGTTTTTGCGTACGAAATCAAACAGGGTGTTGATACTTTGTGGTCATTTGTTTTGTTATTATTTTTCGATTTTTTAAAGTTTTAACCTCAAATTCCTATTTTCGCCCAAATTGTGCTCAGTGATAACCATTGAGCCAAATGTTATCGTAGCTTAAAATACTAATATAATCCTCCTGTCAAGACTTCTTCACTGGTTGAGTGCTGGAAGCCACTATCAGGGCTTTCAAAAAATGAGGATACCAGAGCAAAAGCCAACACTCTCCTTGCTTATATTTCATATTTAGTCAAACACAAATAATATTTTGTTTATAATAATTTGTTTTATTTCAAAATAAAAAAAAACAAAAAACACTGCGCACATGCTTGCATTATTACAAAAAAAATGTCCCGAGAAACAGAAGATCTACTTTGTATGGTATTATGTAGAGGAAAATGTTGTAAGTGTTGTCAGAAAGTATCCATAGGGTAAGGATTATGAAGTGAAGAGATGTTATAGTTGAAAAATTATCTGTCTGATATTCTGTATGTTTCTTTCTAATTTCAGTGCTACTTGGCCACCTGAGGTTAGACGTTTAGGAGAATCTTATCTGAAAAATCCAATACAAGTATTTGTAGGATCTCTCGATTTAGCAGTAAGTTTTTTTTTTTTGGTTGTAACATATGATGTTCATTCTTTCCTCATGACAGCCATTTTATTATACCACCACTTTTTTTCAAAAAGTCGTGTATACTGGTGTGCTTGTCTATTCATCCATCCATGCATCTGTCCGTTTGTCTGTCCATCTGCATTCAGATGTCTGTTCGTATTATAACTTCAACATTACTGTCCAGATTTTTATGAAATTTGAGACAGATGTTCATTATCATGAGATCTTTAAGCATCATCAGCCATTTTGCTA
This sequence comes from Pictodentalium vernedei, assembly GCA_031216915.1. Lineage (NCBI taxonomy): Eukaryota > Metazoa > Mollusca > Scaphopoda > Dentaliida > Dentaliidae > Pictodentalium > Pictodentalium vernedei. The sequence continues at coordinate 464,258,425 of CM062293.1, forward strand.
TTGGAATATTTTTTTGTGAGTTATGGTCCTATGAATATACAAAAATAGGCTATTTTTTGTTTGTACACCTCGTATCTCAGGTTTGGGTTATTATATCTCAAAGAAATTTGGTATGAAAATTGTTTATGGGAAAGCCTTTCAAATGAGTCTCTAATAACATTTCTTACTTTTCACTTTTTAGATTTACCCCCCTTTTTAACTTTGGAAATTGGCTGTTTGCCCCGTAAAATAGCCAATTTTTTGTCCGTTCGCCTCATATTTCAAGTTTGGGTTATCAGATTTCAATGAAATTTGGAATGAAGATTGTTTACGGGAAAGGCTTTCCAATGAGTCATGTCACTGCAGTAAAACAAAGAAAATACTTGCAAATCACCTCACCACATGTGGCATTATGTCTTTGTTCTATAAGGTTTGGGTTATCAGATTTCAATGAAATTTGGACTGAAGGTTGTTTATGGGAAAGGCTTTCAATTGAGTTATGTCCCTGCAGTAAAACAAATAAAATACATGCAAATCACCTCCCCACAAGTGGCATTATGTCTTTGTTCTACATCTCTTATGTGGAATGTCCAGTTGTCACTAGACTTCAGTAACAGGTGTTTCTGGCCTTCACAGTTACCTTGCTATAAAACAAAGGACAATAATTTTGTTGTTTGCCTGGTAAAATAGCTAATTTTTTGTCTATTCGCCTCATATCTCTGCTTTGGGTTTAGTGGCTCTCAATGAAATTAGGAATGAAGATTGTTTATGGGAAAGGCTTTCAGAGTATCATGGTTCATTTCTTCTCTTGTCATTGTTTGGCTGTATGCACTGTGGGGGGTATGCCCGAGGGCATGGCCTCCCTCTTGTTCATTAGCTCACCTGACTTTCAGTCAGGAGAGCTATAGTGATCACTCACCGTCCGCCGTCCGTCGTCGTCCGTGAACATGATGTTTGCGTCTTCTCCTCCCAAACCGCTGAACCAAATTTAATTGATATTTGAGATAATAGTTTGTTATGACATCGCAATTTGATTTTGTTCAAATCAAGTTGCCTCGCCCGTGGGTAGGGCCACACCCAAAAAGTGTGCTGAAATCTTAAAAAATCTTCTTCTCATGAACCAGCAGTAGCAGAGACTTGATATTTGGTGTGCAGCTTCCTTTTGAGGTGTAGACTCAGATTTGTTCAAGAGAAGTTTGTGGGGCTATACTTGGCGTTATGGGAGGGGCAAAATTTTTGGCCCCGCCCAAAATTTCTATTTTCCGAACCGAGAGGCTGATTTGAACCAAATTTTATGTGAGGGCATAGTATAGGAGCCCAAATTTGAACTAAGTGCATTTCAGGCAAATTTCTTTGAAAATCTTCTTCTCAAGATCCAGCAGGCAGAATCTTTTGATATTGGGTATGCAACATTGTGGGGTGGATCTGATTCAAGTTTGTTTAAATCGGCTCCCTGGGTTTATATTTGGGCTCAGTATAGGAGCCCAAATTTGAACTTAGTGCATTTCAGGCAAATTTCATAAAAAATCTTCTCCAGATCCAGCAGGCAGAATCTTTTGATATTTGGTATGCAACATTGTGAGGTGTATCTGATTCCATTTTGTTCAAATCGGCTCCCTAGATTCATATTTGGGCTCACTATAGAAGCTCGAATTCGAACTTAGTGCATTTCAGGCAAATTTCTTCAAAAATCTTCTTCTCCAGATCCTGCAGGCAGAATCTTTTGATATTTGGTATGCAACATTGTGGGGTGGATCTGATTCAAGTTTGTTCAAATCGGCTACCTGGATTCATATTTGGGCTCACTATAGAAGCCGAAATTCGAACTTAATGCATTTCAGGCAAATTTCTTCAAAAATCTTCTTCTCCAGATCCAGCAGGCAGAATCTTTTGATATTTGGTATGCAACATTGTGGGGTGGATCTGATTCATGTTTGTTCAAATCCGCCCCTGGGTTTATATTTGGGCTCAGTATAGGAGCCCAAATTTGAACTTAGTGCATTTCAGGCAAATTTCTTTGAAAATCTTCTTCTCAAGATCCAGCAGGCAGGATCTTTTGATATTGGGTATGCACCATGCTTAGGGGGGTGAGATTAAATTTTGTTCAAGCCAAGTCCCTGGGTTCATATTTGGGCTCACTGTGGGAGCCTAAATTATAACTTAGTTCAAAATGAGGAACTTTCTTTAAAAATCTTCTTCAGATCCAGCAGTCGGAATGTTTTGATATTTGGTATGCAGCATCCTTAGGGGGATGAGATTCAAGTTTGTTCAAGCCATGTCCCTAGGTCCATATTTGGGCTCACTGTGGGAGCTTGAATTGTAACTTTGTTCGAAATGAGGAATTTTCTTAAAAAATCTTCTTCTTCAGATCCAGCAGTCGGAATGGTTTGATATGTGGTGAGTAGCATCCTTGGGGGGAGGGGGATTCAAGTGTGTTAAACCAAGTCCATGGGTCCATATTTGGGCTCCCTGTGGGAGCCCAAATTATAACTTAGTCAATATGAGGAATATTTTTATACTGTACCAATGACCCAGACATAGCTGGTGCTAACTCTTAAAATATAGGGCCAAACACAAATTTTGCCCCCCAATCCCCAAAATTTGCATCTAAAACCAAAGAAAACATGTCCTCAAAGGCCCTCCACACTTCGCCTCTACTGCGCATGCGCAGTGTCAAGGACGTTCCGAAATTGGCGCCATTAATCATTCCGAGTTTGGCCCTTCATCAGTTAACATCTGACTGATCTTTGTGCTTGTCAATCTCAGTTTAAATGATGCCAGACACATAAATATTAGTGAAATGGTGATTCTAAGGAGGATAGAGAAGGAGGAGAGGAAAAATGTGTGACAGAATATTATCAGGGCTGTAACTTAAAATTTTTTAATGAAATTATGTTAAGTTACCTATTTTCGAGGCAGCAGCCATTTTGTTGTCATTCTGATTATTTAGTTACACTGATTTTTTAGTGTTTTCCTCTCTCCTTGTCCTTTAAGTCCCCCCTTGCTATTCTCCCATGCTTTTGGCACAGTTTTTGTAATTATTATTACTAAATTTTCTTGGGAGTTTTAGCTGAATAACAGAATGAATTCTGTTCTTTTCCCCATGTTTACGTCTTCACCTACGGGTGGTTAGGCGTTGTGTTCTGCATCTTCCATCTGATGTTCTGCAGTTTCTTCCCTGGAAGTCTCTGTTTTGCATCAGATAGTGTATTTTTGGTAACTGATTCCGGGCCTGGGTGCCTGGAGTCTTATTTTAGTGTTTTTCACATTCATTGTTTACATTTACAACAGCCCTCTGTGTGAGGGGGGGATTTCTGGAAAATAATATCTTGATGTTATTTTAATCATAACTAGATACATTATTATTGTTCGTAAGTGTTGAATAAATTGTTTAAAATATTTTTAAAATTTTTGTCCACACTTAGGCTTGGGATCCATTGGGGCTCAATGTTACTTTTCAGAAACTTGGGCTGTTCTGAAAAAATATTTTTTCAAAATATTTTGATTTCAATTATTTTTTCAATATTAATGGATCATATTATTATTATGTATTTTGATTGCCAGGGGTTAGTGCGAGTACCAGGACTTGTTTTCTTTTCACATTGAAAGGATATTGATCAATTGTAATAAGAGGAAGTCTTCCTCTGACTTTATAATCATTCTATATGTGGTCAGTGTACTCGCATTAACTCCTGTTCTGTATCGTATGATTTCGATGACAATATGGGAAACGTATGTCACGGTATGTTATTGGGGAAATGGACACTCCGGTCCTTTCCCCGCAGGGTCACTCTACTTTATCAATTTCTATTTTCAGACGATCAATATTGGGGTGATTTATCTGTGATGTCTTCCAACAGTGTGCCTCCGTCGTCACAATTAATGAAGGGCTAGCGGAAAAGTGCTCATGTAAATACGCCAATTGCCTAAGAGGACCCTAGTAGGTTCGACGGCCTTTGACGTCCGCTAGCTCGCCCGGTGTAAGCGTCCATTCACCGAATGGTTCGGCAGCCGGGTTCGTCCGTTGCGGTCTAGAAGGAATTTTGGGGTGATGCGAGCACTATAAATCAACCTAATGCACACCCAGTGACGGCGGATCGGAGGGAGAACGGAGAAAGCCTTTTAGTCCGGTTCATAGCTCGTCCCGGTCCATCCGGACGGCAAGCGAGAGAGGCCCCTCTCTCGTTCACAACATCTGGCCCCAGATGTTGTGGTACAAAATGTTTCGCATTCGGAGCATACGTCCGTCGCTCGGGACGCTCCGACATATAGTCAGTCCGGAGTAGACTGTCAATAAGGCTTCCTCATTCTCATAGTTGCGCACACGACCGCTCTTGGCTACGTGACCACGGATATCCAGTCAGCTTCGCCAGTCAGAGATTCATCGGCGACCAGGTCACACCATCCGGTAGCCAGGGACACGAGGCCTGCAGACTCCGGACGTTCGCATAGGAAGTGTGCGGGAGTCAACGTACACGGAGCTTCCGGTGGCAATGCATCGTAAGACTGCTACTGCACAGGCCTCGGGAACGGACGTGCTTTCCTAAATAGCACAGTTTATCGCAGCATCCCAGCATCAACTGAATCTGTCGCATATTTTTTATCCGCCGATGCTGGGTCGGGACGCTCCGCGGAAGCGGGTACGGACGTCCGAAAATTTCATCCGGTCCAGCGGGATACCGAAAGGGATTTGGAGGATTTCAAGCTTTCCCTTTCGGAACAACATATGCTGTTGTGTATGTCATCTGACTTGGTCTTCTACAGCTTCTTTCGTCGGACCAGAATGCTGCGATGCCGGATAAGAAACTGATAGCGTCGGAGGACTTAGAAATTTTTTGTTCGGTTCAGGGACATCGTCCCTCAGTTCCGACATAGTCCAATAATGTCACGCAAACTTTCGAATTATTGAACAACGCTATATATATTATTATTATATGCTTGCTATAACCAAGCATTTCTGGTTTCTTGTTCGCAAAGTTACGGAGATGTCTTTCAAAAGTGTGCCTCTGTCGTCATAGTTAATGAAGAGCTAGCGGCAATAAGTGCTCATGGAATATGTCTATCGCCTACGGAGTGACATTCGCTAGCTCACCCGGTGTAGCGTACATTCATCGAATGGTTCGGCTGCCGGGTTCGTCCGTTGCGGTCTAGGAAGGTGATTTGGGTGATGCGAGCACTTTAATTACTTTAGTACTCACCCAGTGACGGCAGATTGAGGACAGATCGGAGGAAGCCTGTTAGTCCGGTTCCTGGCTTGTCCAGGTCCGTCCGGGCTGTGAGCGAGAGAGGTCCCTCTCTCGTCCAACAACATAGGGGACTGCATGTTGTGGTTCAGATATTTTACATTCGGAGCATATGTCTGTCGGTCGGGACGCTCTGTTATATTGACAGTCCGAGAGACTGTCCTTAATGCTTCCTCATCCTCACAGCAGGGCACACGACCGCACATTGGCTACGTGACCTCGAGTATCCGATCAGTTTCGTCATTCAGTGATTCCACGGCGAATAGGTCGCGCCATCCGGTAGCCAAGGGACACGAGGCCTATACACTCCGTTCGCTCGCATATTGGTAGTATGCACGAGGTAATGTTCACGGAGCTTCCAGCGGCAATGCATTGTAGGACCGCTTCTCCTCAGGCCTCAGTGACGGACGTGCTATCCGAGTTAGCACAGTTGTTTCGCAGCATCCCAGCAATTGACAGTTTCTTGGTCGAATCAGGAATTATCCGACGGCGCTGGGTCGGTGCGGTCCGCGGTTGCATCAGGTACGGACGACCGAACGCTTTATAGGGTCCGACAGGATGGCGAAAGGGATTCGAAAGATTTCGAGTTTTCCCTTTAGTAGTATCGGAAGCTGCCTTTCATATCTTCTGGCATTATCTTCCAGTGATTGTTATTTCGGACTTCATTGCTGCGATCTTGGATAAGAGACTTATAGCGTCATTGGACTCGGATTTTTCGATCGGTTCAGGGACATTGTCCCTGACTTACCGACGCAGTCCAATAATGTCATTACAATATGTGTTTTATTTTTCGACGCTATATATGCATACAAGCCTGCTACCAAGCATGATAGTTTAGTTTCTTGTCTGCGTTGCTCATTTCTGCCGTTTTATCATTTACACGATTAGTTTATTTGGCAGAGCAGGGCATACCGAGAGTTCATATGCATCTAGACGGTGTGGTTAAGACGGGAAATATTCTTTTTCGCCGTTTATGTCTTTTGATGTATAGTAGACTTAACTTAGACGCTTTATCATACGTAATCCGCCTTACGGAGGCGTTATCATTACGTTTTCAAGAAAAGATTTACGGGATATTATTCTCAATGTAATTTCTTTTGAGGGCAGTAGTTTGTTCATGTATAACTCCGCCCTTCAGTGGCTGATTGGAGTTGGTTGACGTGACGCAGCCCTACCTACATCCATACGCGTGGATAGTAAGGTTAAGAACTCTCTCAGAGTCGCTTCGTTCTCGGAGGAGCTTCTCTTCGACGGCAACTTTTCGGCAATCCATGAATTGCTTGATTTACACGTTCTCTTGTCTATCTAGTGTTACAAGAGATTCAGACTGGGGCAAACATTCGGTGGTTGACTCAAAGAGTGCCACCGCAGTTGCCGGACCCGAGTGTGGCTGTTATGACGGTTGCCAGTCAAGCAGATTGGGATATAATACTGATCCCAACGGATTCGAAGTGCCAGGGTCTTTGGGTTCCGCAGTCTCTTAGCAACCAATTTTCTTCCGCGGAATAATGTTTTTTAGGCTTGCTTTATGTCATTGCATGAACATTATTCAGAAACGCATGCCCAAATCCTGTCCGTTAATTCGACAGTAGTGGCGTATCTCCGGAACCAGGGAGGCACTCTTTCTTTTCCGTTATTCAATTTAATGGAAAGAATCCGTCTGTTGGTTATAATACACCAAGTTCTGTTTTGGTCCGTCATATTCCGGGTCGTCTGATTGTTTTACTGGACTCCCGTTCACTTACGGGTCGCTTGTTGCTGTCAGAATGGACTCTCAACAAACAAGTATTCAATCAGATTTGCTATCTATGGGAGCGCCCAATGATGATTTATTTATGACACAGCTTGCTAATCAATTACCGACGTATGTGTTGGCTTGTCCAGATCTCTGAGCTAATGTTGTTAACGCTCTATTGATCTATAGGACGGAAAGATAGGATACGCGTATCCTCCGGCGCTGTTGTTTCAGTAGGTATTGCTAAGATAAACAACCACAATACATTTCTGTTGATCGCATCTCTATCTTCACAGAGATCATGGGTAATTTACTCTCTTGTCTACTGTGGGTCTTAACGTGAAATCTTCCTCAATGTGAGGATCTTTTTTCACTGGGTAAATCGTGTCATCTTTATCACAACCTGCAAGGTCTCAACCTTCATGTATTCCGTTGTGTGGTCCGTATTGCATTGTAAGCATTGTACTGGACGAGCTTTGGACGCGATTTCTTACTATAGGAGGTCCTCTTCTTCGCTATTCTATGCGGCTAAAGTGGAGGCTCTTCCGTCGTTGGTGTAGGGATCATTATGTTCATATTGTTGATCCCTCCATACTACTCATTGCAATTTTTTAGTATACTTGTTTCACAAGATCTACTGCAGCCTGTTATTATTACGATAGTTTACAATTGAGTCTTATGTCTCTTTATCTAAGTCAGTTAGTAACTTTTTGATATATAGACTTAGAATCTTTAGATTAAATTCCTATATGGATTTTAACTTCGGTTCTTATTTAGCTAAGTAATCATTTAAGCCTCTGGAAACAGTAGTTTTCAAATTCTGACCTTTTAGACAGTAATTCTGTTGGTTTCTCTTTTACTGTAGAGTCAGTCAGTTTCATGCACTATCGATGGATGATTTTCACTTTCGTAGTTTCGGAATCACTATTCCGTTACTATTTAGGTTGGATTTTTGCATAAGAGTTAGGCTCCTAATATCCGGAACCTATTGTTATTAAGGTCCTTCCGTCTTCGTACGGGCATAGGCCTTTACTCTTTCCGGGTAGAGTTTATGTATTTATAAACAGATATCTGTTTATTACTATGGGCATAAGCTTCTTCTGTCTTTGATGCCTAGTAGAAGGACGTTACGCTCCATTCTATTGTTAATGGATTCTATTAACTATCGGTACTGCTTATGGTATATCATTGACTTAGCAGTTGTGCTTAAGATTTCGGCTCATGAAGTAAGAGTTCTTCTACATCTTGGGCTTACATTAATAGTGTCGCTATTATAGATTTTTGAAGGCTGCTCATTGCGCTCAGCCATCCACATTCATGAATTTTTATCTCAGAAATATCGAGTCCATTTCTGGAGGCCTCTATTGTTAGGTCTATTATCTACTGCTCAGAATGTCATTCACTTAACAGTTGCTACTATAGCTAGGTAGGCTGTCTGTTTCGGCAGTGTCTCCGTTCTGCTGCCCTCTTCGCTCTGGGCTATTTGACCCAGGGCAAGAAAAAGGGGGGGGGGAGGGTGTTCCCTTGGGTCACCTGTTTTACTATGAAAACAAGGGGATACCTCCTCCGGAGTTAGTAATTCTGAGCTGTTATTGGGATGGTTGTTTAGTGAGAAGTTTATGTTTTAAAAATTCATTCAAGTCTTAGTTTTTAAGTATAGCTTTTGAATATTGCATATGTCAACGGACATGATTATGCAATCCTCAGACACTTTTAAGGAGTATAAGAGTCTCTATTCTCTAGACTTACTTTATTTATTGGCTTACTTTAAAAATTATTAGTATAAGGATTATATTGGATATTAATAGAGTACATGGATGTATGAAGCTCAATTTTGGAAGGTGTTGTATCTTTCTAATTTATCATAAATAAGAAAGATACATGTAAGGCCTATTACTTCTTTTTCCCTACAGGGGATGACTCTATTTTATATTATTGGGCGTATTCCATTTTGCTCTATGTCCTTGGCCCTCCAGCCTTTTTACTATTCAGCTATGTCTGGGTCATTGGTACAGTATAAAAATGTTAAAAAATTTATAGTAATTTCTATATTTTTTATACTTACCAATGACCCAGACAGGGATGGCCCTCCCAGGAGTTGGGAACTCTTGCCTCCCCGCTGAGTACATAGCGCTTACCAGGCACTGGTTTTTAAAATGATTAATGGCGCCAATTTCGGAACGTCCTGGACACTGCGCATGCGCAGTAGAGGCGAAGTGTGGAGGGCCTTTAAGGACATGTTTTCTTTGGTTTTAGATGCAAATTTTGGGGATTGGGGGGCAAAATTTGTGTTTGGCCCTATATTTTAAGAGTTAGCACCAGCTATGTCTGGGTCATTGGTAAGTATAAAAAATATAGAAATTACTATAAATTTTTTAACTTTTCTTTAAAAATCTTCTTCTTCAGATAGAGCAGTTGGAATGTTTTGATATTTGGCATGGAGCAACCTTAGGGGGCTGAGATTCAAGTTTGTTCAAGCCAAGTCCCTTGGTTCATATTTGGGCTCACTATGGGAGCCTGAATGACAACTTAGTTCAAAATGAGGAATTTTCTTTAACAATCTTCTTCAGATCCAGCAGATGAATGCTTTTGATATTTTTTATGCAGCATCCTTGGGGGTGGGGGTGGGGGGGGGGGGGGGGGGGGGGGGGTTAAGATTCAAGTTTGTTCAAGCATTGTCCCTAGGTCCATATTTGGGCTGATTGTGGCAGCTCGAATTGTAACTTGGTTCAAAATGAGGAATTTTCTTTAAAAATCTTCTTCAGATCCAGCAGTCGGAATGTTTTGATATTTGGTGTGCAGAATCCTTAGGGGTGTGAGATTCAGGTTTGTTAAAACCAAGTCCCTGGGTTCATATATGGACTCCCTGTGGGAGCCCGAATTATGACTTAGTTCAATATGAGGAATATTCTTTAAAAATCTTTTTTTAGATCCACTGGTCAGAATATTTGGATATTTGGTATAAGCTTTTCTTAGGAGGAGCAGATGCAACTTGTTGAAATCAATTCTCTGGGTTGATATTTAGGCTACCATGTCAGGTGAGCGCCTTCAGGCCCTCTGGGGCCTCTTGTTTTGTTATGCCCCCCAAAAATTTTCAAGGGTGTATATAGTCGAGGTCTCCGTCCGTCCGTCCGTCCGTCCGTCCGTCCGTCCATCTGTATGCACATTTTGTATTATAACTCGAGCATCAGTTGTCGGATTTTAATGTTCTTTGGTATGGTAGGGCAGCTTGGGGAAACGGATGCTCTTGTACCTAGCATTTCGTCCATTCATGTTTGGTAGAGTTATGGTCTCTGTTTCTGACTAAGGTAAATTGTACCATAGCCTATAGGGCAAAGTGCTGCCCTATTTTTTTTTTAGTTTATTATTTTTCTGCGGCCCAGTGCTTGCAGGGGAGGTTGCATGACATTTTAACCTTTACATATCAATATATCCATATAAATATGGATGACACAAGAATTATAGTGATTTTGATTCCAGACCATTTAAAATTGTATCACCGGACCAATTGATTTCAAATTTTATTTGCTTATTACTAATGTCAAAATACAGGTCAAGTTCGATTTGGAGGTTCACTCCGACCATTCTTGCAAGAGTTATTCCTCTTTTTGAATTAAAAAATCACAAATTTATTCTTACTGTCCAGTGCCTGAAGGGGAAGTGCTGCCCGATTTTTTTTAGTCCACTATTTCTGTACTGCCCAGTGCTTGCAGGGGAGGTTGCATGTCATTTTAAACTACATATCAATATAACCATATAAATATGGATGCCAATTTCAGCTTTATTTTTCCTGGCCAGTGCCTATGGGGGAATTTTTTTTAGTCCACTACTTCTGTGCTGCCCTGTGCTTGGTGGGGAGGTTGTATGTCATTTTAACCTACTACATATCGATACAACCATATGGATGCCAATTTTAGCTTTGTTCTTACTGGCCAGTGTCTTATAGGGGAAGTGCTGCCCTTTTTTTTTTTTTAGTCCACTATCCCAATTTTTTCTAGCCCACTATTTCTGTACTGCCCAGTGTTTGCAGGGCAGGTTTGCATGTCAGTTTAACCTACTACATATCGATATATTCATATAAATATTGATGACACAAGAATTCTAGTGTTTTTTAATTCCGTTCATTCAAAGTTGTTTGGATAAACTAATTCTCTTCAAACATTCAGAAGTTATTTATTTACATGCAAGTCTGACTTTGCTACCTTCGGGGGCATCAGCACACGCATTAGCATTGCTCTTGTTTTAATTATTGATGAATTCATACTTCCATGAAGGAAATGTTTAGTTGAGAGGAGTGATGCAATATCTTTGCTTCCAGAAAATATACAATTGATTTATTAGCTCACCTCATTGAAAGTCAGGGTGAACTTAACTAATTACTCTTCAACCGTCGTCTGCCAGTACATCATCTGTCATCATAAATGTTAGGTTTGAGTTGTCTCCAAACCACTGGCCCAATTCCTATAAAATTTCATGCGAGTGATAACTTGTGGACAATCAACAGGGGGTGGGCTATGATAGTGGGGGGACATAGTAGCCACTAGGTTCGCCCTCAAGCTTTGGGTGTGGTCATCTAACAGTGGCACGAGATGGGGAGGGCCATGGTAGCATAACCCCTCAAAAACATTTTTAGTTAATTCAGTCATGGACAAATTGAAAACTTTGTAGTTAGGCCACCTTTGACTACCAGCTTACAGTGTTTGAATTTTCATACTCCAAAGTACCTTGGAGAGATCTTTAATCTGTACAAGGTGTCCCTTCCCTCAGTTTAGAGGTCTACTATTGTATGTTCACACCCACCCATCATCCCCTGATAGAACACATGTACTGTACAGGGAACATTGCAATGACTGGAAAGATTGAGCAGTACACAAACTAAAAAGAATAAAAAAATAATTGGGGGTGGGGGCGCAGACATATTAACCTTCATCTTCAGATCCACTAGTCGAAATCGTTTGATGTTTGGTATCCAGCATCTTTACCAGAGTTAGATTCAAGTTTGTTCCAATCAAGTCCCTCGATTAATATTTGGTGTCCCTATTGGAGCCCAAATTTTTCCTTGGTGCAATATGAGGAATATTCTTTAGAAATATTTTTCTCATGAACCCCTAATCTGAATCTTTTGATGTATGATATACACCATCCATAGTAGAATCAGAATCAAGTTTGTGAAAATCAAGTCCCCTGGTTAAGATTTGGGCTCCCTATTGGAACCTGAATTTTAACTTAGTCGAATATGAGGAATCTTTTGATATTTAGCATACAAGATCCCTATAGGTGTCAGATTCAGATTTGATCAAATCAAGTCCCGAAGGTAATATTTGGTCCTCATAAGGTGCAATATGAGGAATATTCTTTAAAAATCTTTTTCTCCAGAGCTCCCAATCAGAATATGTGATGTATGATACACATCATTCTAAGAAGAGTCTGATTCCAGTTTTTTAAAATCAAGTCACTGGGTTAAGCATTTGTTCTCCCTATTGGAACCTAAAATTTAACTTCATCCAATATGAGGAATAATCTTTGAAAATCTGAGGGAGTCAGTTCAAGTTGAGTCCCTAAGTTGCTATTTGGGCACCTTATTTTCCATTACTGGAAATGTGATCATTATTTGTATATATATAAAAAAAAAAACATCTTACTGGACAACAGAGTTATGAATAGTTACATGACTTCAGTCCTCTGTAGTCTTACTTAACTAGTTATACCGTTATACCGTATTTACTCTATGTATTGGGACAGCTAAAAATAAATATTTTCACAGATGTCCCACATCTTAGAAAATGGGGAGAAAACACAACCTGGTCTTGTTTTGATACTGAACCAAGTTGTGTGTGATTCGTTTTCCATCACTATATATGAAAATCGCCATCCAATTTTTTTTAGAGTTTCATTTTTTGCTTCCAAAACATAGCTTATGCCCCTCATTGGAACGAGCACATTGTGCTCGTTCTAATGAGGGGTCATAAACTATGTTTTGGAAGCAAAAAATGAAAATTTTTAGTTACACATGAATTCTTATTTTGAGTGTCATCTGCCACTTGCGTTCAGAAAGGGTTGAAGACTGTCACAATGTAATATTAAATAGTCTTCGTCATGTCAGTCCGGACTGTAAATATTAAAACTCAGGAACAGATTTAAATAAAAACAACACAAATAGTATGTATTATCAATTTTTTATTGTTTAAAAAGGAAAATTAAACACAAACTTAGCTTTAATATTGAGCATTTTGCACCGTTTTCAGGTGACTGGGCCAACTGGAAACAAGTCTCCTGAGTGTCCCAAACATTGGAGCATAAAAAAAATATATTTTTCTGGAAAAAATGTGTGTCTCAAATTATAGAGTGTCCCAATATATAGAGTAAATACAGTAGACGCTAAATAAATCCTTCTTTAAACAACTTTGTCAGGTGAGCACCTCAGGCCCCATGAGGCCTCTTGTTCTTGTATTTGAAATTTAACATCTTTGATGTGAATTTCAAGCTTGCTAAACTCAAGCCCATAGGCTTATTTGTGAGGGTGCAATATTTAGTGGAGAACGATGGAAGTTGTGTGGAGGGCTGCAGCAGATTTCTACATGTTCTGTGCAGGCTGTTTCAAACAAAAGGCTAATTTTAGATTTACATTGTATCTTTTCAGAGAAAATATTTTTTTCAACCCCTTTTGTATATAGTTCACATTACATATTTAACCCTATATTCTTCTCCGACGCATAGGAATGGGGGGGGGGGGGGTGGGGGGGGGGGGGGGGGCAGGAGTGGCGTATATAGTGTAGGGCCCTGCGAATATCTGATATTTAATTCGAAAATGCACCAAAGCTTTGATTCGATTTTAATCTTTTATATTCGTAAAAATTGAATAGTTCCTGATGCGATATTACCAAGTTTCTGTTTTGGGAAGGAACCAGCAAATGAGGCACTGAAGACAATGCACGAGAACATTCGTGGCCTGACAAAAACCTTATAATGTCCCACTACCACTTCCCATGAAAAGAACTGGGGTTTTTTGTGAAATGCATGTGCAGTTTGAGGCATTGTCAATGTTTCAGGCATGCTGGTAAAGCATTCACTTCTTTCTGGCTCCCTGTTTTTAGCTCAACTTGACTAAGTCAAGCTGAGCTATTGCCATCACTTCTCGTCCCTCGGTGTACGTACGTACGTACGTACGTTAGTACATTAGTATGTTAGTACGTTAGTACGTACGTCCACAATTTCCTTTGGCACACCTCACAGGTCGCATTTATGATCAGATTACTTTGAAACTTGGTATGCTTGTTTGGGGTGACCTCTAGATGGGAGCTATCGATATTTTTATACTGTACCAATGACCCAGACTTAGCTTGTGCTAACTCTAACAAAACCAGGGCCAAACACAAATTTTGCCCCCCAATCCCCAAAATTTGCATCCAAAACAAAAAGAAATCATGTCCTAAAGGACCTCCATACTACGCCTCTACTGCGCATGCGCAGTGACGCAGACGTCCCGAAATTGGCGCCAATTATCATTCTCTGGCCCTTCATCAGTCAACATCTCACTGATCTTTGTGCTTGTAAATCTCAGTTTAAAGGATGCCAGACACGTAATTTTTGGAGAAAATGTGATTCTAAGGAGGATAGAAGGAGGAGAGGAAAAAGAAGTGACAAAAAATAATCAGGGCTGTACTTAAAATTTTTTGATGAAATTATGTTAAGTTGCCTATTTTCGAGGCATGGGCCTCTTGTTGTCATTCTTGCTAAATGTTGCACTGCTTATTCAGTGTTTCCTCTCCCCTAGCCTTCTAAAGTCCCCCCTTGCAATTCTCCCATGCTTTTGGCATATTTTTGAGAAAGTTCATTTCTAAAATTTCCTGGGATAGTTGCTTGGTTACAGAATGTTTTCTGTTGTTTTCCCCATAGTTACGTTTTCACCCATGGGTGTATAACGTTTGTGTTCTGCATCTTCCATCTGATGTTCTGCAGATTCTCCCCTGGGAGTCTCTGTTTTGCATCAGATAGAGTGTAATTTGATGACTGATTCCAGGCCAGTTTTTTCAGTGCCTGGAGTCATGTTTTCTGGTGTTTTACACTGTTTGTTTTCATTGGCAACAGCCTTTTTTGAGGGGGGCTGTTTGCCTTTGCTGTAGTTTATATCATTATAAGATACATTTATATTATCCGTAAGTGTCTCATTAATTATTTAATATAAATTTAAAATTTTTGACCACACTTTGCCATCGGATCCATCAGGGCTCAACGTTACTTTTCAGCAACTTGGGCTTCGCTGAAAAAATATTTTTTCAAAATTATTTTGATATGTAATTGTTTTTTCATTTATTAATGGATCATGTTATGTATCTTTGTGTCAGGGGTTTTTGCGAGTAACTAGGACTTGTTGTTGTTCTTTCACAATGAAGGGACTTTGTTCAAATTGTAATAGGAAGAAATCTTCCTCTGACTTTCATGATCATTGTATTAATTGTCAGTGTTCTCGCATTAATCCCTGTCCTATATGTGAATATTGGGATGAGAAACATTGGAAACGTGTGTCACGATATGTTGTTTCTGGAGAAAGGGCTATGCCAGCTCTTTCTCCGCAAGGTCACTCTACTCTCTCAGTTTCTATTTCAGAGGAACAAGAACAGGGTGATGTTTCCATGTTATCTTCTACAAGTGTGCGTCCGTCGTCACAAATGAATTCAGAGCTAGCGGCAAAAGTGCTCATGGAGATTAGACAAATGTCGTCCGCTAGCTCGCCCGGTGTAGCGTCCATTCACCGAATGGTTCGGCAGCCGGGTTCATCCGATGCGGTCCAGGAGGAAATTTTGGGTGATGCGAGCACTATAAACATAATAGATGCACACCCAGTGACGGCGGATAGTAAGCGAGAACGGAGGAAGCCTTTGAGCCTTTGAGTCCGGTTCCTAGCTCGTCCAGGTCCAGCCGGGCCGCGAGCGAGAGAGGCCCCTCTCTCGTACAACAACATCTGGGACCAGATGTTGTGGTACAGAATGTGTCTTTAGCGGAGCATACGTCCGTCGCTAGGGACGCTCCGTTGTATAAGCAGTCCGCGGAGACTGTTAAGGCTTCCTCTTCTCGTCAGCGCACACGACCGCACCTTGGCTGCGTGACCGCCGATATATTGCCAGCTTCGCCGATCAAGGATTCTTCGGCGACCAGGTCACACCATCCGGCAGCCAGGGATTCGAGACCGATGGACTCCGGACGTTCGCATAGGAAAAGTATGCGGGAGCCATCTGATGCGGAGCTGCCCTCGGCGAAGCAGCGAAAGACTGCGCCTCCGCAGGTCTCGACGCCGGACATTCTTGTGCAGATAGCACAGCTTATCGCAGCAGCCGACAGAAACGGTGTCGGATCGAGAATTATCCGACGGTGCTGGGTCGGTACGCTCCGCCGAAGCATCGGGGGCGGACGACTGGGAACATCATGAGGTCCGACCGGATGGTGAAAGGGATACGGATGACTTGGAGCTATCCCTTTCGGAACAACATAAAGCTGCCGTGGACTTCATCCGGCACTTTCTCCCTCAAGTTGTTCCGTCGGGCCAGACTGCTGCGGTTCCGGACAAGAGGATTATAGCGTCATTGGACTCTGAATTTTTTGAGCGGTTTAGGGACATCGCTCCCGAGTTTCCGTCGCAGTCCAATAATGTTGCAAGAACATTTGAATTATTGAACGACGCTATATTTAAACTTGCTTCCAAGATGGGGAAAGCAGGTTTCTTGTCCGCTAATACTCTCAACCTGCCTTTCATTAATGCAAGGAATAAATTCGATACGGCAGGACAGGGTATACTGAGAGTTCCTCTGCGTATGGACGACGAGGCGGAAGACTTAGAGCTATCTTTACCGTCGTCGGCTTCTATTCCAACCGCGGTGTTGGAAACAGCTATTGCGTCTAACAGAGCCAATTTAGATGCCTTATCTTACGCAGATCACCTTACTAAGGCGTTATCACTGCGCCTTCAAGGGAAAGAGTTTCAGGATATACAATCCTCTTTAAGACTTCTTTCAAGGGCAGTAGCTTATTCTACGTGTAACTCCGCCCTTTCAGTGGCAAATCTGGAGTTGGTTAGACGTGACGCAGCCCTAGCTACATCCACACTAGTGGATACTAAGGTGAAGAACTCTCTTAGAGTCGCTTCGGTTTCAGGAGAACTTCTCTTTGACGGCAAGCTTTCTGCTATTTATGATAAAATTACAAAGAAAGCTAAGGATTCTCTGTTGTTCAAATCTGCTCCTAAGAAGTCGGATACAGCAGACAAGAATAAGACAGGCACTTCTGGGTCTAATGTGCCCAAGAGAGGTTCCTATAGAGGTTCCGGTGCATCCTCTTGGTCTTATTCGAGAGACCGTCAGGGTAGCGACTCTCATTCGGGACGTCCTTCAGGCCGGGACAATCGGTCGGACGCCCCGAGGTCGACGGGGCGAGGTGCGGGCCGTGAAGGACGTGGTTTCTCCTACCGCAGGCCTCGCAGGTCCAGGAGGTGATGGCTTAAACCTCTATCGCGTACCGGTTGGCAGAAGGTTGTCGAGCTTTTCACAAGAATGGGCGTCGATTACGGACGACCCTTGGGTGAGAGGAGTGACTTCGGAAGGTCTAAAGATATCCTTCAAACGAAAGCCTCCATTAACTCAAAGTCCAAAGTGGACTCATCTTCCGTCAAATCCGCAGAAAAGAGACGCTCTGTTATCAGAGGTGCAGTCTCTTTTAATGAAGAACGCGGTAGAGGTCGTAGAAAACCAGGAATCTCCGGGATTCTACAGCCATCTGTTTCTGGTTCCGAAACCAGACGGCTCGTTCCGTCCAGTCATAGATTTGAGCTGGATAAACAAGCTGATCGTCGCTCCGAAGTTTCATATGGAGACGATTCGGTCGGTCAGAGTGAGTATTCGGGTGAACGATTATGCAACGAGCATAGATCTCAAAGATGCGTACTTTCACGTCATGGTACATCCGACATTCCGAAAGTACCTACGCTTTGCAGTCCTAGGAGTGGTGTATCAATTCCGGGCGATGTGCTTCGGATTGAATCTAGCACCCTGGGCTTTCACTCGGGTAATGAACTCGGTAATGATCTATTTCCGAGCTCATTCGTCTGCGGTAACGTCGGCCTACCTGGACGACATTCTTCAGAGGTACGGCAACAAGTTAACGCTTCAGAACGATGTTCAGAATCTTCTTCTATAGCTCCGACGTTTCGGTTTTATAGTAAACGAGGAGAAGTCGGATCTGGTGCCGTCCAAGTCATTCACTCATCTGGGAATGAGCTTCGAGACGCACAACAATCTCGTTCGACAAAGTCACGGCGAGAGAATTTATGAGACTGATAGGTCTGTGCGGAGCCGACGCGGATCTCATTCCGATGGGGCGGTTACGCACACGTCCTCTTCAAATTTTCTTGACTCAGAATTGGAGTGTGAAAATTCATTCGCTCGATGTAGACGTTCTCTTGTCAGATCAAGTGAAACAAGAGATTCAGACTTGGGCAAACATTCAGTGGTTAACTCAGGGAGTTCCGCTGCAGTTGCCGGATCCGAGTTTTACCATTATGACGGATGCCAGTCAAACAGGTTGGGGTGCATCATTAATCCCAACAGATTCGAGATGCCAGGGTCTTTGGGATCTGCAATTCCTGTGCAAGCACATAAAGATCAAGGAAATGATGTCAATTTGGCTTGCGTTACGTCACTGGATGGACATTATTCACAATGCTCATGTCCAAATCCTATCCGACAATACGACAGTAGTGGCGTATATACAGAATCAGGGAGGCACTCATTCAGTTCCGTTGTTCAATCTAATGGAAAGAATCCTTCTGTTTGCACTAGAACATCACGTTCTTCTTTCGGTCCGTCACATACCGGGTCGTCTGAATGTGCTAGCAGACTCCCTTTCACGAAAGGGTCGCTTGTTGCCGTCGGAGTGGACTCTCAACAAACAAGTATTCAATCAGATTTGCTACCAATGGGAACGGCCAATGATAGACTTATTTGCGACACATCTCAACAATCAGTTGCAGACGTATGTGTCTCCGTGTCCGGATCCAAGAGCATTTGCAGTAGACGCTCTGTCGATCCCTTGGGACGGAATGATAGGATATGCGTATCCTCCAGCGCCGTTAATTCAACAAGTATTGCTAAAGATAAAACAATCTCAATGCAAGATTCTGTTGGTAGCATCTCTGTCGCCACAGAGACCATGGATAAATCTACTCAGGTGTCTGTTGAGGGACCTACCGCGAAAGCTTCCTCCACGGTAGGATCTTCTTTCGCAGGGGAAATCGCGCCAACTCCATCACAACCCGCAAGGTCTCAATCTTCACGTTTTTCCATTGTGCGGTCCTTCTTGCATGGCAAACACTTTACAGGACGAGCAGTGGACGCGATTTCTAACTGTAGGAGGACCTCCTCTTCGCTAAACTATGCGGCTAAGTGCAAGGTTTTTCGTCGTTGGTATAGGGATCATTCTGTAGATATATTCGATCCCTCTATACCAGACATTGCAAACTTTCTAGTATACTTGTTTGACGAAATCAAACTGCAGCCTGTTACTATAAAGGGTTATAGATCTATGTTATCTGATACCTATGCACATCATGATAGTTTACAAATTGGATCTAATGTCTCTTTATCTAAGTTGGTTAGAAACTTTTCGATAAATAGACCTAGAACTCTTAGATTAATTCCTAAGTGGAATTTAGCTTGGGTTCTTCTTAAATTGAAGGAAAAGCCATTTGAACCTCTTGGGACAGTAGATTTCAAATTCTTATCTTATAAGACAGCTTTTCTCTTAGCTTTCTCTTCTGCTAGAAGAGTCAGTGAGCTTCATGCACTGTCGGTGGATGATTCTCACTATCGTAGTGTTGGGAACACTATCACCTTCACTACTAATGTGGGTTTTTTAGCTAAGAATCAGGCTCCTAATAAATATCCGGAACCTATTGTTATTAAGGCTCTTCCGTCTTCAGACGGGCGTAGGCCTTTACTCTGTCCTGTTAGAGCATTACGTATCTATAAACAGAGATCTCAGTTTATCAGAAAGGGACGGAAACGTTTCTTTCTGTCTTTGATGCCTAATAGAAAGGACATTTCGGTCCATTCTATTGCTAGATGGATTCAATTAACTATCCGTACTGCTTATGAAAATTTATCTTCTTCTCAGCAGTCTGTGCTTAAGATTTCTGCTCATGAAGTAAGAGCTCTTTCTACTTCCTGGGCTTATGCTAATAGTGTTGCTATTACAGATTTAATGAAGGCTGCTTATTGGTCTCAGCCATCCACATTTACAAATTTTTATCTCAGAAATATTGAGTCCATTTCTGGAGACCTGCATTGTTTAGGTCCGTTATCTGTTGCTCAGAATGTCATCCACTAAACAGTTGCAACTATAGTTATGCAGGCTTTCTGTTCCGGCAGTGACTCCATCCGGCTGCCCTCTTCGCTCTGGGCTATTTGACCCAGGGCAAGGGGAAGGGGGGGGGGGGGGGGGGTGTTCCCTTAGGTCACCTGCTTTATAGTGAAAAGCAAGGGAATGCCTCCTCCAAGTCAGTATTTCTGAGTCACTTCCGGGATGGTTTTAAAGTGTAATATTAATGTTAAAATTCATTCATGTCTTATTTTTAAAGTGTAGCTCGGTGTGAAGCATTTGTATATGTCAAGTGTCAAACGGGCTTTAATATACAATACTCAGACACTTTTAAATGACCATAAAGAGTCTCAATTCTCTGGACTACTTTATTTATTGGCTTGCTTTAAAAATAATTAGTATAAGGGATATACTGGATGTTAATAGAGAACATGAATGTTATTGTGCTCAATTATTAAGGGTAGTGTATCTTTCTAATTTAATATTAAATAAGAAAGATACATGTAAAGCCTAATACTCCTTTTCTCCTTAAGGGGTTACCTCTTTACTATATAGTTGAGCTTATTGGATTTTCCTCTATGTCCTAGGCCCTCCAGCCTGTTTACTATTCAGCTAAGTCTGGGTCATTGGTACAGTATAAAAATGTTAAAAAATTTATAGTAATTTATATATTTTTTATACTTAACAATGACCCAGACGGGGATGGCCCTCCCTGGAGTTGGGAACTCTTGCCTCCCCGCTGAGTACATAGCGCTGACCAGGCACTGCCAGTAAGAATGATAATTGGCGCCAATTTCGGAACGTCTGCGTCACTGCGCATGCACAGTAGAGGTGTAGTATAGAGGTCCTTTAGGACATGATTTCTTTTTGTTTTGGATGCAAATTTTGGGGATTGGGGGGCAAAATTTGTGTTTGGCCCTGGTTTTGTTAGAGTTAGCACAAGCTAAGTCTGGGTCATTGGTAAGTATAAAAAATATATAAATTACTATAAATTTTTTAACTTTCTTCAATTTCCGTTATTCTTGCTAATTGTTGCACTGCTTATTCAGTGTTTCCTCTCCCCTAGCCTTCTAAAGTCCCCCCTGGCAATTCTCCCATGCTTTTGGCATATTTTTGAGAAGTTTCATTTCTAAAAATTTCCTGGGAGAGTTGCTTGGTTACAGAATGTTTTCTGTTATTTTCCCCATAGTTACGTTTTCACCCATGGGTGTATAACGTTTGTGTTCTGCATCTTCCATCTGATGTTCTACAGATTCTCCCCTGGGAGTCTCTGTTTTGCATCAGATAGAGTGTAATTGATGACTGATTCCGGGCCAGTTTTTTCAGTGCCTGGAGTCATGTTTTCTAGTGTGTTTACACTGTTTGTTTTCATTGGCAACAGCCTTTTTTGAGGGGGGCTGTTTGCCTTTGTGGTAGTTTATCTCATTATAAGATACATTTATATTATCCGAAAGTGTCTCATTAATTATTTTATATAAATTTAAAATTTTTGACCACACTTTGCCATCGGATCCATTGGGGCTCAATGCTACTTTTCAGCAACTTGGGCTTCTCTGAAAAAATATTTTTTCAAAATTATTTTGTTTTGCAATTGTTTTTTCATTTATTAATGGATCATGTTATTATGTATCTTTGTGTCAGGGGTTTTTGCGAGTAACTAGGACTTATTGTTGTTCTTTCACAATGAAGGGACATTGTTCAAATTGTAATAGGAAGAAATCTTCCTCTGACTTTCATGATCATTGTATTAATTGTAGTCAGTGTTCTCGCATTAATCCCTGTCCTATATGTGAACATTGGGATGAGAAACATTGGAAACGTGTGTCACGATATGTTGTTTCTGGAGAAAGAGCTATGTCGGCTCTTTCTCCACAAGGTCACTCTACTCTCTCAGTTTCTATTTCAGAGGAACCAGAACAGGGTGATGTTTCCATGTTATCTTCTTCAAGTGTGCGTCCGTCGTCACAAATGAATTCAGAGCTAGCGGCAAAAGTGCTCATGGAGATTAGACAAATGTCGTCCGCTAGCTCGCCCGGTGTAGCGTCCATTCACCGAATGGTTCGGCAGCCGGGTTCGTCCGATGCGGTCCAAGAGGAAATTTTGGGTGATGCGAGCACTATAAACATAATAGATGCACACCCAGTGACGGCGGATAGTAAACGAGAACGGAGGAAGCCTTTTAGTCCGGTTCCTAGCTCGTCCAGGTCCAGCCGGGCCGCGAGCGAGAGAGGTCCCTCTCTCGTACAACAACATCTGGGACCAGATGTTGTGGTACAAAATGTGTCTTTAGCGGAGCATACGTCCGTCGCTCGGGACGCTCCGTTGTATAAGCAGTCCGCAGAGACTGTTGAGGCTTCCTCTTCTCGTCAGCGCACACGACCGCACCTTGGCTGCGTGACCTCCGATATTTTACCAGCTTCGCCGATGAAGGATTCTTC
This sequence comes from Pictodentalium vernedei, assembly GCA_031216915.1. Lineage (NCBI taxonomy): Eukaryota > Metazoa > Mollusca > Scaphopoda > Dentaliida > Dentaliidae > Pictodentalium > Pictodentalium vernedei. Next base: position 464,281,185 of record CM062293.1, read on the forward strand.
GGCGACCAGGTCACACCATCCGGCAGCCAGGGATTCGAGACCGATGGACTCCGGACGTTCGCATAGGAAAAGTATGCGGGAGCCATCTGATGCGGAGCTGCCCTCGGCGAAGCAGCGAAAGACTGCGCCTCCGCAGGTCTCGACGTCGGACATTCTTGTGCAGATAGCACAGCTTATCGCAGCATCCCAGCAGCCGACAGAAACGGTGTCGGATCGAGAATTATCCGACGGCGCTGGGTCGGTACGCTCCGCCGAAGCATCGGGGGCGGACGACCGGGAACATCGGGAGGTCCGACCGGATGGTGAAAGGGATACGGATGAATTGGAGCTATCCCTTTCGGAACAACATAAAGCTGCCGTGGACTTCATCCGGCACTTTCTCCCTCAAGTTGTTCCGTCGGGCCAGACTGCTGCGCTTCCGGACAAGAGAATTATAGCGTCATTGGACTCTGAATTTTTTGAGCGGTTCAGGGACATCGCTCCCGAGTTTCCGTCGCAGTCCAATAATGTTGCAAGAACATTTGAATTATTGAACGACAGTATATTTAAACTTGCTTCCAGGACGGGGAAAGCAGGTTTCTTGTCCGCTAATACTCTTAACCTGCCTTTCATTAATGCAAGGAATAAATTCGATACGGCAGGACAGGGTATACTGAGAGTTCCTCTGCGTATGGACGACGAGGCGGAAGACTTAGAGCTATCATTACCGTCGTCAGCTTCTATTCCAACCGCGGTGTTGGAAACAGCTATTGCGTCTAACAGAGCCAATTTAGATGCCTTATCTTACGCAGATCACCTTACTAAGGCGTTATCACTGCGCCTTCAAGGGGAAGAGTTTCAGGATATACAATCCTCTTTAAGACTTCTTTCAAGGGCAGTAGCTTATTCCACGTGTAACTCCGCCCTTTCAGTGGCAAATCTGGAGTTGGTTAGACGTGACGCAGCCCTAGCTACATCCACACTAGTGGATTCTAAGGTGAAGAACTCTCTTAGAGTCACTTCGGTCTCAGGAGAACTTCTCTTTGACGGCAAGCTTTCCGCTATTTATGATAAAATTAAAAAGAAAGCTAATGATTCTCTGTTGTTCAGATCGGCTCCTAAAAAGTCGGATACAGCAGACACGAATAAGACAGGCACTTCTGGGTCTAATGCGCCCAAGAGAGGTTCCTATAGAGGTTCCGGTGCGTCCTCTTGGTCTTATTCGAGAGACCGTCAGGATAGCGACTCTCATTCGGGACGTCCTTCAGGCCGGGACAATCGGTCGGACGCCCCGAGGTCGACGAGGTGAGGTGCGGGTCGTGGAAGACGTGGTTTCTCCTACCGCAGGCCTCGCAGGTCCAGGAGGTGATGGCTTAAACCTCTATCGCGTTCCGGTTGGCGGAAGGTTGTCGAGTTTTTCACAAGAGTGGGCGTCGATTACGGACGACCCTTGGGTGAGAGGAGTGACTTCGGAAGGTCTAAAGATATCCTTCAAATGAAAGCCTCCATTAACTCGAAGTCCAAAGTGGACTCATCTTCCGTCAAATCCACAGAAAAGAGACGCTCTGTTATCAGAGGTGCAGTCTCTTTTAATGAAGAACGCGGTAGAGGTTGTAGAAAACCAGGAATCTCTGGGATTCTACAGCCATCTGTTTCTGGTTCCGAAACCAGACGGCTCGTTCCGTCCAGTCATAGATTTGAGCTGGATAAACAAGCTGATCGTCGCTCCGAAGTTTTATATGGAGACGATTCGATCGGTCAGAGCGAGTATTCGGGTGAACGATTATGCAACGAGCATAGATCTCAAAGATGCGTACTTTCACGTCATGGTACATCCGACATTCCGAAAGTATCTACGCTTCGCAGTCCTAGGAGTGGTGTATCAGTTCCGGGCCATGTGCTTCGGATTGAATCTAGCACCCTGGGCTTTCACTCGGGTAATGAACTCGGTAATGATCTACTTCCGAGCTCATTTGTCTGCGGTAACGTCAGCCTACCTGGACGACATTCTTCAGAGGTACGGCAACGAGTTAACGCTTCAGAACGATGTTCAGAATCTTCTTCTATTGCTCCGACGTCTCGGTTTCATAGTAAACGAGGAGAAGTCGGATCTGGTGCCGTCCAAGTCATTCACTCATCTGGGAATGAGCTTCGAGACGCACAACAATCTCGTTCGTCTGCCGTTAACCAGAGCGAAATTAGTCAGTTGTTACGCTCGCTATTGTCTGCACGCAGACAAAGTCACGGCGAGAGAATTTATGAGACTGATAGGTCTGTGCGGAGCCGCCGCGGATCTCATTCCGATGGGGCGGCTTTGCACACGTCCTCTTCAAATTTTCCTGACTCAGAATTGGAGTGTGAAAATTCATTCGCTCGATGTAGACGTTCTCTTGTCAGATCAAGTGAAACAAGAGATTCAGACTTGGGCAAACATTCAGTGGTTAACTCAAGGAGTTCCGCTGCAGTTGCCGGATCCGAGTTTTACCGTTATGACGGATGCCAGGTTGGGGTGCATCATTAATCCCAATGGATTCGAGATGCCAGGGTCTTTGGGATCCGCAATTCCTGTGCAAGCACATAAACATCAAGGAAATGATGTCAATTTGGCTTGCGTTACGTCACTGGATGGACATTATTCACGATGCTCATGTCCAAATCCTATCCGACAATACGACAGTAGTGGCGTATATACGGAATCAGGGAGGCACTCATTCAGTTCCGTTGTTCAATCTAACGGAAAGAATCCTTCTGTTTGCGTTAGAACATCACGTTCTTCTTTCGGTCCGTCACATACCGGGTCGTCTGAATGTGCTAGCAGACTCCCTTTCACGAAAGGGTCGCTTGTTGCCGTCGGAGTGGACTCTCAACAAACAAGTATTCAATCAGATTTGCTACCAATGGGAACGGCCAATGATAGACTTATTTGCGACACATCTCAACAATCAGTTGCAGACGTATGTGTCCCCGTGTCCGGATCCAAGAGCATTTGCAGTAGACGCTCTGTCGATCCCTTGGGACGGAATGATAGGATATGCGTATCCTCCAGCGCCGTTAATTCAACAAGTATTGCTAAAGATAAAACAATCTCAATGCAAGATTCTGTTGGTAGCATCTCTGTCGCCACAGAGACCGTGGATAAATCTACTCAGGTGTCTGTTGTGGGACCTACCGCGGAAGCTTCCTCCACGAGAGGATCTTCTTTCGCAGGGGAAATCGCGCCAACTTCATCACAACCTGCAAGGTCTCAACCTTCACGTTTTTCCGTTGTGCGGTCCTTCTTGCATGGCAAGCACTTTACAGGACGAGCAGTGGACACGATTTCTAACTGTAGGAGGACCTCCTCTTCGCTAAACTATGCGGCTAAGTGCAAGGTTTTTCGTCGTTGGTGTAGGGATCATTCTGTAGATATATTTGATCCCTCTATACCAGACATTGCAAACTTTCTAGTATACTTGTTTGACGAAATCAAACTGCAGCCTGTTACTATAAAGGGTTATAGATCTATGTTATCTGATACCTATGCACATCATGATAGTTTACAAATTGGATCTAATGTCTCTTTATCGAAATTGGTTAGAAACTTTTCGATAAATAGACCCAGAACTCTTAGATTAATTCCTAAGTGGAATTTAGCTTGGGTTCTCCTTAAATTGAAGGAAAAGCCATTTGAACCTCTTGGGACAGTAGATTTCAAATTCTTATCTTATAAGACAGCTTTTCTCTTAGCTTTCTCTTCTGCCAGAAGAGTCAGTGAGCTTCATGCACTATCGGTGGATGATTCTCATTATCGTAGTGTTGGGAACACTATCACCTTCACTACTAATGTGGGTTTTTTAGCTAAGAATCAGGCTCCTAATAAATATCCGGAACCTATTGTTATTAAGGCTCTTCCGTCTTCAGACGGGCGTAGGCCTTTACTCTGTCCTGTTAGAGCACTACGTATCTATAAACAGAGATCTCAGTTTATCAGAAAGGGACGGAAACGTTTCTTTCTGTCTTTGATGCCTAATAGAAAGGACATTTCAGTCCATTCTATTGCTAGATGGATTCAGTTAACTATCCGTACTGCTTATGAAGATTTATCTTCTTCTCAGCAGTCTGTGCTTAAGATTTCTGCTCATGAAGTAAGAGCTCTTTCTACTTCCTGGGCTTATGCTAATAGTGTTGCTATTACAGATTTAATGAAGGCTGCTTATTGGTCTCAGCCATCCACATTTACGAATTTTTATCTCAGAAATATTGAGTCCATTTCTGGAGACCTGCATTGTTTAGGTCCGTTATCTGTTGCTCAGAATGTCGTCCACTAAACAGTTGCAACTATAGTTATGCAGGCTTTCTGTTCCGGCAGTGACTCCGTCCTGCTGCCCTCTTCGCTCTGGGCTATTTGACCCAGGACAAGGGGAGGGGGGGGGGGGGGGGGTGTTCCCTTAGGTCACCTGCTTTATAGTGAAAAGCAAGGGAATGCCTCCTCCAAGTCAGTATTTCTGAGTCGCTTCCGGGATGGTTTTAAAGTGTAATATTAATGTTTAATTTCATTCATGTCTTATTTTTAAAGTGTAGCTCGGTGTGAAGCATTTGTATATGTCAAGTGTTAAACGGGCTTTAATATACAATACTCGGACACTTTTAAATGATTATAAAGAGTCTCAATTCTCTGGACTACTTTATTTATTGGCTTGCTTTAAAAATAATTAGTATAAGGGTTATACTGGATGTTAATAGAGAACATGAATGTTATTGTGCTCAATTATTAAGGGTAGTGTATCTTTCTAATTTAATATTAAATAAGAAAGATACATGTAAAGCCTAATACTCCTTTTCTCCTTAAGGGGTTACCTCTTTACTATATAGTTGAGCTTATTGGATTTTCCTCTATGTCCTAGGCCCTCCGGCCTGTTTACTAATCAGCTAAGTCTGGGTCATTGGTACAGTATAAAAATGTTAAAAAATTTATAGTAATTTATATATTTTTTATACTTACCAATGACCCAGACGGGGATGGCCCTCCCTGGAGTTGGGAACTCTTGCCTCCCCGCTGAGTACATAGCGCTGACCAGGCACTGCCAGTAAGAATGATAATTGGCGCCAATTTCGGGACGACTGCGTCACTGCGCATGCGCAGTAGAGGCGTACTATGGAGGTCCTTTAGGACATGATTTCTTTTTGTTTTGGATGCAAATTTTGGGGATTGGGGGGCAAAATTTGTGTTTGGCCCTGGTTTTGTTGGAGTTAGCACCAGCTAAGTCTGGGTCATTGGTAAGTATAAAAAATATATAAATTACTATAAATTTTTTAACTTTCTTCAATTTCTGTCAAAAAATGCCGCGGCCAATGTTCTTAGAACTTAGTTGAGTCAGAAGACTCAATATTTCCCTTTGGCACACCCTACAGGGTACATTTATGATCGGATTGCTTTGAAACCTGGCATGCTTGTTTGGGGTGACCTCTAGATGGGAGCTATCGATTTTCTTCGGTTTCTGTCAAAAAATTACATTGGTACCAATGATCTTCAATTTTGCCATTTCATTTATAACTTACCAAGTTCAAGTTTGTCAAGTTGAGCTACAGTGTCATTGACACTTTCATTTGTTTTATGCTTGAAAGTGATATCGTGTATGTGTTTCTCAAAGTTTCCTGTAAACAAAATACAAGTGTCTGTTGTTGTCATGGCAGAAATAAAAAAAAAACACTTTGATTACGATTTAATGTCCAATAAATTCATCTGTAAATTATATACCGCAAATTTGACTGCACAGAAGACCAGTACAACGTCACATCTGTGGAGCCTTATGAAAAGCAAATACAGTCCCATACCTCTCAATCGATTGTAGCGAATGCTCATCAATTGCAGGGTTTGGCATAACACTAGTTCTGAGTCTTTTTTTTTATCGTAAACAGTTTATCTAATATTCAATTCGATATTCAATTTGTTTCATGATTTTTTCGAATATTCGATTCAAGAAAAAAACAGTATTTGCAGGGCCCTAATATTACAATCAGTCTTCCATCCATCCAGCCGTCCATCTGTCTATAAACAAAAATAAAAATCTTACATAACTTAATTCAATCAAAGCTAGTTGTTATGAAATTTAATACAATGGTGCATATTGATGACATGAAGGGGATGTCACATTTTGTGCTTAGACAACTGTCAAAAATGGCTGTCATGGCTGTGGTCACACTTTTTAATCAAGAACTTCCAAACAGTGATTTGGATTTTCGATTATTTTTGGGTATGGATAGCAACTAGTCCAGTATACATAGCACAGTACACCAGCTTTTTTCTTGTACATAAATTAGTAAATTAGCAAGCCATCTTAGTTGATAAAACACTCTGTAGACAAAAAACAAAAATTCACCCAAATAACCAAAACTCCATTCAAGGCAATTTTCATGAAACATTATAAATTATTGTCATGAGTTGATGGTACCATGGTCTGAGGTTTGTGGGTCGGAGCTTATGTTGAACATATGCTCCGAGCCGCAAACCTCAGACCATGTTATTGTCAACTCATCACAATAACGTATATGTTCCAATAAGATACCACCAGCACCCATAGTCCAAAGCCTACATCGTGAAACATGAGAGGCTTATTTAATAAACTTGTGATCACAGGTTTAGTAAATAAACCTCTCGTGTATCCACGACGACACTGGATAAATAATCAATAAACCAGATAAACTCATTCTGTCTCAGTTCTAATCTTAAATTGGTTTGTTATTTAAACAACACTTCATCTGAAACACCGTCTGCTGCACGTGTGAAAAATCTAGAAAAATGAAGTGGCTTTCTAGTCACTCCATTCATGAAGCAATTACGAAACGGGTGATGTCATTTCAAATATTTTGCGTTGTGATGTCAGACGGTAACATTTGCTACTGGAAACGTAAACATAAAAGAAACTACGCCAGCTCTCATCAGTCAGAGGGCGAGGATTTTACTCTTATTGGAACATAGTTCAATGGTGTTTTTTGACAAGAGGATATTACATTTTGGAGTTTGGCAGTCAACAAAAAGCACAACTGGCAGCCATTTTGTTCCAACAATAGCAGTTATATTTTTTAAGCAAAAACTTTTGGTATGGAAAACAACTAGCTCAATATACATAACTTAGTATGCAGGTTTTTCTTTTGTGCATAGATAATGCAAATTAGCTAGCCATCTTAGATTGCAAATCAGTCCATCACTGCTTCTGAAGACAGAAATATACAAAAATAACCCAAATCATCAGAACACATTAATTCATTGCCAATGAACTTAGCCCTTATGAGCCTGGACAAAAGTCTTGAATTTACACCTGACCACAGCTCATACACACCCATTGGCTAAACAGTGATTTAGAAACCACTGCCTATGTCATTTGTGTATTGTTAGCAGGATTTCCTCATGATGGCATGGATTTCCTCATGATGGCATGTTGAGGGCACCTGTTCTGAGGTCGTTAAAGTCGGAAATAGTCCTTTGAGGGTTAAAACTTTACTTCTTGGCACCTACTGTTTCAGTTTGAAGCTGATACTATTCAAGAAACAAGTGAAACAGTTCAACAGGCTGTTTCAGTTGTTGCTGTTTGGGATAATCATATGTTAATTACCAAGAAATCACAAATAAGAAAATGACAGAAATGGCAAGTGGAAACTTCATGTTTAATAAAAAATATGTTACACTGTCTGTTTAAAACTTTGATACCAAATTACGAAGATAGAAAATTACCATCGATTGAATAATAATTTTTTTTTTAAATTTCAGAATAAATCTAAATACATATATCGTCTTAATTTTGAATTTTCTGACTGAAGTTTAAAACAAGAAAAATGTTTATATTGATTAATCTTGTGTTTATTCATCTTATATGGGGGCCGGTAAGGGGACCCGGGTGGATGATGTTAGGGTTTAAATTCTTTATTCAGCAACATAATATTTTGATGTTTGACATTGTTTGGGCTGAAATGGTACTATTCAGTTTTAGCCCAAAAGCTACTTAAAATGGAGAAAGATGGTTGAAAAGAGGCCAACAATTATTTCTTAAGAATTTGCATGGCTTTGTCACAACCATTTCTATGTTTCATCTCACTGAATAGGTAATTAAGGGTTAAACGTTTTATAGAACCGGTGAAGCAAAGCCAAGAAACATAAATTGTTTGCTTGCTGTAATCACTACTATACTGGATCTTTAAAGATTAAACCTCACTGTTGCATAAATAAATATGCACCAATTACACCATTTCCTTTGTGGCTATTGCACAGGTCAAAGGATCCATGATTCCTAAGATGGCTATTTTATAATGTAATGGATATATCTGGTCAGCACTATTTTAAAAATTTTCCATCCACAATTTTTTTTTCAATTTTTGCCTCCACAGGGTTCCTTTGGGACCTTGGATGCAAGGAATGGCCTTGAATTGACTATGGGTCATTCAAGGCCTTGAAATCCTGGAAAATGTGTCAGGAGACCTTGAAACAAGCTTGAATATTCATAAAATATGAATGCTGAAAAAGCCTGTAATCATAACTATATTGTTTTATATGCCAGATTTAGCGAAGGCATAGTCATAACAAGGACCCTCAGATCATTACCCCCTCCTACCACTTCCCTAAAAGAGCAGTGGGAGCAAGCCAGAAAATAAGCAGACTGTCATCTGCAAAATGAGGTCCCCAGAGAGGGAATTTAGTGATGCTACCGTGCATAGCAGGGTATCATCTCTAAATTTACCTTCTGTGAACCTCAATTTGAATCAGCGTCTCAAAACTAAACAGAAAGAGGTACCGAGAGGATAAATTGGCCCACTGTATGGAATAGCATCATCAAATTCACCCTCTGGGGACCTCATTCTGCAAATGTCAGATTGCTTATTTTCAGGCCTGAGTGGTAGGAGGGAGTAATGATCAGAGAGTTCTTGTTAGGAAAAGTGAAGGCAGGGCCTTGAAAATCCTTAAATTTTACTATTGTAGGGCCTTGAAAAATGTTGAAATATATATCGAGAAATGGCCTTGACTGCAGGAACCCTGCTCCAAAATAGAGCTTATACAGTGGAGCCCACTTAATTGGATATCTCTTAATTGTATATCCCTGTTAATTGAATATAATTTCCCAACACAAAACCATTTACCATTCCTCCAGTACAAATTTGACCTGATAATTGAATATAGATTATGGAGTAAACTCCTCTCTTGTATCTCGTCGAGAAATTACCCTGACTCTCCCCAGTTTTCCTTTGTTTATAGGCCTATTTGGCCACAGTACATCCAGTACAGGCATATAATCTAGTATATCTTGTTTGACAGAGCTCATGGAGCTCTGTCAAACAAGACATAATAGAATAAATGCAAAGTTTGTCTCTAAAATACAGGAAAGACATACAATCCCTGTTAATTGAATACTCCTGTTAATTGAATAATTTTCATTGGCAAAGTGACTATTCAATTAACAGAGTTCCTCTGTAACACCTGATTGGAGCAAGTTCATAAAGGTCATTCCTATGAGTGGCATTGAACTTCAAACCGAAAGATCCACTGTTCGATCCCCACCAGGGTAACTGCATTGTGTCCTTGGGCAAGGCACTTCATCCCAATTGCCCTCTTTGGGCATGGTGGCGCTGTGTACTAAGATGTACTGCACGTCAATGCTGCACTTGTCTAACCTGTTTGCATGGAGTTAGTACATTGGAGAATCTGATAATTGCTCGGTGGTTCTCTTTGGGTACTCCGACTTCATCCACCTGTAAATCTGTCTTGACACAGGGTGACCCTGGCTGTCAAAAGTGTCATTAAACCCCAATAAATAAATGAATTCTTTTGAGGGTGTGTGGGGGGTGTGGTCATGAGCTATGTTATGGAGGCAAAAAACAAAATCTTTTAGTTCTTCAAGAAAAGAAAGTGTAAATCTGGTCTTCTAGTCATGTGAGAATAAGAGTTAACAGGTTTATTTTAATTCATTCTAGGCGGTACACACTGTCACTCAAAGAATTGAATTTGTGGCAGATGAGGAGAAAAGACCAAGAGTAAGTAGATATTTTGTTTCCTAGCAGAACTTGTTATCCGTCTTTTTACCCCAACAAAATGGGAAACTATATAGATATATTTGTTTGACATTTTGTGATTTTTTGTTTTTATCCCTTAACATAGCTTATATGTTGAAGGAAATAAATACTTGAAAACATCAGGCATTTTTTTCTGAAATGTTGACATAATTGGATTGATGTTTGTGTCACCTCATGGATTTAAAATATTTAGCACTTGTATTTACTCACTAAACAACAAACAATTTTTGATTGTCAGTTTGTCAGTGTTCGAAAAAGAAAATATTTAATTTTAAACATTAAATGGAATTATAATAGATATACAAACGTTGTAGGTATACAAGATTTGATGTAAAAATCATTATGAGTGCATTTATCTACTGTTATTATCTGTATATTCTTCATAGTCTAGTTTAGTGCAAATATAACCTTTAACGATACATATCATGTGGACACATTACAGTACATTTGTGTCTGCATACTCCTCATTAACCCTTTACCCAACGGATCGGCCACATCCACCTGCGTAATATGCAAATTCAGCAGCTGAAAAAATACTATTTCTAAAAATTTCAACAAAATCATATTGTGTGACCCCTATTTGGAACGAGCTCATTGAGCTCATTCCAATGAGGGGGATGACATGATATGGTTTGGTTGACATTTGTTGAAAAATTTTTAAAAAATGAGATTTAAAATAATAAATTTTGATATCATCTGCGTTGAGCTCGTTCCAATGAGGGGGTCACATGATATGGTTTGGTTGACATTTGTTGAAAAATTTTTAAAAAATGAGATTTAAAATAATAAATTTTGATATCATCTGCGTTGGGTAAAGGGTAAACTCCTTGCATGCTGCTCAAGGATACTCCTGCTCAGGACAGGAAATCTCTTGCCATTAAAATAAGTAAAAATTTGAGAATATTTAACCAAATTTTCCCCAGTAAATTATAAAGAACTCTCCCTTCTAAACTTTGGAAGGAATTATATACACAAAGATGTTTTTATTTCGTTTATTGTCTTTGCGATAGCTTATTAGAGCACTTCTCTTTGTTTAAATTGCACAGTTTCTGTGATTGAAAGTCAAATGGAAATTCAAAGTAGGCAGGGTTATGTTAGTTTTGACAGATGACATGATCGTCCTCAAATAGTCTGTCAACGATATGTGTCGTACAGATTTTCATTTTCTGTATGGTTTAGTGTTGCTGTAGATGGGTATTTCATAGAAACATCATGTAACAAATAAATTTCCAGCATTAGACTTTGAAAGTTTATAATATACTGATTTATTGTTTCTACTTGATAGCTTTTAGAGTTCATCGAAAATGAAATGGGACCAGAAGACAAAGTACTCATATTTGTTGGCAAGAAAGTATTGTAAGTGGATTTTATAGTAAATCTGTTTGCAGATGATTTTGTTCCTTGAAAAATTAATAACATATTGATGATTTTCATCTTCCATCAAACTTAACCCAGTAATGTCATCAGACTTAACACAAATGTCAAGAACACAGAGATGATATAATGAGCAGATGGGTTCTCACATTTAAGGTCATTCTCATAGTTGAACTTTAAATGTTGGAAGTTCACATGTCATGTCTGTAATAGCTTAGAAAGTTTTACAAGTACAGTCATCAAATATCCCAGCAACAACTCTAAAACTACTGCTTTGTTAGTGACCAAATTTTACTTAAGATACTGAGAAAAATAAGAAATTATGTCCCACATTACTGAAAGGTCCATATATTTTAGCTGAAGGTCATATATGAAGATCATTCATTAAATCTGTTCAACCCTTAAAGGCCTATTTCTGACTTTTTCAACCTCAGAAATCGAGCCCGTAACATGCTATCATGAGTAGGTCCTGCTGACGAAAGACAAATTACAGTCAGTGGTTTATAGCCTTAACAGGCAGCCAAGACTTGACTAGAAACCACTATTATGCAACTGGGCGTGTTCAGTCTGTGGTAAGGTGGGAATTAAGGACAGTTGTCCAGGCCTTTAAGGGTTAAAACATGTCTCACCTTTAATTTGGAAACTAATTAACCCTTTATCTAATATGAGTAGAAGATGCCCCCCCCCCCCCCCCCCCAACATACTTAAAAATATTTTTCTGCCTTAAAAACTTTGCTTATGACTCCTCATTGCATCAAGCTCATTCCAGAGAGGGGTCACATAAGCCATGTTTTGAGACTAAAATTAAAAAAAAATAATGGCAATATTAGTGCATAGTATTGTCCTTACGGCTTTGACATTAGGTAAATGGTACAGTTATGAGACTTCACACAAATATTTAAAGAAGGTTTGCCTGTCAGAATAATCAGGTTCCATCTAAATGTTAATGTTATGTATAATGTAATTAATTTTACTGGAAACCTTTATTTCAAAGGAATAACTGTTTCAACCACTAAAAGGATAAAGAGAGGCAGACTGGCCATATGGTCCGTATTGGGAGACACCAGGGGCACCCCAAATGTTGGCGCATGAAAGTTTGTGAAAATGACCAAAAGGCAAAATGGATCTGATTGCATAAACTGTCGGTTTATCGAAATGCCCTCTGGCAGTCCACATAGAGGACATTTCGATATACCAGCAGTTCAGTCTGCCATTAATTGGTCAAATGCAAGGAAACAGCATTCTTTCGTTTGAAAAATCAAACTTTTCTTCAATTAGGCTGAACTATGGTTGGCCTGATGAGTACGGAGCCTCCTTTGGTGCAACCAGTTTTGACAAACGAGCGACAAAGATGATACAAAAATGCCATTAAAAAATGTCCTCTTGTGATCGCTCAGATGCAAGGAAGCAGTGTTCTTTCGGTTAGAAAAAAATCAGTATTTTGGTACGTTTCCTGGCAACCTTTTTTGGCCCAGTATGTTCCTGAGAATAAAAGTAGAGTGTAGAAACTTTTGGATATTATTATGCCCCCGTCCTCCAGTGGAGGATTCAGCGGTATCTAGAGGAGACCTCCATCCATCCATCCATATGTCTGCCCATACAAACATTTTGGATTGTAATTTCAAAGTCATTGGTCGGATGTGGATCTCCTTTGGTATGCTGATAGACCCACATAGGGTAATGGACATGCATAAGGAATGGGTTCCGTCCAATAGTCTTTCCCAGAGTTATGGCCCTTTTTCACTCTTTCGACTTGTCAAAATTTTCTCTCCCATATTACCTTTAAGGCTATTTTGAACATGCCTACAGGTCGAGGACAGTGGCCCGTGCTTTGCGTAGTGCTTGTTAACCACATATTGAAGATGTCTGACATGTATATAGGTAGCCCAAGAGCTCTTACACTTAATTGACTTTCTGAATGGCTAGGCATGTTGCGTTCTTCCATGGTGTAACCAACTCTTGCTACAGTTTATGATCTAGAGAATTGAAATGTTAGGGCATGGTTACACACACATTGAAGATGTGTAAGACGTATACAGGAAATAGTAATCTTTCACAGATTTATCACCCTTAACTATTCTCTAAAAATCCTCCCCTTTTCAAAATGACGGAAAATTTCTAGAGCAATAAGAAATTTTTAGTTCCCCACGGTTTCACCTTGAAGAGGACTTATGGATTGAACCTCCGTCCATCTCTCTGTCTGTCCGTCCATCTGTAAACTCTCCCTCCCACCCTCGGTCTTACCAGTTACCACCTGTATTTCCGAGATGGTTGAATGTTGAATGTTTGCGTTTCAAATTTCAACTTTAATCAGACAATGTGGAAAGATGATGCATGTCAAGTTTCGTTAGAAAAAAAATTCAAAATGGCTGACTGGTGGCCATTTTTGTTGGAGATTGCTTGTAATTAGTTTTCTGCCTAGAACTTTTAAATGACCTGTCTCATTTCAACCATTTTTGGTATGGAGGTGTGGCAGCATAAGGTAAATAACATTTCATAGAGGTTTTTTTCTCGCACTTAAATTTTGGAAATTAGACAAACCTAAGCTTTTTCAGCTCTTTTTGAAAATATTCCTGTTACCTATATCTCAAGAGATGCTTTGATGCTTTTGTTTAAAATTTTCAGCAATGATCAGACATTATGTAAAATTGATGCTCATTAGTTTTTTTGGTTTTTTTTAAAGTTAAGATGGCCCACTGGTGGCCATTTTTGTTGGAAATTGGGTGTAATTAGTTTTCTGGCTAGAACTTCTAAATTACCTTTCTGATTTCAATAATTTTTGGTATGGAGGTGTAGCAGCGTAAGATGAGTAACAACATATCAGATGGATTTTCTTCTCGTGGATAAATTATGCAAATTAGACGAACTTAAGCTTTTTTTTTTTCAGCCATTTTTAGCTTAACTTAAAGTCAAGAGAAACTATTGCCATCACATGTGTGTCAGTCTGCGAGTCATTTCACATTTTCTTTAGCACAGGCTGCACCCCGTAGTTCTTGTCCGATCATCATGAAGTTTCATATGCAGGTTCGAGGTCTTGTCTAGATGAGAATGTCCCCTTTTGGTCGCGGTCAGTAAATTGTGACTGCTACACAAGCCCGAAACCTGAAAACCTTTAGCACATTCTACAGGTCGTATTTATGAAGGAATTTCATTGTAACTTGGTTGGATGACCCAATTATAATGTCTAGATGAGAACGTCCCCTTTTGGTCGCAATTGGTCAACTGTGATGGCTACAGGGGCCCAAAGCCTGAAAACCTTTAGCACAGTCTATAGGTCGTATTTATGAAGGGATTTTATTGTAAATTGGTAGGATGACTCCAGATAATGTCTAGATGAGAATGTTGCCTTTTGGTCGCAATCATTTAACCGTGATGACTGCCCGAACCCAAAACCCGAAAACCTTTAGCACAGACTACAGGTTGTATTTTTGAAGGGATTTCATTGTAAATTGGTAGGATAACTCAGTATAATGTCTAAATGAGAACGTACCTTTTTGGTCATGATCAGTCAACCATGACAGCTGCACGGGCCCAAAAACCTTTAGTGCAGTATACATGTCGTATTTATGAAGGGATTTCTTTGTCATTTGGTAGGATAACTCTGTATAATGTCTAGATGAGAACATTTTTTTCGGGTTTAGTCACCTGTGATGGCCACAGGGGTATATTCCCTAGATTCCTTTAGCACAGTCTACAGGTTGCATTTATGAAGGGATTTCATTGTAAAGTGGTAGGATGACTCGGGATAATGTCTAGAGGAGAATGTCCTATTTTGGTGGTGATCGGTCAGCTGTGATGGCCACTCAGGCACGTGACCTAGATTTGTTTAGCACAGTCTACAGTTCATATTTATGAAGCGATTTCATTTCAACTTGGAAGGATAACTCAGTATGGTTTGTAGATGAGACTGTCGTATTTTGGTCACAATCGGTCAGCTGTTACCGCCGCCTGGTCACGTAACCTAGATTCCTTTAGCACTGCCTGCAGGTTGTTTTTTATGAAGGGATTTCATTGTAACTTGGGAGGATTACTTGGTATGATATCTAGATGAGGCTGTCGTGTTATGGTTATGATTGGTCAACCGTGACTGCCCGACCATCACATGACCTAGATTCCTTTAGTAAAGTCTACAAGTTATATTTATGAAGGGATTTCATTGTATCTTGGTAGGACGACTCATTTTAGAATAATTTTATTGTAACTTGGTGGGGGTGCAGTGGCTCAGTAGGTAGAAGTACAGGCTGCAAGCCGAGGGGTCCTCAGTTTGAATCCCACCTGCAGCAACTGTGTTTTGTCCTTGGGTAAGACACTTAACTCTCATTGTCCACATTGGGACACTGTGGCATTGTGTACTAAGGCACATCGATGGTGCATTTGTCTTCAACCAATGCTAACCCTGCTTGTGTAGAGTTAGTATGTTGGGGAGCTGACAGTTGCTCGGTGATTCTCTCTGGGTACTCGGCTTCCTCCATCCATAAAACTGTCGTGGTCATGATTAGCCATTTTGCAAAAGTATGTGACCTTAAACACCAATAAATAATAATATTTATGGTGGGATTTCATTGTAACTTTGTAGGTTCACTTCATATAATGTCTAGATGAGAACACGTCCCCTTTCGGTCGTGATTGGTTAACTGTGACGGCTACAGGGGCCCAAAGCCTGAAAACCTTTAGCACAGTGTACAGGTCATATTTATGAAAGGATTTCATTGTAACTTGGTAGGATGACTCCAGATAATGTCTAGATAAGAACGTCCCCTTTTGGTTGCGATCATTCAGCCGTGACAGCTGCCCAAGCCCAAAACCCGAAAACCTTTAGCACTGATTATTGGTCGTATTTATGGAGGGATTTCATTGTAACTTGGAAGGTTGACTCCATATAATGTCTAGATGATAACATCCCCTTTTAGTCATGATTGCTCAGCTGTGACTGCTACAGGGTCCCGAAACCCGAAAACCTTTAACACAGTCTACAGGTCATATTTATGAAGGGATTTCATTGTAACTTGGTAGGATGACTCCAGTTAATGCCCAGATGAGAATGTCCCCTTTTAGTCGCGATCATTCAACCATGATGGCTGCCCGAGCCCGAAAACCTTTAGCACAGACTACAGTTCGTATTTATGAAGGGATTTCATTGTAACTTGGTAGGATGACTCAGTATAATGTCTAGATGAGGACATCCCTTTTGGTTGCAATCGGTCAGCCATGATGGCTACACAGGCCCAAAGCCCAAAAACCTTTGACACAGTCTACAGGCCGTATTTATGAAGGGATTTCATTGTAACTTGATAGGATGACTTCTTTTGGAATAATTTCACTGTAACTTAAGTGTGAGGGCCACATACATTAACTATGAGGGCCACATTAACCCACCCCTCAATTCTTTAGTACAGTCTCCACCTTATATTATTTTTATTGAAAACATAGCACACAGGGAACCGAAATTAACATATTCCCAATTATCACAATTCTTGTTTATTTCATAATCCTTTCAGAAACATTGAACATTATCCTTTTCATCAAACACAACACACAGACAAGTTAAGCTACAGTGTCATTGACACTTTCATTATACATATTGTGTTGGTGTGTCCTGCTACCACCTGTATCTCAGAAACACTTTGATTCTTTTGTTTCAAATTTTCAGCAATGATCAGACATTATGTAAAATTGATGCTCATGAATTTGTTTTAAAAAAAAAGTCAAGATGACCCACTGGTGGTCATTTTTGTTGGAAATTGGGTGTAATTAGTTTTCTGCCGAGAACTTCTAAACAACCTTTCTGATTTCAATAATTTTTGGTGTGGAGGTGTAGCAGCAAAAGATAAATAACATATCATAAGGCCTTTCTTGCGCATGAATTATGTAAATTAGACGAACTTAAGCTTTTTTCAGCTATTTTTAGCTCAACTTTGACGTAAGTCAATTTTGAGCTTATGCCATGGCCAGTCGTCCATCTGGCCATCTGTCCGTCCTGTCCATCAACAGTTCAATACGGCTCGGGCTGGAGGCCGTATTTATGAACCGATCTTTACAAAACTTCTTGGTACCATTGTTATGACCTTGGGACGAGAACGAGTGTTTTTGGGTCCGATCCGAAATTCAAGATGGCTGCCAGTGGCCATTTTGTACCGAAATTAGGTCTAATCAGTTTTTTGTACCATGTTTAGTACCATGGGATACATCACATATAATACAGGTTTTTTTCTCGTGCGTAAATTATGCAAATTAGACTAACTTTGATGTATTTAGTGTTACTTTCAGCACAGTAAGTGGAAATGCCAATACGGCTCAGGCTGGAGGCCGTATTTATGAACCGATTCTTATGAAACTTTGGTATCACCGTGGGACGAGAACGAGTGTTTTTGGGTGTAGTCCGAAATTCAAGATGGCCGATGGCAGCCATTTTGTACAAAATTAGGTGCAATCAGATTTTTGCGCAGAACTTCCATATGAAAGAGCTGATTTGAATAATTTTTTGTGTGAATGTTTAGTACCATGGGATACATCACATATAATACAGGTTTTTTTCTCGTGCAGAAATTATGCAAATTTGCAAATTAGATGAACTTTGATTTTTTCAGTGCTACTTACACACAGTAAGTACACATGTCAATATGGCTCGGGCTAGAGTCTGTATTTATGAACCGATCTTCACAAAACATCTTGGGTACCTTTGTTATCACCTTGGGACGAGAACGAGTGTTTTTGGGTGCGGTCCAAAATTCAAGATGGCTGCCAGTGGCCATTTTGTACCGAAATTAGGTCTAATCAGTTTTTTGTACCCAACTTCTATATACGGCTCAGGCTAGAGGCCATATTTATGAACCAATCTTTACAAAACTTCTTGGTTACCTTTGTTATCACCGTGGGATGAGAACGAGTGTTTTGGGGTGTGGTTCGAAATTCAAGATGGCCACCAGCAGCCATTTTGTACCAAAATTAGTGCAATCAGTTTTTTGTACAGAACTTCTGTATGAAAGTTCTGATTTGAATAAATTTTTGTATAAATGTTTAGTAACATGGAATACATCACATATAGTACAGGTTTTTTTCTCGTGCAGAAATTATGCAAATTAGATGAACTTTGATTTATTCAGTTCTACTTGTACACAGTAAGTGCACATGTCAATACAGCTCGGGTTAGAGGCTGTATTTATGAACCGATCTTCTTGGGTACCTTGTTATCACCTTGGGATGAGAACGAGTGTTTCTGGGTGCGGTCCAAAATTCAAGATGGCGGGCCGTGGCCATTTTGTACCGAAAGTAGGTCCAATCAGTTTTTTGTCACAACTTCTATATGGCTCGTATTTATGAACTGATCTTCACGAAACCTCTTGGGTATCTTTGTTATCACCTTGGGACAGGAACGAGTGTGTTTTGGGGTGCCTTTGTTATCACTGTGCTTTGAGAACAAATATTTTGGGGTTCAGTCAGACCCACTCTGGGACTCAAAGATTTCTTTTGTAGTTTAGCATCTGACTGTCACCCACCTTTACAATACTTTGCCTATACATTTGTTATAGGCTACGGTCAGTATTTATGTACAGACCATTACAATACTTTATATGTACCTTTGTTATCAGGTCATTACCTAGATGTTTGTCTTTGCTGTGTCACACACTATACATGTTCATGTCTTAACAAGTTGAGCTACAGTGTCATTGACACTTTCATTGTATATATTTCGTTGGTGTGTCCTGTTACCACCTGGATCCCAGAGAAATTTTGGTGCTGTTCTTTCAGTCTTCCTTCATTCACCAGATATGAGTTCACAATTTGGTGACACCCCCAACCATGGGGGACTATTGTCTCATCACTGGCGATCAGCATTGCACTTGTTTTTAATAGGTCTGTTTAACATTTTTTTCAGTGCTGATGATTTGTCCAGCGATTTCTCTCTAGCAGGAATAAACTGTCAGTGTATACATGGTGACAGGTGGGTATATTATATAATTTGATTTAATTTTTATATGCTCGTTTGTAAAAACGGTTGTATTATGTAAATGGTCATCTGTCCATCTGTCTGTCCTTAAACAATTGGTTTCCGACCGATAACTCCATTTTGGATTATTTGATTTCAACCAAAGTTGTTTTATATATTCTCCAGTTAGTAATACAGGTCAAGTTCGAATAGGGGTTCTGTCCAATTATTTTTACATGAGTTATTCCCCTTTTTCTACTTAGAATTTGACCTTCTATTAACATTTTTGGTTTCTGACTAATAACTCCAGTTTGGGTTATTTGATCTCAGCCAAAGGTGGTACGTTACCCAGATATTAATACAGACCAAGTTTCATTATGGGTTCCGTCCAGTTATTTTTACATGAGTTATGGGCCTTTTCAACTTTTTGGTTTCCAGATGATAACTTGGGTTTGGATTCATAGATCAGGACCAAACTTGTTTTCTGCACAAGTTATATCAAAATGAAGGTTAAGTTCAAATTGGATGGTCCAATTATTTTTACAAGAGTTATGGGGCTTTTCGACTTGGAAATTTGCATATTTCCATAAACATTTTTTCAGAATTTTGTTTATGGCATAACCTGAACCATAGTTAACAGATTTCAATTCTTTTGGGGATATGTCTCTATAGCAACAATGTCTACATCAAGTTCGATGACCAACAATATCCGATGAAAATTATGGGATTTTTTGCCCTTTGTTAATAAATATTGTGCAATGTTTGTTTATGAAATAACTTTAACATGAGTAAACAAATATCAATTTATTGGTATTTCTCTCTTTGGGAACAATTTCTTCCTCAAGTTTGATGACCACCATTATCTGATGAAAATTGTCAGAGGTATTGCCCTGCAATCCCCCCCACCCCCCTCCCTTCCGCCCTTGTCATTTAGGATTGGGAGTTATTACCTGCAAAAAAAAATTTACTCCTATAACCACCCCCTCCCTCTCCCTCTCCCCGTGTCATTTAGGCAAATTTTTTTTCTTTGCCCCGAAATGCATTTTGAAGGATTTTGAGTGATTATATGCAGAAAAATGTAAAATTTGACTCCTATAACTAAGATTCCCTCTCCCGCCCCCAGTGCATTTACGTATTTGTTTTTCTTTGTTCTAAAATGCATTTTTAAGGATTTGAAATGATTACATGCAGAAAAAAAAATTTGATTCCTATAACACGGTGGCTCAGTTGGTAGAGGTGCAGGCTGCAAGCCAAGAGGTCCTCGGTTTGAATCTCATCTACGGCAACTGCATTGTGTCCTTGGGCAAGACACTTCACTCTCTTTGCCCACTTGGGGGCATGGTGACGTTGTGTACTAAGGTGTAATGCACGTCGATGGTGCACCTGTCTTCAACCAATGCTAAACCTGCTTGTGTGGAGTCAGTATGTTGGGGAGCTGACAGTCGCTTGCCATTGCTTTGTGGTTCTCTCTGGGTACTTCAGCTTCCTCCACCCGTAAAACTGTCATGGTCATGATTAGCCATTGTGCATACATATGTGATCTTAAAACACCAATAAATAAATAAATTTCTCCAAAATGCATTTTGAAGGATTTAGCTTTTGGCGATGCAGGCCGTTTGTTGGATGAAAACAGTGTGATTATGCACAATTTGAAAAAGACTAATGGGTGTATGATGCACTCCAGGCATAGCTCTTGTTTTTATTTTCAAAAAATTAAACCTTTACCTAAAGTAGTAGAAAAACAGCTATTGCTGTTCTCAAAAATTATTGTTTTCTATTTTTATTCAAAAAATGTAGTTTATGACCACTCATTGGAATGATCTTGTTAAGCTCATTCCAAAAAGGGGTCATAAGCTATGTTTCTGAGGCAAAAAATGGTTAGATATTATTGTGCCTTAATACTACTTGTATCTTTTTAACAACAGATAAAATGTGGATAAAGGTCGACTTCACGGGTATAATAGAACCTAGTATAATATTTAAAATAATAAGTTTTGAGACCGTGTGCAATGGGTAAAGGATTAAGAAGCAAGTCTAACATTTTTTACAAATATAATTTGTCTTTTTATTCGTGTCTTTATTGGGGTTTTAGATCACTTTCAACATCTATGGCTATACCACAACTGAACAGAAAGTATAAAATCAAGTTTAGTCAGTGGTTTTGTAATGTGACTGTTACGGTGTGGAATTATTAATGATATTGGTAACAGAAAGAAATCTGAGAATCAGCAACAAAACTATGAATTTAACTATTCTGAAATTTAATTAAAAAGAATTAATATATAAAAAAAAATGATACAAAGATCTTTTACACTAATTGGTTTACAGAAAATAAAAACAGTGGTACTTATCAATTATTGAATTAGTCCAAAGTACAGTTTGACAGAATCCAGTAATCCAGTGGTGAAGTATCTTCTGAAGAAAGTTAGCAGCTGGTAGATGTAGTATTAAATCCAAGAATGTCTCTTCAGAAACAGTATCCCGTAGATTTGTAATAAAATTTTCACTTAGAAATTTCAGCAGTCTCCAATAAAATATAACAAAATACTCCGTAAAATTCAAATGGAGTAAAAATCCAAGAAGTATTGGCGCCACAGGTAATTTCCAAATAATCCAGTAGAATCCTGGCTTTTCACAAAATAATATTATTCTGTTTCACAGAAAGTATAAATTCTCTTTTCCAAGACGAATAGATTCTCTTCAAAATTCTCTTTTGGAATCAATCTCCAAATTCACAAAGAAGCACTGCTTCTATAATAAATGCACTGTTCTGAAACAATAATATTCTCCAATGGAAATAACTGAAGTGAGTCTTTTTGAAAGGCTTTCTAAGAATGAGTTTTTGAATTCTGTTGACAAACCTTTATATAGTAACCAGATAGAATGTCCCAGAAGAGGAAGTTTCTGCAATGTTCTATTAGTTTCTGGGGGATTCTGTTAAAGTTCAAGTAAACAAGGTTATTGACCTATTTAAACAATTAAACAATCAACAGCTATATGTACAATATATCAGTGTAACAAAGATGTAAACAAGGTCACTGAGTGCAAAAGAGTTAGACCAGTCAGAAAATGCAGCAATAAAAAAAAATATCTTTCTCATATAATTATCTACTAAGGATATATCAATCTCAATATAATATGGGGGCTATAACACACCCCGCCTTAAAAGAAAAAGTTTGAAGGTACTGAAAACTTTTTACATAATTTTAGCAGACTCTGACTGGTTTACAATACACACACACCATAATCTTCACAATTTTTTTTTTTTTTAATAAACATATATACACTTGAAGTGAATAGGGACCGATCATATCATTTTAAATTAGGATATTCTGGAAAGAGCATCAGCTACAACATTATCTCTTCCCGAAATATGCCTAATCTCTAAATTATATTCTTGAAGGGCTAAACTCCACCGCAATAATCTTTGATTCTTGTTTTTCATTTTATTGATAAATGTTAAGGGGTTATGATCGGTGTAAACTGTAATTGGACATTGGGTGGTTCCTAGATACACATCAAAATGGGTTAATGCCAAAATTAGAGCCAAAGTTTCTTTTTCTACTGTAGAGTAATTCTTTTGATGTTTGAGAAATTTTCTGGAAAAATAACATACAGGGTGATCAATACCTTGGGAATCTTCCTGGGCAATATACCCACCTGCTCCATTACGAGCCCCCACTCTTCCCTGAGCCATTTCTCCTTCAAAGCAGTGAGTGGACCCCTCACTGAGTGTCCAAACACTAATTCAAAAGGGCTGAATCCCAGAGATTCCTGTACAGTCTCACGGACTGCAAATAAGAGGAGATGTACTCCTTCATCCCAGTCCTTCTCATTATCCTCCCCATAGGCCTTTATCATGGTCTTCAGTGTTTGATGAAAGCGTTCTAGAGCTCCTTGACTTTCGGGATGATAGGCACTTGATGTGTACTGCTTAATTTTGAGCTCATACATCACCTGCTGAAAAATGTTTGACATAAAATTTGAGCCTTGGTCCGATTGTACTGACCTGGGTAGACCGAAAGTCGTGAAAAATTTTATCAAGGCCTTAACTATAGTCTTAGTTTTAATATTTCTTAGAGGAATAGCCTCAGGAAATCGTGTAGAAGCACACATGATGGTAAGAAGATATTCATTTCCAGATCTTGTTCTAGGCAATGGGCCAACACAATCAATAATAATTCTACTAAATGGCTCCTCAAAAGCGGGGATTGGTTGAAGGGGAGCAGGAGGAATCTTCTGGTTGGGTTTTCCTACAATTTGACAGGTGTGGCAGGTTTTATAAAATTCAACAACATCCTGTCGAAGCTTGGGCCAGTAAAAACATTGTTGAATACGAGAGTAGGTTTTCCTAACTCCCAAATGTCCAGCCATTGGATTTTCATGAGCCAGGCTTATTATTTCATTCCGGTATTTAGTGGGGACAACTATTTGATAAATAACCTCCCAATCACTATTGGAGGGTACTTCTGGTGGTCGCCATTTCCTCATAAAAACACCAGATTTTCTGAAATAACAGACAGGGGAGTTTTGGGCTTCAGCCTGTGTTAGAGCCTTTTCACGTGGCTCTGCAAGGTCAGGATCACTTTCCTGTTCCTGAATTAAAGAAGTCCGGGAAATGACATTCAAGGAGGTCCCCCTATCACTCTCAGGTGTAGTGGCCTCTTTACAATTTTTGGAGGAGTCATCACACTGACTCAGAAATGTCTGAGACAAATCAATGTCTTCAGAATCCGTAATTCTGTGACTGTTCTTATCCTCTGCTTTGCTGTTTAAATCAACACAATTGAGGTTGTTATCAACCTCAGCTTTCTTTGCCATGGACCGAGTCACAGCACATGCTGGAAAAGCAAAAGGAAAACATTCCTTCAAATTAATAATACTTTCATCTGTGCTCGGCTTATCCACCACTTGAGGTTCTACAGTGACTTTGTCACCAGCTAAGTCATTTCCCAATAATAAAGAAATACCTTTTACAGGTAGAGTAGGTCTGATTCCTACTGTCACAGTCCCATTTACTAAGCTACTTCTTAAATTTATTTTATGAAGTGGGACCTTTAAAGAGTTTGACTCAATACCTGATATTAGAACTTGTGCCCCTGTAGCACTTTCTTCAGAAAATGGCAAAATGCCTTCTAACATTAATGACTGAGTAGCCCCTGTGTCTCTCAGTATTTTTATTGGTAAGGAACAGTGCTTATCCCCCTCAAGGGAAACAAAGCCTTCAGAAATAAATGGCTTATAATTTTCTAAAGCATCTTGCTTTATTACATAATTTTCAGGGCATGGAGCACATGCTAGTGCATTCTGTGAAGTAGAGGACTCATTTTTCCTTTTTAACAGCCAGCAATCAGATATTAAATGACCTGCTTTCTTACAATAATTACAAGTTTTAGTTGAACTGTTGGGTAGTAATGGTGTAGGGCTGGCATTGGATGACTTATTCTCATTAGGCTTCCGATTAAATTTAGGTGGTGAAAAGTTTGTAGGATGGGAAGGATGATTGGAAGGATGAGTTTTATCTGAAGCTGGTCTAGGTCCACTTTGGAAAGAATTCTTGTTGGGCCAAAAATTTGTGGCGTTACGACTCATTTTATGAGTTAAGGCATAGTCATCTGCTAGTACTGCTGCTCTGTTCAAAGTGTCAACTTTTTGTTCATCCAGGTGGGCCTTTATATCTGAATGTATCTTTCCTTTGAACTCTTCAATTAGCATCATTTCTTTTAATTTAGAGAAATCTTTCCCTATTTCTTTTGAATGGCACCACCTGTCAAATAAATTTTGCTTTTCTCTGGCAAATTCCACATGAGTTTGATTTTCGTTTTTATAATAATTTCTGAATTTCTGCCTATAGGCCTCTGGAACAAGTTCATATGCCTTAAGTATAGCCTCTTTAACAGTGTCATAATTATTGCTTTGCTCAGAAGATAGAGCGGAATAGATTTCTTGGGCCTTCCCTTTTAAAACACTTTGCAATAGCAAAGTCCAGACATCCCTTGGCCATTCTAAACTTGTTGCCACTTTTTCAAAATGTAAAAAATATTTATCAATTTCTTTTTCTTGAAAGGGGGGAACTAGCCTAACATGTTTAGTTGCATCAAATCTACTTGGGGAAATTACATCTGAGCCTTGACGCTGTGATTCTAATTCTTTTATTTTTATTTCCTTTTGAATTTCTAATTCTTTTAAGTGCATTTCTTTTTGAGTTTCTATTTCCCTTAATTTTAATTCCCTATCCTCCTTTTCTTTTTGAGCCTGAATTTGTATTTGTTCCCTTTCTTTTTGAGCCTGAATTTGTTCCCTTTCTTTTTGAGCCTGAATTTGTTCCCTTTCTTTTTGAGCTTCTAATTCTTTTAATTTAATTTCATTTTCTCTTTCTTCTTTTTCTTTTTGGGCCTCTAATTCTTTTAATTTCATTTCATTTTCCTGCCTTTTCATTTCTTGTTGCATTTCTAATCTCTTTAGTTCTAATTCTAACTTTTTGAGTTCAAGGGCATCAGTAGGTTGTGGTTCAGAGACAGGTGACCCAGACTGAGGCAAAAGACCCTCCTCAATATAATGATTAACAATGAGCTGTTTAAGTTTATGCTTGTTCAGACCAGGGGTGGCAGGTAATTTTAGACACTGAGCAAGTTGAAATAAATCCTCCTTCTTAAGAGATTCTAAAAGGGCCAAACTAGGAGATCTTTCAAATTCAGAAAAAAATTCTGTCACAATAAATACCATGATGAAAAGGTTTGCTGGTTCTCAGATTATATAAATAATAATACTGAAAGTTTCTAAGAAAGTTTAAATGTTTTGAAAGTGAGCCAAAATAATAATTGAAATATGCAAATAAAGCTTTCTCGTTATCTTATATTCAATCTCGGCAACGAGCCCCCAATTTCTGTTACGGTGTGGAATTATTAATGATATTGGTAACAGAAAGAAATCTGAGAATCAGCAACAAAACTATGAATTTAACTATTCTGAAATTTAATTAAAAAGAATTAATATATAAAAAAAAATGATACAAAGATCTTTTACACTAATTGGTTTACAGAAAATAAAAACAGTGGTACTTATCAATTATTGAATTAGTCCAAAGTACAGTTTGACAGAATCCAGTAATCCAGTGGTGAAGTATCTTCTGAAGAAAGTTACCAGCTGGTAGATGTAGTATTAAATCCAAGAATGTCTCTTCAGAAACAGTATCCCGTAGATTTGCAATAAAATTTTCACTTAGAAATTTCAGCAGTCTCCAATAAAATATAACAAAATACTCCGTAAAATTCAAATGGAGTAAAAATCCAAGAAGTATTGGCGCCACAGGTAATTTCCAAATAATCCAGTAGAATCCTGGCTTTTCACAAAATAATATTATTCTGTTTCACAGAAAGTATAAATTCTCTTTTCCAAGACGAATAGATTCTCTTCAAAATTCTCTTTTGGAATCAATCTCCAAATTCACAAAGAAGCACTGCTTCTATAATAAATGCACTGTTCTGAAACAATAATATTCTCCAATGGAAATAACTGAAGTGAGTCTTTTTGAAAGGCTTTCTAAGAATGAGTTTTTGAATTCTGTTGACAAACCTTTATATAGTAACCAGATAGAATGTCCCAGAAGAGGAAGTTTCTGCAATGTTCTATTAGTTTCTGGGGGATTCTGTTAAAGTTCAAGTAAACAAGGTTATTGACCTATTTAAACAATTAAACAATCAACAGCTATATGTACAATATATCAGTGTAACAAAGATGTAAACAAGGTCACTGAGTGCAAAAGAGTTAGACCAGTCAGAAAATGCAGCAATAAAAAAAAATATCTTTCTCATATAATTATCTACTAAGGATATATCAATCTCAATATAATATGGGGGCTATAACAGTGACCCTACTCCATGCAGTGGTTACTAGGTTCTATTATACCAGTGAAGTCGAAACTTTCAACAAAACCATATCATGTGACCCCTTACTGGAATGAGCTTGTTCCAGTGAGAGGTCACATATGTTTTTTTTAAATATTTTGAAATTTTTTTTTTCAACTGCTAAATTTGCGAATTACGTACACAAATGCAGTTGGTTTGTTATGTAAAAGGTTAAAGACTCTTGTCCCAATATACCGATAAATTCTGTCTTTTGCTTGGTCAGAATGCCTTGGACAAATAGCCATGACAAAGGGTGCACCCAAAATCCAAGGTATATGAGAGCATGCAACATCCAGGGTATAAGAGCACACAAAACATCAGGGGTATATGGTTTAAACAAAAGCTTTCTGCATTTACTCGCCTCGACATAAAAATCAAACCAAAACACCTGAAAATTGTCACAAATCTTCATCAGATTTCCGACAATTCAATCATAAACATAAGATAAGAGCAAATAATTTGTCCCCTGAGTACCAATGTGTTCTATGTGCCAGTAGGCACTTAGAACACATTAGAACTCAGGAGACGATATGTCAACAAAATACTGTTTACTTGTTTCCTTAACGACCCAAGGGATGTAACTCTATCTGTTGTCTTCTGCGATTATAAAAACAAAATAATTATCACAAATTTAGTCCAAGTGATTGTGGAGCTGAGAAATATGTCCACAAATTTATTTCCCCTATGTTTGTATTGTGTTTCAAACGGGACAAAAATCTCTGCCAACATGTATGGTATATGGAGATTTAATACCTGGATGTCTCATTTAAACACCTCGCCTGCAGCTCGGTATTTAAAAACCGACATCCAGGTATTAAATCTCCATATACCATACATGTTGGCGGAGATAACTTATAATGACAAGAGAGTCAACTAGTCAACATATTCTTGTGATTACTTCAGAGAACAGGTGGATAGAGAACAAGCACTAGAGGATTTCAAAGAATCTTATACTAGAATTCTCATTGCTACAGATGTTGCCTCCAGAGGATTAGATGTGAAAGATATAACGTAAGTGGACAATAACCATCCATGTACACATAGAGATAACTTAAACCTTCAGGGCCCTGTTTGGACTTTGGGTAAGCTTTCTTTCAGAACAGAATAGAACAGGTACCCCAAAATGCAATCATAGGGAGTCTTCTATACAGTAATCAAACTACTTTAGCAGTGGTTTCTATTCTTGTTTGAGTAGCTTAGAAATCACTGCTTTGCCTTTATTCATGAAAGTAATGTTGATGAAGCAATATTTTTATACTATAACCCAATGGCCCAGACTTACCTGGTGCTAACTCAAAAATATCGAGGGCCAAACACAAATTTTGCCCCCCCCCCCCCCCCTCCAATCCCCCAAATTTGCATGCAAAACTGAAAATTAGAAGTCCTATCTGGCCCTCCATACATTTACCCTCCGCGCATGTGCAGACACCAGGTAGTCACTGAATCTGGCGCCAACATTATTCTTTGTTTGCTCTTTAAATCCCAATTAATAATGATGTCAGACACAAATCAGTGGTTAAATTGGTGGATCCAAGGACACAACTGGATGAAGGAAGGAAGAAACGGTGGTTTGAAACGTTCAGGGCTGTAACTTTATAATATTTATAAAAATTATTTCATGTTCCCCAATTTCGGGACATGGGCCTGACGTCATCATTATTGCTAATAATTTTTCCACTGTTTGTTAAGTGTTCCTTCCCTATCCTTCCTTGAAGCCCCCAGTTAAACTCCCAAGCTTTTTTGGCTTGTTTTATTGAAAATTTTTTATAAAATTTCTTGGGAGTTTAACGTGTTACACAGAATATTTATTCTGTATATCCCCATAGCTGCGTCCTCACCCTTGGGGTTTGGTCATGCATCATACATCCGATGTATCGTTTTTTCTTCTGATGAAGATCTTGCTTCACATCGGATAGTTCAAAATCTGTTACTGACTTCGGGCCGTGTTGCCTGGGGTCTTGTTTCCGGTTTTCATTCTGACGTTTACATTGACAATGCTCTATTTATATATGTAGTTTCCTATTTATTATTATGGTAGGACTGTTGTAAGATACATTAAATATTCCGGTAGTGTAGCAATTAATTGTTTGGATAGTAAAATAATTTTTGTCCACACTTGGGCTCTATCGGGATACATTTGGGCACATCGTTCCCTTTGGGAACTTGGGCTCTTGTCAAAATTTTTCTAAAAAAATTTTTGTGTAAATTATTTTTTGATTTATATTTTGGATATTATTTGTTATGTATCTTTTTATAATATTTAATGTTGAGTTGGTGGGAGTACGATCGACTTTATTTTGCTTCATTATGAAAGCATATTGCTCTAATGCAAGGCGAGGAAGCCTTTCCTCTGATTTACATGTGGGTTGCCTTGCTTGTAGTCAATGTACTCCCACTAATTCTTGCTCAACATGTGTCGCATGGGATGACAAACGTTGGAGACGGGTGTCACGGTACGTTGTTAGAGGCGAGAGGCCACTGCCGATCCTCTCGTGGCGAGAGGCCACTGCCAGTCCTCTCGCCAAAATGACGCTCTAGTTTTTTAGTTTCTATTTACAGAGGAACAAGAACATGATGATGTTTATGTGACGCTGTCTGAGAGTGTGCTTCCGTCATCGCATTTAGATAGTCAATCAGACCTAGCGGCTAAAGTGCTCATGAATATTAGACAGGGCAATAAACCACAGCATGGTTTCAGCTCCCTGTCGCCAGCTAGCTCGACCGGTGGAGCGGTTACTCCGTTCGTGGGTACCATGATGCCGGGTGTGTCCATTGCGGTTGAGGAGAGTAGAAAGGGTAGAGCGAGCACTGTAAAATAAAAACAGGCTCACCCTGTGATGACGGAGAGGAAGAAGCCGGCAAGTTCAGCGGGAATCTAGGCTAGGTCTGAAGGACCACGAATGAGAGAGCCCCCCTCTCTTTCATAACAACATATGGGGTCAGATGTTGTGGTTCGCAACTTACATCAGTCAGAGCATACGTCCATGCCACCCGTCCGGTACGCCCCAGGGTCGGCTACAGTTACGGCTTCTTCTTCAGCGTCTACCAAACACACTTGACCACACCTTGGCAACGTGACTTCTGATATCCAGCCTGCATCGCTGAGAAAGGTCCACTCATCGTCAAAGAAGTCACACCATCCAGTAGCCAAGGAGACGAGGCCTCATTCATCGGGATGTCTGCAGAAAAGAGCCATCTCAGACACACTGTCCCAGGAGCAGCCGGCGGCCAAGCAACAGAAGACCGCTGCTCGTCAGGCCTCTGTAATAGACTTACTGTTACAGATTGCGCAGCTCATCGCAGCATCCCAGCAAGTGCAGAAGCCGCCGATGGCAGTCTCAGAGCCTGAACAGTCGAATGGTGCTGGGTCAGTCCAGTCATCTGCGCATTCAGATGCCGATGACCGTGAGTCTAATCTGATTCAGTCGGATGGTGAAAGGGATTTGGAGGAGAATTACCCTTCCCTTTCAGAAGAACAGTGGGAAGAAGTAAGACGGTTTCTTGTCATCATCTTCCGTAATTTTACCAATTGTTGAACTACGTTTATTTATAATGGGCGGGGAAGATGTATAGAGAGTTCCTCTGCGTTTGAATGAGCAGGCTAAGGACCTAGTTATGGCCTTACCTCCGTCATTCACTATTCGCTCGGACACAATTGAGACAGCAATTTCTTCATTCAGAGCGAATTTAGACTCATTGTCTTACCCAGATCACCTTTAAGAACTGTGACGCAACGTCTCTACTGAAAGGAATTTGAGGACGTTCGTACCTCTTAGAGTCCTTTCCAGGGCTATTATATTTATCACGTATAACTCTGTCTTAACAGTTGCTAATTTGGAGTTAATCAAACGTGACGGAGCCCTTGCGTCGTCATCTTTAATAGATGACAAGGTGAAAAACTCTCTACGGGTCGCTCCGGTATCCGGTATCTGGACACTAAGTTTTTGACGATAAGCTTTCAATTGGTTTATGACCAAGCTACAAAGAAAGCATCAATACTCTGCTCCTTAAGTCGGCATCTAATCAACCCGCAATAGCAGAAAAGAGTAAGGGAGGACGTCCTAGACAGAAAATCATCTAAAAAGGACTACTCGCGAGGTACAGGTAACCCTCCTATAATTACTCTAGGGATCGTCATACAGTGACTCGGATAGGGGGCATAGGTCTGATTGAGACTACCAGTCAGATGCTCCTAAACCGGTGTCTTGAGGCTCTTCTAGTTTCTCCTTCCATAGGCCTCGCAGGTACAGGTGAGGGTTAGGCCTCTATTGCTTAGCAGTTGGCAGATGGTTATCCAGATTCACATCAAACTGGATAACTATTACGGAAGACCAGTAGGCGAGAAGTGTGGTCTCGGACGGCCTACGGCTACCTTTCCGAGAGAAACCACCACTAACTTAATGTCCGTCATGGACAATGCTTCTGTCAAATCCTTGCAGAAGAGTGTCTCCATCTTGACAATGAAAGAAATTGAGGTCATCGAGAATCAAGATTCTCTAGGATTCTACAGTCACCTGTTACTCGTACTGAAGCCAGAGAGCTCGTTCCGACCGATAATAGACTGGAGCTGGATAACAAGTTTATCATAGCTCTAAAAGTTTATTAATGGTAATCATTTAGTCGTTCGAGTGATCAACTATGCAGCAAGCATAGATCTATGGATCCATTCTTTCATGTCCTGGTATATCCAGCATTCAGAAAGTACCTACGGTTCATCGTCGAAGGGATAGTATTTCAGTTCCGAGCTATGTGCTTCGGTCTGAATCTAGCACCCTGGGATTTCACTCGAATAATGAACTACTCGGTAATGTCTCACAACAATCTGGTTCATCTGCCGTTACCCAGAGTGAAATTAGTCAGTTGTTATGCTCACTTTTGTCTACTCTCAGACGCATCAACAGCGAGGAATTTTTTGCGACTGATGGGGTTGTGCGGCTATGGATCGTATTCCGATGGGTCGCTTACGCACACGTCCCCACCAGTTATTCTTTACCCAGAACTGGAGTGTGAAGACGCATTTGCTCATGACCAGTATTGTTTTAACGGATCTAGTAAACAAAAGGTCCATATTTGGTCAGATATTCAGTGGTTTACTCAAGAGTTCCGCTGCAACTGCCAGATCCGTCTTTCACGATTATGACGGATGTGAGTCAATAGTTTGGGGCACGACCTTGAGTCCGACAGACTCGAAATGCAGGGGTCTTGGGACCCTCACATCCTGGAGAAACACATTAACATCAAAGAATGATGTCAATATTGTTAGCACTACATCAATGGATTCACATTATAGCGGACACGCATGTTCAGATATTGTCGGACAACTCGATAGTGGTAGCACGTACATCAGGAACCAGGGCTGCACCCATTCATTTCCATTATGCCAACTAACAGAGAAGATTTTTCTATTTCGTCATGTATCATCATATTCAACTCTCTATCCGTCATATACCAGGTCGTCTGAACATACTAGCAGACTCGCTCCTCGGAAAGGTCGCCTGTTGCATTTGGATTGGACGCTCAACAAGCGAGTATTTGGACAGTTTTG
Organism: Pictodentalium vernedei; assembly: GCA_031216915.1. NCBI lineage: Eukaryota > Metazoa > Mollusca > Scaphopoda > Dentaliida > Dentaliidae > Pictodentalium > Pictodentalium vernedei. The sequence goes on from CM062293.1 coordinate 464,313,955, forward strand.
CTACCAGTGGGATCGCCCCATGATAATTCAGTTTGCGACGCACCGGAACAATCAGTTACCGTCATTTGTGTCGCCATACCCAGACCATTGAGCGCATGCAGTTGACGCTCTGCAGAATTCATGGGTATGAATGATAGGATACGCGTATCCTCCAATTCTTTTGATTCACTAGTTTACGTTTAAGATTAAACAGTCTTGTTGTGAATCCTACTAGTAGCACCTCTGTTGTCACAGAAATCTTGGATCAGTATTCTCAAGTGTCTGTTATGGGACGCTCCCCAGAAGCTTCCTCCAAGAGAGGGCCTTCTTTTTCAGGGGAAGTTTTGTTCTTCACATCCTTCTCCGCCCATAGTGGCATAATGGAGTCGGTTTGAGTGAGGGAACCATCACGGTTCCTATATTATTTAATGACTGGCACAGGAACGATTACGTAATGCGGGTGAGGAGAGTCCGTTATGACTTCGAATCCCCCCCCCCCCCCCCCACACACACACGCACATACACACTGCCAATGTGTTTAGAGGCAATTACCGGGCAAGACTTGGTTTTCTTCCCGCAAACCTCGTATAATTTAATATATACATACTATGCATTTGAGTCGTGTTCTATGGCGACCTCATGGGCACATCCACTTTTTAGTCGGATTAGTTGCCTGTGATTATTTGTTGATTTGTTCTATACGAGCGCGTATTAAAAGATCATCATAATTAAATTGCTACTCTTTGAGTACCTCGGAAGCTGCATAACCAGTTAACTGGTATTCAGATGATTACATGCTGGATTTTAATGCCCACGCACATTATATTATTAGGCTAATGCTTTATTGTATATTGTGGACCTTGAAATTAAAATCTATTTCAGGGGCGGTCCGTGTCGGAGCCTGTTAATCATACCTACTTCCATTTCTAGATCCAGGTTTCTATTATGTCAGTACTCAAATCACATATTCTCACGTGTTTACAGTCGTAGATATCGGATAGTACACGTTGGAAAGTGTTGTTACTGTAATTTATTGTACAGAGGCCGCCTGTGGATACCTCGGAAGTGTGTTTTCTCTTCAGGGATCGTTCAGTGTGGCTCGATTGGACATGTGTATGTTATATTTTATATCACCGAATTTCAACGTATCTGTGTATGCCATCTGTGGTGTACATTATATAGCGGGCAATATTAATTACCAGGATCGTTGCTATAGCCTTAACTTCTGAAGTGGAATTAAGCACCATTTATTAATCATGAATTAATACCTAAGTGCCTGTTCGATGATTATTTAGATTATTTTTTGGTACCTCTATTATTGATTTCAGAGCTCTCCCCTCTTTCTTTTGAAGATTCCTTCAAAGGAAAGGGGGGGGGGGATTTTTACTTCTTCTCTGGCTTAATGGGTATGTAACTATGCAGGAAGCTGTTTTATCCGTCATTATATCCTGCATACAGCTGAAGTGTTATTGTATGGCGTATGTTTGTGGGGGATTTGTAATACTCTCTTTTACAAAGATTGATGTTGGTGCCAATTCTGGTCATTTCCTGGCATCTGCACATGCGCGGAGAGTAAATGTATGGAGGGCCAGATAGGACTTCTAATTTTCGGTTTTGCATGCAAATTTTTGGTTTTGCATGCAAATTTTTGGGATTGTGGGGGGCAAAATTTGTGTTTGGTCCTCGATATGTTTAGCTCACCTGAGCAAAGCTCAAGGGGAACTTTACTGATCACTTTCCGTCCGTCGTCCGTCTTTAACTTTACATTATCGACTTCTTCTCACGAACTGCTGGACCAAATTTAACAACATTTGCTGTGCATGTTCCCTATCATATGTCAATTCAAATTTGTTCAAATCAAGTTGACCTGCCCCTCGGGAGGGCCACGCCCAAAAAGCGTGCTTAAATCTTCTTCTCATGAACCAGCAGTAGCAGAGACTTGATATTTGGTATGCAGCTTCCTTTTGAGGTGTAGACTCAGATTTGTTCAAGAGAAGTTCGAGGAGCTATATTTGCCTTCGTTATGGGAGGGGCAAGAATTTTTGCCCCGCCCCAAATTTCTGTATTTTTATACTGTACCAATGACCCAGACTTAGCTGGTGCTAACTCCTTAAATTATAGTGCCAAACACAAATTTTGCCCCCCAATCCCCAAAATTTGCATCAAAACCCAAATTTCAATGTCCTATGTGGTCCTCCATACCTTTTATCCACTGCGCATGCGCAGTATCAAGGAGGTCTTGAAATTGGCTCCAAAAGTCATTCTTTGTTTGGCTCTAAAATCAGTAACAGGTCACTGATATTTGTGCTTGTAAATCTCAGTTCAAATGATGCCAGACACATAATTATGAAAGAAGTGGTGGATCTAAGGATGAAATAAAAGGATGAGAGGAAGAAACAGTGGCAGAATGTGTTCAGGGCTGTAACTTATAATTTTTTTACGAAATTATTTTATGTTCCCTAATTTTGGGGCATGAGCCTGTTGTTGTTATTCTGGCTATGAATTTACCATTGTTTGTTCAGTGTTTCCTCTCTCCCTTTCCTTAATACCCCTCTTGCTATTCTCCCATGCTTTTGGCATAATTTTTGTAATTTTTTTTACTAAAATTTCTTGGGAGTTTTGGCTTGGTAACAGAATGATTATTCTGTTTTTCCCCATGCTTACGTCCTCACCCTTGGGTGGTTAGGCATTGTGATCTGCATCTACCATCCGATGTACTGCAGTTTCTTCTCTGGAAGTCTCTGTTTTACATCGGATATTGTTTAAATTGGTGACTGATTTTGGGCCATGTTTACAGTGCCTGGAGTCATGTTTCTGGTTTTTGTACACTTTTATTTATGTTGACAATGGTTACTTCTGATAATGATTACTTGTCTTCTATTTAGTTCTGATCATAGTCAGATACATTAATATTGTCCGTAAGTGTTACATTAATTTTTAAAAATGTTTTAAAATTTTTGTCCGCACTTAGGCTTTTTGGGGATCCATTTGGGCTCATTGTTCCCATTGGGAACTTGGGCTCTTCTGAAATTTAAAAAAAAAAAAAAATTGGGGGGGGGGGGGGGCGGGGGGGGGGGGAAATTATTTTTTCGAAATGTTATAATGGATTATATTATATTATGTATCCTTGTTTCCAGGGTTAGTGCGAGTACTTTGACTGTTTATATTTTTTCATGATGAAAGAATATTGTTTAAATTGTAATGCGAGGAAATCTTCCTCTGATTCTCATGTTCATTGTGTTTCTTGTAGTCAATGTACTCGCACTAATTCTTGCTCAGTCTGTGCCAATTGGAATGACAATCGTTGGAAACGTGTATCATGGTATATTGTTAGCGGTGAGGGGTCCATGCCGGTCCTCTCTCCGCAAGGTCACTCTAGTTTATCAGTCTCTTTTTCAGAGGAACAAGAACAGGGTGATGTTTCTGTGATGTCTTCAACAAGTGTGCCTCCGTCATTGCAGTTTAACGAAAAGATAGCAGCAAAAGTGCTCATGGAAATACAACAATTGCCTTAGATGTCCCTAGTAGGGTCGACAGCGTTGTTGTCCGCTAGCTCGCCCGGTGTAGCGACCATTCATCGAATGGCTCGGCAGCCAGGTTCATCCGTTGCGGTCCAGGGAAGCTGTTTGGGTGATACGAGCACTATAAACATTGAACGTGCACACCCAGCAACGATGGATCCCTGGATAGTATGGAGAAAGCCTGTCAGTCCGGTAGCTAGCTCATCCAGGTCTATCCGGACCACGAGCGAGAGAGAGAGGCCCCCTCTCTCTTACAACAACATCTGGGTCGCGATGTTGTTGTATGTACGTTCTTTAGAGCATACGTCCACTCCTCCTGTTCGGGATGCTCCGTCGCATAGACAGTCCAACGCTGCTTGTCTATTGGCTTCCTCATCCTCACGTCAGCACACACGACTGCACCATGGCTATGTGACCACAGATATCCAGCCTGTTTCGCCGACCAGGGAATCTACATCGACCAGGTCACGCCATCCGCTAGCCAAGGACACGAGGGCCTTTCCAGTTGGGATGTTCGCATATTATATAAATGCAGGAATTAACGTCCCTGGAGCTTCCAGCGGCTAATTACGTAAGACCGCGGCTCCACAGGCCTCCGTGACGGACTTGCTATCGCAGATAGATCAATTCATCGCAGCATCCCAGCAGCTATCAGAAACTTTTTTTTAGTAAAGAACTATCTGAGCAAAGGTGGGTCGGTTCGTTCCCCTGCAGAGTCAGTAAGGGACAACCAAAATTATTATGTGGTCCAGGCGGATGGTAAAAGGGAATCAGCACAGCTGAAATTTTCCCTTTCTGAACAACTAAAGGTTGCCGTTGATTTCATCCGGCATCACCTTTTAGAAGTTGTTTCTCTGGACAAAAATGCTGCGTTACCTGATAAGAAACTGAAAGCGTCACTGGACACAGACTTTTTTTGGCCGGATTAGTGACACTGTCCATGAGTTTCCGACCCAGTCCAGAAATGTCATGGACATTTGAACTTTTGAATGACACTATATTCAAGCTAGCCTCTAAGACTGGCAAATCAGGCTTCTTATCACCTAGCGCTATACAGCTGCCTTTCATCAATGCTAGACATAATTTTGAAATGGCAGGAGTAGGCGTGCCAAGAGTTCCTCTGCGTTTGGACGACTAGGCTGAAGACCTGGAATTGTCATTGCCGGCATCCATGTCTATTTATTCCAGTATACTGGAGACGACAATATCGTCTAATAGAATTTAGACGCATTATCTCACGCAGATCACCTTACCAAAAGAAAGAACTTAGACGACATTCTTCAGGGTTACGGCAGCAAGTTAACGCTTAAGAACGATGTTCAGAGTCTGCTTCAATTGCTCTGATGTCTCGGTTTCATAGTAAACAAAAAGAAGTCGGATCTAGTGCCGTCCTAATCATTCACCCACGAGGGAATGAGCTTAGAGACGCACAACAATCTCGTTCGTCTGCCATTAACCAGAGCGATATTAATCAGTTGTTACGCTCGCTTTTGCCTTCACTCAGATGTAGTAACAGCGAGAGAATTCATGAGAATGACAGGTTTGTGTGGACCCGCTGCGGATCTTATTCCGATGGAGCAGCTACGCACTCGTCCACTCCACAGATATTTTATCTCAGAATTGGAGTGTGAAGACTCATTCTCTCGAATCAAACATCGTCTTGTCGAATCAAGTGAAACAAGAGATTCAGACTTGAGCAGATATTCGAGATCGTGCAATGGTAAACTTATTTGCGACGCATCTCAACTATCAGTTGCAGACGTATGTCTCGCCGTGTTCAGATCCTCGAGCGTTTGCAGTAGACGCTCTCTCGATCTCTTAGGACGGAATGATAGGATGCGCGTATCCTCCAGCACTATTGATTCAGCAGATATTGCTCAAGATAAAGCAATCTCACTGCAAAATTCTGTTGGTAGCATCTCTGTCACCCCAGAGACCATGGATAAATCTACTCAGGTGTCTGCTGTGGGACATGCCGCGGAAGCTTCCTCCACGACAGGGGAAATTGTGCACACTGCATCACAACCCGCAAGGTTTCAACCTTCACGTATTTTCGTTGTGCGGTCCTTCTTGCACGGCAAGCAATTTACAGGATGAGCAGTGGATGCAATTTCTAACTGTAGGAGAACCTCCTCTTCGCTAAATTATGCTGCTAAGTGGAAGGTTTTCTCACGGTGATGTAGGGATCATTCTATTGATACCTATGCACATCATGATAGTTTACAGATTGGATCTAATGTCTCTTTATCTAAGTTACCAAAAAACTTTTCGATAAATAGACCTAGAGCCCTTAGCTTAATTCCAAAGTGGAATTTAGCTTGGGTTCTTCTTAAGCTAAAAGAAGTGACATTTGAGCCTCTTGATACAGTGGACTTCAAATTCTTATGTTATAAGACAGTTTTCTCTTAGCCTTCTCTTCTGCTAGAAGAGTTAGTGAGCTTCCGGCACTATCTGTTGATGATTCTCACTATCGTAGTGTAGGTAATACTATTACCTTGACTACTAATGTTGGATTTTTGGCTAAAATCAGGTTCCTAATAAGAATCTGGAACCTATTGTTATTAAGGCTCTTCCATCTTCAGATGGGCATAAGCCTTTACTCTGTCCTGTTAAAGCTATACGTTTTTACAAACGTAGATCTGAGTTTATCAGAAAGGGACGTAAACGTCTCTTTCTGTCTCTGCTGCCTAATAGAAGGGACATTACCGTACTTTCATTTGCAAGGTGGATTCAATTAACTATCCGTACTGCTTATGAAAAATTATCTTCATCTCAGCAGTCTGTGCTTACGATTTCGGCGCATGAAGTAAGAGCGCTCTCTACATCTTGGGCTTATTCTATAGTGTTTTAGGTCCGTTATCTGTTGCTCAGAATGTCGTCCACTAAACAGTTGCAACTATAGTTATGCAGGCTTTCTGTTACGGCAGCGAATCTGTCCTGCTGCCCTCTTCACTCTGGGGTATTTGACCCAGGGCAAGGGGAAGGGGGGGGGGGGGGGGTGTTCCCTTAGGTCACCTGCTTTTTAGTGAAAAGCAGGGGTATACCTCCTCTGGAATCGGTAATTCCGAGTCGGTACCAGGATGGTTTTAAAGTGTAAAGCTAATTCATGTAATATTTTTAAAGTGTAGCTTGGTGTGTAACATTTGTATATGTCACGGATCATACGAGCGCTAATATACAATCCTCGGACACTTTTAAATGAGTATAAAGAGTCTCATTATCTGGACTATCTTTATTTATTGGCTTTCCTTTAATTAGATTAGTATAATGGATTATACTGGATGTTAATAGAGATCATTGATGTTATTGTGCGCAATTACGGAATGGTATTGTGTCTTTCTTTTTTGATACAAACAAGAAAGATACAGTCGAAACCCGTTAACTCGAAGTCGGTTATCTCGAATAACCCGGATAACTCGAAGTCAGTCATCGGTCCCGAAAAAATCTATGTGCAATTAGTATTAATAAAAACCTGATAAGTCGAATATGGATAACTCGAATAACTGGTATAACTCGAAGTAATTACCTGGGCCCAAATGAGAAAGTCAGTGCAAATTAGACTGGCTTAACTCGAAGTCAGTCGAGGTGTGAAGTTGCTTGCAAATCAGAAACGCCATTGTTTGGGATTGACTCCTTTTGATGAATAGGTGACAAATCAATTAGCGGAACAATAGCAGTAGTCAAACAACGGATTACCGGTGTTCTTATTTTGACTGTGTGTGATTTGAGTCATAATTAGCCTGCTAAACATTAATCACACATCTTTGTTGTTTTTGTGATCAAAGAAAAAAGACTCTGTGTGAGTTGATTTCGTTGATTAATTTTCAAAAAAAACATTCTTGATTGAGTTGTGTCCAAAATCCCCCCCCCCCCCCCCCATCCTGTCCGAGAAAAACGAACGTCACAGAACAAAATGGCCAGTGCTATTCAAAGAAAGCACCATTGGAATTTTATGAAGTTTTACATTTTAATCTTAAAACATAGCTTATGACCCTATGATTTTGTTGTTTGTCCGCATTCATGCCGACCCGATTTGTTGTAGCATTCCTCGTTATGTACATTCCTATTTTTACATTCCTATTTTTAATACTTTTAAATAAATAAGATGAACAAACTGAGGGTTAAGTTATGATTTATTTTCGTACAAAGTACACATCTCCAAGATTTGTTTCCTGTACAAACAATTCAGAGTGACTGAAAGCTGAAACAAATGTTTATGGCACGAGTTAAAGCTGAGCAACCATTAACTTCAGTAACTTTATATCATGATGTTCTGTTTCCCTTCGCCCGTCAAAATCATCTGATTACCCAAATACGGATAACTCGAACACCCGGATAACTCGAAGTTCGCGGTGAGTCCCGCGGACTTCGAGTTAACGGGTTTCGACTGTACATGTAAAACCTGTTCTCTTCTCCTTGAGAGGATAATTCTGTTTACATGTAATTGAGTCTATTGGATTTTCCTTTATGTCCTAGGCCCTCCAGCCTTTTTTCTATTCAGCTAAGTCTGGGTCATTGGTACAGTATAAAAATGTTAAAATATTTATAGTAATTTATGTATTTTTTATACTTATCAATGACCCAGACGGGGATGGCCCTCCCATGAGTTGGGAACTCATACCTCCCCGCTTATTACATAACACTTACCAGGCACTGCTTGTAAGAATGACTTTTGGAGTCTATTTCGAGACCCCCTTGACACTACGCAAGCGCAGTGCATAAAAGGTATGGAGGACAACATAGGACATTGAAATTTTGGTTTTGGATGAAAATTTTGGGGATTGGGGGGCAAAATTTGTGTTTGGCCCTAGATTTTTTAGAGTTAGCACCAGCTAAGTCTGGGTCAATGGTAAGTATAAAAAATATATAAATTACTATAATTTTTTAACTTTCCAAACCGAGAGGCAGATTTGAACCAAATTTGATATGAGGGCTTATTGGGTCATAAGTACTTAATTTATGCCCAAAATTTCTTTCCCGTCGCCCCATGGGAACCGCAGGAGCTAAAAATAGAAAAAAATTAAAACGCCCATATCTCCAAAACTACATGGCACTGAGAATTCTTATTGGGTGTGAAGCTTCCTTAGGACCAACAGAATGGAATGGTAAAAAAAAATTGCTATCAGTTTTATCATGGGGTACGTTTTTTGGACTTTGAAAAAGTGCTGAATCAGCATTTTTTAACACTGTGGGTAATGGGAAAAACATTTAACACTACTTTTCTCCCAAACCACTGCTCCAAAAGCTTTCAAATTTCACATATAACATCTTTGGAAGATTGTTTCACATATTTATTGAAATCAATTCCCTGGGTCCACATTTGGGCTCTATAGCTATGGGAGCCCAAATGTTTAAATTAGTGCAGTTTGAGGAATATTCTTTAAAAATCTTCTTCAGATCTACCAATAAGAATCTTTTAATATTTGGTATGCAGCATGCTTAGGGAGTTGAGATTCAAGTTTGTTCAAGCCAAATCCCTGGGTTCATATTTTGGCTGAAAATTTGGGGTCCCGGTCTGGACTTTGAAATTTTGGACCAAAATCCGGAAATGAGATTTTTTGTTTTTATGCATTTTGGTCAATTTTTTTTTTACACTGAAAATTTGGTGTCCGGGTGGTGACCGTTTTGAACCAAAATCCGGAAATTAGTTTTTGTTTTTTATGTGCGTTTTGGTCAATTTTAACAAGAAGAAAAAAAAAAAAATTTAGTCTGAAAATATTTTGTTTCGGACTTCGAAAATTTCCGACCAAAAATAAAAAAAAATCTGTTTTTTATGCGTTTATCTCAATTTTGGGACGTGAAAGTGCAGGGACTGAAAATAGGAGGAAAATCCTGTGTATTGTGTGGGCACAATCGCTTCATCTAGTTGGTATATGCTTTTCTTAGGAGGGGCGTATGCAGCTTATTCAAGTCAAGTCCCTGGTTTGATATTTAGACTACCATGTCAGGTGAGCGCCTTCAGGCCCCCTGGGGCCTCTTGTTGAGTTAGCACCAGCTGAGTCTGGGCCATTGTTAAGTATAAAAAATATAAATATTACTTTAAATTTTTAATTTTCTGAAAATTGTTCTGGCCATTAACTCTCTACACACTGATGTCGAAATGTTTTCCGCCACAATACTCTCCCAACATTTGCCGCATTTTAAAAAAGTTGGCCACTGTTATGGCCATCATGGAGTTTACCTATTATTCACTGGCAATTCCTTTAGCATACCCTACCTACATCCTGCATTCTTCATCTGATCAATATGAAAATCTGGTTTGGGAGCCATTTAGTTTTACCATATACCATACTGGCCCCAAATTTCTCCGTAGTGAATATAAAATTATATGATGGGAGATTTTCTCCAGTGCTGAAATGAACAATATGAGTCTCAGCAGTGGTTAACCATTTTCACATCAATGTCGAAATACCAAAATTCAAGTAGCAACATTTTTTTTAACCCTTTACCTAACATGAAAAGCAGACGACACTTGCAAAAAAAATTCTTGAATAACTAATTTTTGTCATTTTTTGTCTCAAAAACATAGGTTATGACCCCTCATTGGAACAAGGTCAATGAGCTCATTCCAATGAGGGGTTATAACCTTTGTTTTTGAGACAAAACATGAAAAAAATAATGAAAATTAATTGGTGATTTTTACCTGCGTCGCCATCGGCGAAGCAGGTCTAGCAACTGCTCAACTCCGTCCGTCAGTCTGTCAGTCCGTCTGTCAGTCCATCAGTCCGTCCATCTGTCCGTCCGTCCATCCGAAACACTTTTTCCGTCAAAGTTTTCTTGGCTTCTATGAAAGGGAATGATTTTATATTTGGTCTGCTGCTTCATAATGATGAGTTGTATCATGTAAGCAATTTTCAGATCTGCCGTGCAGCCACTTTCTGTTTGCCGATACTTTGAAATTTTACTGTACCCACTGAACATAGAAATTTTCTGTCAAGGGTTTCTCAACTTCTGTGCAAGGGATTGATTTTATATTGGCCTGCTGCTTCATAATGATGAGTTGTATCGTGTAAGCAATTTTCAGATCTGCCGTATAGCCACTTCCTGTTTGCCGATACTTTGAAATCTTACTGTACCCACTGAACATTGAAATTTTCCGTCAAGGTTTTCTCAGCTTCTATGCAAGGGATTGATTTTATATTTGGTCTGCTGCTTCATAATAATGAGTTGTATCGTGTAAGCAATTTTCAGATCTGCCGTGCAGCCACTTCCTGTTTGCCGATACTTTGAAGTTTTACTGTACCCACTGAACATTGAAATTTTTCGTCAAACTTTTCTCAGCTTCTATGCAAGGGATTGATTTTATATTTCATCTGGAGCCTGATAATGATCAATTGTATCGTGTATGCAATTTTCAGATCTGCCGTGCAGCCACTTCCTGTTTGCCAATTCAATTGCATGCAGTGACGCAGGTCCAGACCTGGTATTGGTCTTGTTTAGAATAGCGCTGACAGTTTTTGCCATCATATTGTTTAAAGGGTTAAAACAAATTCAGTCTTGTTTGACAGAACTCAAGAGGTTGAATTGGTTAACTTCCTAGTTGCATTTTGAGAAAAGTTTGCCACTTGAAATTTTGATGTTATGACTTCAGTGTGCAGAGGAGAGGGTTAAGCTGTTGGCACAACGTTTCTGTTTTTTTCTGCCAATATTTACAAATTGATTTCTGGTGAATTCCCGTAAAAGATATTTCAGGAATCAAAAATATTGAAATAAAAAGAGGTGTGGTTATGGCCCTTGTGACTCCAAATACCTAACTTCATCAATACAATCCCGGACAACACATTTCCAACTGCTTTTGCCATTGCAAATCAAATGGAACATGGCTGGACATGGTCACTATGTTTAGATAGGGCTTCACGGTATTTCAGTATTTGTAGCGAAACTCAATATTCTTAAATACTGATTGCATACCAAGAAAATTTTCACTCATTTGATATACCAAAATTTTTAGTATTATCGATTAACATTTTATTGAAGTCCAAAACTAATGCAGAAAATGGACATTTTTGTCTTGTTTGTATTCAGATATCACGACAACAAAGCTGCAAAATTTGGTACATGTAGAGCAGCTAGCCAATTGTACAGCTACAAAATGACACATGTAAAGCCAGTCAACTATATTGAGTAATTACATAGCACATATAAGATGACTTCTCCGAGGTATTTAATTTTAATTCCTCGACAGTGCTGACATATCATTGGTTTGTTGAACTTAGCTCCTGCACATGGGCAAATAAATCCTGATTGCTTTTTATTAACGTGAATCCTGTTTCAATGATAATTACATAATTGAGAGAGAAGCATTGTATTTGCCAGATTGTTTGTATACAAGATTTTAATGTATTTGGTAAGAATATACATGTATGAATTTGTTATGAGTTAAGAATTTTTAAGCTATTTTTACACCCACAAGTTTTCTAAGTTGTAAGCAACTATTAATAGCATTAATAAGTGACATGCTCCATCATCTGTGCTGAAGAATGGCTTTTTCTCAACAGTTTTTCATGTAAGCTTATCGTTGTAAGGTACAAATATTTCACCAAAGTTTCGACGATTCTGTGGTCAAATACTTGTATATTACAGTGATTTTCAGAATTTGGTAATAATCGTATTTTATGTGCATATATTATATTGTTAATATCTTAGAATGTACAAAAATTTTACTAAAAAAATTTGAAGAAACTGCTCAAATATGTGTACGTTCTGGCATTATTCGATATTCAGTCATAGTGCAGTATTTTTAAAATACCAAAACTCGGTATCAAAAATCGAATACCATGAAGGTCTATGTTTAGGTGTGCATGAATTATGTCTCAGTATATTTATTACAGAGACTTGTGACACTTTGAAACCCTATGTAGTGCCAAGCTTAGAAATTCTATTCGATTTGAATTCATCCCATTGATTCGATTTGATATGTTCTGATTAAAAAAAATTTGAATTGTCAAAATATTCTCAAAATCCAACCAAGCGTCTCCATTTCAACCCTGATAAATTACATGGCAAACAAAAACATTAAATAACAAAGTAAAATTGTAGTTTTACTAAAATAACAAAAATGGAAAGTGAGAGAAAGAGAGTTAAAGATGGATGGGGGGGGGGAGAAAGAGAAGGAGAGAGGAAGCGAGAAAAGATTGATTACGATAACACATGAGCAATCTCCCCACCTGGAGTAATCTCCCCTGACGCGAGGAGATACTTTTCTCATCACAGATTAATTTAGAAAACCAAATTTTGAGATACTTTCTTCAGACTTTTCAACCAGTAGGTCATGGGCTCCATGTCCCAAGAGAGAAGAAAAACATCCGCAGACAATAGTGATAATCAAAATATGTACATTCTTCATTGAGTGACTATTTAATCTAATGTGTTTATACTTTCGTTTACATCTAGGATAAAGAGAAACGTTGAGTGTCTCCAATATATTTTTGCACAGCTTTGAATATTGTGTATCACCTACAATCTTAATGAGGCCTTAATATGGGCTACTAACACTAAACCAGCTAAACATGTGTCTCTGTCCAACACTTTTGTTTCCCAACTTTATGCATTTATGGTTATGTACATCCATCAGTCCGCACATCCACGGTGTTAAATTAATGGCATCCATACGAAGAGCAGAGGATGAGGTGTTTGATAAAAGGTTGCATGAAATTTGTTTTTAATTAAATATGACTCGGAAATAAGTTATAATAATATTCTGTATTTTGAGTGGGTTTACAGAAAGTAATATCATATTTGACCATCCGCTGGGTGAATACCAACCTATGCACTTCAGGCCTATAAAAAAACCGCTAATGTTTTACAGGTATTTTTTCCTCAGTTTTGTAATGAGAGGAAGGGAGTGTTTTTTGTTTCAATCAATAACACAGTTCAGAAAAAGTTGGAGATGTCCAGATCTTCATTTTGGAAACTAGTAAGCAATATATAGCTTACTGTTGAATCAGACAACAAAGTTGTGCATTGGGGGCTGTCCATCTAGGCAACTGTTATCAATAAATACAAATTTAGTATTTATGCAGTTCTTTATTGAAGGTATCGCAATCTGGAACACCAGTCCCTGAACTCTGTCAAACAAGAAAAAGTTGATTAAATTTCCAGCCGCTTTATGGGAAATGTTTGCCGCTGAAAACATTGCTTTTTCAATGACTGAGTGCAGAGAATTTCTGGGATAACCAGACCTTCAATTTTGATGTGTGCTATCCCGTTTGCAGATGCAATGCACAGGCAAATTTCAACATTGCCATGTTATTAAGTACATACGTCAGTTAAATTGAGGGGATTAAGTTCAAAGTAGATTTTTTGATGGGTGATGGAGGGGGGAAGGTTATGTTCTAAGAGGTTTCTGTCCAAGGGCATTTTGTCCTACAATGAATAGTACTGAAATGGTTAACCAGATAATCAGTTTGAAACCAGTTAGCTACATAACCAATTAGAAAAAACATCAACTGGTTATCCGAAATATCGATAGTGATCGTCATTACACGTTTAAAGTGTAGTAAATCTGCCACTTCTCCTTTGTGATAGATTACTCACTGAAGCCGCGTTGTATATATTACGAAATAATCGACTGGCATTCAAGACTGTTAATGATCGACAGTTTCCGTGAGTAATGAGTCATCGCAGAAACTATTTCGTAGTGTGTATACAAACAAATGTTGTCGAGTACTCGGCAATGTTCGTTTGTATACACATTACGGAATAGTTTGAGACTACTGCTTTACAATTACTATAGTTTTGATCGCACATTCGGTGAAATAATGGCCACGGATAACCAGATATCGCTCTCGGTTAGTCGGTTACGAAAATGAGCCAACCGTTTCAGCCCTAACAATGAAATGTGGTATTAATAATCACAAATTGCGAGAAAATGGAGAAATTAATTTTGTGTAGAAGATCAGTTAAAATCAAATAATTGACATAACAATGAGAACATTGTTCATATTGAAGAAATGTGAAATGTTTGATCATTACACATTCAATAAAGTTGATTATGTATTTTTTTAATTCATATATTTCAGACATGTTATCAATTATGACTTCCCTAGAAATATGGAGGAATATGTTCACAGAGTTGGAAGAACAGGAAGAGCTGGGTTAGTGAACATTATTTATGACATTTTATGTACTGACATTGAGTTTGTTCACTTTGAACATGGGCAATAATATGTTCCACCAAGAACAGAGGTAATATATTCTACCACTGGTTAATCAGGATTTTATTAGGCCTAAAAAAATGTTCAAAATCTGTATCTCACACCCTCCCGCACGGTCCTTTTGGCTGCCACATGCTCTCTTTTTATAACCAATGCAAACTTTGAAAAATGAAAATTAAACGGTTTATGTCTGATATATTTTACCCAGGTTAATAAAATTGATAAATTTGTCCCTTGAGTGCAACAAGGCTTTGCAATGCTGTATTGCAAAGCCTTCTTGCACTCATGGGACGAAATACAGCACCACCCATGCTTTTCTGTGGATTATGAGGCCTAAATCATAAAACAAACTGAGAACTTGAACTTTTGTTGGCAAAGAAATAATTACAAAAATAAAAAGTATAATAAAAACCATCCGCCCACCCACATGCAATTTCGTCAAAAAATGGCCTGAGAAACAAAATATCTTCTTTGTGGGGCCTTAACTGGTTGAGTGCTCGAAGCCACTATTGGGGCTTTCTAAAAAATGTGAGTACCAGAACAAAAGCCAACTTTTTTCTTGCTCATGTTTCATAATCAGGCAAACACAAATATTATGTTTATATAAATTTGTTATATTACAGATTATTGGAGAGTGGTCTTTTAAACCCCTGTTATCACTTGTTTATGTTACACATACAAGAATTGAGCATTTCATCAATGTAAATGGAATGCTATTTCAGTAAAAATTGCAGGAACTCCCCATGGCTGTATCTGAGGAATGAACAGAAAGGAGAATGACGACGGACGGAAAGTGGAGTGACAAATGGAATGAAACCAATAAAATACTACAGCTTTACTTCCATGTCACATCGTATGTGAGTGGCAGCTCAAGGCAATGGAGTCAAGAAAAGCAAATCGTTTATGACTCTCCCGCCTCCATACTAAAATCAGATCTGATACACTCAGTAGATGAACACCCTTTAGTACCTCAGTAGAACTCTCCCACCAGTAGAGTAGCAACTTTGTACCAGCATCAACTGACTTGGCAACAGCTGTATTTATAAAATATACAACTTAACCCTTTACCCAACGCAGACGATTTCAAAATTTATTATTTAAAATATCATTTTTTAAATTTTTTCAAAAAATTTCAACAAAACCATATCATGTAACCCCTCTTTGGAACGAGCTCGACGAGCTCGTTCCAAAGAGGGGTCACATGATATGGTTTTGTTGAAATTTTTCGAAAAATAATATTTTTTCAGCTGCTGAATGTGCATATTACACGGGCGGATGCAGGCGATTCATTGGGTAAAGGGTTAAAATGAAATATTGATATCTTCAATATTTACATAAACATTTACCTGCATTGCATGACAGTGTTTCTGTAGGCCTACAGTGTAAATATTGACTCACTTGGAAATATAACTTAAAGAATAAAACTAAATAAATGTTTAACTTATCGGTTGGATGGAGCTTCACATATATATTTACAGTAGGAAACGTCTTCAATATTTTATCAGATAAACCGATCACTCATTCAAAACACTGTTTATGTTTAGATAACAATAGACAATTCGGAACAAAGGTATTTCCTGCACTCCATCAAAGTGTGGTTAATCCGGAAGATTATACAATTAAAAAGGTAGATAGCTTTCCGTTTCACTCGGATACAACTTCTCAAACATACAGCAACATTCAAAACATTGCATGCATTGGTGCAAACTCGTATGAATAGTTACTGTTATTAGATAGCAAATAACATGAAACATTTTCATTTCATAACATTAAATAACATCAATAAAAACTATTTAATAACATTAAATAAGGTTAATAAAGGTATTTAATGCTCATTTTTGGGGTCAAATTCAAAAGTTTTTCATTGAATTATTTAGGATTTTACTTGATTAGATTACGTCAGTAATGTTGGAAATGATAAATTATATTTATTTTTATTAAACATAATGCCAGGGAAAGCAGTGGCTCTGTGGTCACGGCATTGGACTTCCAAACTGAAGGGTCTGTGGTTCGATCCCTGCCAGGGGTACTGTGATGTGTCCTTGGGCAAGCTATTTAATCCTGATCGCACAAGTCGAGTGCCACCATGTACCCACATGGAGACACGGTGGCACTGTGTACTAAGGTGTACTGCACATCGATGGTGAACTTCAGCCAATGTGCACGCTGCTTGGTGGAGTTGGTATGTTGGGGAGTCTGACATTTGCTTGCTCCTGCTCAGTGGCTCTCTCCATGTATTCCTTATTCCTCCACCCATAAAACTGTCCCGACATTAGGTGCCCCTTGCTGTTGAAAGTGTCCTTAAAACCCAATAAATAAATAAATTTATTTATTTATTTATTTATTGATGTTTAAGGCCACATATTTCTGCACAATGGCTAATCATGACCACAACAGTTTTACGGGTGGAGGAAGCCGGAGTACCCGGAGAGAACCACCGAGCAACTGTCAGCTCCCCAACATAAAATAAATAAATAAATACATAAATAAAATATACTTAAAAAATTATATCTACAAATGCATTTATTTATTTTTCAGTCGTAGTGGCCAATCCATATCATTCATAACACGTGGAGATTGGAGATCTGCAAAACCATTGATAGACATCCTTGCTGAAGCTAACCAGGTAAGTAGGAATAGCATAGAACTGAATGAATGTATCCTATGTTCTTTATTTTTATCCCCCTTTCCATTTCATTTGTGGGATGAAGCGGGTTGATATAGCTGTGCTGTCATCTGACCATCTGTCTGTACACTTGTAAACTTCTGCCAGATTTCTTCTTCATGATTTTAACCCAAGCTTGAGTAAGCTCGGAAAGAGTAGTACATTTGTTCATTTTGGGTTTGCATGTTCATAGTTACTACAAAATAAGATTAATGCACCATTCTGGTTTTGTGAAATGCTATTTGAGTTGAAGCATGTATAACATAGAGGAACATTGGTATAAGTTCACATATCCGACTATTGATTCAAAGGTGATGAGTTTTATCCTGACATAATTTATCCATTCTATGTTTACACAGCATACTCGACTCTGTATGCTCTTTTTTGTCCAGATGTGTAAGTGGATTCTGGTACAGGCTGGGAACTTTGGCATTGGAGTGTGTGTTAGAATAGAACACATCTATCTACAAACATACAGAATTCAGTGGTTAGGCCACACAAAGTAGATCTTCTGTTTCTCTGGCCATTATTTGTGAAATTGCATGCGGGCGAGCGGTTTTTTATTTTATTTTTTATTTCAGTTATTTCTTCTTTGCCATCAAAAGTTCATGTACTTGGTTAAAGTTTTAGGCCTCATAATCTACAGAATAGCATGGGTGGTGGTGTATTTCATCCCTTGAGTGCGAGAAGGCTTTGCAATGCTAAAGCATTGCAAAGCCTTCTTGCACTCAAGGGACAAATTCATCAATTTTTTTAATTTGGGTAAAATATCAGACATAAACCATTTAATTTTAATTTTTTTTAAGTTTAAATTGGTTATAAAAAGAGGGCATGCGGCAGCCAAAAGGACCATGCGGGAGGGCCTGAGAAACAGATTTTTTATTTTTTTAGGCCTTATTTGAGTAAATTGTGTTCAAATGACAGGGTTAATCAGTTAAGAGATATACAATTAAGTGGGCTCCTCTTAACCCTTTGATACTTTTGTACGTGTTATTATGTACGAAATCAAACAGCACGTTGATACTTTGTGGTCATTTGTTTTGTTATTATTTTTCGATTTTTTAAAGTTTTAACCTCAAATTCCTATTTACTACCGAATAGTGCACAGTGATAACCGTTGAGTCAAATGTTATCACAGCTTAAAATACTAATATAATCCTCATGTCAAGACTTCTTAACTGGTTGAGTGCTAGAAGCCACTATCAGGGCTTTCAAAAAATGAGGATACCAGAGCAAAAGCCAACACTCTCCTTGCTTATGTTTCATAATAAAACTTTATATTACTATATTGCAACCACAAAAGCCTTGATATTTACATTTGTCATTTGGAATTAGTATTGTTTTATGTTTCTATTTATGTTGATTTTGTATATACAAAGCAATCTTGCCTTTGTTCTGGTGCATTTGCTTAATAAATCTTATCTTATCTTATTCAGTTAAACACAAATAATATTTTGTTGATTTTGTATATACAAAGCAATCTTGCCTTTGTTCTGGTGTATTTGCTTAATAAATCTTATCTTATCTTATTCAGTCAAACACAAGTAATATTTTGTTTATATAAATTTGTTTTATTATAAATTATTGGTGAGTGCCTGTGGGCACTCTCTAATAATTTGTAATAAAACAAGTTTTGAATAACAAATTCAGACCACCAAAAATAAACTAGCCTTCAACCAGATAATCACTAATGTGAAAAATATCTTGTTATTTGTACTTTCCAACGTTTGACGTCACATTTTGAAAAACGTTGAAGAAACTGAATTCCCAGTGACGTTTGAACGTCAGGATAAAGTCTCAAAGGGTTCATTGGTATATCTTTTAACTGTTTGAGTACTAGAAGCTGCTATCAGGTCTTTCAGAAAAATGAGGGTACTTGAGCAAAAGCCAACACTTTCCTTACTCATGTTGTATATTCAAATGCAAATAATATTTTGTTTATATAAATTTGTCTTATTAAAAATTATTGGAGAGTGCATGTTTTGACCACCACTAATTCTTCACAATACCAAATGTAGCATCACAGAGGAGGTCCCCCTGGTTTGTTATTGTTCAGCATTCGAAAAAATTATGGGTTGGGCCCAGACAAACACAAGTGTTGTTTATTAATTCACTAAAGGGTCATTGCTCTGTCTGATACCGTATCACCTTAACGAAACTGAGCCTTACACTGAAGTAATACTTTAATACCAAAATCAAACCTGAATGTTCACTTCAATAGCTGTGGTGATATTTTTTTTTGTTTGCAGTTTTATTGCCAAGGAAATTTCTTCAGCCTTGGCCCTTGCCCCGGCCCTGCTAACAGACAATGATAATTGACATGGTTACACAACTCCCACAGGTTGCATTTATGATCAAATTGCTTTGAAACTTTGTATACTTATTTGGGGTGTCCTCCAGATGGGAGCTATCAATTTTCTTCCATTTCCATTGAAAAAATGTTGCTGCTGGCAACGTTCTTTGAAATTAGTTTAGTCAGACCTCAATATTTTCCTTTGGCACACCCTACAGGGCACATTTATGATCGGATTGCTTTGAGACCTGGTATGATTGTTTGGAATGACCTCTAGATGGGAGCGATTTTCTTCCATTTCGATCAAAATTTGTTGCCGGAGACAACAGCCATTGAACTTTGTTTAGTCAGGCATTAAAATATTCCTTTAACATGCCCTACATGGCACATTTATGATCAGATCAGTTTGAAACTTGGTATGCTTGTTTGGGGTTGCCTCTAGATGGGAGCTATCAATTTTCTTCGATTTCCGACAAAAAATGTTGCCACTGGCAACAACCTTCGATGAACTTAATACAGTTATGCATCAGTATTTCCCTTTGGCACACCCTACAGGGCCCATTTTTGATTGGATCACTTTGAATCTTGGTGTGCTTGTTTGGGGTGTCCTCCAGATGGGAGCTATCGATTTTCTTCCATTCCCGTCAAAAAATATTGTAGCTGGCAATGACCTCTGAACTTAGTTTAGTCAGACCTCAATATTTCCCTTCGGCAAACCCTTCAGGGAACATTTATGATCGGGTTGCATTGAAACCTAGTATGCTTGTTTGGGGCAACTTCCAGATGGGAGCTATCGATTTTCTTTGATATCCGTCAAAAAATGTTGCCGCCAGCAATGACTTTTGAACTTAGTTTAGTCAGGCATCAATATAATCCTTTGGCATGCCCTACTGTGCATATTTATGATCGGATCGCGTTGAAACTGGGTATGCTTGTTTGGGGTTACCTCTACATGGGTGCTATTGATTTTCTTTGATTCCCGTCAAAAAATGTTGCCACTGGCAATGGCCTTCTATGAACCTAGTGCAGTTATGCATCAATATTTCCCTTTGGCACACCCAGCAGTGCACATTTATGAGCAGATTGCTTTGAAACTTGGTGTGCCTTTTTGGTTTGACCTTTAGATGGGAGCTATCAATTTTCTTCCATTTCTGTCCAAAATGTTGCAGCTGGCAATGACCTTTGAACTTAGTTTAGTGAGACCTCAATATTTCCCTTTAGCTCACCCTACAGGGAACATTTATGTTCGGGTTACTTTGATACCTGGTATGCATGTTTGGGATGACCTCCAGATGGGCGCTATCGATTTTCTTTCATTTCTGTCAAAAAATGTTGCTGCTGGCAACAACTATTGAACTTGGTTTAGTCAGGCATCAATATATTCCTTTGGCATACCCTACAGGTCACATTTATGATCAGATCGCTTTGAAACTTGGTATGCTTATTTGAGGTTACCTCTAGATAGGAGCTATTGATTTTTTTTTTATTTCTGTCAAAAAATGTTGCTGCTGGCAATGACCCTCGATGAACTTAGTGCAGTTATGCGTCAATATTTCCCTTTGGCACGCCCTGCAGGGCACATTTATGATCAGATCACTTTGAAACTTGGTGTGCTTGTTTAGGGTGACCTTTAGATGGGAGCTATCAATTTTCTTCCATTTCGGTCCAAAATGTTGCAGCTGGCAATGACCTTTGAACAAAGTTTAGTCAAACCTCAATATTTCCCTTTGGCACACACTACAAGGAACATTTATGATTGGATTGGATTGCATTGACACCTGATATGCTTGCTTGAGGTTACCTCCAGATGGGAGTTATCGATTTTCTTTGATTTCTGTCAAAAAACTTTGCCACTCGCAATGAATGACCTTTGAACTTAGTTTAGTCAGGCCTGAATATTTCCCTTTGGCACACCCTACAGGGCACATTTATTATCAGATCACTTTGAAACTTGGTATGCTTGTTTTGAGGGGACCTCTAGATGGGAGCTATCGATTTTCTTCCATTTCCGTCAAAAATTGTTGACTCTGGCAATGACCTTTGATGAGCTTAGTGCCGTTTTGCATCAATATTTCCCTTTGACACACCCTGCAGGGCACAATTATGATTGGATCACATGAAAACTTGGTGTACTTGTTTGGGGTGACATCTATATTGGAGATATCAATTTTCTTCCATTTCTCTCGGAACATTGTTGCCACTCTCAACGACCTTTGAGCTTAGTCAGGCCTCAATATTTTTCATTGGCACTATAGGGCACCTTTATGATTGGATCTCTTTGAAACTTGGTATGCTTGTTTAGGGTGACCTCTAGATGGGAGCTATTCTATGATTTGCATAAAAAACCTTGCTGTTGGCAACAAACTTCGAATTTTATTTAGCCAAGGCATCAGTATATTCCTCTGGCATGGCCTACAGGGTACATTTATAATCAGATCACTTTGAAACTTGATATGTGTGTTCAGGGTGACCTCTAGATGTGAGCTATTGATCTTTGTTCAGTTCCATAATAACTTATTGTCATTAGCACCAGCCTTGGAACTTAGTGCCAACCAAAAGGTTGCTGGATCAGTCATGACTCTGCATCACCTCTGTATCCCTGGGCAAGACATTTCATCCTGATTGCCCACATGGGAGTCCAGTTGCTCTCTGTGCTAAAGTGTGCTGTTTGTCAGTGGTGCATTTGTCTTCAACTGCTTCTAACACTGTGTGTGTCAGGTTAATAAGTTGGAGAATCTTGACAGTTGCTCACTGCTGCTTGGCAGTTCTCTCTGGATACTCCGGCTTCCTTCACCTGTAAACTGTTCAACACAATAGTATGGGTGTTCGACTGCTTTGCACAATATGACCCTACCTGTTGAAGGTGTCATTAAACCCCTGTAAATGATCAAGTACCTTGAATGTTAAGGACAAGTATTTGCACTTTTTCATACATCCTTCTCGACAGAATATTGCTGAAAATTTAGCATTTTACCCAGCATGAGTACAGGAAGAGTACCATCATGGCTTCTTCACAGCAGCCATAACTGAATTTAATGAATAAATTATAATTATTATCCACATATATTAAGGGAATTTTATTGATATCTATTTTTTTTCATTCAAGTATGTTCCAGATGAATTAGTAGATATGGCTGAAAGATATGCTGCTCGTCAAGAAAGAATGCAGTCAGAGGGAGGAGGGTTTGGTGGCAGAAGAGGTGGTGGAGGCCGTGGGCGTGGAGGAAGAGGTCAGGGACGAAGAGATCGTGATATGGATGGCTTTTTCTAATAGAAGTCAACTTTCACAAAATTTGTGATCACTCATTCTAGACTGTGATATGGCATACTAGTCCATTCACCAGGAACCTGCTGATACTAAGCGTAAGAAAGTAGGTCTTCAAATACAGTAGATTGCTTCAGAACAGGATATGAAAAGCTTATATCATCAGATCATTGAAACAAATGGTGCTAAATTTTCATTCTGCTCACTTCTTTGGACAGAATTCAGTTACTTTAATGTTGGCCTTAAAATTCCATGAAATTTTATTGTGGTCACTGATGTCCCCAAATGTCAAGAATGTTCTAAAATTAGAGTGCAAACAGTTTGCTTTCTTTATACATTTCCAATTTCATCAGAAAATTTATTTTCATTCTCCTCACTTCTATGGACAGAATTTAATTACTTTACTGCTGGCCTTCAAATACCACCCAATTTACTGTCATAACTGATATCCCCAAATTTCAAGAATGTTCCCAAATTTGAGGGCGTAACAGATATTTTGATTTCTTTGGGCCCCACAACGTAGCCCTTCTGTTTCTCAAGCCATTTTTTGTAAGATTACATGTGGGTGAGCTGTTTTTATTTTTTTTTTTATTTGTGTAATTATTTCTTTGCCATCAAAAGTTCATGTTCTTGGTTTGCTTTTTGTTTTAGGCCTCAGAATCTACAGAATGGGGGCGCGGTGGCTCAGTTGGTAGAGGTGCAGGCTGCAAGCCGAGGGGTCCTCGGTTCGAATCCCACCTGCGGCAACCGCGTTGTGTCCTTGGGCAAGACACTTCACCCCGATTGCCTACATGGGGGCACGATGACGCTGTGTACTGAGGCGTACTGCACGTCCATGGTGCGCATGTCTTCAACCAATCTAACCCTGCCTGTGCTGCGGTACAGAGTTCAGAGTTACGATGTTGGAGAGCTGACAGCTGCTCGTCGTTGCTCGGTGGTTCTCTCCGGGTACTCCGGCTTCCTCCACCCGTAAAACTGTCACGGTCACGATTAGCCATTGTGCATAAGTATGTGACCTTAAACACCAATAAATAAATAAATAAATCTACAGAATAGTATGGGTGATAGTGTATTTCGTCCCTCGAGTTCAAGAAGGCTTTGCAATGCTAAAGCATTGCATTGCAAAGCCTTGTACTCAAGTAACAGATTTATCAGTTTTATTAATTTGGGTAAAATATCAGACATAAACCATTTAATTTTTATTTAAGTTCACATTGGTTATAAAAAGAGAGCATGCAGCAGCCAACAGGACCATGCAGGAGATTTTTAACTTTTTATGCCTTATTTATACTTTTTTTGTCTCAGTTTCAGCAAAAATGATTTAACCCTTAAAGGCTCGGAGATTTTTAAACACTTTGTTATGAATAGACAGCCTACATGCTGTGGCTTGCAGTTATTTCAAGACAAGTCTAGGCTGTATGTGTAGGAAGCCAGAATGCAGTTGTTTCTTGGCAAGTCTTATACAGGCAGCCAAGACTTTGCTGGAAACAACTGACAAGGTACTTAACTGGTTGAGTGCTAGAAGCCACTGTCATGGCTCCCCTTGTAAAGTGCTGAAACCCATTTTAGTGGCTTTTCACAGTATGGATTAGCTGGTTGTTTTCTAGGCTGTAGTATGAAAATTGTTTATATAAATTTGTTTTGTAACAATTCATTGGAGAGTGCACTCTCCAATAAATTGAAACAAAACACTTATAAGACAGTTTTGCAAAACTATGCCTCCCCATGCAGGTGGCATGGTACCTCATGTTACAAATCACCTTAGAAAAATAATTTAGCATTCTACCAGTTAAAATATAACTTTGAGTTTACCAAAAGACTCCATGTTGGGGCACCTGTTCTGTTTCAGTAAGAAGTGATCAGAAGTGGAATTAGGCCTTTCAGAGATAACAGGTATTCTGAGGCACAATAAAGTCATGAGAAGCAAAATAAAATGGCATATTAGTGCCCCACAAAGTAGATCTTTTGTTTCTCTGGACATTTTTGTAAAATTGCATGTGGGCGGGCAATTTTTTTTTAAAATTTTTTTATTATTTTTGTAATTATTTCTTTGCTATTAAAAGTTCATATTCTTGGTTGGTTTTATGTTTTAGGCCTCATAATCTACAGAATAGCATGGACGGTGGTGTATTTTGTCTCTTGAGTGCAAGAAAGCTTTGCAATGCTAAAGCCTTGTTGCAGTCAAGAGACAAATTTATCAATTTTATTAACTTGAGTAAAATATGAGATATAAATCATTTAATTTTTATTTTTTGAAGTTTGCATTGGTTATAAAAAAAGAGTATGTGGCAGCCAAAAGGACCATGTGGGAGGGCCTGAGAAACAGATTTTTTTAACTTTTTTAGGCCTGTACAGTCAATATGTAAAAAACATTCTTCAATGAGGCTGAACCAACAAGTTTGCCATGCCACCAAATTAGACCCTTCTAAAGTCCTGTTGCTGAAATGAAATGGTACATATTTGGATTATTTTTTGAAAGTGTGTGAGGAGTATGTTATGGTAATCCAGTTCCATAGTTTTCAGGAGATTCTCTTCAAAATGAAAAATACTCACTTGTTGCCCATGTACAATCCCTCCAGCTTAAAGAGGCAACAGAACTGAGCCAATAAGTTGTGTGTCCTGCCTTTACTCTGCACATGATTCACTTTTTTTTTTCTTTCAACACTCGAGAGGCCGATTTTCTGGCCCAGGAATATGCAAAGTCATAATTTTATTAAGTAGGATGTCTGCTAAATGGATGTGTGTTGGAGACCAATCACTTCTTCAACATGTAGCCCAAAGGCTACACATTGAAAATATTGATTGGCCTATCCCACAAAAATGAAATTGGACTCTTCCAATTGCTACCATTGAAGCTACATGGAAGATACCATCAGCATTCAAAGGGTTAAATTTCATACTCATGCTAAAATATCTGATCTGATATATAGAAATTTTTTTGTTTGTTACAAACTCAACTGATTTGAATGCCATTTAACCCTTTACCCAACGAATTGGTCACATCCACCCACATAATATGCAACTTCAGCAGGTGAAAAAAAAATTATTTTTCAAAAAATTTCAACAAAACCATATCATGTGGCCCCTCTTTGGTATGAGCTCATTCCAATGAGGGATCACATGATATGGTTTTGTTGAAATTTTTCAAAACATTTAAAAAAATGGTATTTAAAACAATAAATTTTTATTTCGTCTGCATTGGGTAAATGGTTAACTTTTTTGTGCAATATTAAAAGTTGTTTTTGGGAATAGAATGAAAAATATATTATACTGGTACATTTATATTCTGTTTATAGTATGACAGGAAGAGTTCTACTGTGCACCCTGTAAAGTAATTTTACAGGAGTGGAGTGGATTCAGCATGAAATGTGTCTGTTTTGTGTGTATTCGTCTTTGTTTATTCATATGGGTGTATGTTTGTGTGCATGTGTGTGTAGTTCATGGGGTGTAAGCATCAACCTATGAAAGTGTCACAAACTGTAACTGGGTAACTGTAATTCATTGGTCATACTTGACCTTACTTGGCTCCTGAAATCAGTCCAGGCTTTTTTCATATTTTCATACTGCCGGTCATATTTCAGGTACTGTTGACCTTGGGACCATGAAACTTAACTGGTAGAGTGCTAAATTATTTTTGGTCATCTAAATTTTGTTCAGGTGTCTATGTCTTGTTACAATTTATGGGAGAGTGCTTACTCTCCCATAAATTTTAATAAGGCAAATCCTTACAGGCTAAATAATTCCATTTCAAAGATAATACGAAGTACATCCACAGTTTGGAGTCTTTTAAGTCAACATGTCAGCTTGTATGCCATTTAACATGCCTTCAGTACAAATTTAACCTGCTAATTACATACAGGTTAAAGCATAAATCCTTGTTAAACCGTGGTGTAGTTTGACTTCGCAGAACCTTAGTCAATCCAGACAAAATTTTGCACAAAGGAAACGGACATGGGGTGGGACCTCATGGGTCCCATTCATTTTCAATGTTGCTTCAACCCCTCATCTTGTGTAATGCCGGGTCTAGTTTGTATTTGCATTTATCCTTCAATGGGTGCAACACCACCATGCCTCGACTGATCAAGACAAAATCTGTCCACTAGGGGTAACTTGACGATGAAAGGGACATGGTGTGAGTGAACATCAACTTAATCCTTCATTGGATTAACTGGTTGAGGGCTAGATTACTTTTGGTGGTCTGAATATGAAAATCAATCTCCAATAATTTGTTATAAAACAAATTTATATAAACACAATATTTTTTGTGTTTGACTGAATATGAAATACACATATATGTGCAAGGAAAATTTTGCTCTGGTACCATTTTTTAAAGCCCTGATAGTGGTTTCTAGCACACAACCAGTTAAACAGTTGGTATGATTTGGTGTGCCTAGACCCTTTCAGAAAGAGGTAATTTGACTGGGAAAGGGACACAGGATGGTTCCAGATCATGACCAACATCGCATTTTGTTGTTAATCCTTCAACACATGTAATAAGAAATGTGTATTGGAACTATTCTTCATCCTTCAGCATCCCATAATATGGTAGAAGTTCTCCCCAGCAACACCGGGCAAATGAACTAGTATATTATATATAGAGGTTCATTGGAATTTAAATTTGTCTTTTTAATTTTTTTCAACAACCAAGATTTATATTTTTATACTGTACCAATGACCCAGACATAGCTGGTGCTAACTCTTAAAATATAGGGCCAAACACAAATTTTGCCCCCCAATCCCCAAAATTTGCATCTAAAACTAAAGAAAACATGTCCTGAAAGGCCCTCCACCCTTCGCCCCTACTGCACATGCGCAGTGTCAAGGACGTTCCGAAATTGGCGCCATTAATCATTCTAAGTTTGGCCCTTCATCAGTTAACATCTGACTGATCTTTGTGCTTTTAAATCTCAGTTTAAATGATGCCAGACACATAAATATTAGTGAAATGGTGATTCTAAGGAGGATAGAAAAGGAGGAGAGGAAAAGAATGTGTGACAGAATATTATCAGGGCTGTAACTTAAAATTTTTTAATGAAATTATGTTAAGTTACCTATTTTCAAGGCAGCAGCCATTTTGTTGTCATTCTGATTATTTAGTTACACTGTTTTTTCAAGTGTTTTCCTCTCTCCCTGTCCTTTAAGTTCCCCCTTGCTATTCTCCCATGCTTTTGGCATAGTTTCTGTAATTATTATTACTAAAATTTCTTGGGAGTTTTAGCTGAATAACAGAATGAATTCTGTTCTTTCCCCATGTTTACGTCTTCACCTACAGGTGGTTAGGCGTTGTGTTCTGCATCTACCATCTGATGTTCTGCAGTTTCTTCCCTGGAAGTCTCTGTTTTGCATCAGATAGTGTATTTTTGGTAACTGATTTCGGGCCTGGGTGCCTGGAGTCTTATTTTAGTGTTTTTACACTCATTGTTTACATTTACAACAGCCCTCTGTGTGAGGGGGGGATTTCTAAATAATAATATCTTTATGTTATTTTAATCATAACTAGATACATTATTATTGTTCGTAAGTGTTGAATAAATTGTTTAAAATATTTTTAAAATTTTTGTCCACACTTAGGCTTGGGATCCATTGGGGCTCAACGTTACTTTTCAGAAACTTGGGCTGTTCTGAAAAAATATTTTTTCAAAATATTTTGATTTCAATTATTTTTTCTATATTAATGGATCATATTATTATTATGTATTTTGATTGCCAGGGGTTAGTGCGAGTACCAGGACTTGTTTTCTTTTCACATTGAAAGGATATTGATCAATTGTTTTAAGAGGAAGTCTTCCTCTGACCTTATTATCATTCTATATGTGGTCAGTGTACTCGCATTAACTCCTGTTCTGTATTGTATGATTTCGATGACAATATGGGAAGCGTATGTCACGGTATGTTGTTGGGGATTTGGACACTCCGGTCCTTTCCCCGCAGGGTCACTCTACTTTATCAATTTCTATTTCAGACGATCAAGATTAGGGTGATGTATCTGTGATGTCTTCCAACAGTGTGCCTCCGTCGTCACAATTAATGAAGGGCTAGCGGAAAAGTGCTCATGTAATACGCCAATTGCCTAAGAGGACCCTAGTAGGTTCGACGGCCTTTGACGTCCGCTAGCTCGCCCGGCGTAGTGTCCATTCACCGAATGGTTCGGCAGCCGGGTTCGTCCGTTGCGGTCTAGAAGGAATTTTGGGGTGATGCGAGCACTATAAAATTAACTTAATGCACACCCAGTGACGGCGGATCGGAGGGAGAACGGAGGAAGCCTTTTAGTCCGGTTCATAGCTCGTTCCGGTCCATCCGGACGGCAAGCGAGAGAGGCCCCTCTCTCGTTCAACAACATCTGGCCCCAGATGTTGTGATACAAATGTGTCGCTAGCGGAGCATACATCCGTCGCTCGGGACGCTCCGTTGTATAGGCAGTCCGCTGAGACTGCTAAGGCTTCCTCTTCTCGTCAGCGCACACGACCGCACCTTGGCTGCGTGACCGCCGATATATTACCAGCTTCGCCGATCAAGGATTCTTCGGCGACCAGGTCACACCATCCGGCAGCCAGGGATTCGAGACCGATGGACTCCGGACGTTCGCATAGGAAAAGTATGCGGGAGCCATCTGATGCGGAGCTGCCCTCGGCGAAGCAGCGATAGACTGCGCCTCCGCAGGTCTCGACGCCGGACATTCTTGTGCACATAGCACAGCTTATCGCAGCATCCCAGCAGCCGACAGAAACGGTGTCGGATCGAGAATTATCCGACAGCGCTGGGTCGGTAGCCGGGGACTCGAGGCCTGCAGACTCCGGACGTTCGCATAGGAAGTGTGCGGGAGTCAACGTACACGGAGCTTCCAGCGGCAATGCATCGTAAGTCCGCTACTGCACAGGCCTCGGGAACGGACGTGCTTTCCTTAATAGCACAGTTTATCGCAGCATCCCAGCATCAACTGAATCTGTCGCATATATTTTATCCGACGATGCTGGGTCGGGACGCTCCGCGGAAGCGGGTACGGACATCCGAAAGTTTCATCCGGTCCGACGGGATACCGAAAGGGATTCGGAGGATTTCAAGCTTTCCCTTTCGGAACAACATATGCTGCGATGCCGGATAAGAAACTGATAGCGTCGGTGGACTTAGAAATTTTTGGTTCGGTTCAGGGACATCGTCCCTCAGTTCCGACATAGTCCAATAATGTCACACAAACTTTCGAATTATTGAACGACGCTATATATATTATTATTTTATGCTTGCTATCCAAGCATTTCTGGTTTCTTGTTCGAAGAGTTATGGAGATGTCTTTCAAAAGTGTGCCTCTGTCGTCATAGTTAATGAAGAGTTAGCGGCAATAAGTGCTCATGGAATATGTCTATCGCTTACGGAGTGACATTCGCTAGCTCACCCGGTGTAGCGTACATTCATCGAATGGTTCGGCTGCCGGGTTCGTCCGTTGCGGTCTAGGAAGGAGATTTGGGTGATGCGAGCACTTTAATTACTTTAGTACTCACCCAGTGACGGCAGATTGAGGACAGATCGGAGGAAGCCAACAACATAGGGGACCGCATGTTGTGGTTCAGATATTTTACATTCGGAGCATATGTCCGTTGCTCGGGACGCTCCGTTATATTGACAGTCCGAGAGACTGTCTTTAATGCTTCCTCATCCTCACAGCAGGGCACACGACCGCACATTGGCTACGTGACCTCGAGTATCCGATCAGTTTCGGCATTCAGTGATTCCACGGCGAATAGGTCGCGCCATCCGGTAGCCAACGGACACGAGGCCTATACACTCCGTTCGCTCGCATATTGGAGGTATGCACGGGGTAACGATCTCGGAGCTTCCTGCGGCAATGCATCGTAAGACCGCTTCTCCTCAGGCCTCAGTGACGGACGTGCTATCCGAGTTAGCACAGTTGTTTCGCAGCATCCCAGCAATTGACAGTTTCTCGGTCGAATCAGGAATTATCCGACGGCGCTGGGTCGGTGCGGTCCGCGGTTGCATCAGCTACGGACGACCGAACGCTTTATAGGGTCCGACAGGATGGCGAAAGGGATTCGAAAGATTTCGAGTTTTCCCTTTAGTAGTATCGGAAGATGCCTTTCATATCTTCTGGCATTTCTTCCAGTGATTATTTTTCGGACTTCATTGCTGCGATCTTGGATAAGAGACTTATAGCGTCATCGATCGGTACAGGGACATTGTCCCTGACTTACCGACGCAGTCCAATATTGTCATTACAACATGTGTTTTATTTTTCGACGCTATATACTTATATATATATACAAGCCTGCTACTAAGCATGATAGTTTAGTTTCTTGTCCGCGTGGCTCATTTCTGCCATTTTATCATTTTTACAAATAGTTTATTTTGGCAGAGCAGGGCATACCGAGAGTTCATATGCGTCTAGACGGTGTGATTAAAGACTGCATATATTCTTTTTCGCCGTTTATGTCTTTTCCAATTTCAATGTTGGGAACGACATTATGTATAGTAGACTTAACTTAGACGCTTTATTATACGTAATCCGCCTTACTGAGGCGTTATCATTACGTCTTCAAGAAAAGATTTACGGGATATTATTCTCAATGTAATTTCTTTTGAGGGCAGTAGTTTGTTCACGTATAACTCCGCCCTTCAGTGGCTGATTGGAGTTGGTTAGACGTGACGCAGCCCTAGCTACATCCACACGCGTGGATAGTAAGGTTAAGAACTCTCTCAGAGTCGCTTCGTTCTCGGAGGAGCTTCTCTTCGACGGCAACTTTCCGGCAATCCATGAATTGCTCGATTTATACATTCTCTTGTCTATCTAGTGTTACAAGAGATTCAGACTGGGGCAAACATTCGGTGGTTGACTCAGAGAGTGCCGCCGCAGTTGCCGGACCCGAGTGTGGCTGTTATGACGGTTGCCAGTCAAACAGATTGGGATATATACTGATCCCTACGGATTCGAAGTGCCAGGGTCTTTGGGTTCCGCAGTCTTTTAGCTATCAGTTTAACTTCCGCGGAATAATGTTTTTTAGGCTTGCTTTATGTCATTGCATGAACATTATTCAGAAACGCATGCCCAAATTCCTGTCCTTTAATTCGACAGTAGTGGCGTATCTCCGGAACCAGGGAGGCACTCTTTCGTTTCCGTTATTCAATTTAATGGAAAGAATCCGTCTGTTGGTTATAGTACACCAAGTTCAGTTTTGGTCCGTCATATTCTGGGTCGTCTGATTGTTTTATCGGACTCCCGTTCTCTTACGGGTCGCTTGTTGCTGTCAGAATGGACTCTCAACAAACAAGTATTCAATCAGATTTGCTATCTATGGGAGCGCCCAATGATGTTTTATTTATGACACAGCTTGCTAATCAATTGCAGACGTATGTGTTGGCTTGTCCAGATCTCTGAGCTAATACTGTTAACGCTCTATTGATCTATAGGACGGAATGATAGGATACGCGTATCCTCCGGCGCTGTTGTTTTAGCAGGTATTGCTAAGATAAACAACCACAATACATTTCTGTTGATAGCATCTCTATCTTCACAGAGATCATGAGTAATTTACTCTCTTGTCTACTGTGGATCTTAACGTGAAATCTTCCTCTATGTGAGGATCTTTTTTCACTGGGTAAATCGTGTCATCTTTATCACAACCATCAAGGTCGCAACCTTCATGTATTCCGTTGTGTGGTCCGTATTGCATTGTAAGCACTGTACTGGACGAGCTTTGGACGCGATTTCTTACTATAGGAGATCCTCTTCTTCGCTATTCTATGCGACTAAAGTGGAGGCTCTTCCGTCGTGGTGTAGGGATCATTATGTTCATATTGTTGATCCCTCCATACTACTCATTGCTATTTTTTAGTATACTTGTTTCACAAGATCTACTGCAGCCTGTTATTATTTAGGTTATAGGTTTATGTTACCTCATACCTATGCACTCTACGATAGTTTACAATTGAGTCTTTTGTCTCTTTATCTAAGTCAGTTAGTAACTTTTTGATAAATAGACTTAGAATCTTTAGATTAAATTCCTATACGGATTTTAACTTCGGTTCTTATTTAGCTAAGTAATCATTTGAGCCTCTGGAAACAGTAGTTTTCAAATTCTGACCTTTTAGACAGTAATTCTTTTGGTTTCTCTTTTACTGTAGAGTCAGTGAGTTTCATGCACTATCGATGGATGATTTTCACTTTCATAGTTTCGGAATCAATACTTCCGTTACTATTTAGGTTGGATTGTTGCATAAGAGTTAGGCTCCTATTATCCGGAACCTATTATTTTAAGGTCCTTCCGTCTTCGTATGGGCATAGGCCTTTACTCTTTCCGGGTACAGTTTATGTATTTATAAACAGATATCTGTTTATTACAAGGGCGTAAGCTTCTTCTGTCTTTGATGTCTAGTAGAAGGACGTTACGCTCCATTTTATTGTTAATGGATTCTATTAACTAGCGTACTGCTTATGGTATATCATTGACTTAGCAGTTGTGCTTAAGATTTCGGCTCATGAAGTAAGAGTTCTTCTACTTCTTGGGCTTACTTTAATAGTGTCGCTATTATAGATTTTTGAAGGCCGCTCATTGCGCTCAGCCATCCACATTCATGAATTTTATCTTAGAAATATCGAGTCAATTTCTTGAGGCCTCTTTTGTTAGGTCTATTATCTACTGCTCAGAATGTCATTCTCTTAACAGTTGCTACTATAGCTAGGTAGGCTGTCTGTTTCGGCAGTGTCTCCGTTCGGCTGCCCTCTTCGCTCTGGGCTATTTGACCCAGGGCAAGAAAAAGGGGGGGGGAGGGTGTTCCCTTGGGTCACCTGTTTTTACTATGAAAACAAGGGGATACCTCCTCCGGAGTTAGTAATTCTGAGCTGTTATTGGGATGGTTGTTTAGTGAGAAGTTTAAGTTTATAAAATTCATTCAAGTCTTAGTTTTTAAAGTATAGCTTTTGAATATTGCATATGTCAACGGACATGATTATGCAATTCTCAGACACTTTTAGGAGTATAAGAGTCTCTATTCTCTAGACTTACTTTATTATTGGCTTACTTTAAAAATTATTAGTATAAGGATTATATTGGATATTAATAGAGTACATGGATGTATGAAGCTCAATTTTTGGAAGGTGTTGTATCTTTCTAATTTATCATAAATAAGAAAGATACATGTAAGGCCTATTACTTCTTTTCCCTACAGGGGATGACTCTATTTTATTTTATTGAGCGTATTCCATTTTGCTCTATGTCCTTGGCCCTCCAGCCTTTTTACTATTCAGCTATGTCTGGGTCATTGGTACAGTATAAAAATGTTAAAAAATTTATAGTAATTTATATATTTTTTATACTTACCAATGACCCAGACGGGGATGGCCCTCCCAGGAGTTGGGAACTCTTGCCTCCCCGCTGAGTACATAGCGCTTACCAGGCACTGGTTATTAGAATGATTAATGGCGCCAATTTCGGAACGTCCTTGACACTGCGCATGCGCAGTAGGGGCGAAGGGTGGAGGGCCTTTCAGGACATGTTTTCTTTAGTTTTAGATGCAAATTTTGGGGATTGGGGGGCAAAATTTGTGTTTGGCCCTATATTTTAAGAGTTAGCACCAGCTATGTCTGGGTCATTTGTAAGTATAAAAAATATATAAATTACTATAAATTTTTTAACATTTTGTAAATTTATTTGAGTCATATTTGATAGGTTTTTAAATAGTTTAGTATTTAAAATTATATCTAGAGACTGTGTATTCAGTGGTTGTAACAAAATGAAAGTTCAGTTGCTCACCTTGATGATTATGTTGGAACTTTTTCAAGTGGTTTTGAAGTGACTTGTAATGTATTTGCAAGAGCACTTTCATTTTGAAAGTGAAGAAATTCACTGTGTTATAAAAAAGATGTACATTGATACCACAAATCTTTAGGATTATTTGCATACATTTTGTTCAGTTTGTATTTTGTTGGTACAGCAAAGATCTGACACAATGCATTTAAATTAGTTGGATGGTGATGTATAAAAGTTTTAAATTCTGTTAATTGCAGTTTTTTTCAGTTGCTACTCTTACCATATGCTCAATAGCAATTCATATTGGTTAATGTTTTATCTTACATTATGGCCCTATTCAACTAGTTCTGTTCACATTTTGATGTCCTTTGGTATGATGATAGACCAGCATGGTGGTAATGATCTCAGCAAATTGCAGGTTTTATTATATGCTAAATGACTGATTATCGAAGAGATTGCGGAAAGATAGAAATTGTATTCTCCTCTGTGAAGATATTGAAATTTTCACGGTATCAATCAAAATGGCGGCTTTAGAAACATCACTTCAAGGTGAATACGAGTCAAATTATCACTGGAAATGATCAATTTGTTCTAAAAACGTATAATAAAAAGACAATCTAGTGTTTTTGAGTGGATGCCGATCATTTCCAGCAATAATTCAACGCGCATTTACCTTGAATTGATGTATGAAACCCGCTACTCCAAACATGGCCTGAAAGTCTGTAATATAAGTTTTTGGTTTGGTACGTCCTTTGAAAGGACGTACCAAATCAAAAACTTATATTATGGACTTTCAGGCAATTTTTGGATTAGAAACCTTCCTGCTGAATCAGATTGCAAGACGCTATCTGTTCCGAGATAAATCACTTCCGTGTATCAATGATTCAATGCACTGTTTACTTTCATGCATTAATTCAAGGTTGAAATGAGTGGAATTATCAGATTTTTAGCTCATCTTGACAAAGTCAAGCTGAGCTAATCTCACCGCTATCTATCCGTCGTCCGTCAACACCATGTTTTGGTCTTCTCCTCCAAAGCCACTGGGCCAATTCAAGTGAAAGTTTGTGTGAGTGATGATCCCAAAGGGGCATTTCATTTTTGTTCAACTCAACATGCCCAGCCCCATAGGGAGGGAGTGGGGGAAAATGCTCCAAAATATTTTTAAAATCATCTTCTCAAGAACCAGTGTGTACAATGACTTGATATTTGCTATGGAGCTTCTTTTTGAGGTGTAGAATCAATTTTGTTCAAACGAAGTTCGTGAAGTAATATTTGGCATTCTAATAGGAGGGGTAAGATTTTTGGCCCCGCCCAAAATTTATATTTTCTGAACCAATGGTCCGGTATGAACCAAATTTGTTTGTGGTATTATTGGGTCATAAGTACTTGACCCATGCAAAAAAAAAAATTCCTGCATCCCCATGGGAACCCTGGGAGCTAAAAATAGAAATATTTTCAAACGCCCATATTTCCCAAACCACACGGAACAGAGAGCTGTTATTTGGTATGAAATACCCTTAGGACTAGTAGAATTGAATGCTAAAAAAAAATTGCCATCGGTTATCATATGTTAGGGTGTTCTGTAATGGGCATCGAAAAAATGCTGAGTCAGCATATTTGCAAAAATTTTAAAAAATCTTTTCTCCAGAACCAATCATCAGAATCTTTTGATATTTGGTATACAGCATTCATAGAGAGGTCAGATAAAATTTTGTTGAAATAAAGCTCATTGGTTCATATTTGGGCTCTCTACAGGAGCCCGAAGTTTTAACATAGGGTAATATGGAGAATATTCTTTAAAAATCTTCTTCTTCAGAACCACCAGTCAGAAGCTTTTAATGTGTGGTATACATCATTGTTATGAGGGTCAGATTCAAGATTGTTCAAACCAAGTCCCTACGTCAATATTTGGGCTTCCTACGGAAGCTCAAATTTTATCTTTGTGCGATATGGAGGGTAATTTAAAAAAATCTTCTTCAGATCTACCAGTCAGAATGCTGTCATATTTGGTATGCAACATCTCTAAGGGGGTCAGATTCGAGTTTGTTCAAATCAGATCTCTAGGTATATATTTGGGCTCCCTATGGTAGCCCAAATTTTTACTTAGTGCAATATGAGGAAATTTCTTTAAAAATCTTCTTCTTCAGATCCACCAGTCGGAATGCTTTCATATTTGGTATACAACATCTCTAGGGGAGGCAGATTCCAGGTTGTTCAATTTGAGTGCCTAGGTTATTATTTGGGCTCCATATGGGAACATGAAATTTAACTTAGTACAATATGAGGGAATTTCTTCAAAAATCTTCTTCTTCAGATCCACTCATCAGAATGCTTTCACATTTGGTATACAACATCTCTAGGGGTGTCAGATTCAAGTTTGTTCAAATCAGATCCATAGGTTAATATTTGGGGTCGCTATGGTAGCCCAAATTTGAACTTAGTGCAATTCAAAGAAATTTCTTTACAATTTCTCTTCTTCAGATCCAACAGTCAGAATGCTTTCATATTTGGTACACAACATCTCTAGGGAAGTCAGATTCAACTGTGTTCAAATCAAGAGCCTGGGTTAATATTTGGGTTCTCCATGGGAGCCGGAATTGGCCATTTTGCTGAAGAATTAAAAATTTTGTATTCAGTACCCTCAAGAGGTGTGTAACTAAGATTAATCCACATAGGTTGTATCAAGGGGCTTCATAGGGGAGCTCTACATTTTACTTTATGATCAACTGAAGAAAAGGCATGATGCCCAGATTATTTTTGTCACTCCTGAGGGACACAAGGATTGACAGTGTAGCCTATGGAGATGGCTTGCATAATGTAGGATCATTCTTGGACTCTGTTTAAATTGTGTTGTGTTCAAGATGAGCGCTTCAGGCCCCGTGGGGCCTCTTGTTGTCTAGTGTTTTTGAGTAGCTACCGAAATTTATCTCACTTGTGACTGAGAGACAAATGGTTATTTTCGCTCGCGCAATAAAAAAATAATCATTTGTCTTGGTCGCTCATGAGATAATTTTCGGCATCCACTCAAAAACACTAGATATCCTCTATTTATCCACACATTCATACCAGAGTTATGGATCTTGTAGGACTAAGACCTGTAGCTTTTAACATTTATAAAGAAACAACATCTCTGAGATGCTTTGATACTGGTCCTTTAATATTTTGCGAAGGTAGCAAAGAAAATTTTTATTAGGAAGTAATTAACAAACAAGCAAAGCCTTTCAACATTTTATTTAAAAGTTTTTAAAAATCATCACTGGTGAAATTAGAAGCGAATCTTTCTTGAAATACATTGAGTAAATTTGAGTTTTCTTGATATTGGGGGTGTTTTCCTAGAGTGAGATTAAGAATTCAAACAGTTAAATCATTTGACAGCTGAAGGAGTTTAGGCAAAGAAGATGAAATTGGTAAAATTGGTAAAATTTACATCATGGGAAAACTTTGTTGCTGAAAATTTTCGCAAATCAACATAGAATGCACAGGGTTATTCCTTAGTGCAATAATTAGAACTGTGTGGTTAGTGAAGAACTTTGCAGCCAAGGCCAGGGTCCCATTTTTCAAAAAAACTCGAAGTACAGGCTCAAGATTCATGGCTAAGGTTCAACTTGGGACTCAGCTGAGCTTTTGACTCTAATCAATGTGTTGTAAAAAATAAAGTAAAAACTTATCAGAGTTCAAAGTTTCCATCACCATTCAGCATTTTTTCAGAGAAAAGTCAGTAATTCCTTGATTTGTTGATTTGTAAGTTGCCTTTTAACTCTGACAAAATTGCACATAAATTTTTTGCGTCACAAAAATTAATCTGTCAGTTAACGAACAACATAATAATTAAATTCTTACTGACCCCCCCCCCCTCCCCTCCCTGCCCCCCCCCCCCCCACATACACACACACAAATACAAACTAGATTTATCTAATAACGATAGCTAGTATTGTGTTTGATGACTCAATATCTTTTGTGAAGACTTTTGAGTTTGCTTTTGAAATGAAGTGAGGTTGGGTTTTTTTTAACCCTTAAAGGCCTATTTTTGACTTTTATGACCTCAGAACAGGTGCCCTTAACATGCCATCATGAGGATGTCCTGTTGACAACAAACACATTGTTAAAGGCTGCCAAGACTTCACTCTAGAAATCACTACAAAGCCACTGGACATTTGCTGTGGGCTGGTGGGAATTCTGGACACTTGTCCAGGCCCTTAAGGGTTATAAAACATCCAACTTTGAGTAAAACTCAGAATTGAGTCCACTTTTTTTTTAAATATGATGCCCTGAAAGCTACTTCCATTTCTTTTTATGGCGTAGCTAATGATCATGACAGTCTAGTCTTGTAATTCCCAAAGATGGAAAAAAATGTTGAATTTTTCACTGATACAGATTTATTTATGACAGGATTCATTCTGTGAATATGATATGTATAATAACTAATGTACATTTGTGGAATTGCCAAAATAGGCAATGTTTTAGTTGAGTATGTACAATTTTTGTTTGAGATTAAATGTATGACAATTCATTTTGATAGTTCATCTTTTCTGTTGTCTTTTCAACTCATATGTGTCTCCTCCTTCTGTGTTAACACTTGAGAAGTTTGGCTTACCTGGTCTTATTAAAATCTAATTCGCTCTTCCTACGTTCTATGACCAGGAAGTCAAAATTTCTCCAAAGTGATCCATAAATGACATACACAAAAGCATTGGTAGAACTTTACTTTATGTCTTGGTTTTGGTTATAAAAGCTCAAATTTTTTGGCCCCCGTACAGCTATATGTCATAAATCCAGTGATGGGTGTTTATATATACACCTGGAACTTAATTAAGGGGGGTGGGGGTGGGGGGGGAGGGGGGGTTGCAGAGGTGTTAAAAGAAACTGTAATTATTTTCATGCTATCTTTAATATGGCCAAAAGTGATTGTTTGTGGAAAGAATGGTCTCTTGACAAATGAAAGACAACACAATGATGAAAATATGCAGTATTTTAATGGCGCTAATTACACATATCTGTCACTAATGTTTTTGATGGGAAAAATGTTTTCTCGACAAGTATGGTGCTGGAAAGGTCAATGATGAAACAATGCCGGTAATTACTGACAAAAAAATGGAACTTGTAATCTCCTGAACAGAATAGCAGTGTCTGCATCGGTGGCGAGTGTATCCACCATGTACCCGGATGACAGCCTGAACCCTCCTTCTAATGCTACCAGTGAGCCTTCTGATATGGTCCAGAGACAACTGCTGCCACTCCTCATGCAATGCAGCTTCTAAATCAGCCAAATTCTGCACAGGTGGATCCCTTGCTTGCACACAATGTCCAAGAAAGTCCCAGATGCGTTCTAAGGGATTCAAATCAGGGGCTTATTGCAGGCCAGGGTAGTGTTGTAATAGTGTTGTTCTGAAGGAATGCTCTTTGAGCACAGGAACGATATGGCCTTGCATTGTCACCCATGAATACAGGGCGAGTAGCCAATGGGTGGTTGTCAAAATGAGGCACAACAACCAGATTAAGAATGTCCCGGATGTACTGATGACCACTGAGATTTCCATGTACAGTCACCATATCATGTTTTTGGGAGAGGCATCCCCAGGTCATTACTGATCCTCCACCATAAGGAACAGTAGGTCTGATGTTCCTGGACACAAAAGTAGTATTTCTATGCCTCCACACTCTCATGTAACCATTTGTGACGTGAAGCAGGAACCTATTCTTGTCTGACCAATGGATTCCTCCACATCCTGAGATTCCAATGTTGTCATGCCATATACCACTCCAAATGTTGTCTTTGATGCTGATCAGATCTGAATGCTTGACCTCATACCCAGTGCTTTGAGACGGTTTTGGACAGTTCTGTGCACAATCGTCTGTTGGGGAGCCAAAGGCATTTCAAAACCCCACTTGAAGCAAAGGGTTCACGCCTAACGAGGCTTGCCAGACTCCAGTCTTCCTGAGAAGTCTTTTGGGGTTGTCCAGGCCTTGGTTGATCATTGACATCATTGGTTTCTTGATGTTTTCGGACAAGTCTGCTGATAACAGAATGACTAGAGCCAAATTGCCTTCAAATAGATTTGAATGACATGCCTGTTGCATGCATGCCAATGATTTGCCATCTTAGTAGTGCCTCTGACAGTATCCTCCTTGCCATGTCGACATTTATTGTCTCTCGCTTTTTAAAAAAAATGGGAGATATTAAATTCGGGGTGTCCTTCCATCCGTTCTTCCGTGTTTTTCGTTTACAGACTCTAACTTTCCTTACAGTCAGTCAATTTTGATGAAATTTGGGTAGATCACTTTCGTCAATTGTGGGTCCAAGTTCGAATTTGGGCATTTTCTGCACACATTTAATCAGGTTGCTGAAATTTGATTGGCTGACGGTTTCCAGACTCTAACTTTCCTTAAAATCAACCAATTTCGATGAAATTTCATATATGGATTACTTTTATCAATACCTAGGTCAAGTTCGAATGTGGGAAATTTTGTACTGAAAATCTGTCCGTCTGCCTATTCGTCTGCCCCATGCGTCAACACACCTCGGACTAAAAGCCGTATTTATGAACCAATCTTCACGAAACTTCTTGGGTATCTTTGTTATCATTGTGAGACCAGAATATGTGTTTTGGGATTTGGTGCAAAATTCAAGATGGCCACCAGCAGCCATTTTGTTCTGAAATTGGGTGTAATCAGTTTTTTGTACAGAACTTCTATATGAAAGTTCGGATTTGAATAAATCTTTGTAAATATTGTAAATGTTTAGTAACATGCAATACATCACATATAATACAGGTTTTGTTCTCGTGCCAAAAGTATGCAAATTAGGGAAACTTTGATTTATTCAGTGCTACTACTAATACACAGTAAGTGCACACCTTCCTTGTTTTTCGTTTCCAGACTCTAACTTTCCTTACAGTCATTCGATTTCGATGAAATTGGGTAGCAGATCACTTTCATCAATTGTGGGTCCAAGTCCAAATATGGGCATTGTCCGCGCATATTTAATAAACTAGTTTGCTTAAATTTGATTGGCTGATGGTTTCCAGACTCTTAACTTTCCTTAGAGTCAACCGATTTCAATGAAATTTCATATATGGATTACTTTTCACATCAGTTTAATGTAATATGTCTTATCATACAGTCTTAATTTTTAGCTTAACTTGACAAAGTCAAGATAAGCTATTGCCATCACGCATGCTGAAGTCTGTGAGTCTGTTCACATTTTCCTTTAACTCGGGCTACACCCTGCAGTTCTTGTCTGATCGTCACGAAATTTCATATGCAGGTTTGGGGTCATGTCTAGATGAGAACGTCCCCTTTTTGGTCGGTCAACCGGTATGGCTGCCCAAGCCCGAAACCTGAAAACCATCAGCACAGTCTACAGGTTGTATTTATGAAGGGATTTTATTGTAACTTGGTAGGATGCCTCTGTATAGATGAGAACGTCCCCTTTTGGGCATGATCTGTCAAGTGTGATGGCTGCCCAAGCCCGAAACCCAAAAACTTTTAGCACAGTCTGCAGGTCATGTTTAATATGGAGGTATTTCATTGTAACTTGGTAGGATGACTCCTTATGATGTCTAGATGAGAATTTCCCCATTTGGGCGTGATCTGCCAACCATGACGACTGCCCCAGCCCAAAACCCGAAAACCTTTAGCACAGTCTACAGGTCATATTTATTGAGGAATTTCATTGTAGCTTGGTGGGTTGACTTCATATAATGTCTAGATGAGAAAGTCCCCTTTTGGACATGATTGGGCAACTGTGACAGCTACAGGGACTCGAAGCCCGAAAATCTTTAGAACAGTCTACAGGCATATTTTTGAAGGGATTTCATTGTAACTTGGTAGGATGACTCCAAATAATGTCTAGATGAGAACGTCCCATTTTGATCGCGATCATTCAGCCTTGATGGGTGCCCGAGCCCAAGAACCTTTAGCATAGGCAAAAGGTCATATTTATGGAAGGATTTCATTGTAACCTGTTAGGTTGACTCCATATAATGCCTAGATGATGACATCCCCTTTTGGTCGTGATTGGTCAACTGTGATGACTACAGGTGCTCGAAGCCCGAAAACCTTGAGCACAGTCTACAAGTCATATTTATGAAGGGATTTCATTGTAACTTTGTAGGATCACTCCAGATGATGCCCAGATGAGATTGTCCCCTTTGGTTTTTCGTTCATTCAACCATGATGGCTGCCCGAGCCTGAAGCCCGAAAACCTTTAGCACAGTCTACTGGTCATATTTATGAAGAGATTTCATTGTAACTTGGTAGGTTGACTTAATATGATGTCTAGATGAGAACGTCCCCTTTTGGACATAATTGGGCAACTGATGGCTACAGGGGCCCGAAGCCCGAAAACCTTTAGAACAGTCTACAGGTCATAATTATGAAGGGATTTCATTGTAGCTTTGTAGGATGACTCCAAATAATGTCAAGATGAGAACATCCCCTTTTGGTCGCGATCATTCAGCCTTTATGGCTGCCTGAGCCCAAAGACCTTTAGCATAGCCTATAGGTCGTATTTATGGAAGGATTTCAGTGCAACTTGCTTGGTTGACTCCATATAATGCCTAGATGATGACATGCCCTTTTCGTCGTGATTGGTCAACTGTGATGGCTATAGGTGCCCAAAGCCCAAAAATCTTGAGCACAGTCTACAGGTCATATTTATGAAGGGATTTCATTGTAACTTCGTAGGATCACTCCAGTTGATGCCCAGATGAGAATGTCCCCTTTTGGTTGCGATCATTCAACCATTATGGCTGCCCGAGCCTGAAGCCCGAATACCTTTAGCACAGTCTACAGGTCATATTTATGCCCCACGCAACGAAGTTGCTGGGGTATAATGTTTTTGACTGGTCCGTCTGTCAGTCCGTCAGTCAGTACTACTTGTTTTCCGGACTTTTTTTCTACACGCTTCCACATATTGAGCTGATTTTTGGTATGTGAGTCTAACATGGTGGTCTACAGATCAAGTTTGCATTTTTTTCCGCTCCACTGATTTTTACCGAAATTACGGCCTTGGACTCTGAAAAATTCATCAAAATTACAGTTTTTCGGACTTTTTTTCTACACGCTTCCAGATATTGAGCTGATTTTTGGTATGTTAGTCTAACATGGTGGCCTACAGATCAAGTTTGCATTTTGTTCTGCTCCACTGATTTTTACCAAAATTACGGCCCATGA
This sequence comes from Pictodentalium vernedei, assembly GCA_031216915.1. Classification (NCBI taxonomy): domain Eukaryota; kingdom Metazoa; phylum Mollusca; class Scaphopoda; order Dentaliida; family Dentaliidae; genus Pictodentalium; species Pictodentalium vernedei. Next base: position 464,357,764 of record CM062293.1, read on the forward strand.
ACTTTGAAAAGTTCATCAAAATTACAGTTTTCCGGACTTGTTTTCTACACGCTTCCAGATATTGAGCTGTTTTTGGGTATGTTAGTCTTAGCATGGTGGCCTACAGATCAAGTTTGCATTTTGTTCCGCTGCACTGATTTTTACCGAAATTACAGCCCTTGAACTTTGAAAAGTTCATCAAAATTACAGTTTTGCAGACTTTTTTCCTACACGCTTCCAGATATTGAGATGATTTTTGGTATGTTAGTCTAACATGGTGGCCTACAGAACAAGTTTGCGTTTTGTTCCGCTCCACTGATTTTTACCGAAATTACGACCCTTGGACTCTGAAAAATGCATTAAAATTACAGTTTTCCAGACTTTTTTTCTACACGCTTCCAGATATTGAGCTGATGTTTGGTATGTTAGTCTGACATGGTGGCCTACAGATCAAGTTTGCATTTTGTTCTGCTCCACTGATTTTTACCAAAATTACCGCCCTTGAACTTTGAAAAGTTCGTCAAAATTACAGTTTTCTGGACATTTTTCCCACACTCTTCCAGATATTAAGCTGATTTTTGAGATGTTAGTCTAACATGGTGGCCTACAGAACAAGTTTGGGTTTTGTTCCGCTCCACTGATTTTTACCAAAATTACGGCCCCCATCGACTTTGAAAAGTTCATCAAAATTACAGTTTTCCGGGCTTTTTCTCTACTTGAATTCTTTCAGTACCGTTGAAACTACAGAACACTGTTTTCTGCAGTATTCCTAGAATCTATGTTTATTTTTAAAAAATGATTAGAGCTTGAAATATCGGGGCGCATGGGGTATGTGAGCGTGCTCACTAAGGTTCTATATTTATGAAGGGATTTCATTATAACTTGGTAGGTTTGACTCCATATAATGCCTAGATGATGACATCCCCTTTTGGTCGTGATTGGTCAACTGTGATGGCTACAGGTGCCCGAAGCCCAAAACCTTGAGCACAGTCTACAGGTCATATTTATGAAGGGATTTCATTGTAACTTCGTAGGATCACTTCAGATGATGCCCTGATGAGATTGTCCCCTTTGGTAGCGATCATTCAACCATGATGGCTGCCTGAGCCCGAAAACCTTTAGCACAGTCTACAGGTCATATTTATGAAGGGATTTCATTGTAACTTGGTAGGTTGACTTCATATAATGTCTAGATGAGAACGTCCCCATTTGGACACGATTGGACAGCTACAGGGACCTGAAGCCTGAAAACCTTTAGAACAGTCTACAGGTCATAATTATGAAGGAATTTCATTGTAGCTTGGTAGGATGACTCCAAATAATGTCTAGATGAGAACGTCCCCTTTTGGTCACGATCATTCAGCCTTGATGGCTGCCGGAGTCCAAAACCTTTAGCATAGTCTATAGGTCGTATTTATGGAAGGATTTCATTGTAACCTGTTAGTTTGACTCCATATAATGCCTAGAGATGACATCCCCTTTTGGTTATGATTGGTCAACTGTGACAGCGTCAGGGGCCCGAAGCCCGAAAACCTTGAGCACAGTTTACAGGTTATATTTATGGAGGGATTTCATTGTAACTTCGTAGGATCACTCCAGATGATGTCCAGATGAGAATGTCCCCTTTTGGTTGTGATCATTCAACCATGATGGCTGCCCGAAGCTCGAATACCTTCAGCACAGTCTACAGGTCATATTTATGAAGGGATTTCATTGTAACTTGGTAGTTTTGACTTCATATAATGTCTAGATGAGAACGTCCCCTTTTGGACACGATTGGGCAACTGTGACAGCTACAGGGACCCGAAGCCCGAAAACCTTTAGAACAGTCCACAGGTCATAATTATGAAGGGATTTCATTGTAGCCTGGTAGGATGACTCTAAATAATGTCCAGATGAGAACGTCCCCTTTTGGTCACGATCATTCAGCCTTGATGGCTGCCCAAGCCCAAAAACCTTTAGGATAGTCTATAGGTAGTATTTATGGAAGGATTTCATTGTAACTTGGTGGGTTGACTCCATATAATGCCTAGATGATGACATCCCATTTTGGTCGTGATTGGTCAACTGTGATGGCTACAGGTGCCCGAAAATCTTGAGCACAGTCTACAGGTCATATTTATGAAAGGATTTCATTGTAACTTCGTAGGATCACTCCAGATGATGTCCAGATGAGAATGTCCCCTTTTGGTTGTGATCATTCAACCATGATGGCTACCTGAGCCCAAAGCCCGAAAACCTTTAGCACAGTCTTTAGGTCATATTTATGAAGGGATTTCATTGTAACTTGGTAGGTTGACTTCATATAATGTCGAGATGAGAACGTCCCCTTTTGGTCACAATCATTCAGCCTTGATGGCTGCCCGAGCCCAAAACCCCAAAACCTTTAGCATAGTCTATAGGTCATATTTATGGAAGGATTTCATTGTAACCTGTGAGTTTGACTCCATATAATGCCTAGACGATGACATCCCATTTTGGTCGTGATTGGTCAACTGTGACGGCTTCAGGGGCCCGAAAACCTTGAGCACAGTCTACAGGTCATATTTATGAAGGGATTTCATTGTAACTTCGTAGGATCACTCCAGATGAGAATGACTCCTTTTGGTTGCGATCATTCAACCATGATGGCTGCCCGAGCCCAAAAACCTTTAGCACAGTCTACAGATCATATTTATGAAGGTATTTCAATGTAACTTGGTAGGTTGACTTCATATAATGTCTAGATGAGAACGTCCACTTTGGACACAATTGGGAAACTGACGGCTAAAGGGCCCCAAGCCCAAAAACCTTTAGCACAGTCTACAGGCCATATTTATGAAGGGATTTCAATGTAACTTGATAGGATGACTTGTTTTGGAATGATTTCACTGTAACTTGGTAACTTTCGTTGATAGACGTTAACTGTGAGGGCCACATACATTAACTGTAAGGTCACATTTACCCACCCCTCAGTTCTTCAGTACAGTGTACACCTCATATTTTTTTTATCAAAAACATTGCATACAGGGAACATAAATGAACATATTCCCAATTATCACAATTCTTGTCTTATTTCATAATCCTTTCATAAAAATTGAACATTATCCTTTTCATCAAACACAACACACAAGTTAAGCTACAGTGTCATTGACATTTTCATTAGTGATTCTTACAGTTATACTCCACATCACTTTACTTGCTTTGACAGTGACCTCCGTGAAAATAAATCTGATAACCACTGTCTGAAGCATTGTCTGTTTTGTCTCTTCTAAATAACTTCCTCTTTCAACTCAACTATATTCCACTGGATGCATTAATTCCCTTTGAAACTGCTACCCAGCGGGAGACATGAATTCACTGAATTTGCTTGTTGATAAAAGAAGTGGCAAATTTTCTTGTTTTATACCCAGATATTGCATGTGGATGATATTGTTTTTTGTGATATTCATGGGCAGCATGTTTCACGTGGACAAGGGGATGTGTTTGGGGTAAGCTATCAACCAGAAACATCACGTTTCACTAGACGAAATTTATTGCAAGACATAATAATCAGTAACAGTGACTTCACTGTCATGAAACATTTCAGGTGTATAAAGTTCCAGGTGTATAAAGGTTTTATCTAAGTTTTTCTTTCTATAAAATACATCATAATAAATCATGGTCATCTCTTCTTACAGGGTTCTCACATTTGCCACACTTCTTACACCCCCACTTTAGTGTGGGCATATAGGGATCCTCGTGTCTGTTTGTCTTGCCATTCATCCATAACAAGCCATTAATTGAAAATAAAATATGTTTTCGTTTTTTGGATTTTGCTAAAAAAAACCAATGAGTGCTTTTAAGCGGAGTTTGAATAGTACTGGCCGGTTTTAGCCATTACATTGGATAAAAAGTTGATTTAGATGAGATTTACACTGAGGCTGTACTGTGCACAGGGTTACTCAGATTTACACTAAGGCTGTATAGTGCACAGGGTTTCTCAGATTTACACTAAGGCTGTACAGGGTTACTCATATTTACACTACGGCTGTACAGTGCACAGGGTTACTCAGATTTACACTAAGGCTGTACAGTGCATAGGGTTACTCAGATTTACACTAAGGCTGTACAGTGCACGGGTTACTCATATTTACACTAAGGCTGTACAGTGCACAGGGTTACTCATATTTACACTAAGGCTGTACAGTGCACAGGGTTACTCAGATTTACACTAAGGCTGTACAGTGCACAGGGTTACTCACTCAGTTGAAAATGAAAATTGTTTATAACCAGAAAGTATGACTAACCATGTGCATTGCAGTTGTGAAATTTATTTAAAGTGAATTTCAAAAATGAAAACATATTCTATTTTCAATTAATAGCTTGTTCCATCCATACATGTGTACTTCTGTTCGTCTATCCCAAACTTTTATCTGCAACTAGTCTCACCCTTTCCATATGATACTTTTGATATTTTATGTAATGAATAACCATGAACTGAATTTGCAGGTATCATTATGCTATGTTCCAATAGGACGAAAATCCTCCTCCTCGGATTGGACGAGAGCTCGCTTAGTATATTCTATGTTTACAGCTCAAGTGGCAAATGTTACTGTCTGACGTCACAACGCAAAATATTTGAACTGACGTCGCCCATTTCGTAATAACTTCACCAATGGAGTGACCAGCGAGCGGCTTCATTTTTCTGGATTTTTCACTCGTGCAGCAGACGGTGTTCCGGATGAAGTGTTGTTTAAATTACAAAACCGATTTACGATTTGAACTGAGATGGAATGAGTTTATCTGGTTTATTGATTATTTATCCAGTGCCGTCATTGGTATACGAGGTGTTTATTTACTAAACCTGTGATCGTTAAAAGTTTCCTTGAACAAGGCAACTTTTAACGATCACAAGTTTAGTAAACAAGCCACTCGTATTTCACGATGTAGGTTTTGGGCTATAGTTAGTGTCTTATTGGAACATATACGTTATTGTGATGAGTTGATGGTAACATGGTCTGAGGTTTGCGGCTCGGAGGGTATGTTCTACCTCGACGCTTTGCGTCTCGGTTGAACATAAACTCTGAGCCGCAAACCTCAGACTATGTTACTGTCAACTCATCGCAATAACTTATAATGTTGCTGCACCTTATTTTTCAAGAGTTATTTCCCTTTTTCACATTGCTTATTGAACAAGTTTGTCTCAAAGTTTTATCCACACAAGTCTCAAACTTTCCATCAGATACTGTTGATATTTTGTATGATGAATAACTGTGATATGAACATGCCTATATCATTATGCTATGTTGCTACACTTTATTTCCCAAGAGTTATTGCCACTTTTCAGTTACATTACTGAACAAGTTTATTTTGACTACGTATCTGCAACTAGTCTCAAAATTTTAATCTGATTGATTTCATTTTTTAGATTATTTTAACAAGTCCGGCTCGGACTTTTGTCTAGACATGTTAACTCTCCTGGAATGCCTGGGAAAATCCCGTAAATTCAGTGTAGTTCCTGGCCTCCCAGAAAGGAATTGGGTTTAGACAAAAATCCCGGAATATTGTCCTACAGTCGAAAATGTTTCCATTTCCAGACATTCTGTGTCAAATCGCAGGCCTTCGAAGCTCTGATCGAAACAAATAAAACAAAAAAAATATGCATACAAGTGAATTATATTCATTAAAAGAGCCCTTTATTATAAATATTTCACATTAATCCACATTTTTTCTGTTTTATTCATTTAAATTTAGCTGTGTGGTCAATTTATGAGTGCTGAAGCAAAAGTAGGTGACTTAAGTACATCACCTGCAGTTAAAACTTGAAGTCCTGTCATGAAATTCGCACAAACAGCACGTCGATCTGCATGTTAATCTATGCGTTTTGACCCTAGTAAGGCTATCAAATTCTGTACTGTGGCCTGTGCACAAGCAATGTTTGAGCCAATGGACCTCCAGGTAGGTCCAATGGCACAAACATTGCCTGTGTTTGCTATTAGTAGCCAGGAGAAACTGCCGTGCTTTGGATGCCATTCGATATGACAATTGTGCACAATTCCTATGCGCAATTAAGCCTAGATAAGCGCACAGTTCGTGACAGGACTTCTAGTTTTAACTGTATTGACATCCATCTTCACTTAAATGATTCCTGATGAATAAAATGTACAAAAAAGATTTAAAGAATGTTAAAAAATTTATAGTAATTTATATATTTTTTATACTTACCAATGACCCAGACATAGCTGGTGCTAACTCTTAAAATATAGGGCCAAACACAAATTTTGCCCCCCAATCCCCAAAATTTGCATCTAAAACTAAAGAAAACATGTCCTGAAAGGCCCTCCACACCTCGCCCCCACTGCGCATGCGCAGTGTCAAGGACGTTCCGAAATTGGCGCCATTTATCATTCTAATAACCAGTGCCTGGTAAGCGCTATGTACTCAGCGGGGAGGCAAGAGTTCCCAACTCCTGGGAGGGCCATCCCCGTCTGGGTCATTGGTAAGTATAAAAAATATATAAATTACTATAAATTTTTTAACATTTTTATACTGTACCAATGACCCAGACACAGCTGAATAGTAAAAAGGCTGGAGGGCCAAGGACATAGAGCAAAATGGAATACGCTCAATAAAATAAAATAGAGTCATCCCCTGTAGGGAAAAGAAGTAATAGGCCTTACATGTATCTTTCTTATTTATGATAAATTAGAAAGATACAACACCTTCCAAAAATTGAGCTTCATACATCCATGTACTCTATTAATATCCAATAATCCTTATACTAATAATTTTTAAAGTAAGCCAATAATAAAGTAAGTCTAGAGAATAGAGACTCTTATACTCCTAAAAGTGTGTGAGAATTGCATAATCATGTCCGTTGACATATGCAATATACAAAAGCTATACTTTAAAAACTAAGACTTGAATGAATTTTATAAACTTAAACTTCTCACTAAACAACCATCCCAATAACAGCTCAGAATTACTAACTCCGGAGGAGGTATCCCCTTGTTTTCATAGTAAAAACAGGTGACCCAAGGGAACACCCTCCCCCCCCCCCTTTTTCTTGCCCTGGGTCAAATAGCCCAGAGCGAAGAGGGCAGCCGAACGGAGACACTGCCGAAACAGACAGCCTACCTAGCTATAGTAGCAACTGTTAAGTGAATGACATTCTGAGCAGTAGATAATAGACCTAACAATAGAGGCCTCCAGAAATGGACTCGATATTTCTGAGATAAAATTCATGAATGGATGGCTGAGCGCAATGAGCAGCCTTCAAAAATCTATAATAGCAACACTATTAATGTAAGCCCAAGAAGTAGAAGAACTCTTACTTCATGAGCCGAAATCTTAAGCACAACTGCTAAGCCAATGATATACCATAAGCAGTACGCTAGTTAATAGAATCCATTAACAATAAAATGGAGCGTAACGTCCTTCTACTAGACATCAAAGACAGAAGAAGCTTACGCCCTTGTAATAAACAGATATCTGTTTATAAATACATAAACTGTACCCGGAAAGAGTAAAGGCCTATGCCCATACGAAGACGGAAGGACCTTAAAATAATAGGTTCCGGATAATAGGAGCCTAACTCTTATGCAACAATCCAACCTAAATAGTAACGGAAGTATTGATTCCGAAACTATGAAAGTGAAAATCATCCATCGATAGTGCATGAAACTCACTGACTCTACAGTAAAAGAGAAACCAACAGAATTACTGTCTAAAAGGTCAGAATTTGAAAACTACTGTTTCCAGAGGCTCAAATGATTACTTAGCTAAATAAGAACCGAAGTTAAAATCCGTATAGGAATTTAATCTAAAGATTCTAAGTCTATTTATCAAAAAGTTACTAACTGACTTAGATAAAGAGACAAAAGACTCAATTGTAAACTATCGTAGAGTGCATAGGTATGAGGTAACATAAACCTATAACCTAAAAAACAACAGGCTGCAGTAGATCTTGTGAAACAAGTATACTAAAAACTAGCAATGCGTAGTATGGAGGGATCAACCATATGAACATAATGATCCCTACACCACGACGGAAGAGCCTCCACTTTAGTCGCATAGAATAGCGAAGAAGAGGATCTCCTATAGTAAGAAATCGCGTCCAAAGCTCGTCCAGTACAGTGCTTACAATGCAATACGGACCACACAACGGAATACATGAAGGTTGCGACCTTGCTGGTTGTGATAAAGATGACACGATTTACCCAGTGAAAAAAGATCCTCACATAGAGGAAGATTTCACGTTAAGATCCACAGTAGACAAGAGAGTAAATTACTCATGATCTCTGTGAAGATAGAGATGCTATCAACAGAAATGTATTGTGGTTGTTTATCTTAGCAATACCTGCTAAAACAACAGCGCCGGAGGATACGCGTATCCTATCATTCCGTCCTATAGATCAATAGAGCGTTAACAGTATTAGCTCAGAGATCTGGACAAGCCAACACATACGTCTGCAATTGATTAGCAAGCTGTGTCATAAATAAAACATCATTGGGCGCTCCCATAGATAGCAAATCTGATTAAATACTTGTTTGTTGAGAGTCCATTCTGACAGCAACAAGCGACCCGTAAGAGAACGGGAGTGCGATAAAACAATCAGACGACCCAGAATATGACGGACCAAAACTGAACTTGGTGTACTATAACCAACAGACGGATTCTTTCCATTAAATTGAATAACGGAAACGAAAGAGTGCCTCCCTGGTTCCGGAGATACGCCACTACTGTCGAATTAAAGGACAGGAATTTGGGCATGCGTTTCTGAATAATGTTCATGCAATGACATAAAGCAAGCCTAAAAAAAAACATTATTCCGCGGAAGTTAAACTGATAGCTAAAAGACTGCGGAACCCAAAGACCCTGGCACTTCGAATCCGTAGGGATCAGTATATATCCCAATCTGTTTGACTGGCAACCGTCATAACAGCCACACTAGGGTCCGGCAACTGCGGCGGCACTCTCTGAGTCAACCACCGAATGTTTGCCCCAGTCTGAATCTCTTGTAACACTAGATAGACAAGAGAATGTATAAATCAAGCAATTCATGGATTGCCGGAAAGTTGCCGTCGAAGAGAAGCTCCTCCGAGAACGAAGCGACTCTGAGAGAGTTCTTAACCTACTATCCACGCGTGGATGTAGCTAGGGCTGCATCACGTCTAACCAACTCCAATCAGCCACTGAAGGGCGGAGTTATACGTGAACAAACTACTGCCCTCAAAAGAAATTACATTGAGAATAATATCCCGTAAATCTTTTCTTGAAGACGTAATGATAACGCCTCAGTAAGGCGGATTACGTATAATAAAGCGTCTAAGTTAAGTCTACTATACATAATGTCGTTCCCAACATTGAAATTGGAAAAGACATAAACGGCGAAAAAGAATATATGCAGTCTTTAATCACACCGTCTAGACGCATATGAACTCTCGGTATGCCCTGCTCTGCCAAAATAAACTATATGTAAAAAAGATAAAATGGCAGAAATGAGCCACGCGGACAAGAAACTAAACTATCATGCTTAGTAGCAGGCTTGTATATATATATATAATATATAGCGTCGAAAAATAAAACACATGTTGTAATGACAATATTGGACTGCGTCGGTAAGTCAGGGACAAAGTCCCTGTACCGATCGAAAAATCCGAGTCCAATGACGCTATAAGTCTCTTATCCAAGATCGCAGCAATGAAGTCCGAAAAATAATCACTGGAAGAAATGCCAGAAGATATGAAAGGCATCTTCCGATACTACTAAAGGGAAAACTCGAAATCTTTCGAATCCCTTTCGCCATCCTGTCGGACCCTATAAAGCGTTCGGTCGTCCGTAGCTTGATGCAACCGCGGACCGCACCGACCCAGCGCCGTCGGATAATTCCTGATTCGACCGAGAAACCGTCAATTGCTGGGATGCTGCGAAACAACTGTGCTAACTCGGATAGCACGTCCGTCACTGAGGCCTGAGGAGCAGCGGTCTTACGATGCATTGCCGCAGGAAGCTCCGAGATCGTTACCCCGTGCATACTTCCAATATGCGAGCGAACGGAGTGTATAGGCCTCGTGTCCCTTGGCTACCGGATGGCGCGACCTATTCGCTGTGGAATCACTGAATGCCGAAACTGATCGGATACTCGAGGTCACGTAGCCAGTGTGCGATCGTGTGCCCTGCTGTGAGGATGAGGAAGCATTAAAGACAGTCTCTCGGACTGTCAATATAACGGAGCGTCCCGAGCAACGGACATATGCTCCGAATGTAAAATATCTGAACCACAACATGCGGTCCCCTATGTTGTTGGCTTCCTCCGATCTGTCCTCAATCTGCCGTCACTGGGTGAGTACTAAAGTAATTAAAGTGCTCGCATCACCCAAATCTCCTTCCTAGACCGCAACGGACGAACCCGGCAGCCGAACCATTCGATGAATGTACGCTACACCGGGTGAGCTAGCGAATGTCACTCCGTAAGCGATAGACATATTCCATGAGCACTTATTGCCGCTAACTCTTCATTAACTATGACGACAGAGGCACACTTTCGAAAGACATCTCCATAACTCTTCGAACAAGAAACCAGAAATGCTTGGATAGCAAGCATAAAATAATAATATATATAGCGTCGTTCAATAATTCGAAAGTTTGTGTGACATTATTGGACTATGTCGGAACTGAGGGACGATGTCCCTGAACCGAACCAAAAATTTCTAAGTCCACCGACGCTATCAGTTTCTTATCCGGCATCGCAGCATATGTTGTTCCGAAAGGGAAAGCTTGAAATCCACCGAATCCCTTTCGGTATCCCGTCGGACCGGATGAAACTTTCGGACGTCCGTACCCGCTTCCGCGGAGCGTCCCGACCCAGCATCGTCGGATAAAATATATGCGACAGATTCAGTTGATGCTGGGATGCTGCGATAAACTGTGCTATTAAGGAAAGCACGTCCGTTCCCGAGGCCTGTGCAGTAGCGGACTTACGATGCATTGCCGCTGGAAGCTCCGTGTACGTTGACTCCCGCACACTTCCTATGCGAACGTCCGGAGTCTGCAGGCCTCGAGTCCCCGGCTACCGACCCAGCGCTGTCGGATAATTCTCGATCCGACACCGTTTCTGTCGGCTGCTGGGATGCTGCGATAAGCTGTGCTATGTGCACAAGAATGTCCGGCGTCGAGACCTGCGGAGGCGCAGTCTATCGGTGCTTCGCCGAGGGCAGCTCCGCATCAGATGGCTCCCGCATACTTCCTATGCGAACGTCCGGAGTCCATCGGTCTCGAATCCCTGGCTGCCGGATGGTGTGACCTGGTCGCCGAAGAATCCTTGATCGGCGAAGCTGGTAATATATCGGCGGTCACGCAGCCAAGGTGCGGTCGTGTGCGCTGACGAGAAGAGGAAGCCTTAGCAGTCTCAGCGGACTGCCTATACAACGGAGCGTCCCGAGCGACGGACGTATGCTCCGCTAACGACACATTTTTACCACAACATCTGGGGCCAGATGTTGTTGAACGAGAGAGGGGCCTCTCTCGCTTGCCGTCCGGATGGACCGGAACGAGCTATGAACCGGACTAAAAGGCTTCCTCCGTTCTCCCTCCGATCCGCCGTCACTGGGTGTGCATTAAGTTAATTTTATAGTGCTCGCATCACCCCAAAATTCCTTCTAGACCGCAACGGACGAACCCGGCTGCCGAACCATTCGGTGAATGGACGCTACACCGGGCGAGCTAGCGGACGTCAAAGGCCGTCGAACCTACTAGGGTCCTCTTAGGCAATTGGCGTATTACATGAGCACTTTTCCGCTAGCCCTTCATTAATAGTGACGACGGAGGCACACTGTTGGAAGACATCACAGATACATCACCCTAATCTTGATCGTCTGAAATAGAAATTGATAAAGTAGAGTGACCCTGCGGGGAAAGGACCGGAGTGTCCAAACATACCGTGACATACGCTTCCCATATTGTCATCGAAATCATACGATACAGAACAGGAGTTAATGCGAGTACACTGACCACATATAGAATGATAATAAGGTCAGAGGAAGACTTCCTCTTAAAACAATTGATCAATATCCTTTCAATGTGAAAAGAAAACAAGTCCTGGTACTCGCACTAACCCCTGGCAATCAAAATACATAATAATAATATGATCCATTAATATAGAAAAAATAATTGAAATCAAAATATTTTGAAAAAATATTTTTTCAGAACAGCCCAAGTTTCTGAAAAGTAACGTTGAGCCCCAATGGATCCCAAGCCTAAGTGTGGACAAAAATTTAAAAAATATTTTAAACAATTTATTCAACACTTACGAACAATAATAATGTATCTAGTTATGATTAAAATAACATAAAGATATTATTATTTAGAAATCCCCCCCCCCCCCCCTCACACAGAGGGCTGTTGTAAATGTAAACAATGAGTGTAAAAACACTAAAATAAGACTCCAGGCACCCAGGCCCGAAATCAGTTACCAAAAATACACCATCTGATGCAAAACAGAGACTTCCAGGGAAGAAACTGCAGAACATCAGATGGTAGATGCAGAACACAACGCCTAACCACCCGTAGGTGAAGACGTAAACATGGGGAAAGAACAGAATTCATTCTGTTATTAAGCTAAAACTCCCAAGAAATTTTAGTAATAATAATTACAGAAACTATGCCAAAAGCATGGGAGAATAGCAAGGGGGAACTTAAAGGACAGGGAGAGAGGAAAAACACTTGAAAAAACAGTGTAACAAATAATCAGAATGACAACAAAATGGCTGCTGCCTTGAAAATAGGTAACTTAACATAATTTCATTAAAAAATTTTAAGTTACAGCCCTGATAATATTCTGTCACACATTCTTTTCCTCTCCTCCTTTTCTATCCTCCTTAGAATCACCATTTCACTAATATTTATGTGTCTGGCATCATTTAAACTGAGATTTAAAAGCACAAAGATCAGTCAGATGTTAACTGATGAAGGGCCAAATTTAGAATGATAAATGGCGCCAATTTCGGAACGTCCTTGACACTGCGCATGCGCAGTGGGGGCGAGGTGTGGAGGGCCTTTCAGGACATGTTTTCTTTAGTTTTAGATGCAAATTTTGGGGATTGGGGGGCAAAATTTGTGTTTGGCCCTATATTTTAAGAGTTAGCACCAGCTATGTCTGGGTCATTGGTACAGTATAAAAATATATATTTCTTTATTTGGTTCAAACATCAACTCATTTTTAATTCAATTATCCACTCGATTTGTGATCCACTTTGTAGAACAATACAGTTTAAAATGGGTCAATTTGCTCAAGAGAATTTCTCCTTGCTCCTGTGATATGCCAAACAATAGCCAATAACACTGATCATTGTTCTGGTTCACAAGTCACAGTTGAGGTGTCTATTCCTGGAAAGCTCGGAATGGTATTTACACAGTTCAAAGCAGAATTTTGAATTACTGATGGCGAGATAAAATTTTGATCCCAAAAGGCCGAAACGTGCCCTAACAGAAATTGGTGAATATAAAGAAACAACACTAAATAATGGGAAGTTGGATTCAATTGCATGTGTCATGAAAGATGGAATTACACTTTATTGCCCATTCCAGAAGGGAATTATATGACTGTGCACTTTGGTCAAATTGTAACCACAGGTGGTGGTGGTGTATGTGTGGCCTGGGGGTGGGGGTGAGCAGGAAAGAGCGGGTGAAAAAAAAGGGAGATAAATTATTCAAACCAATGATTTTTCAACAAGAGCATTAGCAAATGTTTAGCCTATAAACCACTGGGTGTAACCTGGCACTAGTGGTGGTCCAAGAGCTGAAATTTTTTAGTTCTTATGTATATTGTTCACGCACGTACATTTTCTTGCAATTCATCAATTTCCCTGGAAATCACCCTCAAGTTCCCTGAAAAAAAATTTTCTGAGGTTAACATGTTGGTTTTTATCCACAACTAGTCTCACATATTCCATCAGATATTTTTGATATTTTGTGTGATAAATAACTGTGATATGAACTTGTCTATTTCGCAAGGCTATGCTGCTGCACCTCATTTCCTAAGTATTATTACCCTTTTCACTCACATTATTGAATAAGTCTATTATGACTGTATCCGCAGCTAATCTGAAAATTTTAACCTGGTTGATTTGATGTTTTGTTTACTGAACATCCATGATTAGAACATCTATGCATTGTTGTTGCCGTTTGTGAACAGAGATACTTTCAAATTTGTTCAAATAAAGTCTCTGGGCTCATATTTGGGCTCCTAGTCAAGTTAAGCTACAGTGTCATTAACACTTTCATTTTTGATAGGCAGCATCCTTAGGATGTTCAGATTCAGGTTGTTCAAATTAAATCCTTACGTTCATATTCAGGCTGCCTTTGGGAATCTGAATTTTAACTTGGTGCAGTATGAGGAAATTTATTTAAAAATCTTTTTCTTCCAATTTCCAGTCAGATTTACCTGTCAAAATCTTGATATTTGGTACACTGCATCTTTTGGAGGGTGGGGGTCAGCTTGAGGTTTGTTCAAACTAAGTCCCTGGAGTGATACTTGGCTTTGTGTAATATGAGAAAGATTTTTTAAAATCTACTTCAGATCCACCAATCAGAATCTTTTGATAGAGGGGGGAGGGGGATTCAAGTTTGTTAAAATCATATTTGGACTCCCTATGGCAACTCGGAACTTGAATTTTATTGCAATATCTGGAATATCCTTTACCCAATGGAACGGCCAAAACTGGCCAGCACTATTCTCAAAAATCGCCAATTAATTTTCATTATTTTTTCATTTTTTGTCTCAAAAACATAGGGTATGACCCCTCGTTGGAACGAGCTTTTTTTGGCAGGTGTCGTCTGCTTTTCACGTTAGGTAAAGGGTTAAAAATCTTCTTCAGATCTACCAGTCCGAATGTTTTGATATGTGGTATTCTTAGGAGTTTCAGATTAAATTTTAATCAAATATAGTCCCTGGGGTCAGATTTGAGCTCCTTATGGGAGCCCAGATTTTAACTTGCAATATTCTTTTCTCCCAGTCAGCATTATGTTGATACCTATCCATCCATCTGTAAACATTTGGTTTCCATCAACTAACTCCAAAATCTCTTCACCGGTCATCCTCATCTTGTAGTATTTGAGGGTAGGTAATGAAAGGTTCCTTTCGATAATTGTTCAGATTTGGTATCCAATATGGGCACCATGGTGGCTATTTTGATTTTTGTCACCTAACTCGAGAATGCCTTCACTGATGAGTCTCATCTCTTGGTGATGTATTGAGGATGGGTAGTGAAGGTTCTTTTTGATAATTGTTGGGATTTGATAGCAAATATGGCGCCATGGTGGCCATCTTGATTTGGGTTTCCTTCAACCCAAGAATGCCTTCAGTGATCAGTCTCATCTCTTGGTGATGTAATGAGAATGGGTATGGAAGGTTCCTTTCGATAATTGTCAAAATCTGATATCCAGTATGGGCACCATGGTGGCCATCTTGATTTTGTTTTCTGTCTATTAACTCGAGAATGCCTTCACTGTTCAGTCTCATCTCTTGGTAATGTATTGAGGATTGGTAGTGGAAAGTTCTTTTTGATAACCGTCTAGATTCCATATTCAATCTAGCTGCCAACCCAGCCTTATTGATAGGCCATGTTGGCCATTTTGGTTTCCATCAATTGCCTCAAAATTACGTTCCCTGATCATCCTCATCACTTGGTATTGTGTTGAGGGTGGGTCGTGCAAGTTTCCATTTAATAATTGCCTAGATTTGAAATCCAATATGGCCTCCATGGTGGCCATCTTGATTTTAGTTTCCATTAACTGGTAGTGTTGGAAGCCCATATTTGGGCCTTATTTTGAAACGCAGGTGCTACATGTTGCTGCTTTCATATTCTGTGTATGTGCTTCATATTGGCTTCAAAATGAAATTATTTAGTCTCTTGCAATATTACAATTTAAGGGAGAGTGCCTTAATTGACATGAGAGTGCCTTCACGGATTAGTCCTATCTCTTGGTAATGTAATGAGGATGGGTAGTGAAAGATTTCTTCAAAAATTGTCCAGATTCAATATCTAATATGGCCACCATGGTGGCAATCTAACACAAGAATGACTCCACTGATCACGTCTCTTGGTGATATAGTGAGGATAGATAGGGGAAGGTTCTTTCGATAATTGTCCAGATCCTATATTGCTAAAACTCTGCTTCACACTGACCTTATCAAGTTACACAATTAAGGCCCCTTGTTTGTTCGCATGGAGGTATCTATCTGTCCATCCATAAAAAAGAGTCATGTGGTACAGGAAAAGTAAGTGGCTGAAGCTGCCAAAAAGACTGTGTAACTTAGCAACTTTACATCAGTGATTTGGGTTGTCCAAACCATGAATTCAACAGAATTTGTTTTTCAGTAGAAGCAGGGGTGTTGCCTATGGTGGACTTCTATATTTTTCTGAAAGACAAATATAAAAGTTTTAGGTTCAATCGTAAAACAAAAAACCACATAAGCAGAAACACATTTTCAGCTAATAGACTTTTTTGGATCGACACACCAGCTTATATAGTTGATCACTGGTAAATACATTATTTCTGATCACAATTATGGTAAAACAGATTCTGTATTTCCAGAATGCTTATGTCCTATTAGGTGAACACATTAGGTCAAATTTCACTGGTAAGACTTCTTTAGCATATCTGAGTGGCTTGTAGTTTCTGTCACTAAATTCCCTGAAATAGTGGAAGATGCATGGTCTGGCCTGATGCCAAAGAAAAGAGCATGTGAACGTTGTTGTAATTTAGTCTGTCAGAGCAATGACCTAACCCTTTACACAACATAACGGCCAAAACTGGCCATTGCTATTCACAAAAGTCAGCAATTAATTTTCATTATTTTTTTCATGTTCTGTCTCAAAAACATAGGTTATGACCCCCCTCTTTGAAACAAGCTCATTCCAATGAGGGGTCGTAACCTATGTTTTTGAGACAAAAAATGAAAAAAAATAGTTATTCAAGAATTTTGTTTGCAAGTGTTGTCTGCTTTTCAAGTTGGGTAAAGGGTTAAACAAACATCACAGGAAAGGATTGTATCAAATATTGGGATGCGAGTCCACTGCTATATCTTGATCAAGTTTGAAAACTATCGTCATATCACTCTTCTTGGGTTATGGCCCTTAGTTTATTGATTTTTATACCCCCGCCAAGTATACAGTATTCCTCGTGTCTATCAGTCCGTCCTGAAATTGTATCATACACTGCACTCGAAACTTTTAAGAATTTTGCACAATGCAAAAGCACATTACCATGTTAGAAGGCCAGATGACTCTGTATGTTTTTGTCACAGTTATCATCATCTTAGAAAATGTCATGTGTTTTTAACTACCTTCACTCTGATGTTAAAAAATCCAAATTCCAAGTAGCTATTTTTCCTATAATGCAACTGGGAATTTAACCAATTCAATCTTGTTTGACAGAGCTCAATGAGCTCTGTCAAACAAGATTGAATTGGTTAAATTTGGTTAAATTTCTAGTTGCATTATGGGAAAAATTTTCGCCTTGAACTTTTGATTGATTTATTTATTTATTGATGTTTAAGGTCACATATTTATGCACAATGGCTAATCACGACCATGACAGTTTGACGGGTGGAGGAAGCCGGAGTACCCGGAGAGAACCACCGAGCAACGACGAGCAGCTGCCAGCTCCCCAACATCGTAACTCCGCACTGCGGAACAGGCAGGGTTAGATTGGTTGAAGACATGCGTACCATCGACGTGCAGTACGCCTTAGTACACGGCGTCATCATGCCCCCACACGGGCAATGGGGATGAAGTGTCTTGCCCAAGGACACAACGCGGTTGCCGCAGGTGGGATTCGAACCGAGGACCTGTCGGCTTGCAGCCTGCACCTCTACCTACTGAGCCACCGCGTGAACTTTTGATATTTTGACATCTGTGTGCAGGGGGTTAAACTGTGGCTACCTTCATGGCAAAATCAACTCCTCCCACAGTTGCTAATGTTGAGAGTTGAAACTTTAGGATATGGTTACACCTGCCTTAAAGATATGCAACATCTATAAAGTTTGCAGAAAAAAATATTTTTTTAACAAAATTATTGCCCTTTATCAACTGTATTTTTTAATTGAGGGTACCTTCATGGTGTAATCAACTACTACCTCAGTTTCTATTAGAGAGATGAAACTTTAGGATGCGGTCACACATGCCTTGAAGATGTAAAACATCTATTAACATGCA
Organism: Pictodentalium vernedei; assembly: GCA_031216915.1. Classification (NCBI taxonomy): domain Eukaryota; kingdom Metazoa; phylum Mollusca; class Scaphopoda; order Dentaliida; family Dentaliidae; genus Pictodentalium; species Pictodentalium vernedei. The sequence continues at coordinate 464,375,923 of CM062293.1, forward strand.
GAAAAAAATGTTTGTTCATAAAATTATTGCCCTTTATCGAAATTAAAAAATTTGTAGTGTTTTTTTAACGAATTAAAAAATTTGTAGTGTTTTTTAATTGAGCATACCTTCATGGTGTGATCAACTCTATTTCCAATGCAGAAAGATGAAACTTTAGGATATGGTTACACATGCCTTGGAGGTGTGCAACAAATATAGCGTTTTCGGAAAAATATTTTTTCACACAATTATCAAATCAAATCACATCAAGTCACTCTTGCATTTGGTAAAGAGGTGGGGGTACCTTGTGCTTCTTGAGATGAACCTCAAAAGGTCCTTGAATTTCGTTTCTGAAATTGTGAGAGTACCCTTTTAGCTGGTTGTATCCAATTTTGCTGAAACTTTGGTGATTGCCTGATAATGACTTTGTGATTGTAATAACTTTAACTCATTGCCCAACGTAATGGGCAAAACCGGTCAGCACTATTCGCAAAAATCACAATTTAATTTTCCTTATTTCATTTTTCTCTCAAAAACATGGCTTATGACCCCTCATTGGAACAAGCTCATTCCAATGAGGGGTCATAAGCTATGTTTTTTGGCATAAAAAATGAAAAAATATCGGTATTCAAGAATTTTGTTTGCATGTGTCATCTGCTTTGTTTGGTCTTGGGTTAACAAATATCAGATTTAGATAAAACATAATGCAGGCATATATTGTAAGAAGATCTGGCCCTGAGTGGATATTCAATCGATTCCATCAATTTTTGTAGGAGTTTGGCCCCTTTTTGTTGAAAATTTAGTGAATATCTGATGACATTGTGAACGCAGTAGCTTGAACAGTACCTGAATGTTTTGAACCATAGATGTTTTGTACCTGGACATTGTGTACCCTCATCTTGGAACATTTTGAAAACTAGCATTAGAAGTTTTATACCCACTGCTGGATGTTTTGTACCAAATCTGAATGGTCATTCCAAGCATTCACTGTTGATGAATATCTGCTGCTCGACGTTTTGTACCCAACTCAAATTTTAAATCTGATAATTCAAGATGGATTCAAAACATTTGTCATAAACACATAAAGAGTATTTTGGGTTTCTGTAAAAAATTATGACTGGTTAATGAAAGTGTGTTCTTCATAGTAATCAAGTGTCCAACAAAATGATGGCCTCAAATGTCACCCAAGAAGGAAAAAAGCAGCAACTTGAATCTTCCTTGGGTGGCAACAAGTGAGGATAGTCATGCTCTTCCTGTTCATTGGTTTGGGTACAAAAAAACATCCAGTGATTTTGGTACATATTTTTATTTATTTATTGGGATTTAATGACTCTTTCAACAGCCAGGGTCACCTCATGTCAGACAGTTAAAAAACATCCACTTGGGTACAAGATGTCTGGGTACAAAACAATCTGGATACAAAATTGCTAGATACTACTTGAACAAATGTAATCAGATCAAACAATGTGATCAAACATGGTATAGGCATACATTGTGAGGCCTCTTGGTATATTTGTATTAGGCTATTGAAAAAAAATATCTAGTTTCTCGGTCATTACAATCTGCACAAAAAAAACTCCCTTACTAAAATTCCACAAATCTTTTTTTTTAACATGTTTTACTTTTACCCACTCAAAATCTACACTGGTTAAAGCCAATTCTTTCCAAATTCCAAGGTGTAATATGGCGCCTCCCAACTGCAAAAAACACTACTGTTGAATGACCAATGATTCCAAAGAGAATTTCATTCCAAATTTTTAAACCGTTTTCAGGTAGAAAAAAGCTTCCATCCCTTGTCAAAACATTCAGAAAAAATTGCCTGAGAAACAAGAATTGTCATTTTAATAGACTCATGGTGTTAGATTAATTTCAGTATGCATCAACCAGTATATTCATTGCATTGGCCAGAGTTGGAGTCGACATGAAAGTGTCAATGACACTGTAGCTTAACTTGTGTGTTGTGTTTGATGAAAAGGATAATGTTCAATGTTTATGAAAGGATTATGAAATAAGATAAGAATTGTGATAATTGGGAATATGTTCATTTCTGTTCCCTGTTTGCTATGTTTTTGATAAAAATAATATGAGGTGTACACTGTACTAAAGAGCTGAGGGGTGGGTTAATATGACCTCACAGTTGATGTATGTGGCCCTCACAGTTAACGTATATCAACGAAAGTTACCAAGTTACAGTAAAATTATTCCAAAACGAGTCATCCCATCAAGTTACGTTGAAATCCCTTCATAAATATAGCTTGTAGACTGTGCTAAAGGTGTTTGGGCTTTGGGCCCCTGTAGCCGTCAGTTTCCCAATTGCGTCCAAAGTGGACGTTTTCATCTAGACATTATATGAAGTCAACCTACCAAGTTACAATGAACTCTCTTCATAAATATGATCTGTAGACTGTGCTAATGGTTTTTGGGCTCGGGCTGCCATCACGGTTGAATGATCGCAACCAAAAGGGGACATTCTCATCTGGGCATCATCTGGAGTGATCCTACGAAGTTACAATGAAATCCCTTCATAAATATGACCTGTAGACTGTGCTCAAGGTTTTCGGGCTTGGGGCCCCTGAAGCCGTCACAGTTGACCAATCACGACAAAAAGGGGATGTCATCATCTAGGCATTATATGGAGTCAAACTAACAGGTTACAATGAAATCCTTCCATAAATATGACCTGTAGACTATGCTAAAGGTTTTGGGCTGGGCAGTCATCAAGGCTGAACGATCGCGACCAAAAGGGGATGTTCTCATCTAGACATTATTTGGAGTCATCCTACCAAGGTACAATGAAATCTCTTAATAAATATCACCTGTAGACTGTGCTAAAGGTTTTCAGGCTTCAGGTCCATGTAGCCGTCACAGTTGCCTAATGGTGTCCAAAAGGGACTGTTCTCATCTAGGCATAAAATGAAGTCAACCTACCAAGTTACAATGAAATCCCTGCATAAATATGACCTGAAGACTGTGTTAAAGGCTTTCAGGCTTTGGGCTCGGGCAGCCATCATGGTTGAATGATCGTAACCAAAAGGGGACATTCTCATCTGGGCATCATCTGGAGTGATCCTACAAAGTTACAATGAAACCCCTTCATAAATATGACCTGTAGACTGTGCTCAAGATTTTTGGGCTTCGGGTACCTGTAGCCATCATAGGTGACTAATCACGACCAAAAGCGGATGTCATCATCTAGGCATTATATGAAGTCAACCTACCAAGTTACAATGTAATCCTTCTATAAATATGACCTATAGACTATGCTAAAGGTTTTGAGCTCGGGCAGCCATCAAGGCTGAATGATCGCGACCAAAAGGGGATGTTCTCATCTAGACATTATTTGGAGTCCTCCTATCAAGGTACAATGAAACCCATTCATAAATATCACCTGTAGACTGTACTAAAGGTTTTCGGGCTTCAGGCCCCTGTAGCCGTCACAGTTGCCTAATGGTGTCCAAAAGGGGCTGTTCTCATCTAGACATTATATGAAGTCAACCTACCAAGTTACAATGAAATCCCTTCATAAATATGAACTGAAGACTGTGCTAAAGGTTTTCGAGTTTTGGGCTCGGGCAGCCATCATGGTTGAATGATCGCAACCAAAATGGGAATTCTCATCTGGAGTGATCCTACGAAGTTACAATGAAATCCCTTCATAAATATGACCTGTAGACTGTTCTAAAGATTTTCGGGCGCATGTAGCCATCACAGTTGACCAATCACGACCAAAAGGGGATGTCATCATCTAGGCATTATATGGAGCCAACCTAACAAGTTACAATGAAATCCTTCCATAAATACGACCCATAGACTATGCTAAAGGTCTTTGGGCTCGGGCAGCCATAAAGGCTGAATGATCGCGACCAAAAGGGGATGTTCTCATCTAGACATTATTTAAGTCATCCTACCAAGCTACAATGAAATCCCTTCATAATTATGACATGTAGACTGTTCTAAAGGTTTTTGGGCTTCGGGCCCCTGGAGCCGTCACAGTTGCCCAATCGTGTCCAAAAGGGGACGTTCTTATCTAGACATTATATGAAGTCAACCTACCAAGTTGCAATGAAATCCCTTCATAAATATGACCTGTAGACTGTGCTGAAGGTTTTCGGGCTTGGGCAGCCATCATGGTTGAATGATCACAACCAAAGGGGACATTCTCATCTGGGCATCATCTGGAGTGATCCTACAAAGTTACAATGAAACCCCTTCATAAATATGACCTGTAGACTGTGCTCAAGATTTTTGGGCTTCGGGTACCTGTAGCCATCACAGTTGACTAATCACGACCAAAAGCAGATGTCATCATCTAGGCATTATATGAAGTCAACCTACCAAGTTACAATGAAATCCTTCTATAAATATGACCTATAGACTATGCTAAAGGTTTTGGGCTCGGGCAGCCATCAAGGCTGAATGATCGCGACCAAAAGGGGATGTTCTCATCTAGACATTATTTAAGTCATCCTACCAAGCTACAATGAAATCCCTTCATAATTATGACATGTAGACTGTTCTAAATGTTTTCGGGCCCCTGTAGCCATCACAGTTGCCCAATCGTGTCCAAAAGGGGACGTTCTTATCTAGACATTATATGAAGTCAACCTACCAGGTTACAATGAAATCCCTTCATAAATATGACCTGTAGACTGTGCTGAAGGTTTTCGGGCTCGGGCAGCCATCATGGTTGAATGATCACAACCAAAGGGGACAATCTCATCTGGGCATCATCTGGAGTGATCCTACGAAGTTACAATGAAATCCCTTCATAAATGTGACCTGTAGACTGTGCTCAAGGTTTTCGGGCTTGGGGCCCCTGAAGCCATCACAGTTGACCAATCACGACCAAAAGGGGATGTCATCATCTAGGCATTATATGGAGTCAAACTGACAGGTTACAATGAAATCCTTCTACAAATATGATCCATAGATTATGCTAAAGGTTTTTGGGCTCGGGCACCCATCAAGGCTGAATGATCGCGATCAAAATAGGACGTTTTCATCTAGACATTATTTGGAGTCATCCTACCAAGTTATAATGAAATCCCTTCATAAATATGACCCGTGGACTGTGCTAAAGGTTTTCGGGCCCCTGTAGCCGTCACAGTTGCCCAATCATGTCCAAAAGGGGACTTTCTCATCTAGACATTATATGAAGTCAACCCACAAAGTTACAATGAAAGTCCTCAATAAATATGACCTGTGTAGACTGTGCTAAAGGTTTTCAGGTTTTGGGCTTGGGCAGTTGTCACGGTTGGCAGATCATGGCCAAAAGGGGAAATGCTCATCTAGACATCATAAGGAGTCATCCTACCAAGTTACAATGAAATCCCTCCATATTAAACATGACCTGCAGACTGTGCTAAAAGTTTTTGGGTTTCGGGCTTGGGCAGCCATCATGGTTTTCAGATCATGCCCAAAAGGGGACGTTCTCATCTAGGCATTATACAGAGGCATCCTACGAAGTTACAAGGAAATCCCTTCATAAATATTACCTGTAGACTGTGCTTAAGGTTTTGGGGCTTCGAGCACTTGTAGCCATCTCAGCTGACCAGTCACGACTAAATGGGGATGTCATCATCTAGGCATTATATGGAGTCAACCTAACATGTAACAATGAAATCCTTCCATAAATATGACCTTTTGCCTATGCTAAAGGTTGTTGGGCTCGGGCACCCATCAAGACTGCATGATCGCGATCAAAATGGGACGTTGTCATCTAGACATTACTTGGAGTCATCCTACCAAGTTACAACTAGAAAGTGTTTTAGCACACTAAAACATACGTCTCCCCTTCCTTTCTATTTTACACTACAAATGATATATACATAAAAATATTGACAGTCATACCAGATATGTAAGGTCTAGCTCTAAAGAGAAATAAGTTATGATGACTCTGGCAAATAATACTCCATAAAATATCTGAACTTGACCTTGGGGTCCAAAGATCAAGATCATGTGAAGGTCACCATGGTTTACGTGGCCACAGTGCCACATGTTGATACATTCACAGACAAAATAGAAAAGGTTAATACCTGATCTTATTGAGAACCAACAGCTAAAACAATCCAGTGATCACCAGACACTGCCATTTCAGAAAGATTAGCAAGCACATTGCAGACAGGAGTTGTATTGACAATGAAGACTTTTACAGTTTGTAATCGAGTTCTTCTTTGTACACCAGAAAACTGTTCTCTGAAATACTTTAGGAGGTAGTTTAATGGCATTGGTCCATGAATCCAATTGACATTTCTAGTTCTCGAATGCACATATTGTAGGTGTGATATTATGTCTAAACTCTGATCATCAGTGAAGTATGTTGGATGGTGTAATGGTTGATAATATCTAAGTCCTAGGTCAAAAAACAAAAAAGTTCTGGTCTGGATAATTATTCCCTATTTGAAGTACATAAATTTGACCTTAAGGTCAGAGGTCAAGGTCACATGAAGGTCATTGAGGTAGATGACATGCGGTCTCATGGTGACACATCCACATGTCAAATAACCAAGTCCTAGGTCAAAAAACAAAAAAATTCTGGTCTGGACAATTACTCCCTATTTGAAGTAAATAAATTTGACCTTAAGGTCAAGGTCACATAAAGGTCACAATGGTATGCGACACACCGGCTCATGGTGATACATCTGGGTGCCAAATATCTAAGGCCTGGCTCAAAAGACAAACAAGTTTTGGTCCAGACAAAGTTTCCTTGAAAAAAGCACAAATCTGACCTTCAGATCAAAGGCCAAGGTCACATAAAGGTCACAATGGTATGCTACACACCGACTCATGGTGATACATCCACATGCCAAATATCTAAAGCCTGACTCGAAATACAAAAAAGTTCTGGTCCAGACAGTTTCCCTTAAAAAAGATAAATAAATCTGACCTTCAGGTCAAGGTCACATGAAGGTCACTATGGTACACTGCACACCGGTTCATGGTGATACATCCACATGCCAAGTATCTAAGGTGTAGGTCAAAAGACAAAAAAGTTATGGCCCGGACAAAGTTTGTGTGATGTTTCCCTTAAAATCTGAACTTCAGGTCAAAGGTCAAGGTCACGTGAAGGTCACTATGGTACACTGCACACCGGCTCATGGTGATACATCCACATGCCAAGTATCTAAGGTGTAGGTCAAAAGACAAAAAAGTTATGGCCCGGACAAAGTTTGTATGAGAAGAAGAAGAAGAAGAAGAAGAAGAAGAATATGCACTAAAACAATGTCTCCCTTCTGGGAAGGGGAGACATAATGAAATCCCTTCATAAATATGACCTCTAGACTGTGCTAAAGGTTTTCGGGCTTTGGGTCCCTGTGGCCGTCACAGTTGCCCAATCACGTCCAAAAGGGGACTTTCTCATCTAGACATTGTATGAAGTCAACCCACCAAGTTACAATGAAATTCCTCAATAAATATGACCTGTAGGCTGTGCTGAAGGTTTTCGGGTTTTGGGCTTGGGCAGTCGTCACGGTTGGCAGATCATGCCCAAATGGGGAAATTCTCATCTAGACATCACAAGGAGTTATCCTACCAAGTTACAATGAAATCCCTCCACATTAAACATGACCTGCAGACTGTGCTAAAAGTTTTTGGGTTTCGGGCTTGGGCAGCCATCACGGTTGATAGATCATGCCCAAAAGGGGACGTTCTCATCTAGGCATTATACAGAGGCATCCTACCAAGTTACAATGAAATCCCTTCATAAATACGACCTGTAGACTGTGCTAATGGTTTTCGGGTTTTGGGCTCGGGCAGCCATACCAGTTGCCCGATCGCGGCCAAAAGGGGACGTTCTCATCTAGATATGACCCCATACCTGCATATGAAATTTCGTGACGATCAGACAAGAACTGCAGGGTGTAGCCCGTGCTAAAGGAAAGTGTGAACAGACATCACAGACTAACAGACTTCCGCACGCATGATGGCAATAGCTTATCTTGACTATGTCAAGTTAAGCTAAAAACTGATTGCACTAATTTTGGTACAAAATGGCCACCGGCAACCATCTTGAATTTTGGACCGCACCCAAAAACACTCGTTCTCGTCCCATTGTGATAACAAAGGTACCCAAGAAGTTTCGTAAAGATCGGGTCATAAATATGGCCTCTAGCCCGAGCCGTATTGGCATTTGCAGTCACAGTGCTGAAAGTAACATAAAGCAGATCAAAGTTAGTCTAATTTGCATAATTTTCGCACGAGAAAAAAACCTGTATTATATTTGATGTATCCCATAGTACTAAACATTCACACAAAAAAATTATTCAAATCAGCACTTTCATATGGATGTTCTGCGCAAAAATCTGATTGCACCTAATTTTGTACAAAATGGCTGCCAGTGGCCATCTTGAATTTCAGACCGGACCCCAAAACACTCATTCTCGTCCCACGGTGATAACAAAGGTACCCAAAAAGTTTTGTAAAGATCAGTTCATAAATACGGCCCAAGCCATATTGGCATTTGCAGTTACAGTGCTGAAAGTAACACTAAATAAATCAAAGTTCGTCTAATTTGCATAATTTACGCACAAGAAAAAACCCTGTATTATATGTGATGTATCCCATGGTACTAAACATTCATACAAAAAGTTATTCAAATCAGAGCTTTCATAGGGAAGTTCCGCGCAAAAATCGGATTGCACCTAATTTTGTACAAAATGGCTGCCAGCAGCCATCTTGAATTTCGGACCGGACCCAAAAACACTCGTTCTCATCTCACAATGATAACAGAGGTACCCAAGAAGTTTCGTAAAGATCCGTTCATAAATACGGCCTCTAGCCCAAGCCGAGTGTAAGGTGCGACGGGCCATGACAATACCTCAAATTTGGCTTTGCCAAAGTTGAGCTAATGAGTATTTTTATCAATTATTACAGGTCAATAGAATGAGACCTGTCTGCTTGTTGATTGGGATTTAACGACAGAAGGAGATAGGTAAATGAGTTGAGCAAAACATCTTTCTCTTTTTTACAAAATTTTTATTTAACATCAACAGCCATGGACATTAAGCATTGAAAAAAAAAAAAGAATGCGTAAAATAAACTGTACTCAACAAAATTAACAGTAGATAGGTTGAAGCGATTATTCGATTAACCTATAACAGGACAGTTATAAGCTTGTTTCGATAAAATTTTCACCACAACCTAACTTGAACTGTTCATTAATGATAAAAGTGTGGAAATCTTTTGTATTACTGGATTAGGACAAAGAGGAAATTCACAGAATATAACAAATGCAAATCTTGCATAAAATAATCCAGTCTGATCATTAGGACCGAGTAGTTTATATAAGATTTACATAATGCTTTCTTTCATTCCCTGGTATTTTACACAAAATTTGCATAAGTTACATTCAGTCATTCCCTGGTATTTTATGCAAGATTTGCTTACGTTATATTCTATAATTGCCTGGTATTCATTCCCTGGTATTTTATGCAAGATTTGCTTACGTTATATTCTGTAATTCCCTGGTATTTTATGCAAGATTTGCAGAAGTAACATTCTGTCACTCCCTAGTATGTTATGTAAAATTTGCACAAGTTACATTCTGTCATTCCCTATTTTATGGAAGATTTGCACAAGTTACAGTCAGTCATTCCCTGATATTTTATGCAAGATTTGCCGACGTTCTATTCTGTCATTCCCCGATATTTCATGCACTATTTGCACAAGTTACATTCTGTCATTCCCTGATATTTTATACAAGATTTGCATGAGCTACATTCTGTCATTCCCTGGTACTTTTTGTAAAATTTGAACAAGTTACATTCTGTCATTTCCTGGTATTTTATGCATGATTTCCATATGTGATATCAAATCTTTCTCAATGTCTAAATTCACTAATACAGAATACCTCCATAATACAGGGACTGACTACATTACTGTGGTTCAACATTCTTGTATATGCATTGTTTCCATTTCCAAAGTAATGGGCAGTTAATCGGTTACAAAATTGTCACAACTCAACTGTTAACCTTTTACCTAACGAATCAGACCCAAGCAACCATGTAATTAACAAAATACACCATTGGAAAACAATTATTTTTCAAAAACTTTCAACATAACCATGTCATGTGACCCCTCATTGGAATAAGCTTCCAACACATGGTCGCAAGACATGGTTTTGTTGAAAGTCTTTGAAAATTTTAAGAAATAATATTTGAAATGATAAATTTTGATTTTGTGTGCATGGTGTAAAGGGTAAACCAGTTACAGAATTACCTAACCATTTCAATACTAACAGTACATTTATAGTATGATGAATACTATCAAATAAACTAAGACAAAATGAACAAGTTTGCAAGAAAACAATTGTTTTAATGAGGTTAAACTTTAACCTTATAAAGCCGTCAAATTCACCTAAAATACACTTGTACATATAAATAATGTCAGGCGCCAATACAATAAAACTTTTACAACTGAATTTTCTGAAATTGTAATTTATACCTATTAATATAACAGACTAAAATGAATCATTAGCATTTTAAGAGTGATGGCAATTTGCCAAATGGCAAATTACCAGATCTTTGAAAATACTCATTGTTCAACAAGAACAAGACTAACGGTGACCGCTGTTAAATTGTGTGAAGACAATTAACACTGTAACCTGAATATCTCAGTAGCCTCCCTTGAGTAATAGATAACAGACCATCACATTTTCTTCACAACAGCAACGAGTTTTGTGTTAAGTATAGCTTTTGGAAGTTTTCAGAGGAGTAGCCACCCTCAATCCAGATCCTCCTTCAAGATTGCCTCCCCCACCCTGTTTATTATATTTACTCATTGGTGTTAAGGTCACATATTTTTGCACAATGGCTATCAACTATCAACTCAAGACCAGGGGTGAGCGTTAATAAACCATGTTGCCCATTTTAAAGAGGCTTTGCACCTCTCAAGCACTGGTGACTGGGTTCTATTTTACCAGTAAAACAGAGCCTGTTTACCGCAGTGAACAGGCACGGCTTCACTTCCTGGGGTTCCAACGGGGACCTCCACCCTGTGAATTCAATACTATCTCAGAGGGGCAGCAACTGATGAAATTCTTTTATCCACCTCCTGACCACCACACCACATTTGAAACTCGTTTTGTCTTGCGGAAGCATTTATTGTTATTGCAATCTGCTTTTTATGGAACAAGATATGCATTCTTAACACAAGAAATTAATAAGCTTTTTATGGAACAAGATATGCATTCTTAACACAAGAAATTAATAAGTGCCAGGGGCCGAATAAGCATCCATAAAGGCTGGAAAGTTTTAATTGAAATTTTAAATGTACGAATACGTTTATTTGGAACACAGAAGTATGTGTTAGTTTTCATATGAGATTTGCAGACGAAGTGTCAACGTCAAAACTTGTTGGTATTAAAACACCCTGTAAGTTAGAAGTTGGTCGGAAATATTTTTCACCCAAAAGATCTTTTTTAATACCCATGGAGATATTATGGAACCTAAAAATAGTTTCCGGTCGTTTCTCATCAATTTGAAACATGGAAATGAAAAGCAGTTATCAAATCTTGAAAATTGAAGTATGCTGTAGTGTGTACATAGCTTGCAGGAAGTATATGGGTGCTTCTCATGATCATGATTTGTTCACAAATAGTAAATATTCACCGGTTTAAAAAACTGTAATTGGAAATGCACTTTCCATTTGAAAGACAAAACATTTCACACCCCAGTAACTGGCAAGAAAGTGACAACTTTGAAGGAATCACTGAAAGCAGAGACATGAGATGGCCATAAATCGCAGAAGCAGCACAAAAGAAATACCTATTTATGGTAAGTACAACAGATAACACTGTTTTGGCTATAAATAACAGGCCACACAGAAAGATTTATTTCTACTTTCTTTAATTCTACCTACTTTTTGCTGCTGGTTTTGCGAGTTTCAAGATGTGGTCAAGAGGATGGTTGGGATATAATTAGATGTTTCTAATTAATTCATGTTGCTGGTCGTGTAATTTTATGGTAAACAACCCAGTACAGTTATTAATTTGTTCTTTGTAAACAGTAGATTTGAAATAAGCAAATACATCATTTGATGCTTTTGAAAATTAAAGGCCTATTTCCAACTTATACAATCCTAGAACAGGAGCCCTTAACATGCTATCGTGAAGAGGTCCTGCTGACAATAGACAAATTAGCAAGGCAGTGGTTTCTAGTCAAGCCTTGGCTGCCTTAACAGACAGCCAAAACTTGACTAGAAATCACTGCTAAGCCACTGGCTATAAGGAGGCAGTGGTAATATGGTATTTCAAGACACTTGTCCAGGCCCTTGAGGGTTAAAATATTTTTTAAAATGTACAAAAGCACCAGATTTTCGCCAATTCCTGGAAAACTTTCATCTCTGGTGCAACTATTTTATAGCATTTGTCAGTCTCAATGAAACAAGGAAATTGCATTTATGAAGGAAAACTTTTAATCATGACTACCGCAATATGTCAATTACCAAAAGTTGACAAAAAATGAGGCCTGGTAACTTTGTATTTGCTTAAGAAATCCTATTATGCGATACCCTGTAGAAAAAATGTTCAACATTGTCAGCATATCACAACTCACATAATGATGTGGGATATTTAGTTTTTTAATCCTTTATCCAAGGTAACAACCAAAGTCAGTCACCGCTCTTCATAAAAATTGTGATAAAAAATTTTCAGTTTTTGTCTCAAAAACATAGCTTATGACAGCTCATTGAGATTGCTCCAAAAAAGGCACTATCGGCTATGTTTTTGAGGCACTAAATGAAATTATTTTTTAGTTTTTACAGAATTTTGTTTGCAAGCAACGTCAGCTAGTCGGGTTGGAGAACGGATTAAACCATATTTGCTTTTAGGAACACTTTGGAAATAAACTGATGGCATCCAAATACACTTGTTTAAAAAAACGTATTAATCTTTTACCTGATTAAGAATACTGTTGTTTACAGAAAAAAAATGTACCCATTTCTGTAATTACAGGTGCCTGGCACAAGGTGAAAAAGTAAAACATGTAATCTGATTACATTTTGTTTATCAATTATGTACAAAATAAATAACAAGCGTTATCAAAATATGTTTCAATTTCTCAACTTATGCTCTTATGAACTTCTTATGCGAACAAATGATCCGACATATTGCCACATATTGAGAGAATTTCCCCTTGGAAATTTGTTTGTACATATATTCTAGCCGAACGGCCGGACTGTGATGTTTAACCTAATAACTGGAATGTTTTTTCCTGTTAAAAGGTGGGGGGCACAAATAAGTACTGGGTATGTAAAATAGTTGATGTCATTATGTCTGTAGAAATGGAAATAACAGGCACAAAGGCCTAAAAAAAGGGTTAAAAAAAATGTTTCTCAGACATGATAGTTTTGGCTGCCGCATGCTCTTTTTATAACCAATGCAAACTTGAAAAAATTAAATGGTTTATGTCCGATATTTTACCCAAGTTAATAAAATTGATAAATTTATCCCTTGCCCTTGAGTGCAACAAGGCTTTGCAATACTGAAGTATTGCAAAGCCTTGTTGCACTCAAAGGATGAAATACACTACCACCACCCATGCTATTCCGTAGATTATGAGGCTTAAAACATAAAAACAAACCAAGAATATGAACTTCAGATGGCAAAGAAATAATTACAAAAAATAAAATAATAAACAGCTGCGCCATGAGCGCATGATATGCCTGTTATTAATTACAATTGGGAACCACACAATATGAGTATACATGTGTACTTGTCAGGTTACATATACTTGCCACCAAAAAATCATGAAAATTGCCCAAAGTCCAACACGTGGAAAATTGCCTATATTTTGATGAATAAAGTCCCATAACTCTGGAATGACAAATCGGACAGTGACACAAATCAAAAGGGAGATTCCTTCTGTCAACATATACTTGCAACCAAAAAATCATGAAAATTGTTCTAAGCATTTTTCAAGTTATTGTTCGACATGTGAAAAATAAAGTCCCATAACTCTGGAATGACTAATCGAACGGCGACACCAACCGAAAGGGAGCTTCCTTCCATCAACATAAACCACCTACCAAAAAAACGTGAAAATCTCTCAAAGCGTTCTCGAGTCATCGTACGACGTGTGAAAAATCAACAATTTTCTAAGTAATAAAGTCCCATAACTCTGGAATGACTAATCGAACGGCGACACTAAACGAAAGAGAGCTTCCCTCCATCGATATACACCACCTACCCAAAAATCACGAAAATCTCTCAAAGCCTTCTTTAGTTATTGTACGACATGTGACCGGACGGACAGACGGACAGACGGACGGACGGACAGAGGTATACCATAATACGATCCGTTTTTTCAAAACGGGCGTATAAAAAACCGCACACCCACCTGCATGCATACAAGTTTACAAAACCTGGCCTGAGAAACAGATCTACTTTGTGTGGCCTAAACAAAAAACATACATGTAAAATAGTTGATGTCATTAACGTCTGTAGAAGTGGAAATAACAGGCACACACACAAAAATACAATTTGTGCTTAACAAAAAAATTGAGTGTGCTCAAAATCAAAACCATCCCATGTTACACCTTGTAAAGAATTGCTCACACTCCTACCCGAGTGCCAACGCCATATCCTGAATAAAAAGTAAATAGAGCTGTTATCAAAATGGAAAACATTATATAAATGTTAAGAGTGAAGATATATCTGAACATAACCACATTATTATTTATTCAAAGAAAAATATGCAATTATTCATCAATATTCGACTGCACTTGGATACACATGCTTCAGAAGACAGGTATAACTGAATGAATCAACAATACTGAATGCTCATTAAAAACAGAAAAAACCTGACAAACTTATTCTCCAGTCTGCAAAGAAAAAATAATTTAACTGGGAGAGAGCTAGATTAATTTTGGTTAAAGATATTCTTTGCCTGAGATCTGTTGTTATGAGGGCTCCTAGAACTCGACCAGTTAAATTTAAAACCACGTTAAATCACCGACATTAAATAAAAGACCAATTTGAAAATGAAAATATCAATACAAGACTATTTTGAGAGATAAAAAATTTTCAACTTGGCAAGTCTTGAAAAATGCAAACAGTTTTGATGAATACCAGGGCTTAAAATTCATACGAGAATTAGAATCAATTCTCGCAAATGATTCTTGCAAGGTAAATGAGAGTCAACTTTGACTCTCGCTAATTGTTCTTTGATTCTTGTCATAAATTCTAAAAGTGTCCTTGACAACCTGGAGAATTCTACTTATCTTTTGCTGCCTCATAATTTGACAATTTGTTATACAGTGGTGTCTAGTGAAGTCCTGGCTGGCTATACAGGCAGACAACACTTCACCAGAAACGAATGCCAAAGTTCTTTGAAGTCCCTCAGCAAGATCACCAAAAGGCAATCTGTTGGAACATGTTTTCAAAATTACAAGAAATTCACTGAAATTGAACTGGGCCCTTACAGGTTAAACTCTAGTAAATATGTGAATATTATGAGGTTTGTTTTTTTACAATGGAATATATACTGGTAGCACCCAAAAGGGTGTAATCGTACTCTCAAATGTAAATTATTTAAGAGATGAAAATGTGAATTTCCTGGTCTGATTCACTGATCTCTATACAACTGGATTGCTGGAACGCTCATTGATCACATATTGAGAAAAATGTCTCCACAGCCACCATCCAAGCAAGTCAGAAAATAACTATCATCTGCAAAATGAGGTCCCCAGTGGGTGAATTTAGTGATGCTACCCTGCATAGCAGGATAACATCTTTAAATTTACCCTCTGTGAACCTCCATCTGAATCAGGTTCTCAAAACTAAACAGAAAGAGGTACCCAGAGGATAAATTGGCACCCCACCCTGTATGGGATAGCATCATCAAATTCACCCTATGGGGACCTCATTCTGCAAATGTCAGACGGCTTATTTTCAGGCTTGCATCCAAGGGGGTGGGGAAGATGTTGCTACAAATTAACTATGAAAACTGTCTCAGAGGTTTTCAAATTCCCAATGCCTTGTAATCGCCGTTTGCTTTTTGAAGAATACACTTTTGTGTCTATAAAAAAATAAATATGCTGATGAAATGCACTTTTTTCACAGCAATACAAACAGGCCTGAAAATAAGCAATCTGACATATGAAGAATGAGATCCCCAGCGGGTGAACTTGATGATGCTATCCCATACAGTGGGCCAATTTATCCTCTGGGTACCTCTTTCTGTTTAGTTTTGAGACCCTGATTCAGATTGAGGTTCAAAGAGGGTAAATTTAGTGATGCTACCCTGCTGTGCAGGGTAGCATCACTAAATTCACCCTCCGGGGACCTCATTTTGCAGATGACAGTCTGCTTATTTTCTGGCTTGAATACAAATTTAATATTTACAATATATTATAGTTATTATTAACAGAAAACAAAGACCAAAATTGGAGAGTTGATACTGTGTTATTATCCCACGCCAAAATGAAGATTACAGGGGATATAGCAATGGAGTCTGTCTGTCTGTCCATCCATCTGTTTGTCCGTTAGTAACAACTTTGGACCTTCATATCTCAGTCAGTGGATGTTAAATGATCTTTGGTATACTGATAGACCACATGGAGGAATGGATATTCACAAGTAACAGGTTTTGTTAATTTCGTTTTTTCTAGAGTTATAGGCCTTTTTTGCCACTTTCTTCAACTTACAAACACTTGGCGGGGGATACCGGTGTTACGCTGTGACTATAGTCACAGCAAAACAGTTTAAACATCATCAAAAAAATCATTGGCTGAGAGGAGTTATCTCACTGTTTGAGTTGTTGCCATCTTGGAGGGGGGGGGGGGGTGGGTGGGGGGGGGGGGTGGGGGGGGGGGGCAGACTGAGTTGCACATTTTTTGCTGACACTCTAGAAATCCAGTTGTATAAAGCTCAATGGTCTGACTTCATCCCACTTGGAAACAAAGCACAATTTTACACATTTTGAGATATCTTATACAGCATGACTAACATAAAAATATGAATTTGGTTCCTTCTTGAGACTATTGCTGCTAAATATTTCATACAAACTACCGCAAGAAGTGTGATTTGAACCATGAGAACAGTAATAGTGACCTGAACTCATCTGGAGATAAAAACAACTCTTTCAGATTTACACCCAATACTATTGGAAATGAAACAGAACATTATGAAGATTTTAATTAACAGATAAATTACACTTTTTTCTCTTCTCATTATGATTTTGTTAAAGTAAGCCCATATTTTGAGTATACCTATATGCTTATTAGCAGAAAACAGATTATATATAGTTGTCTTGCCATAAAGTCCATAAATAATACAAAAGATCAACTGTCACTTGTTCTTGTTGGATCCCATTCTAAGAACTCTTGTATCGATAAACTAAAAATAATGGTGTCCCAGTGTATTTTGTTGCAAGCATTCCACCATCAGCTGTGGGATCAGAAAAGGCCAGTTCATTTTTATTCACATATTCACCATACAGGAAAGATTTTCTGAAAGAAAAAAAAAACATAAGCATCACACATATTTAAATTTATTTCTCAAGTTCTTATCACTTTACTTAACACTAAAGGCAGACAAGGCAGACAATACTTGTAAATAGAATTCTCAAATAATAAAAAAAATTCCATTTTTTGCATCAAAATCATAGCTTATGACCCCTCATTGGTATGAGCTCAACAAGATTGTTCCAATGAGGGGGTCATAAGCTGTTTTGGAGACAAAAATTGAAAAAAAAAAAAAAAATGAAAATTGAATGGTGATTTTTGTAAATAGTGCTGGACTGTTTGGGCCGCTACGTTGAGTAATGGGTTAACTTAGGATCACATTGTAAAAGTGTTTAATAACAAAGATAGTCTCACAACTTCAACATCCCCTGCTGACGTTTCTGCCTATAACATGAAGAAAATGAGCATATGTGAACTGGCACTTAATTCTGTATTTATATTTATTTATTGGTGTTTAAGACCACACACTTATGCACAATGGCTAATCGTGACCGTGACAGTTTTATGGGTGGAGGAAACCGGAGTACCCGGAGAGAACTACCGAGCAGCTACCAGCTCCCCAACATCGTAACTCTGCGCTGCAGCACAGGCAGGGTTAGATTGGTTGAAGACATGCGCACCATCGACGTGCAGTACGCCTTAGTACATGGCGGCATCGTGCCCCCATATAGACAATCAGGGTTAAGTGTCTTGGCCAAGGACACAACGCTGGAGTCCGAATTGATCGCTCAGGTGGTCACCCATCCAAGGACTAACCGGGCTCGACGTTGCTTAACTTCAGTGATCTGACGAGGACTGAATATCGCAATGCCACCACGCACCCTACTTAATTTTGTATAAATTATTTTCTGCAGCGCACAGGACACAATTGTTTCAACTGAGAAACATTTGATGGCAGTTGGACGTAAGGGTAGAGGACTAAACTGAGAGATAGACTAATGGACATCTACTCTTCATACTCCTATTTCATATCAATTTTCATGAAATGTGTACAGAGTTAAGCGGACATACTTTTATGATGAATATAACAAGTATTGCTTCGGTTGAAGGGTGAGCAGAACTAAAAGATGGCATTGATACTGGAGCAAACAAGCGTGACGCTGCATGTAAAATTCACCCAGCACAAATTACTCCTGATAAAATGTTACTTTCAGCTCGATATCTCTTTAACCCTTTACCTAACATGAAAAGCAGACTACACTTGCAAAAAAAATTCTTGATTAATTAATTTTTTTCATTTTTTGTCTCAAAATTTGTCCCCAAAATGGCATAAAAATAAGATCAAATATGTGAAAGTTAGCAGACAATTATAAGACATTTATCCAGCGACATAATTGGCCAAACTCTGGAAAACAACCAGGGAATAAAAAATTCCTTTCCACTTGCAAATCTACACTTTATACTTCACACCAACTTTCATAATGAAAGTGCTAATGACACAGTAGCTTTTCTTGATTTTACGCAGCATTTATGAGGGCCATAACTCACACAAGAATAATGCAATCAGCATGAAACTCAAAATTGATCTGTAATTCATCGTTCTATAGTAGGTTACCAAGAATGAAATCATTCTGTTGAAGCATTCCAAAAAAAGTCCGGAAAACTAAAGTATGACTGACAGACTGACTGACGGATGGACAGAGTGCAAATGAAACTCGATCTGTAAGTCATCGTTCTATAGTAGGTTACCAAAAATGAAATCATTCCGTTGAAGCGTTTCCAAAAAAAAAAAGTCAGGAAAACTGACATTTTGGCGCTTTTCCATATTTCCAAGGGCCTTAACTCACACAAGAATAAGGCAATCAGCATGAAACTCAAACTTGATCTGTAAGTTATCGTTCTATAGTAGGTTACCAATAATGAAATCATTCCGTTGAAGCGTTTTCCAAAAAAAGTCCGCAAAACTGATATTTTGGCACTTTTCCATATTTCCAAGTGCCATAACTCACACAAGAATAATGCAATCAGCACGAAACTCTAATTTGATCTGTAAGTCATCGTTCTATAGTAGGTTACCAAGAATGATATCATTCAGTTGAAGCATTTCCCAAAAAAGTCCGGAAAACTAAAGTATGACTGACAGACTGACTGACAGACTGACGGATGGACAGAGTGCAAATGAAACTTGATCTGTAAGTCATCATTCTATAGTAGGTTACCAAAAATGAAATCATTCCATTGAAGCGTTTTCCAAAAAAAAGTCCTCAAAACTGAAATTTTGGTGCGTTTCCATAATTCCAAGGGCCATAACTACCACAAGAATAATGCAATCAGCATGAAACTCAAACTTGATCTGTAAGTCATCGTTCTATAGTAGGTTACCAAAAATGAAATCATTCCGTTGAAGCGTTTCCAAAAACAGTCTGGAAAACTAAAGTATGACTGACAGACTGACTGACAGACTGACGGATGAATGGACAGTGTAAATGAAACTTGATCTGTAAGTCATCATTCTGTAGTAGGTTACCAAAAATGAAATCATTCCTTTGAAGCGTTTCCAAAAAAGATCCGGAAAACTGACATTTTGGTACTTTTCCATATTTCCTAGGGCTGTAACTCACACAAGAATAATGCAATCAGCATGAAACTCAAACTTGATCTGTAAGTCATTGTTCTATAGTAATTTACCAAAAATGAAATCATTCCGTTGAAGCCTTTCCAAAAAAACTCCGGAAAACTAAAGTGTGACTGACAGATGGACAGAGTGCAAACCTATAGACCCCTCCAGCGATGCCGGTAGGGGACTAAACAAAATTGGAGGTGCACATCTTCAATGTACGTAAAAAAATGTCTGAGAGTTTCAATGAAATCCGTTCACCGGTTTGAGAGAAGTTGCGGATAGCAGACATGTACGCCCCCCCCACCCCCCACAAAGCGTAACACCCCTATAGCAAAACGGACGGACAGAATATGAAAATATCTGAAAGAAAAATAGGAGTAGGAGGTGCACATCTTCAGTGTATGTAAAAGAATGTCTGAGAGTTCCAATGGAGTTTGTTCAATGGTTTAAGAGGAGTAGCGGATAGCAGATCTATACCCCTCCCTACTAAAACCTGAATTGACAAAGACCATTTTTTAATATGGGGAACTGTAAATATGAAAATATCTGAAAGAATATAGGAGGTGCACATCTGCAATGTATGTAAAAGAATGTCTGAAAGTTTCAATGAAATCTATTCAATGGTTTAAGAGGAGTTGTGGATAGCAGATCTGTACAGGATGTCAATTGAATTTGACAAAGTACATTTTTTAATATGGGAAACTGTAAAAAAGAAAATATCTGAAAAGAAAATAGGAGGTGCATATTCTCAATGTATGTAAAAGAATGTCTGAAAGTTTCAATGAAATCTGTTCAATGGTTTAAGAGGAGTTGCGGATAGCAGATGTGTTCATCCCTAAAGCGTAATGGATGGATGGATGGATGGATGGACGGACATCGAAATATGAAAATATCTGAAAGAAATATAGGAGGTGCACATCTTCAATGTATGTAAAAGAAGGTCTGCGAGTTCCAATGGAGTTTGTTAAATGGTTTAAGAGGATTAGTGGATAGCAGATCTATACCCCTCCCTACTAAAACCTGAATTGACAAAGACCATTTTTGAATATGGGGAACTGTAAATATGAAAATATCTGAAAAGAAAATAGGAGGTGCACATCTGCAATGCATGTAAAAGAATGTCTGAAAGTTTCAATGAAATCTGTTCAATGGTTTAAGAGGAGTTGTGGATAGCAGGTCTGTACAGAATGTCAATTGAATTTGACAAAGTTCATTTTTCAAAATGGGAAACTGCAAAAAAGAAAATATCTGAAAAGAAAATAGGAGGTGCACATTTTCAATGTATGTAAAAGAATGTCTGAAAGTTTCAATGGAATCCGTTCACTGGTTGAAGAGGAGTTGCGGATAGCAGATGTGTACATCCCTAAAGCGTAATGGATGGATGGATGGATGGACGGAAGGACATCGAAATATGCAAACATCTGAAAGAAAAATAGGAGGTGCACATCTTCAATGTATGTAAAAGAAGGTCTGCGAGTTCCAATGGAGTTTGTTCAATGGTTTAAAAGAAGTAGCGGATAGCAGATCTATACCCCTTCCTACTAAAACCTGAATTGACAAAGACCATTTTTGAATATGGGGAACTGTAAATATGAAAATATCTGAAAAGAAAATAGGAGGTGCACATCTGCAATGCATGTAAAAGAATGTCTGAAAGTTTCAATGAAATCTGTTCAATGGTTTAAGAGGAGTTGCGGATAGCAGATCTGTAAAGAATGTCAACTGAATTTGACAAAGTTCATTTTTCAATATGGGAAACTGTAAAAATGAAAATATCTTAAAAGAAAATAGGAGGTGCACATCTTCAATGTATGTAAAAGAATGTCTGAGAGTTTCAACGAAATCTGTTCACTGGTTTAGGAGGAGTTGCGGATAGCAGATGTGTACCCCCCCCCCCCCCCCTAAAGAAGTATCGGCGGACGGATGGACAGGCGAATGGACATCCGGACGTGAACAAGTGAACACTATATACCTCCCACTTTTCAAGTGGGTGGTATAATTAAAGTTCAAGATTACTGTGACCTTGATCTTGGGCACAATGATCCCAAAATAAACAGGGTTCTTTCATCATGCCTAACCCACATGCCAAGGTTAGGTTTCAGTTGACCATGCAGAATTTTAGTTACAGAGCAGAAACCAACTCAGTCTACAGACGGACTAACAGCGCCACGGCTATATCACCTCAAAATTTAAAGGGGATAATGAGGGCTATAGCCTGTGTTGAACAAATGGCCATAGCAACCACTACACAGCTGAACATGACCAACATATGATGTTCTCATTTATCCATCACACTAGGGCACCCCAGTGAGTTTATTTTTTGCCCTCAAAACACAGCTTATGACCCCCATATTGGAACAAGCTAGTTGAGCTCGTTCAAATGCAGGTCATAAGCTATTTTTTAGATGAAAAAAATTAGTTATTCAATAATTTTGTTTTGTGTCGTCTGTTTTTCATGTTAGGTGAAGGGTTAATAGGGTTCCACTGTACTTGGCATGACGACATATAAACAAACATGGAAGGGAACAAAAAAAAATGGACTTGTTTTTGCTCCCAATAAAAAAACAAAAACGAAAGATCGTAGCAGTGGCATTACTTCTCTAGCTCCTAATTTCAACTGTTGCAAGAAAGTGTCGAATGAATTTACCGAATGAGACCATCTCACCAAGTTACTGTCGGACTCCACATGACATACCTCACACAGTCCAAGAGTTTAGATGCTATTCCCTTTCGTCTGCACTGATGGTGTACCCAAATTCGACTGATACCAACAGATGCTGGTCGTGGGGTTGTTTCACTGCACCAAGGTCGACGACCTGTGTCATCAGAATGAAGACTTGTCTGGTCTGGTATCACCCGAAATGCCTGAAATAAAAATGTAATGTATAACTGAAGTAGATAAGGCTTTAAAAAGTTAAAAATCTGTTTCTCAGGCCATCTGCATAGTCTTTTGGCTGACAAATGCTCTCTTTTTATAACCAATGCAAACTTAAAACCAGAGGCTCAAGTGAGCTTAAAACGCTCACCTGGCTCAAATTGTCAAAAGAGATTAGTGTATCAGTAAGCGATCAGCAGCAAGAGCAATTTTTTGATTTGCTATGATACAACCAAAGGCAACTTTTCTGGCCATTCATTTCTGCTGGTCGTAGGAAAGCTTCCTAGCAAGCTCTGTTCTATGAAGTATTAAAAAATGCCGATATGATCACCGATCCAATGTCGAGTTGTGACAGCACAAAAGTGGGTTTAATCATTATCAACTTATCGTCCGGAAACCAGTTGTTTACAATTTACTATGTGAAGGGTCACTGTGACCTTGACCTTTGACCTAGTGATTCCAAAATAAATAAGGTTCTTTCTTGCACCAATTCCAACCTACCTATGAAGTTTCATGAACGTGGGTGGAACCATTATCAAGTTATCATCCGGAAACCAATTGTTTATGATTTATTATGTTCAAGGTCACTGTGACCTTGACCTTTGACCTAGCAAGTCCAAAATATATAGGGGTCTTCCACTCACCTATGCCAACCTACCTATGAAGTGTCATGAATGTGGGTCAAACCATTATCAAGTTATCATCCGGAAACCAATCGTTTACGATTTACTATGTTGAAGGTCACTGTGACCTTGAACTTTCACCTAGCGAGTCCAAAATAAATAGGATTCTTCTTCTCAAGAAGGCCACCCTACACATGAAGTTTCATAAATGTGGGTTGAACCAGTCAAGTTATGATCTGGAAACAATTGTTTATGATTTACTATGTTCAAGGTCACTGTGAACTTGACCTAGCAAGTCCAAAATAAATAGGGTTCTTCCCCTCACTGATGCCAACCTACATATGAAGTTTCATGAACCTGGGTCAAACCATTATCAAGTTATCGTCCGGAAACCAATTGTTTACAGATTTACTATGTTGAAGGCCACTGTGATCTTGACCTTTCACCTAGCAAGTCCAAAATAAATAGGGTTTTTCCTCTCACTGATGCCAACCTACCTCTGAAGTTTCATGAACATGCGTCAAACCATTATCAAGTTATCACCCGGAAACCAAGTGTTTTGATTTACTATGTTCAGAGTCACTGTGACCTTGACCTTTGACCTAGCCAGTCCAAAATAAATAGGGTTCTTCCTCTCATGAAGTCCAAACTACATACAAAGTTTCAAGAATGTGGGTTCAACCATAGTAAAGTTATCATCCGGAAACCAACTGTTTATGATTTAGTATGTTCAAGGTCACTGTGACCTTCATCATTGACCTAGTGAGTCCAAAATAAATAGGTTCTTCCTCTCACCGAGGCCAACCTACCTATGAAGTTTCATGAATGTGGGTCGAACCCTTATCAAATTATCATCCGGAAACCAATTGTTTAAGTCCGCCCACCCGCCATTCATCAAATTATAAGTAGAGTTTGACTTCGTCACAATTTTTGCTTTCAACTGCTGTGGTCCTCTCTAGCCAGCTCCAGCTCCCCCCCCCCCCCCCCCCCAAAAAAAAAAAACAAAAAAAAACAAGCGACTGGATTTGAACAAACTTGAATTTGACACCCCTAGAGATGTTACATACCAAAAATGAAAGGATTCTCACTGGCGGACATGAAGAAGAAGAATTTTCCTCATATTGCACTAAGTTAAACTTTGGGCTTCAATAAAAAGCCTGAATATTAATCCAGGGACCTGATTTGAACAATCTTTAATCTAACCCTCCCAGAAATGTTGTACACCAAATATCAAAAGAATCTGACTGCTGGATCTGAAGGAGATGATTTTAAACGATAATTCCCCATATTGCACAAAGTAAATATTTGGGCTCTATTGGGGAATCCAAATATTAACCCAGGAACTCGATTTGAACAAAATTGAACCTTACACCTCTAGAGATCTCACATACTAAATATGAAAGGATTCACACAAGTGAGTCTGAAAAAGAGTTTTTAAGAAATTTTCTCATATTGCACTAAGTTAAAATTTGGGCTCCAATAAAGGTCCCAAATATTCACCCAGGGATCCCATTTGAACAAACTTGAATCTAACCCCCCTAGAGATACTGCATACCAAATATAGAGCTGGGCGATATTGAAATTCAGTATTCGATATCAATATTTTTACGTGGAAAATACCTCGGTTTCGGTATTGATATCAGATCATGCATGCTGAAACTGTGTACTCTGAACTTCACCTCATAATTTTTAACCCTATATCATGACCCTGAAGGTCAACCTGCATTACTAAGACAATAGAGTTATCTTGCATCTATTGTAAAAACTCCAATCATGACAGCGTGCATATGGTCACCGGTTGTTAACAGTTCATAACTGTACTTTTCTCACACATCGTGGCCGAAGTATAAGTTGGTTTCAGCTCAAATAATATCAGACCTTTGATTGTTAAGTTATTAACAAAATGATATCTGGATACTGATCAAAAAGCAAACGGAAAGACTGTTAAATAGTACACGTTCCACAAACTGAACTTCCCCGCTTGAAAATGAAAGTAAAACTTACCAATTTTAATTTTGCCGCTGCCGAGTTCAAGGTAATCTATGATTGTGAGTGCGAGACCATAATAAATTGGTCGTGTTGGCTGTTGATGCAGCTGCTAAACTAGTACAAAGTTTACACCTTCAAAATGCGTTGCCAATGCACTCTTATAGACTTGGGTTCTGCCATGTTTTTAGTGAGTTATGAGGAATTCCCGCCTCTCCCCGATCAGCTTGCACAAAATCTAAATAACGAAATTTCGGTAAAGTTCATTTGCATTCGGTATGATATTCGATATCAAAGAATTATCAAAACCGTACCGAAAATTCGATATATCGCCCAGCTCTAACCAAATATCAAAAGAATCTGACTGGTGGATCTGAAGAAGAAGATTTTAAAAGATTATTCCCCATATTACACCAAGTTAATATTCAGTCTCCCACAGGAAGCCCAAATATTAACCCAGGGACTCGATTTGAACAAATTCAAATTTTACTTCCTAGAGATGTCACATACCAAATATGAAAGGATTCTCACAAGTGGGTCTGAAAAAGAAGATTTTTTACGAAATTTTGTCATATTGCTCTAAGTTGAAATTTGGGCTTCAATAAAGAGCCCAAATATTCATCCAGGGATCCCATTTGAACAAACTTGAATCTAACCCCCCTAGACATGCTGCATACCAAATATCAAAAGAATCTGAGTGGTGGATCTGAAGAAGAAGATTTTTAAAGATTATCCCCCATATTGCACCAAGTTAATATTCAGGCTCCCATAGGAAGCCCAAATATTAACCCAGGTCTCAATTTGAAGAAACTTCAATCTGACCCCTGTAGAGATGGATGTTGTATACCAAGTATCAAAAGAATCCGACTGTTTGATCAGAAGAAGATTTTTAAAGCTTATGCCCCATAGCGCCCTAAGTTAATTATTTGGGCTCCTGTGTTGAGCCCAAATATTAACTGAGGGGCTCGATTTGGACACATTTGTATTTGACCGTCCTATGGATGCTGTATTCTACAAATATCAAAAGATTCTGATCAGCAGTTCTGAAAAAATTCTTTTCTTCATATTTTGCAAATATGCTGACTCCACATTTTTTCAAACGCACCTACAGAACACCCACCCTGACACAACCGATGGCTATTTTTTTTTTTATCCATTCTACTAATCAAAAGGATGCTTCATACCAAATAATGTTTTTCTATTTTTAGCCTTTGGGGTACCCACAGGGCTACAAAATTTTTTCGGTCATCAATCAAGTACTTTGGTCCGACTTATACTACATGCCAAATTTGGCTCAAATCGGCCCATCAGTTCTTGATATAGAAATTTTGGGCAGAGCCCAAAACGGGTATGTGCCCACAGAGAGCCCAAATATTGATCTACCAACTTCCCTTGAACAAACTTTAATCTTCAACACCAAAGAGTGTTCCATACCATTTATCAAGGCAATCTCTCTGGCGGTTCATGAGAAGATTTTTAGGCTTTGGCATCATTGACCAGAGACCGAAGATGCAGCTGCTTCATTTGAACAAAATAGAAAGGGTATACTCCAGGGATGGTTTGTGCAATATATGTTTGAATTTGGCTGAATGGCTGTGAAGAAGAAGCCAAATTTGTAAAAGTTAACGGATGCCAAGTGATGGCAATAGTTCACACTGACTTGCAGTCAGGAGAGCTAAAAACAAGAGGCCCTGGGGGGCCTGAGGGCGCTCACCTGACTTGGGAGCCTAAATATCAGCCCAGGGAATTGATTTCAACAAGTTGCATCTGCCCCTCCTAAGAAAAGCTTATGCCAAATATCCTAAGATTCTGACCAGTGGATCTAAAAAAAAAAATAAAAATATTCCTCATATTGAACTAAGTAATAATTCTAGCTCCCACAGAGAGCCCAAATATGAACCCAGGGACTTAGCTTGAACAAACTTGAATCTCACCACCATCAGGATGCTGTATACTAAATATCAAAAGATTCCGACAGCTGGATCTGAAGAAGATTTTTGAAGAATATTCCTCATATTGAACTAAATTATAATTCGAGCTCCCACAGGTAGCCCAAATATCAACCCAGGGATTTGATTTCAATAAACATGTGAGACAATCTTCCAAAGATGTTATATGTGAAATTTGAAAGCTTTTAGAGCAGTGGTTTGGGAGAAGAGTAGTCTTAAATGTTTTTTCCCATTACCTACAGTGTTAAAAAATGCTGACTCCTCATTTTTTTCAAAGTCCCGAAAAAGTACCCTATGATAAAGCAGATAGCAATTTTTACAGCCATTCCATTCTGTTGGTCCGAAGGAAGCTTCACACCAAAAAAGAATTCTCAGTACCATGTAGTTTTGGAGATACGGGCGTTTTTTAGCTCTATTCTTTTGGCATAAATTAAGTACTTATGACCCAATAAGCCCGCAACGTCTCAAGCTCTGTTAACATATTGAAGCTAATAAATATTTATCGCCCACGGTGTATTGCGTGAGGCGGTCGTTTATGGTCCGCAGAAATTTTAGTTTAGGCGGGCCACTGGGGCTGGTCGCCCACCTCAAAATGACAAGCCTGTTTAATGTTAATTGCATATTATAGGTTAAAAGCAAACTCCTGTTGATTGAACAGAAAATCTTGTAATATGTTGAGAAATTACTCTGAAAATACCCAAATTCCCCTTGTTTATAGACCTACTAGGTCTCATTCCAGGGATGTCATGTGCAGGCATGTCAACCGGTACCTGTAGCAGTACAGCCGGTTCCCTCATGTTCCAACCGGTACCGGTCCTGAAGCTTTTGTCTCGCCGGTACCGGGACAAAATTATTTTATGCAGAAATTCCTAACTGAACGAGGGTAAACAGACTGATAATCATGTATGGCACACTTGCAAGGCATACTTTCAACTTATTTGTGAATAAACATATCAAAACACTAAGGGTGCATGTTCTGTCTGCATAACAACCTCGAAAAGGACAATCATTTTGACTTTTCAAACATGTCATCTATTTATTTATTGATGTTTAAGGTAACATATTTATGCACAATGGCTAATCATGACCATGACAGTTTTACGGGTGGAGGAAGCCAGAGTACCCGGAGAGAACCACCGAGCAACAACGAGCAGCTGCCAGCTCCCCAACATCGTAACTCCGCACAGGCAGGGTTAGATTGGTTGAAGACATGCGTACCATCGACATGCAGTACGCTTTAGTACACAGTATCATCGTGCCCCCACGCGGGCAATGGAGATGAAGTGTCTTGCCCAAGGACACAATGCGGTTGCCACAGGTGGGATTCGAACAGAGGACCTCTCGGCTTGCAGCCTGCACCTCTACCTACTGAGCCACTACGCTCCTAAACATGGCATCAAAGACTATGAAAGCAGCGTCATCGGTTACTTCAAAGAAATTATTCTGTGGCAGCGTCAAAGTAATCATAAAGCACGATTTTCATGCTTTATGAAAACTGTGATGTCGCCACAGAATAATTGTACGATGCCATGTTTGTCTTTGCCATCTTGGGGACTGGTTCAGTTTAAATGCAAATTTCTCCCATCTGATTGTGATATGTCACCCAATTGTTGATTTGTCCTGGTACCCGTTTCAGCGGGACAGGCTCTGTCCCATCCCGGTACAGGTTATGTTGGTACCGGCAGTACTTTGACTTGCCTGTCTCAGTCCCTCCAATATGGGCATTTAATCTACTGTATCTTGTTTGTCAAGAGTTTCATGAGTTCTGTTAAACTAGATAGAATAGAATAAATGCTCAGTTTATCTCAAGAATACAGGAAAGATACCAAATCTGTGTTAACCCTTTACCTAACGAATCGCACGCATCCGCCCGCGTAATATGCAAACTGAGCAGTTGAAAAAATTAAATTTTTCAAAATATTTCAACAAAACCATATCATGTGACCCCCTCATTGGAATGGGCTCATTGAGCTCATTCCACTGAGGGGTCACATATGTTTTTGTTGAAATTTTTTGAAAAATTTAAAAAAATGATATTTAAAATAATAAAGTTTGATATCGTCTGCGTTGGGTAAAGGGTTAATTGAATAATTTCCATTGGCAAAGTGACAATTAAATTTACAGGGTTCCACTGTGTTTTCAACTGGTAGAGTGCTAAATTATTTTTAGTCATCAAAACATGTTCATGTGTGTTGGCTTATTATATTTTTATGGGAGAGCTTTTAATGAAGCAAATCCTAATAGACAAAATAAATTCACTTCAAAGATAATACGAAGCACATCCACAGAATACAAAGGCTTCAAGTTGCAGAACCCACACTGGAGATTGAAGCCAAAATATGGGCTTCCGGCACTCTACCAGTTAATTGTATAAAGCCATCCCCCAAATTATGGAATTTTAATAATGATATCTTGATGAATTTAAATTTATTTTCTCACAAGCAGTTATGTTCATGTACAAAAATTCAGTTAGATAAACATATGACAGACGACAGAAAATGTTCACATTTTAACTTACCTCAGTGACATTCTCAGCAAAACAACAGCCTTCCACCCTCTTTTCCTCAGATACATACAGAAAAGCCTATAAAACAAAATGTTTGTATTAACCCTTAAAGGTCCATTTCTGACTTTTACGTCCTAAGAACAGGTACCCTTAATATACAATCAAGAGGAGATCCAGTTGAAGAGACATATTACCTTGGCAGTGGTTCCCAGTCAAGTCTTGGCTGCCTAAATGGCAAGTTAATAAAATTGATATATCTGCCCTTTGAGTGCAAGAAGCATTGAAAAGCCTTTTGCACTTAAGGGACAAAATACACCACCAACCATGCTATTCTGTAGATTATGAGGCCTAGATTAGATTTAGATTAGATTTATTTATTTAACGGTATAGTAGAAATTACAGCAATGCACGTATAATAATAGAATTTTTTGTAAGCACAAAAATAACCAAAACATTAGTGCAATATGAGAGTATGAGTAAATGTCTATGCCGTAAGGGGATGACATAGCCAGATTGGCTGTCTACCTGTCATCTCCCACTAATATTTGTTCTATAGTGAGCATTGTACACTGACTATGGACGGCAACAGTTTTTGATGGAAATGAAAAGAAAATCAATAGCTCCCATCTTTGCCACCCTGCATAAGCATACAAAGTTTCAAAACAACCTGCTAATGAATGTGTCCTCTGAGGCATGCCAAAGGAAGATGTTAATGCACTAAGTTTGAAGGTCAATGCTTGTGGCAATGTAATTTTTATAAATTTTTTTATGGAAATTCATCAATATACCCTGCAGAGAGTACAAAAGGGATAAGTTGCTGCACAAATGCAGTAAGTTCAAAGGCTGGTGATAACGGCAATCATTTTTTTATGGAAATGAAAAAAAATCAATAGCTCACATCTAGAGCCCACCCCGAACACAAATACCAAGTTTCAAAGTGATTTGATCATAAACGTGCCCTGAAGGGTGTGTCAAAGGGAAATATCGAGGTCTGACTAAACTAAGTTCAAAGGTCAGCGGCAACTATTTTTGACAGAAAAGGAAGAAAATCGATAGCTCCCATACAGATGTCACCCCAAACAAACACACCAAGCTTCCAAGCAATTCAATTATAAATGTGCCCTGCAGGGTGGGTTAAAGGGAAATATTGATGCATAACTGCACTAAGTTCATCAAAGGTCATTGCTAATGGCAACATTTTTTGACGGAAAAGGAAGAAAATCAATAGTTCCTATCTAGAGGTCACCCCAAACAAGCATACAAGGTTTCAATGCAATCCAATCATAAATGTTCCCTGTAGGGTGTGCCAAAGGGAAATATTGTTGTCTGACTTAACTAAGTTCTAAGAACCCCAAACAAGCATAGCAAGTTTCATAAAGGTGCCCTGTAGAACGTGCCAAAGGAATATATTGATGCTTGACTTGACTAAGTTCAAAAGTCATTGAAGAAAATCGATAGCTCCCCTCTGGAGGTCACCCCAAACAAGCATACTAGGTTTCAATGCAATCCGATCATAAATGTTCCCTGTAGCATGTGCCAAATGGAAATATTGAGGTCTGACTAAACTAAGTTCAAAGGTCATTGTCAGCTGCAATATTTTTTGATGGGAATAGAAGAAAATCGATAGCTCCCATCTAGAGGTCACCCCAAACAAGCACACCAAGTTTCAAAGCGATCGGGTCAAAAATATGCATTGCAGGGTGTGCCAAAGAGAAATATTGATGCATAACTGCACTAAGTTCATCGAAGGTTGTTGCCAGCGGCAACATTTTTTGACAGAAATTGAAGAAAATTGATAGCTCCCATCTAGAGGTTACCCCAAGTTTCAAACCGATCTGATCATAAATGTGCCCCGTAGGGCGTGCCAAAGTAATATATTGATGCCTGACTAAACCAAGTTCAATGGTTGTTGCCAGCGGCTTTTTTGATGGAAATGGTAGAAAATCGACAGCTCCCATCTAGAGGTCACTCCAAACAAGCATGCCAGGTTTCAAAGCAATCCGATCATAAATGTGTCCTGTAGGGTGTGCCAAAGGGAAATATTGAGGTCTGACTTAACAAAGTTCTAAGAACGTTGCCAGCAGCAACATTTTTTGATGGAAATGGATGAAAATGCCGATAGGATCACCGATCCAATGTAGAGTTGTGATAGCACAAAAGTGGGTTTAATCATTATCAACTTATCATCTGGAAACAATTTACTATGTGAAGGGTCAGTGTGAGCTTGACCTTTGACCTTGCGAGTCCAAAATAAATAGGGGTCTTCCACTCACCTAGGCTAACCTACCTATGAAGTTTCATGAATGTGGGTCAAACCATTATCAAGTTATCATCCGGAAACCAACTGTTTACAGATTTAACTATGTTGTAGATCCCTGTGACCTTGACCTTTCACCTAGCATGTCCAAAATAAATAGGGTTCTTCCTCTCAAGAAGGCCACCCTACATATGAAGATTCATAAATGTGGGTTGAACCATAGTCAAGTTATCATCCGGAAACAATTGTTTATGATTTACTATGTTCAAGGTCACTGTGACCTTGACCTTTGACCTAGCGAGTCCAAAATAAATATGGTTCTTCCCCTCACTGATGCCAACCTATGTATGAAGTTTCATGAACATGGGTCAAACCATTATGAAGTTATCGTCCAGAAACCAATTGTTTACAGATTTAACTATGTTGTAGGTCACTGTGACCTTGACCTTTCACCTAGCATGTCCAAAATAAATACGCTTCTTTCTCTCACTGATACCAACCTACCTATGAAGTTTCATGAACATGGGTCAAACCATTATCAAGTTATCATCCGGAAACCAAGTGTTTTGATTTACTATGTTCAGAGTCACTGTGACCTTGACCTTTGACCTAGGGAGTCCAAAATAAATAGGGTTCTTCCTCTCACAAAGGCCAACCTACATATGAAGTTTCATGAATGTGGGTTCAACCAATAGTCAAGTTATCCAGAAACCAATTGTTTATGATTTAGTATGTTCAAGGTCACTGTGACCTTCACCATTGACCTAGTGAGTCCAAAATAAATAGGGTTCTTCCTCTCACCGAGGCCAACCTACCTATTAAGTTTCATGAACGTGGGTCGAACCGTTATCAAGTTATCAAAACCAATTGTTTACGAACGCCCACCATTCATCAAACCATAAGTTGAGTTTGACTTCGTCACAACTCGACTAAAAATTGATAGCTCCCATCTAGAGGTCACCCCCAAACATGCATACCAAGTTTCAAAGCGATCCAGTCAAAAATGTGCACTGCCATGGTCCAAAGGGAAATATTGATGCATAACTGCGGGAAGTTCCTCGAAGGCCGTTGCCAGCAGCAACATTTTTTGATGAAAATCGATAGCTCCCATCCAGAGGTAACCCTAAACAAGCATACTAAGTTTCAAACTGATCTGATCATATATGTGCCCAGTAGGGTGTGCCAAAGTGAAATATTGAGGTCTGACTTATCTAAGTTCTAAGAACGTTGCCAGCGGCGGTGTGCCAAACGAAATTGTGGACGTAAGTACATATGTACGTACGCCCGCTCATAGGTACGTACGTTGGTGGACGAGAAGTGATAGCAATAGCTCAGCTTGACTTTGTCAAGTTGAACTAAAAAATTATGTCACGCACTTCCCCTCATCATGTTGATCATTCTTGTGAAGTTTCATGAAAATGCGGCTAAAACTGTGGAAGTTGTTCGCTCCACAAGTTTACATGTGCAACGGACCGATGACGACGACAGACTGACCCACTGACAGACAGTTGACTTCTATATACACCCCCAACCCCTTAAACTTCATTTTGTGGGGGGTATAATGAAAGTGTCAATGACACTGTAGCTCAACTTGTTAAGACAAAGACATGTACATGTATAGTATGTGACACAGCAATGACAAACATCTAGGTAATGACCTGATAACAAAGGTACATATAAAGTATTGTAACGGTCTGTACATAAATACTGACAGTTGCCTGTAACAAATGTATAGGTAAAGTATTGTAAAGGTGGGTGACAGTCAGATGCTAAACTAGAAAAGAAATCTTTGAGTCCCAGAGTGGGTCTGACTGAACCCCAAAATATTTGTTCTCATAGCACAGTGATAACAAAGGCACCCCAAAACACACTCATTCCTGTCCCAAGGTGAAAACAAAGGTACCCAAGAAGTTTTGTGAAGATCAGTTCACAAATATGAGCTGTGTAGAAGTTGTGACAAAAAACTGATTGGACCTAATTTCGGTACAAAATGGCCACTGGCAGCCATCTTGAATTCTGGACTGCACCCAGAAACACTTGTTCTCATCCCAAGGAGAGATAACAAAGGTACCCAAGAAGTTTTGTGAAGATCGGTTCATAAATACAGCCTCTAGCCCAAGCCGTATTGACATGTGCACTTACAGTGTATAAGTAGCACTGAATAAATCAAAGTTCATCTAATTTGCATAATTTCTGCACGAGAAAAAAACCCGTACTATATGTGATGTATTCCATGTTACTAAACATTCATACAAAAATATATTCAAATCAGAACTTTCATACAGAAATTCTGCATAAAAGACTGATTGCACTAATTTTGGTACAAAATGGCTGCTGGTGGCCATCTTGAATTTTGGACTGCACCCAAAAACACTCGTTCTCATCCCACGGTGATAACAAAGGTACCCAAGAAGTTTCGTAAAGATCGGTTCATAACTTCGGCCTCTAGCCTGAGCCGTATAGAAGTTGTGTACAAAAAACTGATTGGACCTAATTTCGGTACAAAATGGCCACTGGCAGCCATCTTGAATTTTGGACCGCACACAGAAACACTCGTTCTCGTCCCAAGGTGATAACAAAGGTACCCAAAACATTTCGTGAAGATCGGTTCATAAATACAGACTCTAGCCCGAGCCGTATTGACATGTGTACTTACTGTGTGTAAGTAGCACTGAAAAAATCAAAGTTCATCTAATTTGCATAATTTCTGCACGAGAAAAAAACCTGCATTATATGTGATGTATCCCATGGTACTAAACATTCACACAAAAAATTATTCAAATCAACGCTTTCATATGGAAGTTCTGTGCAAAAATCTGATTGCACCAAATTTTGTACAAAATGGCAGCCATCGGCCATCTTGAATTTCGGACCGGACCCTAAAACACTCGTTCTCGCCCCACGGTGATAACAAAGGTACCCAAGGAATTTCGTAAAGATCGGTTACTAAATGCTGAAACTACCACCAAAAAACATCAAAGTTAGTCTAATTTGCATAATTTACGCACGAGAAAAAAACCTGTATTATATGTGATGTATCCCATGGTACTAAACATTCATACAAAAAATTATTCAAATCATAGCTTTCATATGGAAGTTCTGTACAAAAAACAGATTTCTGCATCGTCGGTACAAAATGGCGGCTGGCAGCCATCTTGAATTTCGGACCAAACCCCAAAACACTCGTTCTCGTCCCACGGTCATAACAAAGGTACCCAAGAAGTTTCGTAAAGATCGGTTCATAAATACGGCCTCTAGCCTGAGCCATATCCAATTGTTGACGGACAGACGGCCGACAGGCCATGGCATAAGCTCAAATTTGGCTTCGCCAAAGTTGAGCTAAAAATAAAAAATCCAGCAAGAGGATCACAGATCCAGAAGTTGAGTTTTGACATTAAATTCTGAAGAAATAAGCTATTTGTAGCAACAGTGACCTTGACCTTGGGGCACGAGACTCTGAAATCGATAGGTGTTTTCCTTTCTTATAGGGTAACCTCTGGTGTAAGTTTGGTAAAGGTGCGTCAAATAGAACTAAAGTTATTGCCCGGCAACCAATTTGTCACAAAATATTCTATTGATAATAACAGTGACCTTGACCTTGGGGCCCAGACTTCGAAATCAATAGGTGTCTTCAATTCCTATAGGGTGACCTCTGGTATAAGTCTGGTAAAGGTGCGTCAAATAGAACTAAAGTTATTGCCCGGAAACCAATTAGTCACAAAATATTCTATTTATAGTAACAGTGACCTTGACCTTGGAGACCCAGACTCCGAAATCAATAGGTGTCTTCCCTTCCTATAGGGTAACCTCTGGTATAAGTTTGGTAAATGTGCTTCAAATAGAAATAAAGTTATTGCCCGGAAACCAATTTGTCACAAAATATTCTATTTATAGTAACAGTGACCTTGACCTTGGAGTCCCAGACTCCAAAATCAATAGGTGTCTGCCCTTCCTATAGGGTAACCTCTGGTATAAGTTTGGTAAAGATGCGTGAAAAAGAACTAAAGTTATCACCCGGAAACCAATTTGTCACAAAATATTCTATTGATAGTAACAGTGACCTTGACCCTGGGGCCCAGACTCCAAAATCGATGTGTCTTCCCTTCCTATGGGGTAAACTGTGGTATAAGTTTGGTGAAGATACATGGAATAGAATTAAAGTTATTGCCCGGAAACCAATTTGTCACAAAATATTCTATTTATAGTAACAGTGACCTTGGAGACCCGGACTCCAAAATCAACAGGTGTCTTCCCTTCCTATAGGGTAACCTCTGGTATAAGTTTAGTAAAGGTACTTCAAATAGAACTAAAGTTATTGACCGGAAACCAATTTGTCACAAAATATTCTATTTATAGTAACAGTGACCTTGACCTTGGGAGTCCCAGACTCCGAAATCAATAGGTGTCTTCCCTTCCTATAAGGTAACCTCTGGTATAAGTTTGGTAAAGGTGAGTCAAATAGAACTAAAGTAATTACCCGGAAACCAATTTGTCACAAAATATTCTATTGATAGTAACAGTGACCTTGACCTTGGGGCCCCAGACACCGAAATCGATAGGTGTCTTCCCTTCCAATAGGGTAATCCGTGGTATAAGTTTGGTGAAGATACACAGAATAGAACTAAAGTTATTGCCCGGAAACCAATTTGTCACAAAATATTCTATTTATAGTAAGTGACCTTGACCTTGGAGTCCCAGACTCCGAAATCAATAGGTGTCTTCCCTTCCTATAAGGTAAACTCTGGTATAAGTTTGGTAAAGGTGCGTCACATAGAACTAAAGTTATTGCCCGGAAACCAATTAGTCACAAAATATTCTATTTATAGTAACAGTGACCTTGACCTTGGAGACCCAGACTCGGAAATCAATAGGTGTCTTCCCTTCCTATAGGGTAACCTCTGGTATAAGTTTGGTAAAGGTGCGTCAAATAGAACTAAAGTTATTGCCTGGAAACCAATTTGTCACAAAATAATCTATTTATAGTAAGTGACCTTGACCTTTTGGTCCAAAATTTTCGAAGTCCCACCCGCACCCCAAATTTTCAGGGGGAAAAAAAAAAAAAAATTTTTGTCTTAAAATTGACAGAAATGCATAAAAAAACAAAAAGACAAAAGTTCCGGATTTTGGTCCAAAATTTTCCAAGTCCCACCCGCACCCCAAATTTTCAGGGGGAAAAAAAATTTATTTTTGTCTTAAAATTGACAGAAATGCATAAAAAACAAAAAAAAACCAAAATTCCCGGATTTTGGTCCCCAAAAAATTGACTGAAATTTGACCGAAACGCATAAAAAACAAAAAAATTTTTGGGGGATTTTGGTACAAAATTTTGTAAGTCCCACCCGCACCCAAAATTTTCAGGGGAAAAAAAAATTTTTTTTTTTTTCTTAAAATTGACAGAAATGCATAAAAAACAAAAAAAAAAAATTTCAGGATTTTGGTCCAAAATTTTCTAAGTCCCACCCGCACCCAAAATTTTCAGGGGGGAAATTTTTTTTTTTTTTTTGTCTTAAAATTGACAGAAACGCATAAAAAAACAACAACAAAAAATTCCAGATTTTGGTCCAAAATTTTCTAAGTCCCACCCAGACCCCAAATTTTTGGTGCATAAAAAACAAACATAAAAAATTTTTTCGGATTTTGGTCCAAAATTTTGTAAGTCCAACCCGCACCCCAAATTTTCAGGGGAAAAAAAAAAATTGTTTTTTGTCTTAAAATTGACCGAAACGCATAAAAAAAACAAAAAAATATTTCCAGATTTTGGTAAAAAATTTCGAAGTCCGCAACAGGACCCCAAATTTTCAGCCTAAATATGAACCCAGGGATAAACATGTGAAACAATCTTCCAAAGATGTTATATGTGAAATTTGAAAGCTTTTGGAGCAGTGATTTGGGAGAAAAGTAGTCATATGTTTTTCCCATTACCCACAGTGTTAAAAAATGCTGACTCAGCACTTTTTCAAAGTCCCCAAAAAGTACCCCATGATAAAACCGATGGCAATTTTTTTTTACCATTCCATTCTGTTGGTCCTAAGGAAGCTTCACAACAAATAAGAATTCTCAGTGCCGTGTAGTTTTGGAGATATGGGCGTTTTAATTTTTTTCTATTTTTAGCTCCTGTGGTTCCCACGGGGCTGTGGGGAAAAAAATTCTGCAAAAATTAGGTACTTATGACCCAATAAGCACTCACGTAAAATTTGGTTCAAATCGGCCTCATGGTTTGGAAAATAGAAATTTGGGGCGGGGCCAAAATTGTTGCCCCTCCTTTAACATCGTCAAATATAGCCCCTCAAACTTCTCTTGAACAAACTTGAGTCTACACCTCAAAAGGAAGCTGCATACCAAATATCAAGTCTCTGCTATTGCTGGTTCTTGAGAAGATTTTTTAAGAATTGGAGCATTTTTACCCCATCCCTCTGCTCAATATGAGCCGGAACCTAATTTGACAAAAAATCAAAATGCCCTTATATAACCCCTACTCACATGAAATTTCATCAATATGCGGCCAGTGGTTTGGGAGAAAAAGGCCCAAACATCGCCTTCACGATGGATGCCGGACGACGGACGAAAAGTGATCAGAAAAGCTCACCCTGACTTTCAGTCAGGTGAGCTAATAAATGCACATTGTAACTTACCTCGTAGACTTTGTCAGAAAAGCGTGATTTTAATCATAAATGACTCAAAAGTTTAGAACAGAACTGTATCAGCCGGTGTATAAGTCGCACCACCAAATTTTCAGCTAAATTGCCTGTTTTACAAGTAACTGTTGTATAAGTCACACTGACATTCTACCAGTGATCACCTGGGGTACTCTCAGTTACTTAAGAAAACCCATAGCTACAATTTGAAAGTGTGGAGTGCATCAAATTCAGGAAATAATTAAAGATTACTTCCGACACATTTGAATATATAATCTTATGCTTCTGTGTAAAGGTAATAAAATTACTCACAAAATCATTTTAGGGAGTGTTTGTTTTATTTATTCTATCTATTTAAGAAACAGATAAAACCTGAAGCTATGTTGATCAATGTTTCTATCAACGCTGTCATGGTGAACTTTGAACTTATGAATATTAATGAGCAGTTCAATGGCAATGAAGACGTGGGAAAGAGCATCCCATTCACTTTTGGTGCCAGTTTTCAAAAACTGACAATCGGCGATCTCAAACCGAATTTTTTTTTTTTTTATCACTTTGAATAGTCTTTTCAGATATTATCCCAGAAATTAATAATGAATTCAAACAAAGCGGCCTGCATCGCAAAGCGCTGCTAATGTCCCGTAAAAGTTTTTCTATGTCGAAAGAGTGAAAAGGGGACATAAATCTGAAAAACAATTGTGGAAGAAACTCACGCTACACAGGTATCGTTCCCACATGATGCTCTAACATAACACCAAATATTCAAATCGGAGTAGCAGTGGCTGCGTTACAAGGGAAAATGTTGGTACGGACAGACAAATGGACAGACAAACAGACAGACAGAGGTCTCCACTAGATTTATTTATTTATTGGTGTTTAAGGTCGCATACTTCTGCACAATGGCTAATCATGACCACAACATGGAGATAGAGTCAAGGTCAGTCATTCGATTATACCCCATGTTGCCTATTTTAGAGGCCTCGCACCCCAAGCATTTGTGACTGGGTTCTATTTTACTAGTGAAACAGAGCTTGTTTACCACAGTAAACAAGCATTGCTACACTTCCCTGGGTTCCAGCAGGGGTCTACATTAGATACTCCTTCGACTGTTCAAGTCAAGAGTATAATAAACTTAAAATTTATATCTGAACTCTCAAGAATTTTTCAGCCAGTTTTGCCACAGCACAGGCCTAGTGCCTTAATCTCATACAATTACTCCTATGGAAATGAGCAGATTTTGAAGGGTCTCTTGGAGAAAAACCCTTATACAGCATGAAAAGTCAAAGACAAAAAACAGACCAAACCGATTTGACCAGGTGCCAAAAGGCACATCACACTGGTGTCCCAAGCTACCAGTTCGCACAGTGACCCTTTGTCCAACACCTGCCAGACATGTGCAATCAATTTTCTCATTTCCATTAACAGTGGTG
This sequence comes from Pictodentalium vernedei, assembly GCA_031216915.1. Classification (NCBI taxonomy): domain Eukaryota; kingdom Metazoa; phylum Mollusca; class Scaphopoda; order Dentaliida; family Dentaliidae; genus Pictodentalium; species Pictodentalium vernedei. Next base: position 464,416,183 of record CM062293.1, read on the forward strand.
GACTTGTTTTGAAATTACTCATCACAATCAATCAAGATTACAGCAGTTTTGAAGGAAATCCAGGAGGAATATCTGCTAATTTTTTTGTTATCATCATACCTTTGGAACGTTTTGTTTAGAATTCTGGCTATCATTTTCTCAGGAAAGTGACTTTTTTCCCCCGTTATTTGTAGGCATAACTTAACAAAAACCATCAACCATTTTTGTGCATCATTTTTTTTTGTTTAAAAATGCTTTATTTCACTCGAATTAATAACTAAACTTAAGGATATACAATCATATGGGTTATTTTCCTCTTTCCTGTTAATTGTTAGGCCTTTTCTGTGTTCTCTAAAGTTTTATATGTTTTTCATATCATGTCTCATTGTCAGTTTTTGCAGTGCTGCGGCTGTATTGTTGTGCCTATAAAACAGCATTAGGCTTATCTGATAATGCGACCTGTCAAGGTTTGGTTTGTGCCTTGTAGGTAGTCCTCATCTTCTGGTTTTCTACACGTAACCAGTACCTCCCCCTCTCCCTGCCAAGTAGGTTCTGTTGGTAGGACTTAGGTGCTCATTCATATACACTTGTTCTTATCGTTTATTATATATATATATACATGTATATATTTACCTGTATAGTATATATTAACATTATGTTTTGTGTCAAAAGTAATCTTTTCCCACGTCTTCCGGTTGCTGATAGTTTCAGCTAACATACCATTTTCCATACTGGAACTTTGGTTTTCTCGCCACTTGTGGTAAGTATATAGGTTATTGTTACATATTTCATTACGTAATACCTTTCAACTGTAGTATCCTAGCCATGTCATTTAGGAAACTCTTCTTTATTATGTAATTTTCATGTCGTGTTAACTTGTCACACCTCATATACATTATCACATGTATCTGAAATTTCTTTCAGTGCCACAAATTCCATTTATACGAAGCATATTGATAACAACCATCATGTCTACTACCTTACCTGATACAGATGTCGTCCCGATTACCTATGAAGAAATGGACAGTTAATTCTTTCTCTGAGATGTAATGCTAAGAAGGCTTCTCAGGCTTTGCTGGTATTCGCAGCATCATATCCCCAGTTTTCTTTTGTATTGTTATTAACCCTTTACCTAACATGAAAAGCAGACGATACTTGCAAACAAAATACTTGAGTAACTAATTTTTTTCATTTTTGTCTCAAAAGGATAGGTTATGACCCCTCATTGGAACGAGCTCAACGAGAGGGGGCATAACCTATGTTTTTGAGACAAAAAATCAAAATTAATTGGTGATTTTTATGAATAGCGCTGCACAGTTTTGGCCGTTACGTTGGGTAAAGGCTTAACCAAAGTTCTATCATTACAGGTTAAGAATCTCTTGGTTCACAGATTACATCTCAATTATCGCAGGTAAACAGGTATATGGTTTGTTGTGCATCGGGACCTGAAGGGTTAAACAGACTTTTCTTATGTGGTCCAGTGGCCTTACAGTCCTAAGGTACTATAGACGTAAACTTACGTTGTATGCTATAGAAACATTCTAAGGTTGATGTATTCTCGGCTTCTGAGAAAGTCCCTACAAATAGCTTACAATAGACAACAGGGCACAGTCCAGAGCCTATAAATGTAAGCACTATTCATATACGCTCGTATTTAAGGTTGACATATCTACTCTAATGCAACATCGTCCAGGAAGGTCTACAAATCGCTTACAATATATAATAGGACACAGTCTACAGACTAAAAATCTAAGCTCTACATCATAAACAATTTTATTTAGGTTGACGTATCTTACTCTAACACAATGTCTGTGAGCGCCCCTACAAATAGCTTACAATACACAATGAGGATAGTCTACGGACCATAAATGTAAGCTTTACATCATAAAGGATGGTACGAATGGTCGACTTTACCCAACTCAAACGCAACTATGGCCAGAAATGTCCCCATATGTAGCTTATAATACAAAACAGAGCACAAGTCTATGGGATATAAATGCAAGGTTTATGTCTGGTCAGACCGTAGCAGTTTAGAATGTGTCCTTCTCTTAACGCACAATATCTAGGAAGGTTCTCTCTTTCACCTCTAGTACAAAATCCAAGTCCCAATTCATTTTATGAATGCTGAGGTTTAGTCAGTTCAGATCAAGCTCTTTTCACAAAATACAATCTTACAAAAAACTATAACTCATAAAAAAAAAAAAATTCCCAAAAAAGGTTGAACCTCATCTGCATGTTCATTAAGTATATTTCTTTACCAGTTATGATTTCAACAAATACTGTCGAAAAATACAGTCTCAATAAATGAATAAATTTCTACAATTTCACATCCAGACAATAATATAGAAAAAATATACCTTTGAATCTTGAGTAAACACATTAGCTGAAATGGAATATCCCAAATCTTCATTCATGATCTTGTTAATCTCTTCGATCTGGAACAAAAATAGAAACCAGCTTGATCATTGTTTTCTTTTGACATATTTCAAAGCAATCAAGGCTGTTAGTTCCAGCAAGTCAAAAAGCCAGAATATTCCTAAATATGGTAATATATGTCGAAACGGGTTGAAAAGCCAAAATAATCACACCTGATGCGATCATAACTAGTCGCTGTAAGTCTCTGCCTCATCCCGTGCCAATCTGGGCTCATACAAGCCCAGATTGGCATGAGGTTAGGTCGAGTCTTGTGAAGACTAGCACACATGTCAGCACAACAGCTGATTTAGCTGTAAGAGCCGACAGTTCACCGCTAAATTCAATGGCAAAGAATGAAACACCTCGACTATACTGTAAAAATCACAGTAATGAAAGTGTCAATAACACTGTACTCAACTTGTTAAGACATGTACATGTACAGCATGTGACACAGCAGTGCCAAACATCTAGGTAATGACCTGATAACAAAGGTACATGTAAAGTATTGTAACAGTCTGTACATAAATGCTGACCGTAGCCTGTTACAAATATATAGGTAAAGTATTGTAAAAGTGGGGTGACAGTTAGATGCTAAACTAGAAAAGAAATCTTTGAGTCCCAGAGTGGGTCTGACTGAACCCCCAAAATACTGTTCTCATAGCACAGTGATAACAAAGGCACCCAGAAACACTCGTTCTCGTCCCAAGGTGATAACAAAGATACCTAAGAAGTTTCTTGAAGATCGGTTCATAAATACAGCCTCTAGCCCAAGCCGTATTGACATGTGCACTTACTGTGTATAAGTAGCACTGAATAAATCAAAATTAATCTAATTTGCATACTTTCTGCACGAGAAAAAACCCTGTATTATATGTGATGTATTTCATGTTACTAAACATTCATACAAAAATTTATTCAAATCAGAACTTTCAAACAGAAGTTCTGTACAAAAAAATGATTGCACTAATTTTGGTACAAAATGACTGCTGGTGGCCATCTTGAATTTCGGACCACTCCCAAAAACACTCGTTCTCATCCCACGGTGATAACAAAGGTACCCAAGAAGTTTTGTAAAGATCGGTTCATAAATACGGCCTCTAGCCTGAGCCGTATAGAAGTTGTGTACAAAAAACTGATTAGACCTAATTTCGGTACAAAATGGCCACTAGCAGCCATCTTGAATTTTGGACCACACCCAGAAACACTCGTTCTCGTCCCAAGGTGATAACAAAGGTACCCAAGATGTTTCGTGAAGATCGGTTCATAAATACAGCACCTAGCCCAAGCCGTATTGACATGTGTACTTGCTGTGTGTAAGTTGCACTGAAAAAATAAATAATATGCATAATTTCTGCACAAGACAAAAACCTGTATTATATGTGATGTATTCCATGGTACTAAACATTCACACAAAAAATTATTTAAATCAGCGCTTTCATATAGTTCTGCACAAAAATCTGATTGCACCTAATTTTGTACAAAATGGCTGCCATCGGTCATCTTGAATTTTGGACCAGACCCCAAAACACTAGTTCTCGTCCCACGGTGATACCAAAGGTACCCAAGAAGTTTCATAAAGATTGGTTCAAAAATACGGCTCCTAGCCTGAGCCGTATTGGCATTTGCACTTACAGTGCTGGAAGTACCACTAACGACATCAAACATTCATACAAAAAATTTTTTAAATCAGAGCTTTCATATGGAAGTCCTGTGTAAAAGTCTGATTGCACCTAATTTTGTACAAAATGGCTGCCAGCGGCCAACTTGAATTTCGGACCGGACCCAAAAATATTTGTTCTCGTCCCACGGTGATAACAAAGGTACCCAAGAAGTTTTGTAAAGATCGGTTCATAAATACGGCCTCTAGCCCGAGCCGTATTGAATTGTTGATAGACGGACGACTGGCCATGGCATAAGATCAAGTTTACGTCAAAGTTGAGCTAAAAAGTACAAATAACTCTCCAATCAGAGAACAAATAAGTCTCCAACAAAAATATTCATGTCCTTGAGCATAGGGTAGGAACAGCAAAAAACCTTAACGAAAACCTGGAAAAAGCTGGAAAACTTACATCCCTGATGCATTACTCAATTTTATAATTGTAAAATGATAACATGGTTTTGAATTCAACTCTAATCAATTTTCGACATCATTTAGGTTTTATGGCTTGTATTGTACACATCACCAAGATTCTACATATCTGTTGTAGTTATCCATTGTAGTTATGTACAGTATAAATTAAAACAAGTTTTAGAATTGCAACCAGAGGTTCAAGTGAGCCTAAAACACTCACTGGGTCAATTTGTTTACAAGGAATAGGGGTGTTAAGAGTTTAGAGACTGGAAAGACAGAGGCAGAGATATTTTGTTTAGAACAAATTTGCATCTGAACCTCCTAAGGATGCTGCACATCAAATAGCAAAAGACTCTGACAGGTAGATCTTAAGAGGAGTTTTAAAGAATACCCTTCATATTGCACTAAGCCACCCAAATATGAGCCCATAGACTTGGTTTGAACAAATTTTAATCTCACCTCCCCTCCACTCTTTTCCACTCATCAGAAGATTCTGAGTGGTGGATCTGAAGATTTTAAAAACTCCAAAAGGAAGCCCAAATATCACTCCATGGACTTGATTTCAACAAACTTCAAATTGATCCAAACCCCCCCCCCCCCCCCCCCCCCCCCCCCCAAAAAAAAAGAAGGACATAGGACATGTGCAAGTCCAGCGGAACTCCCTGCATAATCCACTGAACATCTGTCCAGGGAAGAAGGTGACTATGAAGAGGTGCTTGTAACTGAAGCACCAGATCCAGAGGATCAACTTTCCAAGTTCGTAACTGCCGACCGGTCTTGATCATTACACCGACAGTTTGGAAGTTCAGAACATCAAAGCTTTGAATGTACCTAAAAGACAAATGCTTCTAACAGCTTCTTGAGGTTTAATGTCGACGTTCTTGATCTTTTTACCTTCAGAAACAAAAGTTTTTTCATAAAATTTTTTTAAAATTATTTAATGTCTAAAACAGGGTAAAATTTTTTGATTCCTTGACAACGAAAAATACTAACTGATTGCGGCATGACCGATCGATTAATCACGATTAATCACGACAGCCCTAATATAGTTATTACAACTGTTTATAACAAAAAACCCTACCTTCTTCACAGCAAACCTGCTGTCACCAGGAAGCACCATAAGAACTCGACTAGCTTCATCAGGATATTCTTGAATGACACGTTCCCTCTTCCAACCCTGAAATAGCCATTAAAAATATTTACATCTCAAAACTGTCTGACTGAGGTCCACAACACCAAGAAGCAAAAAGAGCATGATGATTAATAAAAAAAATGTGCAGTGCCATGGGATGACCAATGCCACACGACCTAAGTCCAACAAGAACATTTAACTTTCAAACAAATACATGGATACATCTAGTCTATAATCCCTGTTATGATATCACCATAAAGCTGAATATCTGGCCTCAAAAAGTTGAAAATCTGCTTCTCAAGCCCTCTGAGGTGGTCTTTTTGCTGCCACATGCTCTCTCTTTATAACCAATGCAACTTTAAACAAATAAAAATTAAATGGGTTATGTCTGATATTTTACTCAAGTTAATAAAATTGATTAATTTTCCCCTAAGTGCACTCAAAGGACGAAATACACCACCACCATCACCACTATTCTTTAGATTAAGAGGCTTAAAACCTAAAACAAACCAGGGTATTTTTGTTCGGTTTCGCATTGCTATTTGCAAAGCAAGATTTCAAATGTGCAATCCAATCACCAAAACGTGGTTCGCATGGTGTGGTTCAATGTTTTTTCTGATATTTCTTCACTCATCCAACATTCCAAATCAAAGATGGTATAACTACAGATAAACAGCGTAACAATACACCAATTATCATTGTTGGTCATGCGAAATGATAAATTTAACCATTTTACAAGTGTTTTCAAATAAGTTGACAAAACTCCACTGGTGTTTTCTACGAGGTCGGTGCCTCTAAATTAGCTCCCTTAATGTGCACCAGACATTCTTCGTCATCATCTTCTACAACCCTTTTTGTTCAGGTGGATTGATTTGAAAACTGCCAAGTGGAAGTTGAATCATAAATTGCAAGAGCATGTCTCAATCACTCACTGATGTATTTATTTTTCATTGCCAACACACGGGATGGATAAGGGTACTTTAGCCTTTTTTGTATTTGGTAAGGTTACTTGTCGCGATTTATTAATTTATTTATTTATTGGGGTTTAGCGACACATCAACAGCCAGGGTCATATCATGTAGATGACAGTTTTACAGGTGGAGGAAGCCGGATTATCAGCTCCCTAACATCGTAACTCCACAGTACAGCACAGACAGGGATAGATTGGTTGAAGACATGCGCACCATCGACGTGCAATACACCTTAGTACACGGCGTTATCGTGCCCCCATGTGGACAATCGGGGTGAAGTGCCTTGCTCAAGGACACAATGCGGGAGTCCAAATCGATTGCTCAGATGGTCACCCATCCAAGGATTAACCGGGCTCGATGTTGCTTAACTTCGGTGATCTGAAGAGAACCAGTTACCGCAACGCCACCACATCTCCAATCATCGTGATCACCAGATGACTACAAGAACTTACCTATTTTCATCGTAATTACCAGAGTGGCTCAGAGTGGCTACTTGGTAACATGCATTTGTCAAGTTAGGGATGGGCTTATGTTAGAGGATGAGATCAGACACAAGTGACTGGTCAGTGCAGAATATGATAAAAATTGGGGGAAGGGGAGGAGCATGAAGTAGAAATCAGGGAAAAAAATGTCTTTTCCTCAGTGCAGGAAAAGGGACCCATGTAACAGCGGGTACCACCCATGTGGACTCCTGAAAGCTTTAAATAATATCAGACTGATAAATACCCCCTAACCACCCCCTTCAGGACAGTGACATTGAACATATAAGCCTGAACGGGCTGAAGTTGAAGTTGAACTCTTATTCGGTTTGATTTTTGTTCAAATTCATCAGATTTCTGTTCTTGTTAATGAAAAAAACCTATTGGATTGAGGTGTATTTTTCTTAAATTTATTAAGACTCTTTTTATAATTGTTAATCAATCTGTCCCCTCTGCTAATCAATTTTCCAGGACAGTGATAGAAACTGCTATCAAATTTTTAAAAACAAAAAATATTCTGCAAACCAAGAACATGAACTTTTGATGGCAAAGAAATAATTACAAAAATAACCCAGAGGACACTGTTGGACGGTGCATAATATGCCCGCACTTCCAGAAATTATAAAACATTATTCATGTTCCAATTGAACTTTACTGTCAGTTACTCCATTTTAGTTAATTATACTTCTTCAAAAAGTCTAGAAAATGAAAATAAAATACAGAAAATGGTAACTATGTTCAAGGGAAGTAACTCCACCAAAAATCAACTGAGTGGAGCGAAATTCGAACTTGATCTTTAAGTATCCATAACAAAGCTGTATACCAAAATTTTTCACAATATGTCTATCCATAACAAAAAGAAGTCTGGAAAACAATTCCAGACAGAGAGACAGATGGACAGACGCCAACACAATAACATAATAGAACCGTTTTTATAAAACAGGTGTATAAAAAAAAAAAAAAAAAAAAAATCACCCGCCCACATGCAATTTTAGAAATGAAAGTGTCAGTGACACTGTAGCTTAACTTGACTGTATGTTGTGTTTGATGAAAAGGACCATGTTCAATGTTTATGAAAGGTTTATGAAATACTACACATTGAGAATATGTTAATTTCTGTTCCCTGTATGCCATGTTTTAAAAAAAAAAAAAAAAATTTGAAGAGTGAACTATACTAAAGAATTGAGAGGTGGATTAATGTGGCCCTCATAGTTAATGTATGTCAACCAAAGTTACCAAGTTACAGAGAAATTATTCCAAAATGAGTCATTATTATTATTATTATTATCTATTGGTGTTTAAGGTCACATATTTATGCACAATGGCTAATCATGACCGTGACAGTTTTACGGGTGGAGGAAGCCGGAGTACCCGGAGAGAACCTCCGAGCAACGACGAGCAGCTGTCAGCTCCCCAACATCGTAACTCCGCACTGCAGCACAGGCAGGGTTAGATTGGTTGAAGACATGCGTACCATCGACGTGAAGTACGCCTTAGTACACGACGTCATCGTGCCCCCACGTGGGCAATGGAGATGCGAAAATGAGTCATCCTATCAAGTTACCATGAAATCCTTTCATAAATACAGCCTGTGGACTGTGCTCAAGATTTTCGGGTTTCGGGTCTGTGTAGCCATCACGGCTGACCCATCGCAACCAAATGGAGACATCCTCATCTAGACATTACACTGAGTCATCCTACAAAGTTACAATGAAATCCCTTCATAAATACAACTTGTAGTCTGTGCTAAAGTTTTTCGGGGTTTTGGGTTCGGGCAGCAATCACGACTGAACAATCGCAACCAAACCAAAAGGGGACGTTCTCATCTAGACACTATCTGGAGTCACCCTACCAAGTTACAATAAAATCCCTTCATAAATACGATCTGTAGAGTGTGCTAAACGTTTTCGGGCCCCTTTAGCCATCACAGTTGACCGATCGCGACCAAAAAGGTTGCATTCTCCTCTAGACATTATATGGAGTCATCCTACTAAGTTACAATGAAGTCCCTCCATAAATACGACCTGTAGACTGTGCTAAAGGTTTTTGGTTTTTGGGCTGGCACTGCCATCGTGGTTAACAGGGCGCGACCATATTGGTAAGTTCTCATCCTGACAGCATACAGAGTCATCCAACCAAGTTACAATGAAATCCCTCCATATTAAATATGACCTGTAGACTGTGCTAAAGGTTTTTGGGTTTCGGGCTTGGGCAGCCATCATCGTCGAAAGATCATAATCAAAAGGGGACGTTCTCATCTAGACACTATCTGGAGTCACCCTACCAAGTTACAATAAAATCCCTTCATAAATACGAGCTGTAGAGTGTGCTAAACGTTTTCGGGCCCCTTTAGCCATCACAGTTGACCGATCACGACCAAAAAGGGGCATTCTCCTCTAGACATTATATGGAGTCATCCTACTAAGTTACAATGAAGTCCCTCCATAAATACGACCTGTAGACTGTGCTAAAGGTTTTTGGTTTTTGGGCTGGCACAGCCATCATGGTAAACAGGGCGCGACCATATGGTAAGTTCTCATCCTGACAGCATACAGAGTCATCCTACCAAGTTACAATGAAATCCCTCCATATTAAATATGACCTGTAGACTGTGCTAAAGGTTTTTGGGTTTCGGACTTGGGCAGCCATCATCGTCGAAAGATCATAATCGAAAGGGGACATTCTCATCTAGACATTATACAGGCATCCTACCAGGTTACAATGAAATCCCTTCATAAATACGTCCTGTAGACTGTGCTAAAGGTTTTTAGGTTTTGAGCTCGGGCAGCCATCACAGTTGACCGACCGTGACCAAAAGGGGACGTTCTCATCTAGACATGACCTCAAACCTGCATATGAAATATCGTGACGATCGGACAAGAACTACAGGGTGTAGCCTGTGCTAAGGAAAATGTGAACAGACTGACAGACTAACAGACTTCCGCACGCGTGATGGCAATAGCTTATCTTGACTTTGTCAAGTTAAGCTAAAAATCGCCTGAAAAACAGATCTACTTTGTGGAGCCTTGAGAAATTTGTAAAAAAAACATATCCTGAACTGTCCTGAATGGTTTTCTTTGAAATGCGATGTCAGGAAATAGGAATATGATGACAAAGTCCAACAATGGCAGTAACTCAAGAAATACTTTTGGACACAGCTGGTTCACAATCCCATAAAATATTAACAAGAAAAAGCTATACCTTAAAATTGAGCGAAAAAAATCTTGAATAATTTTCTTTGAAATGTGATAAGAAGTGGTAAGATGACTAGAGATTCTAGGTCCAACAAGAGCAAAAACTCTTGAAGAAATGCTTTGACAATCCCATTTATGGTAAAATCTCAAAAAGCCATATGTTAGTTTGAGAAAATATTTTGAACAGTTTTCTTTGGAATATGATAAGAAATGGAGAAGCAAAGAAGGATGTATGAAACGCATACCTATATCCACTCCCACAACTTAGGGTGGGGAATAAAAACTTGAATTCAACAACATTAAAATTGTCATAGGTACTTGAATTCAAAAACATTATGAAAGTGTCAATGACACTGTAGCTCAACTTGTCAAGACATGTACATGTATACTATTGACACAGCAATGACAAACATCTAGGTAATGACCTGATAACAAAGGTACATATAAAGTATTGTAACGGCCTGTACATAAATACTGACCGTAGCCTGTAACAAATGTATAGGTAAAGTATTGTAAAGGTGGGTGACAGTCAGATGCTAAACTAGAAAAGAAATCTTTGAGTCCCACAGTGGGACTGACTGAACCCCAAAATATTTGTTCTCATAGCACAGTGATAACAAAGGCACCCCAAAACACACTCATTCCTGTCCCAAGGTGAAAACAAAGGTACCCAAGAAGTTTCATGAAGATCAGTTCATAATTACGAGCTGTATAGAAGTTGTGACAAAAACTGATTGGACCTAATTTCGGTACAAAATGGCCACTGACAGCCATCTTGAATTTTGGACCGCACTCAGAAACACTTGTTCTCGTCCCAAGGTGATAACAAAGGTACCCAAGAAGTTTCGTGAAGATCAGTTGATAAATACAGCTTCTAACCCGAGCCGTATTGACATGTGCACTTAAGTAGCACTAAATAAATCAAAATTCATCCAATTTGCATAATTTCTGCACAGGAAAAAAACCTGTACTGTATGTGATGTATTCCATTTTACTAAACATTCATACAAAAAATTATTCAAATCAGAACTTTCATACAGAAGTGCTGTACAAAAGACTGATTGCACTAATTTTGGTATAAAATGGCTGCTGGTGGCCATGTTGAATTTCGGACCACACCCCAAAACACCCGTTCCCATCCCACAGTGATAACAAAGGTACCAAAGACGTTTTGTAAAGATCAGTTCATAAATACGGCCTCTAGCCTGAGCCGTATAGAAGTTGTGTACAAAAAACTGATTAGACCTAATTTCGGTACAAAATGGCCACTGGCAGCCATCTTGAATTTTGGAGCTCACTCAGAAACACTCGTTCTCGTCCCAAGGTGATAGCAGAGGTACCCAAGACGTTTCGCGAAGATCGGTTGATAAATACAGCCTCTAGCCCGAGCCGTATTGACATGTGTACTTACTGTGTGTAAGTAGCACTGAAAAAATCAAAGTTCATCTAATTTGCATAATTTCTGCACGAGAAAAAAACACGTATTATATGTGATGTATCACATGGTACTAAACATTCACACAAAAAATTATTCAAATCAGAGCTTTCATGTGGAAGTTCTGCGCAAAAATCTGATTGCCTCTAATTTTGAACAAAATGGCTGCCAGCGGCCATCTTGAATTTCGGACCGCACCTAAAAACACTCGTTCTCGTCCCACGGTGATACCAAAGGTACCCAAGAAGTTTCGTAAAGATCGGTTCATAAATGCGACCTCTAGCCTGAGCCGTATTGCATTTGCACTGACACTGCTGAAAGTATCACTAAATACATCAAAGTTAGTCTAATTTGCATAATTTACGTACGAGAAAAAAACCCGTATTATATGTGATGTATCCCATGGTACTAAACATTCATACAAAAAATTATTCAAATCAGCGCTTTCATATGGAAGTTCTGTGCAAAAAACAGATTTCTGCATCGTCGGTACAAAATGGTGGCTGGCTGCCATCTTGAATTTCGGACCGAACCCAAAAACACTCGTTCTCGTCCCACGGTCATAACAAAGGTACCCAAAAAGTTCCGTAAAGATTGGTTCATAAAAACGGCCTCTAGCCCGAGCCGTATTGAATTGTTGACGGACAGACAGACAGACAGACGACTGGCCATGGCATAAGCTCAAATTTGGCTTTGCCAAAGTTGAGCTAAAAATCATCATAGGTAGTGTGGAGCTTCAAAATCAATTCAGAACCAAAAAATTATATTCTGCAATCAGACATGTTAACCTCCAGAATAATTTTTCAGGGAACCTGAGGGTGGTTTTCAGGGAAATGGGATGGATTTCAGGGAAAAGTTCGCACGGGGACAAAATAAAGGAAAAAAGTTGGGAATTTTCAGCTCATGGACCACTATTTACACCAGGTTATATCCAGAACTAGTTGTCAACTATGCTGATGCATTTATGCCATGTTAAAAAATCATAAAATAACTGTTGATTTGATCCCCCTCAATCCTCGTCTTCATGAGGCCCTCCCCACCACCCTTCACCCACACTGTCTCTGGGCTGCACGATATTCAAAACTGAATACCGGTATCGGTATTCAAAAAAATACCGCGGTATACCGGTATGTCGAAAACTGCTCAAATATATTAACATAGGTACCACAATCAAGACTTGAGGAATCAGCATGCCTTAATTGATGATGCGGTTCGAAAAACATTTACCAAACGCAGACGATATTAAAATTTATTATTTTAAAAATTAGTTTAACAGATTTTCCACCCAGAATTCTACAAAACAATATCATGTGACTCCTCATTGGAACGAGCTCAACAAGCTGGTTCCATTGAGGGATCACATGATAAAAATTTGTTGAAATTTTTGAAAATTATTTTTTGAACTGCTGAATTTGTATATTAGGTGGGTAAAAGCAGACAACTTCTTGGGTAAAGGGATAATATTATTCGTTGGGAGCTACAGTTAAAAAAAACTCAAGACATCTTGAAAATTAAATTGTGGGTAAATAAATAATGACGATAAACCGATATTTTTGTAATTACACTGGTATTCAATCGATATTGGTTTGAATACCGGTATATATCGGTTTATCGATATACCGTGCAGCCCTAACTGTCCCACAGAGCACCTCCACCTGTGGTTTGCTTTTATCAAAGTCTACTTAGCTAATAATTTCCCAAATCTGGAAATGTTAACAGGAAAAGATTCCTAATGTTCAGTTACTTCAAGAACATAAGTACTTAGAAAGTATCCTGATCAAACTTCATGCATGTGGGATGTTTGTGCCCTACACAAAACTTTTCTTTCTTTTCATCATTGAAGCATTTTTTTTTTAATTCCATTTGAAATTCTCTGGGTTCAGATGGCCAACAGTTAACAGTTCTGTAGTCAGCACAACAGAATAAATGCAGAGTTAGAAAATAAGTCCATTGTGTCTAAATATGCAGTCATAATTTTTCGGAATCCTAAGTGACTTTAACCTACTTTTAAACTGTGCTAAATAGTTGTGGTTTACGTTTTGATTTTGGAAAAGTGATGAGAATTGAAGCTATTCTATGAAGGAATAAATAAATATATATTATTTAATTCCTTTTCATATATTTTAATTTCCAAAAACTGCATTTAAATGAACATGTAGTTTTTAATTTTTTGAAAGTAAGTCACCTATTTTCACTTCGACACTCGCACATTGATCACGAATCTCCGAAGAAAAAACCCAGAAATAAACATGAACACAGTTGAAATATATATCATAAAATACCCTTTTCTTAAATAAATTTAACTTAAATCAACATTTTACTGCTTCGTGAGTTTTTCTAGAGTTTGAAATGACTCCGAACGTTTTTCATAAGTTACAACGGGAACGAAATATTTGACTGTTGTTTTCTGGTATTTTTGGTTCAAAACTGATTCCCGTCCAGGAGGCCGGGAACTACACTGAAATTCCGGGATTTTCCCGGGCATTCCGGGAGAGTTAACATGACTGTTTGCAATCAAAATTAAACCGCTCAAGGGGAAATAATGATCAAAACTGCTGCTTCATAACTCTGAAATATGCCTAGGTCCATTTACCAGTGATCATGAACAAAAGGTTTGGTAATATCAAATCATGTATGAAGGATGAGTTGTATGCTGAAAAATTTAAACAGAGATCGGGATTAAATCTATGTTCAAGGGGAGATAACCTGGCTGAAATCATGGCAAACTGAACATTTTGGAATATGCATGTGTTTACTTGTTAGTGATCAAGTGTGAGAAGTTTCATAACAAGAGGCCGCAAGGGGCCTGAGGGTGCTCACCTGACACTTACAACTATCAACCCCATTAAGAAAACCGTATACTAAATATCAAAACATTCTGACCAGTGTATCAGAAAGTTAAAAAAAAAAAATATTCCTCATATTGAACCAAGTTAAAATTCAGGCTCCCAAAAATGAACCCAGGGACTTGGCTTTAACAAAATTGAATCTCACCTCCTCAACAAAACAGTATACAAATATCAAGGTTCTTACTGGTGGATGTGAAGAAGATTTTTAAAGAATGTTTCTCATATTGAACTAAGTTACAATTAGGTCTCCCATAGGGAGCCTAAATATGAACCCAGGGACTTGGCTTGAACAAATGTCAATCTCACCCCCCTAAGGATGCTGAACACTGAATATCAAAAGATTCTGATTTGTGGATCTGAAGATTTATTTATTTATTGATGTTTTAAGATCACATATTTATGCACAATGGCTAATCATGACCGTGACAGTTTTACGGGTGGAGAAAGCCGGAGTACCCGGAAAGAACCACCAAGCAGCTGCCAGCTCCCCAACATCGTTACTCCGCACTGCAGCACAGGCAGGGTTAGATTGGTACCATTGATGTGCAGTACGCCTTAGTACACGGCGTCATCGTGCCCCCACGTGGGCAATGGGGGTGAAGTGTCTTGCCCAAGGACACAACACACTTGCCACAGGTGGGATTCGAACCGAGGACCTCTCGAATTGCAGCCTGCACCTCTACCTACTGAGCCACCGTGCTCCCCGGTGGATCTGAAAAAGAAGAATTTTAAAGAATATTCCTCATACTGCACTAATTTAAACATTTGGGCTCCCATAGAGCCCAAAACGTGGACCCAGGGATTTGATTTCAACAAACGTGCGAAACAACCTTCCAAAGATGTTATATGTGAAATCTGAAAGCTTTTGGAGCAGTGGTTTGGGAGGAGAAGAGTCTTAAATGTTTTCCCCATTACTCACAGTCTTAAAAATTGCGAACTCAGCATTTTTTCAAAGTACCGGAAAAAGTACCCTTTCATAAAACCAATAGTATTTTTTTTTTTACCATTCCATTCTGTTGGTCCTAAGGAAGCTCCCACCAAATAAGAATTCTCAGAGCTGTGTTATTTTGGAGATGTGAGCATTTGAAATTTTTTTCTATTTTTAGTTCCTGTGGTTCCCACGGGACATTTTGAAAAAATTTTTTGGCATAAATCAAGTACTTATGACCTATTAATACTTCCTATCAAATTTGGTTTAAATTGGCTTCTCGGTTTGGAAAATAGAAATTCTGGGCAGGGCAAAAATTCATGTCCCTTTCGTAACAGCAACAAATATTGCCCCTCGAACTTCTCTTGAACAAACTTGAGTCTACATCTCAAAAGGAGGCAGTATACCAAATATCAAGTCTCAGCTATAGCTGGTTCATGAGAAGATTTTTTTTTTTAAATTTAGGCATTTTGGACCCACCCCCTCCTCAATATGAGCAGGACTGAATTTGAAGAAAAACCCAATTGCCCCTATAAAACCACTACTCATGTGAAATTTCATTAAAATGTGGCCAGTGGTTTGGGAAAAAAAGACCCAAACACCACCTTCACGACGGACGACAGACAAAAAGAGATCAAAATAGCTCACCCCACTTCAGTCAGGTGAGCTAAAAATTATGTCATAAATGTATTAGAGATGGATAGTTATAAAATCATTGGCTTTGATTTCGGTTTAATGTTTTTTTTTACCAGTCCTGGAAATGAGACGGGTACAAGTGCAGTTGTTCCCGTCAGCACATGTGTTTTCTATTTTCAAGGAGCTAAAAATGCACTTATTGAAAAATGTTGTGGCACACTAATACACTGCTAGAGCATATAAATGGGTGTTGTTTTGAGGAAAGCAGCACACTGTGGCCAGAGGCAAGTTACTGTCATAATTCAGTAATTCCTTATACATTTAATCCCTTGAACATGAGCAGCAGCTTTTCTGGACAGGAACAAAATACATCATAACGTCATTAAATAGGATGGCCATTCAGTAACTGTGTGGGTTAAGCCAATCAATATTTTCAACGGGGCTGCACGCTGAAAATATTGAATGGTCTACCCCAAATAATGAATATGGACTCTTCTAGTTGCTGCCATTGAACTGGCATGGAAGATACCACTAGAGTTCAAAGTGTTAAGGTTTTTGATGTTTGGTGACAGTATTCCCTCGAAAAATCATATACTAACATTTTGTGTGCAATTTACTCCCAACTCTGATTTCACAGGAGCTTAAAACAGCAGCCATCAATTTTGTTCATTTCCAGCACTGCTTTTGACAGAACTTGGTTTACAGTTTCAGTTATTATCTACAGTACAGAAGGTACAGGAAAAACTTATATTAATATTAACAGGCTCAAACTTATCATTAGTATTATTGGACGAATTTCACAAGAACTGGAAATTTTTAGCTCTTGGGCCACCACTGGCACCAGGTTGCACCCAGTGCATTAAAGGCTAAAAATTTGCTCATGCCCTTTGTCATGGTAAAAATTTTAACTGATTTCACTAAAATCTGTAGAGGGAAAAGTGGCTTCTCTTTTCAATTTTTCAATTCACCTTCATCTGACGATGTGGCACCTTCAAAATTGAAGAATATATTCATTATTTGATGGTTTAAAAATATCATTAAACTTAACAGTCACAAATAACTGTTTCAGCTATACAAGTAAGGTGCATCACATATGCACAAGCATGATAGGGCATCTCAGAAATGAACCAACAAACAAAATTATGTTGGGGACAAGAGTTAACTTACTGGAAATTTCAGTGCAATCAAAAGATTTTGATGAAATTTTGCATGTGTTGTTTCATCATGTGGATCTGAAGGAGTGTAGATCATACCACAAACATCACACACTATAGGACCCCATCTTTTTTGGCCAGCATCCTGAAATCAAATAGAAAAACAAATTATTCTACATAACCAATACAATGGAGTTCACATCACGGATATTTCTTAACTAAATAGTACTGTTAATTATGTGTAATTTCCACACACACCAAGTAATTAGAGCTCAAGCAGTTAAAGGGTTTTCTTCGATGATTAATCACATGGATTAATATTGGTTAACCAATTAATCACTTGTCCTAATAGATAGCTGAATAATTGCTGTACTGTTGTATAGCATTAACCCTTTACTCAATGTAACAGACAAAATCGGCTAGCGCTATTTACAAAAATCTCCATTCAAATTTTATTCTTGTTTTTGAGACAAAAATTGAAAACTTTTAAAGTACTTCAAGTATTCTCTGCTACCGGCATTGGGTGAAGGGTTAAGAATGACCATTTCCAGCTACTGATACAGTATAATGATCATGCAATTGGACAAGTAAGTAAGCACGTAACTTGCATGCTTTACTCTGTCTCATGTAATTGACGCGAGTCAGTTTGACAATAGTTCAAAAGTAATGGTTAATTGATTAACTCTTAACCCACTGAGTATTTTAAAGATATTTTTCATCAAAGCTAGTCATGGCTGCTATGAAGCAGCCATGACGAGATTTGATGAAAAATTAAAGTATAACACAAGAAATCATTGATGAATAAATCCATTCAATTTATAGGGGAAAAATGTGTTTAGATGTGCCCAAATTATATTGTTTTCAGTGACAAGAGAAACCCTGTGCTGGGCAGGAATACCCTCAGCAGCATGCAAAGAGTTAATCAGTTTAGGGTTTCAGCACAACAAGTAATGTGCCACACCTTTGAAACTTGTCAACTGTATAAATAGTAAGAGTAAACTGCTGATAAAGTAATAAAATATTGGATGATTTCTCGAAAAATTCCCTTGATGACAGCCCCAGAATTTCCCACATTTGCAGGCATTTGTGGATATCTTTCGATTGCTCTGATGACAGCCCCAGAATGTCCCACATTTGAAGGCATTTGTAGAAATTTTCTGAACTCAGGACATCCAATATAACCATTTATTTAGATATGATTTTCTATCCCAGAATTGCCCATTATCAAGCTCAGCTGTTATGACTTCAAACTTGGCTGATGACGCCGATCACAGCCAAAGTGAAACATGCCAGAGTAGTGCCCCTTAATGCATTACTGGATGCTGCCATTTTGTATACAGCAAAATCCTTCACTGTTATTCATCAAAAGTAATCAATCCAAAAAATTATTTGCATTACCAGGCAAAAGGTGGTAGTTTTTGTATGGGGAGGAATTGATATTATATGGGTCGTATTTTACAAGTAATTTTTATTTTACCAGCTCAATGCAATCTATCAAAGATTGAATTCCTTAAAATTCTCAGTTGGATTGCAGGAAATATTTGCAGCCTGAAATTTTGATATTTTATTATCAGTTTGGGGGAGATATAATATTATAAGAGAATGTTTTGACAATATATACTGGAAAAGTGTTTCCAAGTACAAAAGAGGATTGTTCTTATGAAAACCACGATCGATTGAATTATTTTAATATGGCCTTTGTAGAGCCAGGACATTATTTTTAACTCTAGGTTTTGGAGACTGGTGCATTAAAATCACTGGATACATCAGAACTTATTATCAGACTGTGTTTTCCAGACAAGCCCCCCTTAATAGGATATTTCTTAATTGAATAACCCTGTTAACTGGTAGAGTACTGAATTATTTTTTGCCACCAAAATTTGTTCGCGTCTTTGCCTTCTTACAGTTTATAGGAGAGTACCTGTGGGCACTCTCTTATAAATTGTAACAATGCAAATCTAAACAGACAAAATGATATCACTTCAAAGATAATATAAAGCACAGCCACTGAATTTGAAGCCTTTAAGATGCGGCATCTGCACTTCAGAATAAAGCCTAAATATGGGCTTCCAGCACTCTACCAGCTAATTAGTGATGAGCCGATATGTGTGTTATTGGCATTTGCCGATATCCGATATTTCAATTCAATATCGGACAGATACCGATATTAATTTTCGTGGTGATACAGACAGGACAAACGAGACGTGGGATTGTTCAGCAGTTAACATGACTCAACACACGTCTGGGATGAATCTCAATGTACATGTGTGATGTAACATTATCATGATTATCCACAGACATCAGACAATACAATTTTTAATTTTAATTTTGATAGAAACTAAGATGTGAGTTTTCCATGGAAGACGTGTGTCGCCTGGCGTTTCAGACAGAATTCTAAGTGGAAAAGGGGCATAACTCTGGAAAAATACAGCGGATCAAAAAATAAAATAGGAGGTGCACAATGCCATTATGTGATAAAGAATCACTGAAAGTTTCATCAAAATCCATTCATAGGTTAAAGAGGAGTGGCGGATAAGAGAAAGTGTGATGCAGACGACGACGGGGCATGACTCTGGAAAAAATACAGCGGATCAAAAAATAAAATAGGAGGTGCACAATGCCATTATGTGATAAAGAATCACTGAAAGTTTCATCAAAATCCCTTCATAGGTTAAAGAGGAGTGGCAGATAAGAGAAAGTGTAACGCGGACGACGACGCGGACGACGCAAGACGACAAAAATAATTCCTATATGTCGCTCCCCACTTCATGGGGCGGCGACACAACAATTTGAACATACCCTACTGTCGTCCAATATATATTAATGAATGTGTAAACTTGTAGGTATGTACATCACAGTGAGTCAGTAACACAACAATGATTTATTACGGTTAATCCAATGAGCATGTTTTCCATTCAAAATTAAATATCAATTAAGAAATTATAGAACTATGGGAAACAATGAATCAAATAGACTAAAGAATGTCTATAAACAATAACAATTAACAAACACATGATTTCCAGATGTACCAGTATGCTAAAAATAAAACGTGAATGTGTGACTTAGTGGAGTAATCAACCTTGGAAACATGTCATTGGGTACTGGAAAAAGTGGTTGCCTCCTAAAATTCTGTTAAAACATTCAGTGGCTTCAGCCTTCAGCTACTGTTAATCAAATCAGACCACCTAGCTATTGCACCTCAGTCATGAACATCTCGACCAAACTTGGACCCAAAGTCTGTAATATAACTTTTTGATGCAGTATGGCCCACAGGACATACCACATCAAAACATTATATTATGGAATTTGCATACACTGAAATTTGGGCTACTGAAATCACTGTGCACCTAAACTGATCAAAGCCGATTTAATTTACCAAAACTGACCTACATGTAAAAAAATTTATTTGATACATGTCTGTCTGTATTATGGAATTCAAAAGTTTTCTTTTTCTCTTGAAGGTTGACAAAGCCGTGAAAATACCAAGGCAACTTCAAGTTAAGTTTTTAGAAGACTGTACTTTTAGGGGAAAAGAGTTGATGTTAATAAAGATTTAAACGAAATTAGATTTGGTTACTTTTCTATAAATCCCCTTACGAAGTACTGCTATAACCTCCAATTTCAGAGCTGGCTGGAAGGGCCGGGGAGATAAAATTCCAAGATGCCTCCCTTTTCGAAAGAGTCACGATACTGAAGCAGATGTTGAAGGTAAATGCTGTGGGGGGGCCAAAGGTATCAACGATGATGGAGGAGGTCCCCCCCCCCCCCCAAATTAAAATCACTTATTGAATGGAGACTTCTGGTGGCTTCTGGGATGGAAAATCACTTTATTTTTTGGCCATCAAAATGATCTTTTTTGAGGCTTCTTTTCGCAGCTTGTTTCAAGATCATCAGTGGGTATGCAGTGACCTCAAGTAATAGCTTTTGACAGCACAATTCTTGATGTGATAACATTTATTACTTTCAGGCAAGTTCCAATTCTACTCTATTTTATTCCAATACAATGGGCAATTTATCTTGCTGGTTCTCGCTGGGGGATTGGAGTGTGTGTGTGGGGGGGGGGGGGGGGGGGGTCCAGGGGGCAGGCTTGGTTCAGGAGTCAGAACTTTGGCCCAGGCATTACCCAAGAATCCATGACCAAGTCTGGGCCCCCTAAAAGTCTGGGCCCCAGATCTCCCACCATCTCACCAGCTTTGCTGGCTGAAGGCACACTGATGTGGGAGAGACTAGCGACTCCAGTACCTACAAGGCCTTCAGAAGCCGAGCAACCCTTCTACATTGATACAAATGCCTTACCGTACACTCTCAGTACCCCCACACTCTTATAAATTGATTGCTTTCATTTCTTTACTTAATTTGAAGTACTTTTTTTAAGTTTCTTCCTCCATTTCTGCTAACCTGCACAATACTCCAAATCAGATTTCTTTCTTCACTACCCCTCCCTGCCTTCACCCCAGCCGATTCTACATTGTTGTTTCCTGGAACTTCTCTATCCTATGTTTTTTGTTTTTACATTCAGCAATGTTTTTCAATCAACATACCAGCCTACATACACTCAAAAAGTCAGCCAAAAATGGGTATAGGTTTTTTTTTCTAAATAATCAACACAAATGTTTAATCCACACATTTTCTTTTCCAATTATTTTCTTGCGATAAATTTGTCTTTAAAATGTTTTCAAAGCACTTTCTGGACCTTTCTTTGATCTCTAATTGTATTGAAGACTACAGTAACTCCCCAAAATTAGAAGGAGATGGAGATCATCCAAAAGTGAAACACATAATAAAATAGTTAAAATGGGAGTTTGACAGTCCATTGGGGCAAATCATAGTTCCTAAAGGCACTGGACTTTTCTGGCCTGTTATCCTTGTCACAATCTTATAAAAAGTTTTTTAAAAAAACATTGATAAAATTAATGAGTTGTCCCTTTGTTCTATATGGGACTTTCTCTTTACTTTCAAGAAATGAAAGTGTCAAAGACACTGTAGCTCAAGTTGACAAACTTGAACTTAGTAAGTTATAAGTGAAATGGCAAAATTGAAGATCATTGGTTTCATTGTTATTTGGTGAAACTTCAACATAAAAGCATTGTGTGTGCACAATGTCAGAGCAATTCATGCATTTTTAAATGTAATCTGTAAAGCTGGTAAAGGAAGAATGTTGATACACAAATGCAGTCAGTATAAAGGTCATTGTAAACGGCAATTTTTTTCACAGAAAAGAATGCTAATCAATAGCCTCTTATCTACAGGTCTCGCCTAATGAGCACACCAAGTTCAAAAACAATCCTATAATAAATGTGCCCTGTAGGAAGAATGTTGATGCACAAATGCAATCAATTCAAAGGTTATTGCTAACAGGAACAGTTTTTGATGGAAATGAAAAGTAAATAAATAAGCATACAAAGTTTCAAAACAACCCAATAATGAATGCACTATCTGAGGCGTGCCAACGTTTTTGGGGGGTTTGTTTAACCCTTTCCCCAACGCAGACGATATCAAAATTTATTATTTTAAATATAAATTTTTGAAATTTAAAAAAAAATTTCAACAAAACCATATGATGTGACCCCTCGTTGCAACGAGCTCAACGAGCTCGTTCCAACGAGGGGTCACATCATATGGTTTTGTTGAAATTTTTTTTAAAATAATATTTTTTCAACTATTGAATTTGCATATTACGCGGGCAGATGCGGGCGATTCGTTGGGTAAAGGGTTAATGGGAATTAATAAATATGCCTTGTAAAGAGTGCAACAGGGTCAAGTTGCTGTACAAATGCACTAAGTTCAAAGGCTGGCACTAACAACAATAATTTTTCATGGAAATGAAAGAAAATCAATTCATTGATGCATAACTGCACTTAGTTAATCGAAATTTGACGGAAATGGAAGAAAATCAATACCTCCAAACTAGAGATCATCCCAAACAAGCATACCAAGTTTCAAATGTGCTCTGTAGGGTGTGCATAATGGAAATATTGATGCCTAATCAATTGCTAGCTCCCATCTAGAGGACTCCCCCAAACAAGCACACCAAGTTTCAAAGCGATCTGATCATAAAGGTGCCCTGCAGGTTGTGCCAAAGGAACATACTGATGCCTGACTAAACTAAGTTCAAAGGCAGTTGCCAACAGAAACATTTTTTGACGAAAAAGGAAGAAAATCAATAGCTCCCATCTAAAGGTCACCCCAAACAAGCATATCAGATTTCAAAGCGATCTGATCATAAAGGTGCCCTTTAGGGTGTGACAAAGGGAAATAAACTAACTTGAAAGGTCATTACCAACAGTAACACTTTTTTTTTTTTTTGGAAAAGTAAGAAAATCGATAGCTCCCATCTAGAGGTCACCCCAAACAAGCACATCTAATTTCAAAGCGATCCAATCATAAATGTGTCCTGCAGGGTGTGCCAAAGGGAAATATTGATGCACAACTGCCCTAAGTTCAAAGGTCGTCGTCCGTGGCAACAGTTTTTGACGGAAATGAAAGAAAATGTTGTGCATGGCAACATTTTTTGACAGAAGTGAAAGAAAATCGATTGCTCCCATCTAGTTAATCTATTATATCTTGAATGTTTGACAGAACTCCTCGCACCATGAACTCCATCAAATAAGATATAATACAATAAATGCTCAGTTTATCTGCAGAATACAGGAAAGTGACCAAATCTCTGTTGATTGAAAATTGCTGTTAACCCTTTACCCAATGCAGACGATATCAAAGTTTATTATTTTAAATATAATTTTTTTTTTTAATTTTCAAAAAATTTCAACAAAACCATGTCATGTGACCCCTCATTGGAACGAGCTCAATGAGCTCGTTCCAATGAGGGGTCACATAATATGGTTTTGTTGAAATATTTTGAAAAATTAAATTTTTTAAACTGCGCAATTTGCATATTAATCGGGCGGATGTGGGCGATTCGTTAGGTAAAGGGTTAACTGAATAATGTTCACTGACAAAGTGACTCAACATTTAACAGGATTCTATTATATTTGAAATTATTGAACATGACTGGAATTTCAAATGTATTTTTCTGAATGAATACTTCATTAGAAAATTAGTTTGGCAACATTTCCGCAGAACAATAGAGAACATCATACCAGCTGAAAAGTTTTCTTGTACACCATATATCCAGTTAATGGAATCTATTGGACTTGTTTAGGCTGATTCTAAATTAATTTTGAGAAGTAACTGATAAGTATTTTCATTTTATTTTTCTAAACTTGTTAAACAGCATTAACGATTTTGTTCCATTGTTACTTCAACATTTTTTTCATTAAATTTCAAAAAAGTTTAACAGGATCTCAGACTTATTTCTGTTACCAAATCATTTATTATTATTCCACTCAAACAATCACCTAGCAGATATTGAATATCAATCACTGGAAGGTTTTGAATCGAATCAAATCTTTGCTTTGTTGGGTCCTTACCCAGTTTTTTACTTCTGCATTTTGTGTCAAATTTCTGAATTCAGGTAAAAACTATGACATATTAGATTTGCCAACTTCAGTTTTGGCATATTTATGTATTTATTAACCCTTTACCTAACAAATCGCCCGCATAATTTGCCTATTCAGCAGTTGAAAGAAATATTTTTTTCAAAATATTCCAACAAAACCATATCACGTGACCCCTCATTGGAACAAGCTCATCAAGCTCGTTCCAATGGAGGGGTCACATGATATGTTTTTGTTGAATTTTTTTTTTTAAATTAAAATTTTGAAATTAAAAAATAGTAATTAAAATAATAAATTTGGATATCGTCTGCATTGGGTAAAGGGTTAAAGTTTAACGACACTTTAACAGAAAAGGTCATGTGTCGGTGAATTTTACGGGTGGAGGAAGCCGGAGCACCAAGAGAGGACCACCGAGCAATGACAAGCAGCTGTCAGCTCCCCAACATCGTAACTCCACACTGCAGAACAGGCAGGGTTAGATCGGTTGAAGACATGCACATAATCATGCAGTATGCCTTAGTACACGGTGTCATCGTGCCCCCATGTGGACAATCAGGGTCAAGTGTCTTGCCCAAGGACACAACACAGGAGTCGATTGCTCAGAGGGTCACCCATCGAATGACTAACCAGGCTCAATGTTGCTTAACTTCTGTGATTTGACGAGAACCGGTTACCACAACGCCACTGCACCCCCGAAGATTTGGCATATAAAACAAACAAACCAGAATCAGTTGTTCCTTATTATCCTTTTCTTTTGGGGTTCTGTAAGTTCTTAGCACTCTTGATGACGATCTTTGGAGAAGACTTGGACTTGATTGTGGGCTGAAAATGTTAACAGAGAAGACAAACATCATATGCATGTATAACAAAAAACATTTTGTGAACCGATCCGTAAATATTTTTTTGATTTTGATCAATTTTGTGTAGTGAAACAATCAAACAGTCAACCAAGAAACTATTAAACTTGGAAATACGTTCTATGTTTATAATATCTACCACAGGCCCAGACATTAATAATAATAATAATCCTGGTGCTTCATTGACGGAAATTTTGCAAGGTGTTAGGGCTGCACGGTATTTGAAATTGAATACCATTATCGGTATCTAAAAACATACCGCGGTATACTGGTTTACCGAAGTCGGACGAAATCGACTGTTGACCTGCCTATTTCCTAAAGGTATACTGAATAGGGATGGGGCAGAGAAAATCATCTTTTTTTCTATGTTTCTTCAATTTTTGGCAGAGATAGCATACCTAATAAAATATACATCGTAATATCAACATTGAAAACAGAATGTTGGCAGAAAATGTATATTTAATTTTGAACGTAAAATTCCGACAAATGCCAACAGAATCATTCGATGGGACAAAAACAATTTTCATTGTTGTTGTCTTACTCCTTCTTTTCATCAAATGGGGTCATAGAAATAGTAGAAAACATACCACAGCTGAATTAATTTGAAAACGACAGTGCACATTGGCCGGAGATGCCACCTTGTCAAGAACCGGAAAATAATTATTATTGTTTCCAGTATCCAGAACATCGAATCGAAGGGAGTCAAGACTCAAGGGGCACGTGCGTCGACACAAGCTGAGAACTTGGAGAAATTATATTTGAAAATTATTTTTAGTGATACTCTTCGCTCTCTTGATAGATTCATAAATAAAATAGTTATATGTATATATCTATTAAGGCAGTGAAAAGGAAAAGGGTCCATCAAAAATAATTATCAAGTATAATTTTTTCTAGTTCTTGGCTTGTGCCGAGCACCGAAGGTGAAGAACAGGAAGAAGGAAAATGAATATCCAGCGTATTTGCGTGAGGCTCCCGATGGGAAAAGAGATGTGCATTATTTTTCAGCAATTTGTTGGGGTGAATGGGAATAAAACAAAAAAAACAAAACGTCCTTTTGTATTCTGCACTTTTATTTCATCAAAGAACTTTAAAACATCATAATCAACAAAAAACCCAAACTGCTAAAAAGAACAAACACACGAACAATGAAATCTCCCTCATTAAAGATGTTGCCCCGAACATCACACAGAGTTCGGCGGCTGTGATCTATGAATGCGGACTGACAGACGTTTACTGCAAAAGCACGCTGGGAGTAGGTTGTTTAATTGACAAGTGGTCCATGCGCTGAAATTCAGCGAGTGTATTTTTTGAGAAATTATAAATATTTGTCAATTGAGCAGCCTACCCATTCGTTATTTAATGGTATCTCTCCACCCCCCCCCCCCCCCCCCCACCCACACACACACAAAAGATCAAGAAATAATTACGCACACACAGTTCGAGTGCTGTGATCAATGGATGGATGAATGAATGCTGACTGACAGACGTTTACTGCCAAATTACGCTGGGAGTAGGTTGTTTAATTGACAAGTATTTATAATTTCTGATAAAATACGCTAGCCAATTTTCAGCTCATGCACCACAAAGTGGTCAATGCACTGAAATTTTGCAAGTGTATTTTTTGAGAAATTATAAATATTTGTCAATTGAGCATCCTACCCCATTCGTTATTTAATGGTACCCCCCCCGCTCCCCCCCCCCCCCCCCCACACACACACACACAAAAAGATCAAGAAATAATTACGCATGCACAGTTCGACTGCTGTTATCAATGAATGAAAGAATGCTGACAGACGTTTACAACAAAATCACACTGAGAGTGGGTTGTTTAATTGACAAGTATTTATAATTTCTGATAAAAGACGCTAGCCAATTTTCAGCTCATGCACCACAAAGTGGTCAATGCGCTGAAATTTTGGGAGTGTATTTTTTGAGAAATTATAAATATTTGTCAATTGATTATCCTACCCCATTCGTTATTTAATGGTACCCCCCCCCCCTCCCCCACACACACACACACACACAAAAAAAGATCAAGAAATAATTACGCATACACAGTTCGACTGCTGCTATCAATGAATGAAAGAATGCTAACAGACGTTTACAGTTAAATCACGCTGGGAGTAGGTTGGATGAACGAATGCTGACTGACAGACGTTTACTGCAAAATCACGCTGGGAATTGGTCGTTTAATTGACAAGTATTTATAATTTCTGATAAAAGACGCCAGCCAATTTTCAGCTCATGTGCCTCAAAGTGGTCCATGCGCTGAAATTTGGCGAGTGTATTTTTTTGAGAAATTATAAATATTTGTCAACTGAGCAGCCTACCCCATTCGTTATTTAATGGTTACCCACTCCAAAAAAAAGAGAGTTCGACTGATCGAGACAGTTAATTATTTTACAAATTAGCAGCTAAAAATGATAACATATTAACCTTCTCTGGCTTCAAACATGCTCGTTTGGGACAAACAATTTGCCCCGACTTGCTAAAAAGCCTCTCTGATGGTACACTTGTAGCACAAGCACACAGATATTTCACGGCAAACTGAGCTAATGTTGGATATTTAGTCCCATTCATTTTCCACCAGTCAAGTGGGTTAGTTTCACTATCAGGAGTATCTGATCTGAGATAAGCAGATAGTACTTTTTCTATGTCACCTTCCATGTCCATGGGATTATCACTAATTTTCTTTGCAAAAATACTACCAATTGTCTTTTTCTTTTTAAGAGGGGGTTCTACAGTTTCTGATGGAGCTTGGGTTTTATCAACACTGTTCTTATCTGAGTTCACACACTTTTCGGTTACAATTTCACGTTTGACACTGGCAAAATCACTCTCTGTCAGAAAAGTGTTTTTGAAACGTGGATCTAAAAATGATGTGATCGATAGCAAGTGCAGTGTTTTCTCAGCACAATACTTGTCTGACAAATAACAGTTTATGCGATTTTTAATATCCGTGGTGAGCTGATGTTTGTCTGTGGAGGTGACAAGAAGGTCATTTTCTAAGTGTGAAAGTAATGGCTTCACTGCCGATATACTGACATAGTTTTCGGCAGACAGAATGTCTGTAAACTCGGACACTGGTTCAAGTGCACATGAGACAGCTTCCATTACCTGGATATCTTGCCAAGTTGGCACGAGATGTGATGTTTTTCTCTCTGAGCTTAGTTCTTTCCTAATTGCAGGCTCCTGTTCTAAAATACGCTGAATCATTTCAAATTTTGACCCCCACCTGGTCAGACAGTCTGTTATTAAAGAATGTTGGGGCAAACCTAACTCGACCTGGTAACTTATCAAATTTCTTCGGTGAATCCAACTTGTTGAAAATGCTGAAACTATTGCCCGACACACACCTAACATTCGAGATACTCGTTTGTCACTTTTTATAGAGTTATTTACAGCTAAATTTAAATTATGTCCAAAGCATGACAGTTCCAGCCAGTTAAGTATTTTTGTAGCACTTAATATGTTAGCACCATTATCTGTTGTTATACAGACAAGTTTTGATAGATCCAATTGCCAGTTATTAAGTATATCTCTCAAAACATTTGCGATATTTTCACCAGTGTGGTTTTCTGGAAAGTATAATGTCTCCAATATACGAGATTTCAATTGCCACTCACTGTCTATGAAATGAACAGTGAGTCCTAGGTAAGGGACCATTCCAATTGAGGACCACAAGTCTGTAGTGACAGAAAAATATTTTGCCGAACGCACTTCACTTTTAACCCGATCACAAACTTCATTATACAAACTTGGAATTGCCGTTTCGTTGAAGTAATTTCTTCCAGGAATTTTAAACTTGGGATCGAAAACTGCCAACATTTCACAAAAATGTTTTGAATCCACTGTGTATGTTGGAAGCATATTACCAACCAGGTATTTAGTAACTGACTGCGCTAGCATATTCCATCACTTTGAACTTTTTTCATATGAAAGTGAATTTGTCACTGCAGCTGTAATTGTTGGCTGGCTTCCAATAGATGTTGCTGGAACTTCTGTGTCGCGTTTTCTTTTCTTCTCTGCAGACAGCTTTGAAAAGGCTACAGGGTGGTTTGCTTTTAAATGTGCTGCTAAGTTTGATGTGTTTCCTCCTTTTGATAATATAATTTTATGACAAAGGCGACATACTGCCGGAGTTTCATCTTTTGGTTTTTTCTTCTCATCTGCTTCATATCCAAAATACGTCCATACAGGCGATTTTGCATTTTGTTTCGATACTAGTGTGGAATCCATGTTTTCAACAAAATAGTTTGTCGCTGTATGAGGTGGGAGATTAATATATACTAATTAATCGATGCCCATTACTCATATTACCCTAATTTGCTAACACAAACACAACAAACAAATTGAAAACAAAAAGGAATGTTTATTGTCTATTCTCTTTCGCCATCGCGGTATCAATAGGTTCACACAACTTCAATGGGATTAACGGCGTTCATTTATCTTGTGCAAGACAGTAGCGTATCAGGGCAGGGTACAATCACTATC
The DNA here is from genome assembly GCA_031216915.1 of Pictodentalium vernedei. NCBI lineage: Eukaryota > Metazoa > Mollusca > Scaphopoda > Dentaliida > Dentaliidae > Pictodentalium > Pictodentalium vernedei. Next base: position 464,446,234 of record CM062293.1, read on the forward strand.
ACAACAGAAGAGTCAGTCTGCACCACGTGTTTTGACACTAACAGTTATCATAACCTAATCGTCATGAAAACAACTGTAGAAACTTTTCTCATGGACACATGTTAATTGATAATTGAAGTTGAATTTCACCACTGGAAAGACAGTGCTAGAAGGCATACCGAACAATATCGTAAGTATTTTTAAAAATACCGTGAATATCGATAAACCGATATTTCTTCAGACGTCTCGGTATTCTACCGGTAGCACATTGAATACTGGTAATTACCGGTTTATCGAAAAACCGTGCAGCCCTACTAGGTGTCATGGCGGATCATCTCTTGAATTATATGCGAGGAGAAAAGGACAACCTGTGGATTTTGTCTTGTCCATGATGACCCTACTGTATGACAGTTCACAGATTTCGAAAGCATCTGAGGCAAGCACATGGGGATGTCAGCTGTCTTAGGAAGTTTGAGCACTGAAGTGAGGGGTCTTCCCAGAGGAAGATTTTAAAACAGTGCTATCAAATAAGGCGATAAGATACAACTTTTTGATGAACTGTTCATAGTTCCAGACGAACAACTTTTCAGTCATCTGCTTTTTTTCATTTAGATAATCACCAGAGGAACGATAAAATCGTTCCTCTCAAATTTTACGACCTGTAGAGGTTGTGTATATCGTAAAAAATGACTGCCTGAATGGAGAGACTGCAGCAACGTTACATGCCTGCTGATTGTGTTCTGCTGAGACCTGAGAAGTGTGTGTCAATTCTCTTCTTGAAACGAATGACAATATCCTTGACAGGGTTTTATTTGGGCAGTGCCAGGGGCCGATATTCAGCCCCATTCCCAATCGGAAAATGACTCTTTTTTTCCCAATTACCAAAGACAAATTCCCAATCGACGATCAATAATATTTCTTCAAAATGAAATTGTATAAAATAATGGTTCAAACAAGACAATAAAAAGTTCCTGTTTGTGTTATTTCAAATGAACCCATGCTTCAGAAAGAATCAACTACGTTACGAATCATTTTCTTAGCGGCAATCTATCTTTTACACAAGCCGGCCATACTAAAAATATGTACCACAAGTGGAGAATGTGACCGTATAAGACAACAAATAAATTGTAGAAGCTAGGGTGCAAAAATAAATTTTTTCTCGTGTTGTAAGGTGTAAGTAATATATACCTAATGTCTGGTTGCAACATTCTAAATTTAACCACCAAAATTAGATTCTTAATGCTAAGCACGACCACTTCTATTTCAGTTTCATTTTAGTGTGACCGGCACACACTTCACTTGGTTTACTTTCAGTATCACCATGGTTACCGCCCATCAGTAGTTTTGACAATCAACCGACGATGCCATCAGAAAAAGGGTTTCTACTGTGAATTTTTATGTCACACAATGCAAAGTACTACAGAAAAAAGGTTTCAAAGCGTGTTGCAAATGATCAATCACAGTCAATCACAAAATTTCTGTGTAAAGGAGATTTATCATCGAAGGGACAATCAAATGTGCCAGATTTGTGTTCAGTGTTTCCCATTATGCTGCTATTACTCAGATACTTGCTAATAATACCATCAACCACTGCATCAGTTGAAAGATCATTCTCTCTTATGAACTTAATCTGTATGCCTTCAAGGAGCCGTCTCAATCAGGACACCCTTGATGCACTAATGCAAGTGTGTGCTGGTCCTGAAACACTGACTGATACCGACCTAGATGCCATCATTGATTTCTACAACTGTACTGGGACTAGAAAAATTGTTTTATAAGGTGTGTATTATACTATAATTACAATTGTCAAATAAAAAAAAAACATTCACAACACATATAATTGTGTATCTTCAAAAATTCCCAATTTTGGCTTTATGCCATGTTTTTTCCCAATCTGTAGGGACCTGGCCATACTCCCAAAATAGCTGGATAAAACCCTGCTTGAGATGACACCTAAGCGATGATATATGATAACTGAAGTCGAGATGTCTGTCCGGTCATCTTGGGGGATGACCATGGTGAAGCGACAAAACTATTGGAATCATGCTGTGAATATCTACTGGAAGGAATGATGATGATGAATGCTGAAAAATGGTAATGGCTTGATCTGGAGAACCTCTGTACAGCAAGGCTACAGTTAAAACTAAAAGTCCTGTCATGAAATGCGCACAAATAGCACACTGAAATGTGTGTTAATGTATGCGTTATGGCCCAAGTAAAGCTATCAAATTCTGTACATATGGCCTGTGCACAAGCAATGTTTCAGCCAATGGACCTCCAGGTAACCCGGAGGTCCATTGGCAGAAACATTGCATGTGTTTGCTATGAGTAACCAGGAGAACCCGCCGTGCTTTGGATGCCATTCGATATGGCAATTGCGAGCAATTCTAAAGTGCAATTAAGCCTAGATAAGCACACTATTCGTGACAGGACTTCTAGTTTTAACTGTAATAGATCTTCAGACTGGTTCGGGACAGTGATGGAAATGAACAAAATTGACGGGGGGCAGTTTTAAACTCTTGTGAAATCAGAGACATGAGTAAACTGCACCCATAAAATGTTAGTACAGTGGAGCCCACTTAACTGTATATCTCTTAATAGAATAACCCTGTTAACTGAATATAATTTCCCAACACAAAACTATTTACCATACCTCCAGTACAAATTTGACCTGTTAATTGAATATAGGTTATAGAATAAACTCCTGTTAATTGAAAAAAACCTTGTGACCTGTCGAGAAATTACCCTGCCTCTCCCTAGTTTTACTTTGTTTATAAACCTATTTGGCCTCAGTACAGTCAATAGACTCAATACAGACATTTTATCTATTATATCTTGTTTGACAAAACTCATGGAGCTCTGTCAAACAAGATATAATAGAATAAATGCTAAGTTGAGCTCTAGAATACAGAAAAACTAGAGGTACTGTGAGCAATCTCACAAAGTGATACCCCCGCACCTGTCAGAATGGAATTATATTGCTTCATGCACATCTTCATATGGAGTTCTTCCATTGTGTTAAGTTTCATGAAAAGTCTTCAAACGGTTTAGGAGGAGTTGCACTTATAAGGATGGACAGACGGATGGACAGAGTGATTCCTATATAACCCTCCCACCCCCTAAACTTTGTTTGCGGGTGGTATAAAAATGCAATAACTCCTACAATAATACACTGCATAACATCTACCCTTGCACTGTGGGTAGACATAAATTTGATAGACTAGCACACCAAATATGAAGTCATTCTATTGAGTACTCTACAAGTTATTCATGAATTAATTTCAAGGCGGACAAATTCTAAGTTCATAACAGAAAGTACTCTGGCAATAAAATCACCTGCATTTCACTATGAGAATACAGCAATAGGATATACTTGCAAACCAAATATCAAGTCACACAACCAAGTACTTTACAAGCAATTACTGATTGAATTTCAAGACAGATGGATGGACGGACGGACGGACAAGAGGGTTCCTATAACCCCCTCTGAGGGTGGGGGTCTAATTAGTTGCAATTATAGCCTAATCTTGGCATAGGCTAGCATGCTTAAGTAAGTCATCCATAATCAATATTTGTTGCAGAGTGAATTATTGTCATTTCCTGATTTTGTACCTATGTTAAATCTTAAGATGACACCAGTTTAAAATTAAAATTGTCGCAGATCAAAAATCTTGGAATATGCGCATGTTCACTTAGTAGTGATGATGTCTGAAAAGTTTTGTCCAAATTGATTGATAAATGTAGGAGGAGTTGCGCACACAAGAATTTCATGTAGAAACCCATATTAAATCAAAAGTTCAAGAGAGATAACCTGGTTAAAATTGTCGCAGATCAAAAATTTTGGAATATGCGCATGTTCACTTAGTAGTGATGATGTTTGAAAGGTTTCTTCAAAATCAGTTCTTTAATGTAGGAGGAGTTGCACACACAAGAATTTGTTCGGACGGAAAGACAGACGTACGTACGGACGTACAGGGCAATTCCTATATAGCCCCCACTTCTTCAAAGCAGGGGTATAATAATGCAATCTCTGTTAATTGAACAGTCCTGTTAATTGAATAATTGTCACTGGCAAAGTGGCTATTCAATTAACATGGTTCCACTGTATATGAATTTTAAGGGAATACTGTCTCTAAACATCAGAAATTTTGAATGTATAAGGACCTGCTGAACTATGACAGTAACTTGCCACTGGCCACAGAGTGCAGCATACATTTATATGCCCTCACAGTTTATTAGTGCTCCACAATATTTTTCAACGAGTGCATTTTTTAGTTCCTGTAAAATACAAAGCACAGATGCTGATGGGAGCAATTGCACTCGCACCCATCTCATTTTCAGGACTGGTTCAGCAACCATGTTTGATCAGCATGATGCAGCTTCAAATTTCCATTGGAAAGAGTAATAATGAAGATGAGCATTGTAAAGTCCGCTTGACCTGGTGAATCACTTTACGGCAAGGCCAATAGCTCTCTGGGCGGGTAAATTTCTCTCCCGCTCGAATCGTATTTTTAAAGGCTGCTGTAAAATGTAGCTCCTTTGATGCCAGCTCACCCTCAGCCAATTTTATTTTTGATCTCAGTGGAAATGGTTCCTTGAAGTGGAACACATAACATCAGTTTTTGTAGACATCTGTACCGTAAAGTGGGGCTACTTTGCCAGATATTTCTGTACTTCATTCCACCATGTTTGCATACTTACAAAGAATTTTGAAATGAATGTATCTGTGAATACAGTGGAAGGAAAGTGATAAGTTATATTATGTAATATTTCAAAATTGTATTATACTTCATCATGCTGAGGGTAAAATGAACGTGGCAAAATTACCCCGTCTTTGGAGCTACTTTGCCACATATCGGCTCAGGGCTTAAATTTCGACGAGAATCCGAGAATCGATTTGCATAAAGATTCGCGCAATAAAACCGGCGAGAATCCATGTAGATTCTTGCTGCACCTCTGCTATGATTCGCGTGAAAAAAATGAGTCAATTTAACCCTTTAACTAACACAGCGACAACAAATTAACCAATAGAAGGGTAACGTGACCTGAAATATCCTGACACTTTGTCAATAAAATCTTACAAATATGGCTGTCATTGGAACCGGCTCATTGAGCCGGTTCCAACGACAGCCATATTTGTAAGATTTCATTGGTAAATATTGCTCATTTAATTATTTTATCATATATTTATTATTTTTTGTTTAAAAATTATCAAATTTAGTTTTAAAAATTGAAAAGGTGTGTTGGGTAAAAGGTTAACATGTGGTATCAGTATACAACAGTGGTTCAACCATGGTGGGGTCATGGGATCCTGGGACACTCATAGTAGGTATGGATTCTCGCAACCATTTTCACGAGAATCCAAATGGATTCCCACAAATTTAGACGAAATATAAGCCCTGCGGCTAAAATTCAAACGGATACCAGGTATCTTGTTATTTGGCTTACTAACAAACCTAACCACAGTATCTGATCCTAAGTGGTTAAATACCATGCATTCTATCATCCATTCATATTCACAGGTACATGTGCTGTGTGTATGTGCATAGTGAAAGAGCAAAGCAGTCTGTCAAATGACTTTCTTGAAAAACAAACTCCTTCCTGGCCCTGTGACACTGTTGGTTTTCTAACTTGTTGTTTAATGTCACTTTCAGCATCTAGGGCTATATCACAATTGCCAAACAAGTATAAAGGCAAGTTGAGCCAATTGTTTATATTTGGCAATTTTGTACTGGCGCTCATCAGAGGCGGGCAATTCACTGGGAGTGAGCCCAGGGGGCCCCAGCCTTAGAGGACTCTACAAACGCAAATGAAAAAAAATGCAGAACTGCGTATAATGTGCCACCCCGACATGGGAGCGCCTATTGCGCTCGAGTGTCAGGTTTCCACTATCCCACATTATACACAGTTCTGCATTAATTTTTATGTCCCACCACTTTGCAAATGCAAATCCCGCCCCTGGGGGAGGTGTTAATGACTGTATAGTAGTGCAAAAATTTTTATGACAAATTATTATGAACTGAATCACTCTTGTCAGCCTAAAGGCCTCTAGAAGGCAAAAATTTGCACCTTTTTGCTTTTAATTTTATCTAGGGCCCTCACTTAAGTATGTCCATAGCTCTCTGTACTGTACACCACTGTCCCCACTTTTTGGCTATCACAAATATTCAACCGCTGGAGTGGGACTGGGGTGGGGGCATCCCCCTTTTTTAGTTATCTATTTATTGGAAGATTAAGGTCACTTTTGTGCAGCTATGGCAAACTGTGACTGCAACAAAGGTGTAAAGTCAAGTTTAGCCAATAGTTTGTACCAGTGCTGCCCATTTTAGAGGCCGTCCACCTTACGCATTGCCTAGTTTTCATGCAAAACCGAACTTGTTGGGCATCCCCCTGGCTCTAGCATTACCCCTGTATGTACTGTGTAAAGCTTCAATTAATGCATGAATAACGTGACACTGTTGGTTTGATCTTGCATCAATTTTGCAAAATGATCGAACAAAGTCTGCACTACACTTCTGCAAGAGAAAGTTAAGGATTATTGATCAGGCTTTAAAAAATAATTTTCACAATGCCAGATTATTGCTTCCTTATCGCCATATTCTAACAATAGTAAGGCAATATTCTGGCATTATTAACAGGATAATGTTGCCTAATGGTATACTTTGTTGTAGGCTGTACTGCATAATTACTAGAAATGCTGTGAGTGACACAAACATAATGTTGCCAACTCAACTTTGACGGCATATCGACTAAAGGTTGTTTGATGTTTTAAATGATTATGTACCAAGATTATGTATTTGGGGGGAAATTCCACCCAACAAGTGTTTTATGTGAAGTTCTTGCACACTTTTTCTGCATTAGATGATACAATTAAAAAACCGACATAAAAGTCCTTTCTGTTCATGCCATATGGTTGTAGCGTTGTAAGCTCATATATCCACTGAATCTCCCTGTGTCGTCGTCGTTCCGTCGCATTTGGATCTTCCGGGTGGGAGTTTAGTACCTCTATAATGCGGTAACGTAGATGTGACAAGGCGTGAGGATGTGCATTGAAATGAATTGCTACAGGAGTGTCGCGGTTAGGTCTGATATCGGCCTGGTGTTCCTTTATGCGTAGTTGTAACTGTCGTTTCGTTTCGCCCACATATTGTTTTTTGCAAAGGGTGCATGTTATAAGGTAGACACAGTTTCGAGTCCGACAATTGGTTTTGCCGGGGCCCTTGTAGCGTTTAGATGTATAAAATCTGTTGTTGGCTTTTTCGTTTTCTAGAAAGCCAATACGTTTGTCATTTGTGTGGGTTAGTGCTCTCCGATATCTCGTACTTATGGTGTTGATTGATTGGTCCAGGGCCAGTCCTTGATCCGGTGTGGTTTGCCGGATAAACTGATGCCTTTCGTCGGTTACTAGGGGGGAGATATTGTCCAATTCAAGTTGGAATTGTGCCTTGGTGGCTAATAGTATCTCCCCACTGGCCCTAACCAAAATGTCCTGTAGCTGGATCTTCAGGGTGTCAGGGTGGGCCCCTCATGATGTTGGTATAGTCGGTCTGAGGCCCCTCGGACACAGTTTCGTTCGATACATGTATTTAGGAATTGGGCCTGTAAGTCTAGCCTTAATTGTTTTAGGGCTAGATTTCTCACTATCCTGTAGGCGGCTCGATTGTCTTGGTTGATCCTGGTAGGTGCCACAACAACTGTAATTCGCCACGTCATTCGCCAAGTGCATCTACCAAGTGCATTCGCCAACAAACTGTATATAAGGACAGAGGACATTGAGCCCAACGCCTCTGATGAAGATCACCAATCGATCGAAACCGGTCAGGCAATAATAGAGGGATTACTTATCCTATAGGCCCTCTCGGACTTTTTAGTCAGTTTACAAATTGCATTAGATGATACTTACCTCAAATACTTAAAACTGTGGCTACTTTGCCAGGCTGGCAAAATAGCCCCAAATTATATGGCAATGTAGCCCCAGCAACCTTTTAAGTATAAAAAAAATAAATTCAAACCAAATCTTAAAATTCATTTTGAATTGCTAGTCTGTAGATAAAATAAAGAAAAATACAACTTATCCTTCACTCAAAAAATTCTTCAGAATAAGACTTTTTCTCGTCTTTTTTCAGCTCATCAAAATCCTCTGAATCCAGTACACATGTAAACAACTTAACCTTGAATTTCACAAGCACACTTCAAAAAAAAAAAATTCAAGAACAATAACTCTGAATATTGTAGTATTATTTTATTCAGCAAGTAGCACTCCACAGTGTGTAAAATAAAAAAAAACCTTGATAAAAATCTTTTTCTCTGTGAGTTGGCAAAGTAGCCCCAGCGAGGCAAAGTAGCCCCGTCATACGGTACTGATGAATGTTCTGGCAATCTTCCTGTAATTAGAAGTGTATGTGAGTCATTAATAGGTAAAAACCTAGGAATGACAGATTCTGGTCCAAAGAGGTAAGGCCGATTGTTTGTTAACACCTAGCACACTGATGGTATTTCAAAATTTTCATCATTGAAGACATATTGCCCATGCAGCATAAACAATTTAAAAAATTATATCTTGTTTGACAGAGCTCATTAAGCTCTGTCAAACAAGGCATAATTTATTAAATTTTCAGTTGCATTGTGGGAAAAATCTGCTGCTGAAAACTTTTGTATTTTGACAGAGTGCAGAGGGTTAAAAGTTCATTTACAAAATACACACACAGAACATGTTTAGAGTGGATTACAGATGTTTAGGTCAAGCATGATAGCTTGATAAGGAAAACAAGTTTAACTAAATTTTACTTTTAATTTGTTTCGAAAATTTCGATTACTACTGAAATGGTTAACTGGATAACCGGTTTGATGGGAGCAATTGCACCTACCTAACCAATTAAAAAAATGTCAACCAGTTATCCGAAATATTGATAGTGATCGTCATTCCACGATTAAAACGTAGTAAATCTGCCGATTCTCCTTTGGGATAGATTACACCTCGAAGCAGCGCTGTATATACTGAGAAATAATCAACTTTGGCATTCAAGATCTCGTTAATGATCGTTAATTTCCGTGAGTACTAAGTAACTGCAGAAACTATTCCGTAGTATGTATACAAACGAACGTTGGCGGGTACTCGACAACGTTTGTTTGTATACACACTACGGAATAGTTTTTGAGAATACTGCTTTCCAATTCCTATAGTTTTGATTCCAGATTCGGTGAAATAATGGCTATGGTTAACCGGATATTATCCAGTTATAGCTCTCAGTTAGTCGGTTGTGAAAATGAGCCAACCGTTTCAGCCCTAATTTCGATACAACGAAATTAGGAAACAAGAAATTTAATATCAATGAAATTTAATTTACATGAAAACAATTTTGATAAACTTCCCTTTAAACTTGAGTATTATAAGGTATGTAGTCACGTAAGTTCCGAAAATAATATATGAATTACAGAACTAAGAGAAAATAAGTGACACTAAACCTCAATCAGGAAGGGTATGGCCTAAGATGTGGATTGCGGCCAATACATTATAAATTGCATGTATTAAATAGTGCTGAACCGATAATCGAAATCAGCAATTGAAACCAGCTGGTTATGGGGCATCAGCCGATTATGACAACTGGCAGTTAAAAACTGCTAGTTTCCGGTTATTCTATATTTAACACTGACTTTTAAAATCTCGGATATCTGGCCTTTTTAATAAAGTTTCCCCATTAAAAACATGTGTAGTGCATATCAGAATATTTAGGGATTTGCAGAAGTGAAATATTACGGAATTTACCATCTGCAATCGGTACGAAAGAAAGCTGACATTAAGCAGACATACTATCATACCTATAACTATGAGTGGCGATCGATTCAAGGAATGACCCAAAAACAGGCGACACACACAAGCACTGTCCTGAATGAATCCTTTATTTATCTGCAATCTGCCCTCATCTTGTCTCTGTTGTTCTGGCATATCTTTTTTCCTTAATCCTGCGTTTGAAGCCATCAAAAACTGTGAAATTTTGGAAAGCAGGAAAACACTGAACTGTTTACAAGAAGGCCAAAGAAAAGAATGGTTATTGGTGGTGTTGGAGGGCACAAGTTTGTTTGTTTTTTGTAACAATGGATTAATTGTTGGTGTGTGTGTTGGGGGGAGGGTCTAAATTAAGTGTCTGGCCTGAATTTTTAGGTTAAAATACACTATATGGAGGCAAAAGTGCCCTCTAACGGATTTAACCTCAACATTTAATAGAGCATAAAATAAAGCCGATCAGTTGATTGGAGCATTATTTATTGAATTTGGAACTCAAAATTGTGAGAATTGAAAAATAAGGTGAGGGAGACAAGTAAAATATTCCTGTTCAATTGAGTGCGAAACTGGACAGTAGTTGGGGAATCACCAAATTTGAATGCAAAAAAACACAAGGCAACAAGTTTTTTTCCTGTTCATTTTTTAATGACATAATATACTAAGCGGATACATGACGGTTTTCCCCCAAATGATCTTGATGAGCTTAAGTGACAGGAAATTGTTGACACTGACGCCAATGCAAATAATTTAGTGTATTGTAACCTAAAGCAATATTTTCCAAGATTTATGTGGAGTGACATTTTTTGATAGGTGTATAATGTTTGATCTACCGGTATGAACAATATTACAACTAAAGCAGAGTTGGTTTGTGTATGGGTTGAAAGTTTGGAGAAAATGTTATTTGGGGGTGTGAGATGCCAAGTTTTCATCAAACAGTGCCTTATTTAAAGTGCCAGTATGCATAATATGTTGGTCAAATAAACAGATGTTCCCAGGTGGAAGAACAGATTGTATCATTTGTAGTGTTGGGAGATTAACCGAAAATACAACTCAGTGTTGGTGATTTAAAAACACTGACCGACCTGAATGTGAGATAACCATCAGTGAGGACATGCATGGTTATTTAACTGCACAATCTTGAATGCTGTAATGTGTTAAATAAAAAGGGCGGAGATCAGAGAAAAAAATCAAAGCCTGGTAATTAATAACTTTTTTTGGTCCAATCTTTTATAATCGTATTTACATATTAAATAAACTTTCCCTCAAAAAGATAAATGAATGAAATGATAAAAATCGCATCATTCAGAGTGAGATTGAAAGCACCTGGTTTTGGACAAAAATAAAACAAACATTGAATTACCAAAATGAACACACAAACTTCACTTGAATGCAATATACATACATCTGCTGCCCACTGTCAATTATTTCTATGTTTATGTTTGAATGGAAAAAAAAAAACAGTTGTACCCTATACTTGCACCAATAACATTTTCGAGACTGCAGGCCAAGACTCAATCAATGCATGAATCTGAACACAATAGGTTTCATGACCTTCAAGTTCAACACCAACGGTAAAACACTATCTGTAAAATGATCAGTTTATAAAATGCGGTTTCCTTTGCTGAACTGGAAATTACCACTTGCTCTGCATTTATACTGTCCGATATTTCTACATGTATTTTTGAAAGCTTGAACCTCAAAATAGGTTTCAAATTCACAGTTGAAGTCAGATAAAAATTAGGGTTACAATGACCTAAATGAGCGTCTTTTACTTGGTAAAAGTTTTAGGATCCGCATAATTGTCCAGGGTCGGTCAGGTTACCCCAAACAAAGGGATTTTTTTTCTTTGGCCTGACATCTCACAACATTACACCTTCAGCATTTTTTTACCCAAGGTGTGCATTCCTACCACAGCATTTTCCTTGTCTTGATCTGCATTGAAGGGGGGGGGGGGGGGGGGGGGGGGGGATTATTTCTCTGCCAATTATGCGGATTCCAATGGTTGAAATAGGATACAGAAGAAAACCTGTTGCCGATTATTTCTCTGCCAATTATGCAGATTCCAATGGTTGAAATAGGATACAGAAGAAAACCTGTTGGTGCCTTAATACCACATAAGTTCTCAGAGCATGCATGTTTACTGCTGGGCAGTATTAGCCAAAATAATATTTGCATTTTGGGGGGTTGGGGTGGGGGAGACTGCTATTAATGATACAATCACATGATATTGTTCTCTTGTGAAGATTGTGTTTATTCCGGTAAATAGTGTTTACTGTTAATACGGTTTTGTGTAAGAATACAATACACTTGGCTGTATTAACCAGGAGTATTCTGAGCACACATACTTTGTGTCATAATAGAAAAATAACTTTGATGTTAATGTGTGTTGTGAAGTTGTATGACTCATGGTTTACAGATACACACATGCCATGACTGAATATATTATTTAATGTTTTTTTTTTCAACTTGTTACCTCCCTTGTTTCAGGCCTGGATATTTCACGGTAACGATCGTTCCGTTTCGTTACCGTCACAGCAAAAACACGGAAACGAGTTTTCGTTTCCCATGCATTTTATGCACACTCGGACTCCATGACCAGACCGTACATGTTCATAATTTTATAGGAATATGTTGTCCAGTTCCAATCGTACTTTCAGTGTCGTCTGTCATCTCCCGGTATTTACGACTACAACCTCGATGTCGACAGCCGCAAAGAAACAAAAAAAAACGGTCCTTTTCAAAAGATTTCACACCTGAAGTTGATGAGGAAGGTGTAATAATTAAGTTAGCTTCCCCAAATTCTAAAAAGATCACCTGACACGAATGTTAATATATTATACAAAAAATGGGACTGCCATTCGTCCTGTGGCTATCCGGCCAATAATCATCGGGACATGAATTATTTATGTCCAGATGATTATTAGCCGAGTAGCTGACCGAACGAGCGGCTGATGAATTTATCCTACTTTATGAGGAAAACAATAAACATTTTCCTTTTGAAATTTTCTGCATGTTCGAGGCCAAATGCCACCATAAGCCGCCTCATTCAGAGCAACTAAAAATCATTTTTTTTCGGGGGGGGGGTTAATCCCCCTCTCTGTGCACGTGCGCTAGACACCTTTCGGTGTCTGTATTCAGTTTTTCCCTCCAAAAATTCTCATGCCCCCCCCACCCCCCCTTAAATTTTAATCCTGGCTAAACGCCTGGTACCAAGACGGATAAAAAAAAAAAAATGCCGCTCAGGATCACAGATCCAATGTCGAGTTGTGACCTTGACCTTTGACCTGGCGAGTCCAAGGTCAATAGGGTTCTTCCTCGCACCAAGGCCAACACACCTATGAAGTTTCATGACTCTAGGTTGAACCACTATCAAGTTCTCATCCGGAAACCAATTGTTGCGATATACTATGTTCAAGGTCACTGTGACCTTGACCTTTGACCTGGTGAGTCCAACATCAATAGGGTTCTTCCTCGCACCAAGGCCAACACGCCTGTAAAGTTTCATGACTCTAGGTTGAACCACTATCAAGTTATCATCCGGAAACCAATTGTTGCGATATACTATGTTCAAGGTCACTGTGACCTTGACCTTTGACCTGGTGAGTCCAAGATCAATAGGGTTCTTCCTCGCACCAAGGCCAACACACCTATGAAGTTTCATGACTCTAGGTTGAACCACTATCAAGTTATCATCCGGAAACCAATTGTTGCGATATACTATGTTAAAGGTCACTGTGACCTTGACCTTTGACGTAGCGAGTCCAAAATCAATAGGGTTCTTCCCCTCACCAAGGCCAATCTACCTATGAAGTTTCATGAATGTGAGTTGAACCATTATCAAGTTATCATCCGGAAACCAATTGTTTAAGATTTACTATGTTCAAGATCACTGTGACCTTGACCTTCGACGTAGCATGTCCAAAATCAATAGGGTTCTTCCTCCCACCAAGACCAACCTACGTATGAAGTTTAATGAATGTGAGTTGAACCACTATCAAGTTATCATCCGGAAACCAATTGTTTACGCCCGCCCGCCCGCCATTCACCAAACTATAAGTCGAGTTTGACTTCGTCACAACTCGACTAAAAATCAGCCCAGATCGCCAGTATACAGCCTACAGTTCAAATGAATAATGCATCATTCTCATCTCACGACCAACCAACTTAACAGAATGTCATTGCTGCAAAGTCCCCAGCATAAAATATTCACCCGTAACAGTGAGTGACACTGCACGCCGGTAAACTTGAGCCTAGGTGCGCCTCCACCCTCCCCCGGCCCTACAGTGTTTCATAAAGTCCTTCATCTGCCACTCAACCAACTCTGAACCGGCGTATTGGGAAGTAATGACTGTGCGAATGAACTCAGTCACCAGAAGCTGAGAAGCATGAAAATGTCTGTAATGCAGAAAGGTAATTCCAGTCTAGTACTGTAAGGGAGGTAATCAAATTAGCTATCAAAGAACTCAGCTATTTTCGACACTGCCGACAGGGTCTTCGCCATATGTGATGCCCATATCTCTCACCAAATTTAAATTGCATCGTTCCATGGCTGATTTTAAATAATATATTATAAGTGATAATCTCAGACTTTGATATCTCGAATCTTTTCAATTTTTTATTGACTTTTGGTCATTAAAGCCTTTAAGATCACGCTCGGCTGGTCACCATTGCAGTGTCGTTAAGCTGACAAGTCATAACAACAGAACAACTATTTTGTTTCAAGCGAAGTTTAAGACGCCAGTATTGCAGTCTCTCTGGCGGATTGCTGGTTTGGGGTTCCAGCCTTAAAACGTCCCCCGCGCCAGTCACTTAACCGTGGCAAAATTTATTCTTTTTGTTAAAACGAAAGAAATGTAGTTGAAAGCTCGAGTGACAAAAAGTGAGTCGCGTAGAAAATCAGGGCGGGCAAGTGCATTTAAAGCATGTTAGTATTAGTTCTTACGGGCAAGACTTTTGCTGTATTTTTACACCCTTGTCGACAGAACGGGAAAATCGTTATCGATCGATTCCCATGATGCAAAATGACGAAAACGAAATATGATTTCCCAGGATTTTTGAAATATTGAGGCCTGTTGTTTGACAGAGCTCATGGAGATGTAATAGAATAAATGCCAAGTTTATCTCAAGAATACAGGAGAGTGGCCCTATCCCTGTTAATTGAATACTCCTGTTAACTAGAGGTACTGTGAGCAAGCTCACAAAGTGATACCCCCCACGCCTGTTAGAACGGAATTATATTGCTTCATGCACATCTTCATATGGAGTTCTTCCATTGTGTGAAGTTTCATGAAAATTCTTCACGGTTTAGAAGGAGTTGCGCTTATAAGGACGGACAGACGAACATCCTAACAAATTGGTAGTTATGTGGCTATTTTTATGGGACTACAATAAAATGCATGTCCATTATATTAAAACAAGTGATTTTGGGGAATATTTTTGGGGTGGTAGCAAACCCTGACCCTACCCTTTACTGACCCTAACCCTACTCCCCCCACCCCCAATTCTAAACCCCACCCTAGACTAATAATGAAAGAGTCAATGACTCTGTAGCTCAACTTGGATATGACAGGAATTAGTACTTGCTGTGACCAAGACAACTGAATAATGAATATGACAGGAATTAGTATTTGTTTTGGCCCAGTCAACAATAATAAAAGAATTACAAGGTGACTGTAATGGACTACAGATTAAGACCAATCATTGTAGATTATTATTTTTGTGTGGAAATTTTCAGTCCCAAACAAAATATTTTCAGACTAAAATTTTTTCTTCTTCTTCTTAAAATTGACCAAAATGCATCAAAACACAAAAAACTAATTTCCGGATTTTGGTCAAAAATTTTCTAAGTCCCACCCGGACCCCTAATTTGCATAATTTATTCACGAGAAAAACTCTGTATTATATGTAATGTATCCCATGGTACTAAACATTCATACAAAAATTTATTCAAATCAGATCTTTCATTTGGAAGTTCTGCGCAAAAATCTGATTGCACTTAATTTTGAACAAAATGGCTGCTAGCGGCCATCTTGAATTTCAGACTGGACCCAAAAACACTCCTTCTCGTCCCACAGTGATAACAAAGGTACCCAAGAAGTTTCGTGAAGATCAGTTCATAAATACGGCCTCTAGCCCGAGCCGTATTGGGATTTGCACTCGCAGTGCTGAAAGTAACACTAAATAAATCAAAGTTAGTCTAATTTGCATAATATAAGCACGAGAAAAAAAACCCATATGATATGTAATGTATCTCATGGTACTAAACATTCATACGAAAAATTATTCAAATCAGAGCTTTCATATGGAAGTTCTGTACAAAAAAAAAATTTCTGCATCGTCGGTACAAAATGGCTGCTGGCAGCCATCTTGAATTTCGGACTGCACCCAAAAACACTCGTTCTCATCTCACGGTCATAACAAAGGTACCCAAGGTAACACTTAGTGACTAAATAAATCAAAGTTAGCCTAATTTGCATAATTTACGCACAAGAAAAAAACCTGTAATATATGTAATGTATCCCATGGTACTAAACATTCATACAAAAAATTATTCAAATCAGAGCTTTCATATGGAAGTTCTGTGCAAAAATCTGATTGCCCCTAATTTTGTACAAAATGGCTGCCATCGGCCATCTTGAATTTCCGACCAGACCCCAAAACAATCGTTCTCGTCTCACAGTGATAACAAAGGTACCCATGATGTTTCGTAAAGATCGGTTCATAAATACGGCCTCTAGCCCGAGCCGTATAGGGATTTGCACTTACAGTACTGAAAGTAACACTAAATAAATCAAAGTTAGTCTAATTTGCATAATATAAGCACGAGAAAAAAAACCCATATGATATGTAATGTATCTCATGGTACTAAACATTCATACGAAAAATTATTCAAATCAGAGCTTTCATATGGAAGTTCTGTACAAAAAAAAAATTTCTGCATCGTCGGTACAAAATGGCTGCTGGCAGCCATCTTGAATTTCGGACTGCACCCAAAAACACTCGTTCTCATCTCACGGTCATAACAAAGGTACCCAAGAAGTTTCGTAAAGATTGGTTCATAAATACGGCCTCTAGCCCAAGCCATAGCAGCTTGGCACTTACAGCTCTGAAAGTAACACTAAATAAATCAAAGTCAGTCTAATTTGCATAATTTACGCACGAGAAAAAAACCTGTATTATATGTGATGTATCCCATGGTACTAAACATTTATACAAAACTTTATTCAAATCAGAACTTTCATACAGAAGTTCTGTACAAAAAACTGATTTTTGCATCATCGGTACAAAATGGCTGCTGGCAGCCATCTTGAATTTCGGACCACACCTAAAAACACTCGTTCCCGTCCCAGGGTCATAACAAAGGTACACAAGAAGTTTCGTAAAGATCGGTTCATAAATACGACCTCTAGCCCGAGCCATAGCCAATTGTTGACGTACGGACAGACGGACGACGGGCCATGACAATAGCTCAAATTTGACTTCGTCAAAGTTGAGCTAAAAATTCAATATATTCCTAGTCTATTTTAACTAAAATGCATGTCCACTGTATTAAAACAACTTTTTGGGTGAAAAAGTTTTGGGGTGGTAGCAAACCCTAACCCTACCCCACTCAAACTCTAAACCCCACCCTAGAATAATGACATTTAACTATGTGACTAGTCACATAAATTGCGGTAGTCACCTAAACCCCATTTCTACCAACAAATAGCCGCCTAAACCCCCATATGTCTGCCCGGACAGAAAGACGGACGGATGTATGGACGGACAGGGTGATTCCTATATACCCCCTCCCAAACTTTGTTTGTGGGGGGTATAACAAGATATAATAGATTAAATGCCTGTATTGGATGTACTGAGGCCAAAACAGGTCTATAAACAAAGAAAAACTGGGGAGAGTCAGGGTAATTTCTCGACAGGTTACAAGATTTTTTATTCAATTAACAGGAAGGAGTTTACTCTATAACCTATATTCAATTACCAGGTCAAATTTGTCCTGAAGGTATGGTCAATGGTTTTGTGTTGGGAAATTATATTCAATTAACAGGGTTATTCAGTTAAGAGATATCCAATAAGTGGGCTCCACTGTATTTACAATTTATTACCCATTCCAGGTTATCGACGAGGTCGAAAACATGGTTAAAAGCAGGCATGCAAAAACCGCTTAAATGGTATTAGAATTGCAAAGTATTGGGCGTGCACAAAAAACATTGTGTGCCAAGATTTCCATGACAGCTAGTTCGCAATGCAGTCTAAAATGCTCTGTTCTTGTCACACACTGTGGAATCTCACTTATCGGCATAGAAATGTGAGATTAAGGAATTTGTTCTCAGTTTAGTCTTGATTTTGCATTATTCTATTTATAAAATCTTGACACACTGGAGTGGACCATTCACACGATCGCGTTCCAATTGAGAAAAAGATGATCCCAGTATTTATTTAATGGTGTTAAAGTCACTTTCAGAATCTATGGCTAAATCAAGACCAATAGAGTGGATGACCACTGAAGAACCATCAGGTTGAGTTTCCACTCATGCAATACCTCAGATTCTAGGACAAGTTTCAGAAGAATACAGCTTCAGCTAATGAAAGTTGAATCCAAGGGTTTATATGTTAAAACTTCAATTGTGCTTTTGAGGAAATTCCACTGGTGATTTAACTTAAACCACTCTCCACAATACTGTTATCACAACAGTGGACAGCGAATTTCAATTTTTGTTATTTGTGAAAAAACCTTGTTAATGTACAATATGGTCACCCTGTACTGGTCACTTTCCAATGGGTGGTCAATATTTCCATGGACAAAATAATATTTGATTTCAAACACTAAATTACAGGAATAATCATCAAAAATTTAATTAATGAAGCACCGGGTACAACCCGCTGCTTCATTAATTAAAATTTTGCTGCCGATAATTTTTTATCTGGTAAACACATTCGTGGACATAACCAGGGACCAGCCTAGAGGGTAATTTGAGGGAGAAGTCACTTCTCCCTCCACTGACTTTAGGGAGAAGTCAGATGAAACAGGGAGAAGTGAGAAGAAAATGTAGAATGATGATTCTGCATTCGCATGATCTACCGGTATATTATATTTTCATCTCTCACAAAAATAAATCACTACAATTAGGCAATAACACATCTCTATGTGTAAATTTATTTGTACAAAGAATTGTTTACGAGAAAAAACATGCCTCTCTATATTAATTTATTTATAAAAAGAAAAGTTTACAATTCAAATTCAAATGGGCATTTACTTTTTAAAAGAGACAGATCAGCCTTGAATTAAACAATTCAAGTGTGTCCATTTCTTGGTCCAGAGTGAGTAAAAAGTAGGTCAATGTACTGTTTTGGTTTTCAAAACGTCTTGCACAAAAATAAAATCCAGAATTAAAACTTCAGCTTTTACAAAAAAGTGTTGTTTTATGAAAAACTGGTCCCCCAGAAAAAAAATTCTGGGTGTGAAAAACACTTAATTTAAAGGTAACTTAAATAGAAAATCTTGTCTTAACTTGACGACTTGTCACCTAATTTAAATGCAACCAAGATGGTTCACGATTACATTATTAATCGGGCATTGTTTTTAGATGCTGTTTTTATTTTTAGTTACTATGAAAATAAATCACAATAACAATTAACCCTAGCAATAATACTCTTTTCAGATGGAAATTACATTGTAAATTCTATGTGAATTCACCTAATTTCAAGGTAGGTCAACTGGGAATTTACAAATTACAGGGAGACGGGATTTTGCTTTTTAGTGAAATCAGAGCGAAGTTATGCAATCCAAGGCGACTTTTTTGCCCCAGTCGCCTGGACGGCTGGTCTCTGGACATAACTGCCCACGCATGGATTGCGACCAGTCCACGTTGGCTGTGCTGTAAGAAAGTCATCTGAGGTGAAAGCTTAATTTGTACCTCAGTAAATTTATGAACAATATAAGCCCCTACCTTGTACTACTTCTTGGTGAAGAATTCAATGATCGAGTTGATTTGTTGAAAATTGAATAAAAGGACCTGGTTGACGGGCTTCTTGCAGCTCTCACAGAGGGTCCAGATCTCACTGAAGCAGGTGAGTTATCTGTAATTGAAAGATTTTTTATCTTCGTCTCATTTGCGCCAGAAACTGACACATGTAAGCTGGGACAATTATCCTGTGAAATCTGATCACTAGACAAAACGCTTGATTTCTCAGTACAGTCAACATCATTTCTTTTATCAAGTTCATCAATTCCATTAGTTAAGTCAGCACAAGGAGAACAAACATTCTCAGGCTTGTCACCGCCATCTGTCATGTGACTCTCACTGAAACTAAAGTTAACATCATCACTGGTTTGAAATTCTTTGGAAGAGTTACTATGCTCTGAAGAAATGGTGCTGGTTGATTCCTCTGGATCAGCATAGATAGTATATCTGGAAGTCTCATTATTAATTTTTCGAAAAGAGTGCGTTCGTTTTGAATCTTTCACTGTCCCTTTCTTATCTTTTGTCTGTGTTTTTTTCGATTTGCTATCAGATAACAGTGACAATTTCTTTGGCACAAATTTCAAAGAAAATCCTTTACCAACAATGATGTTACCAATATGTTTATCTGCACTTGCGGGAGACTTATGTTTGAAGAACCGTTTACAAGACTGAGGTGTCCTATCACTTTTTTTAATGATGGAATTGCTGATTTCATATGTACCAATTGTTGACTCTGAATAAGTTCTTTTATTCTCTTTTGTCACACTTCTTGATTGGGTTCGAGTCGACGAGCGGTGTCTGGATTTGTTTGTCCGACTTGCACCTGATCTTGAATGTAACCTATTTTCTTCCAAACAATCTTGCAGGTGAACTCTAGGTGACAGAGGAACTCGATTTAGCACTGGTCTGGTAGAGGAAAGTCCCTTTTTGCAAGTATTTGCCTTGGCAGTGTGTAGAGATATCCAATCCTCCTCTGATGAAACCGATACAGCATCTGATGTCTCTTTTGTCACATCTTTTTTTTTTATAATTTGTGTAGGTTTACTTTTGTAAAAGCTTTTTGGTCTAATTGATAGCGATAACAATTCTGCTCCTGATGTTCTCTCAGAATATTCAAAAACCTCATCAGAATATTCATCAAGCTTTCTCTTCTTTTCAGGCTGCTCTTCAACTTGTTCTCTTTTAAAAAAAAAAAAAAGAAGGAAAATAGTCATTACATGTGTAGCATACGAGACAAAAATAAAACAAATGCCTTAGGCCTAAAAAAATAAAAAATCTGTTTCTCAGGCCCTCCCGCATGGTCCATTTGACTGCCGCATGCTCTCTTTTTATAACTAATTTAAACTTGAAAAAAAAAAAAATTAAATGGTTTATGTCTGATATTTTACCCAAGTTAAAAAAATTTATGAATTTGTCCCTTGAGTGCAAGAAGGCTTTGCAATGCTTTAGCATTGCAAAGCCTTCTTGTACTCAAGGGATGAAATACACCACCACCCATTCTATTCTGTAGATTATGAGGTCTAAAACTTGAACCAAGAACATGAACTTTTGATGGTAAAGAAGTAATTACTGAAATTAAAAATAAAATAAAAAAATGCCCGCCCGCATGCAATTTCACAAATAATGGCCCGAGAAACAGAAGATCTACTTTGTGTGGCCTTATATTTGCTTCAATGGCATATATAAACATTATCTACACTGTTGGAGTTCCAGTAAAGTCACTGTGGACTGGTCATAATCCACACTTGAGCAGTGATGCCCATGCATGCGTTTACCAGGAAATAAAAAATCATCATCAGCAGAATTTTGATTAATGAAGCACCGGGTTGTACCCGGTGCTTCATTAATTAAATTTTTGATGATTACTCCAATAATTAGTGTTTAAAATCTACTATTATTGCATCTGTGGAAATATTGCCCACCCGTGGAAAATGACCAGTGTATAGTATTGTGATCGCAAAAGTGTTTTTTTTCACTTGAATCAATCCAACTGCGATCCTTTCAAAAGTGGGCGGAGATTTCATGAATATTGTATCATGTCTTCCAAGTCAAGAGGAAAAGAAACAAACTGAAATAGCATCTGATATTTGATGTTCTAGGGCTACACGATATTCAAAACTGAATACCGGTATCGGTATTCAGAAAAATACCGCGGTATATCGGTATATCGAAAACTGTTCAAATATATGAACACAAGTACCACAAACAAGACTCGAGACATCACAGTCGGAACGAATTAGCATGCCTTGATGATGCGGTTCGAAAAACCTTCACCCAACGCAGACGATATCAAAATTTATTATTTTCAAAATTAGTTTATCAGATCTCCCCAAAACTATATCATGTGACCCCTCATTGGAACGAGCTCAATGGGCTCGTTCCAATGAGGGGTCACACGATATAGTTTTGTTGAAATTTATTTTTTTCAACTGCTGAATTTGTATATTACGAGGGCACAAGCAGACGATTCCTTGGATAAAGGGATAATATTATTCATTTGTGGCTACAGTAAGAAAACTCAAGACATCTTGAAAATTAAATTGTGGGTAAATAAATAATGACGATAAACCGATATTTTTGTAATTACACCGGTATTCAATCGATATTGGTTTGAATACCGATATATATCGGTTTATCGATATACCGTGCAGCCCTATGATGTTCTTGTATTTCTAAGGGCAGGGCTTTTTTTCAGTTTTCCGGTTCGGTTCTGTTTTTGCAGAAAAAAACCCCATAAAACTGAGCCGCAAGACAAAGCAAAAAATGGTCGATTGGTTTTACTGTGTTTGTGCATAAACTGATCAAACTGTCTTACAGGGAGGGAACTGGACTAGCTACCACAATGGGCTCTCTCTCATCACTTAGTCTATCCGGCAAAGGGGTGAACATGACATGTTCTCATGGTCACATTTTCTCCCTTATTGACTCGTCAATCGGAAGAGTCAATAAGGGAGATAATCTAACAAGGAGAACACAACCTAGATTAGATGAACTTAATTTTGTTCCCAAATTTGTGTTTTTTCGAACTCAACAGGCTAAGCAACTACTTCCCTAGAACTCTGGAGAATGACCAAAGGGAAGCTAGGTTGACCCCAATGGAAATACTCGAGAGACATGACGTTTTGTGACAAGTGGTGTCGTATAAACTATTGCAAGTCTTTTCTAAGAATCCTGAAGTGTTATTAACTTTCTGCTCTTAACCCTTTACCCAACACAGACGATTTATTATTTTAAATATAATTTTTTTAAATTTTTCAAAAAATTTCAGCAAAACCATATCATGTGACCCCTCATTGGAACAAGCTCAATGAGCTTGTTCCAATGAGGGGGTCACATGGTATGGTTTTGTTGAAATATTTGGAAAAATTTAATTTTCTCAACTGCTCAATCTGCATATTACACAGGAGGATGCAGGCGATTCGTTATTTATTTATTTAATGGTGTTTAACCCTTTACCCAACGAATCGACCGCATCCGCCCGCGTAATATGCAAATTCAGCAGTAGAAAAAATATTATTTTTCAAAAAATTTCAACAAAACCATATCATGTGACCCCTCGTTGGAACGAGCTCGTCGAGCTCGTTCCAACGAGGGGTCACATGATATAGTTTTGTTGAAATTTTTTGAAAAATTTGAAAAAATGATATTTAAAATAATAAATTTTGATATCGTCTGCGTTGGGTAAAGGGTTAAGGTCACATACTTCTGCACAATGGCTAATCATGACCATGACAGTTTTACGGGTGGAGGAAGCTGGAGTACCCGGAGAGAACCACCGAGCAATGGCGAGCAACTGTCAGCTCCCCAACATACTAACTCCACACAAGCATTGGTTGAAGACAAGTGCACCATCGACGTGCAGTACGCCTTAGTACACAGCACCACCATGCCCCCACGTGGGCAATGGGGGTGAAGTGTCTTGCCCAAGGACACAACGCAGTTGCCGCAGGTGGGATTCGAACCGAGGACCTCTCGGCTTGCAGCCTGCACCTCTGCCTACTGAGCCACCGTGCCCCCCCCCCCCCCCCAGGCAATTCGTTAGGTAAAGGGTTAACACATAGAAAAACTGAACTGAAACCGAGGTTTATTCCCGCAACCGAACTGAACTAAAACAGAATCCGAAAACACCAAACCACACAGCTCTCGTATTTCTTTTTCAATGGGCGAGATTCTACAATGTTGTAGGGGGAAAAGCAGACAGAGACTTTTGACCAGATTGTCATCCGGTTGAAATTCGGTTCACTTTTGTGATCATAGTACATTGGAACCCTGTTAAATGAATAGCCACTGCCCCCTCCCCCCCCCCCCCCCCAAATATTCAATTAACAGGTGTATACAATTAACAGGAATTGAGTCAAGTGTTTTTGACCAATGCAGGCCTGTCATTTTCAAAATTCCAGGAGGGCCATTATGGTTCTCCTTAAATGACTCCAGGAGGGCCATTTCTGGTTCGCCTCAAATGACCCCAAGTGGGCCATTTTGGGCTTAAGGAGACCACAAGTGAAAAAGCTTGTGTGTGCATGACACAACAGTAGTCTGCGAGACATAATTACAAGAATGATATATTTCCAGTTGCGCAAGTTTACCCATACAGCAATTAGAAAGTTGAAAACTACAGGAATGTGTTGAATTCAGGGAGTGAACTCATTGAGTAGCATAAATTCAGTTCAGTCAATGGACCACCATGATAAGGAGATATACACTGGCTAAAAATTTGTCTATAACCTGTCAAACACTGAAAATCAAATTAGTGACCCAGCACTCCAACAACCCTCCCCTCCCCCCAATTCCACCAGTTGGCTCCTTCCACCCCCAAATAATTTTTTTGATTTCCTTATCTTAATATAAGTACAGCCCCCCCCCCCCCCCCCCCCCGCCCACAATTGTCAGAAACCACCTCATCCCCACTCTTTACTAGGATGCCCCCCCCCCCCCAGGATTTCAGGCCATGCCCCCCCCCTCCCCCATCACTGGTGGACTCTGCCTTGTACTGTCAGATTTGGGGGTTTTGTCAAGATGCACAATTTAATAAGAAAGGCAACATTTTAACAAAAATCAACATTTCTTTTTAGGAGTCACTAAGCTCTTACCATGGTTTTCCGAGACAATATACAATTGTTGTGTTTATTTTATGTAATTAGACATCTCTCCAAATATACAAAAACGTCTTTATATTTCCCACATCAAATGACAGTGAAATAAAAGAAACACAAGACAAATCTTATTTCTTATGACTTTGTTAACATTTATCGAAGGAAGTAGAGATATTTGTTAATTACTCACTCCAATGTTTTCACCAACATCTCTCCTAATTTCAACTGTAGAGGTTCGAATTTTTACAGAATTATTACTTTTTTCAGTTTTTTATTCCAGTTATTATTTCACACTAATGAATTACCTCCAGTCTAGGAGGAATTGTGCTTTGTTGCCCCCTTCTATCTACGAAGGAGGTGCCTTTGATTGAATTAATAATGGTCCGCAGAAATCAGGGTTAGGCGGACGTTTACCGTCCACAGAATTTTGACTTTAGGTGGGTGACTATGGCGCATTGCGATCGACCGCCTGAAAATGACACCCCTGCCAATGGTATTCATGGCACTTACAACCAGGAAATTTCGCTTGGGAAATCACAATGTATTCCCTGCATTTTTATAAGCTATATCAAAGTACTGTGGCTGTCTGTATGCACATGAATGACATGATGATGTCATGATAGCATCTTACTCTAAGAATAGTACAAACAAAACATGTCTGATTTAAGCTCAATGCTGTTTGAGGTACCTAATTGTTTTCAAATAAACAAAAGCATACCATTTTCCTTTCATTACCACGATAAATACAATGACACTTGACTAGTACACTAACAATATCACTTTGAGGTGGGCTACTTTGTGTGTTAGGACGTGTTGATTTTAAAAATGTCTATGCACAGTGTGGGGTACCGCCCCGTACCCGTAGACATGTTCAAAGTAGCCTGAACTGGTTGAGTGCTAGAAGCCACTATTAGGGCTTTCAAAAAAATGAGGATACCAGTGCTAAAGCAAACATTCTCCTCACTTGTGTTCCATCTTCAGTTAAAGGCAAATAATCTTTTGTTTATACAAGTTTCTTCTTTTACAAGTTATCTGAGCGTGCCTGTAGGCACTTTCCAATAATTTGCAATAAAACAAATTTTGATGAACAAATTCAGGCCATCGAAAATAATCTAGCCCTCAATCGGTATTGTGGGACAGAAAATTTTCTAAATCAAAAGAGTGAAAGAGCGCCATAACTCTGGGAAACATTACTGGACAGAACCTGTTCCTTGTGCATATCTGTCCCCCATATGGGTCTCTCTGCATACCAAAGGAGATCCAAATCCGAATGATGGCTTTGAAATTACAATCCAAATCGTTTGTATGGACAGATGCATGAATGTCTCCACTAGATACCCTCAATCATGATAATCCAATTGAAAACAGGGGAAAATTGGGGCCAAAAATAGGGCATTAACCCTTTACATAACATGAAGAGCAGACAAAACTTGCACACAAAATTATTAAATAACTAATTTGTTACATTTTTTGCATCAAAAAACGTAACTTATGACCCTTCATTAGAATGAGCTCGTTCCAATGAGGGGGTCATAAGCCATTTTTTTTTAAATAATGAAAATTGAATGACAATTTTTTGTAAATAATGCTGGCCGGTTTTTACCATTACATTGGGTAAAGGGTTAACCAACTTTCAATGGGACAAAATGGTGTAAAACATTGTCTATTAAGTTTGGAGTTAAAGAGTTCAACACACCTTGCCTCCTTGCTTCAGCTCTGAGTTCAGGAAAAAGTAATGAGCATATCTTGCATAATTCTGCCCTCATCGGTTTTTGGACCCCAAAACGCCTGAATACATCTATTTTAACATTCCAACAAAACTGTTTTTTTTTCATGTAGATATTGCTTGTTGGCATGGATGCTAAATTAAAATGGGTGTACATGTATTCGAAAGCAGTGAGATCCGGATTTTGTTTGGAAGATGCAATATTCAAAATTGACTGAAATGGTTAAAATGAGTAATGTACACTTCAGTCTTGTGAAAAAGATTTTCAATTTTCGCCTTGTTTCTGGTGCGATGCGAATTATCGTTGCTGGTCTTTCCAAGAAGCAGACTTCATTGTAAATGAATTATTTGTTTTTTATCAACACTTCATGAAGTTGAAATACTAAAATATTTGTTTGGCACCTGTTTTTGGTTCTCAAGATTTTGCAGTGACAGAACCTGCACAGAGCACCTGTAGCTGAGAAATCTGAATGCCTGCAAACTCTGCTGGTTTTAATGTTCTCGCATGGCGGGTGAGATTCTACATTGCTGTGGGCCAGAAAGCAGACAGAAATTTTTTCTGACCATATTGCAATCCACTTTTTTAAAAACAGAACTTTAAGGGCCCATCCAAACTTGTTTTTTTTGGAAAGAATATGGCATTCAAATTACATGGCTTTCCAATTTCCTAATACACTAGCAATTACCTGCACACATCAAACCTGAAAAAGTCAAAATATTACTTTTCTTTTTGTGATACAAAAACTTCAAAAGAAAATTTTGTTCCAAAAAGTGGGTAATCAGCTAAGTTATTATATTTATTTTTAAAAAAAAAATGTATATAATAAATTTTTTTCTGAAAACTAAGAAAATTGTTTCAGTAACACTGTCAATTTTTTTAATATAAAAAACAGATATTGATGTTCACTCACTTTCCATCATTCTCCGAGATCTGCTGAGGCTTCTTTCTCTTCTTCATCACTACTTGCATGATATAATTAATGTAACAACCTAGAAATACAGTGGAGGTTGAAGTTAGTGTTGAAACGATTAGTTGACTAGTCACTATCGATGCCAACATAGTGCAACATCGACTCTGGATTTCCATGTTGACTGCTCAGAACAAGTAATATTGCCTATAAAAACATTACAACTTACAACATAAGGCCCCCCAAAAATTAAAAAACTGTTTCTCAAATTAAAAATCTGCTTTAGCATTGGAAAGCCTTCTTGTTCTCAAGGGACAAAATACCTCACAACCCATGCTATTCCATAGATTATGAGGCCTAAAACATAAACCAAGAACTAGTGATCAGACCTTCATTTAAAAGAAATCCTGGCGCTATACATCGCGTACCCAAGATGATGCCAAGGCAGGCGGTTTCTCTGGTAGCACGCCAATTTGGGAAAACGCCTCTTGAGGCACAAAAATGAAAAAGGAGATGCAATTACGTAATTTACGAAATAATACACTGAAATAAAGTGCAAATTGGTTTAAATTTAATGATACAAAAATTACAATTTCTTACCACTAAATTTCTAACTTTTAAGCATAATATACAGTGGAATATTTAGCGAGGTACATGGAATGCAGTTCAAAATCATGACAATAACCCACAATAATGCATACCAAATATCAAAAGATTCTGCCTGCTGGATCTGGAGAAGAAGATTTTTTAAGAAATTTGCCTGAAATGCACTAAGTTTGAATTCGAGCTTCTATAGTGAGCCCAAATATGAATCCAGGGGGCTGATTTGAACACACTTGAATCAGATCCACCCCCACAATGTTGCATTCCAAATATCAAAAGATTCTGCCTGCTGGATCTGGAGAAGATTTTTTTAAAGAAATTTTGCCTGAAATGCACTAAGTTCGAAATCAGGCTCCTATACTCAGCCCAAATATGAACTCAGGGGGCCAATTTGAACAAACTTGAATCAGATCCACCCTACAATGTTGCATACCAAATATCAAAAGATTCTGCCTGCTGGATCTGGAGAAGATTTTTTAATGTTTTTCCCATTGCCTACAGTGTTAAAAAGTGCTGACTCAGCACTTTTTCAAAAGTTCAGAAACTGTATGTACCCTATGATAAAACCGATGGCAATTTTTTTTTTTTTACCAATCCTTTCTGTTGGTCCTAAGAAAGCTTCACACCAAATAAAAATTCTCGGTGCAGTGCAGTTTTGGAGATATGGCCGTTTTAATTTTTTTTTCTATCAGGGTTCATACAAAAATTTGCTCACAAAGTTCAAGGGTTTTTCAAGGGTTTTTCAGGGGCTTCTTCTTTTTTTCAAGGGCTACATATACTATTCAGCTTGTTGTATGAGCTCTAAAAATCTAAGATTCATGTGACACGGATCTGACTTTGGAAGTCAGGAAGTACTGGTACCCAAAGTGTGATCTGTGTTACAGTAATCTTGGTAAAACGTTCCATACTTTTTTATGTTTCTTTTTAACTGAGTGACACGAGCGCAACAAACAAGTAACAGACGAGTACACATATATTTACAATGCCCAGGAAATAGCTTGGTATTCAAGGGTTTTTCAAGAGATTTCTGAAAGTTCAAGGGTTTCTCAAGGGCTAATTTCAAATTCCAGGGTTTTTCAAGAAAAAACTCATTTTCAAGGGTTTTTCAAGAGCTGTATGAACCCTGTCTATTTTTAGCTCCTGCGGTTCCCACGGAGCTGCAGAAAAAAATTTTTTGGCATAAATCAAGTACTTGTAACCCAATAATATCTCATAATAAATTTGGTTCAAATCGGCCTCTAGGTTCAGAAAATAGAAATTTGGGGCGGGGCAAAAATTCTTGTTCCTCTCAGAACAAAGGTAAATATTGCCCGTCAAACTCCTCTTGAACAAACTTGAGTCTACACCTCAAATGGAAGCTGCATACCAAATATCAAGACTCTGCTATGGCTGGTTCATGAGAAGATCTTTTAACATTTCATTTTGGCCCCACCCCACAATATGAGCAGAAATCCAATTTGAAGAAAAGCCCAAATGCCCCTATATAACCACTACTTACATGAAATTTAATTAAAATGTGGCCAGTGGTTTAGGAGAAAGAGACTCAAACACCACCTTCACGCAGGAGGACGGATGGACGGAGAGACAACAAGTGATCAGAAAAGCCCACCCTGACTTTCAGTCCGGTGAGCTAAAAATGTGGGTTTGCCAGGACTTCCTCATTGACATAATCAACTTTGTGACAGTTGCTGTCACGTGATGCTAACACTTCAAAGTGTGTACATTATTTCAGAAATTTAGTGTCAATAAATTCCACATCGCCATTAAATGTATCGGATTTAAAAATTAAAATGGCAAAAATTAACTTGGATTATCAACAATTTGCTCACAATAGCTTGATCCAGAACAGAGTTTAGGTATGACAACATCCATTTCATGAAATAATATGCGAGGAGGGTAAAGTAATGAAAGTGTCAATGACACTGTAGCTCAACTTGACAAATTTGAACTTGGTAAGTTATAAATGAAATGGCAAAACTGAAGATCTGGCGCCGACAAATCTTTTTTCTAATTGATGGGGCTGGATGCACGATAGTGCGCATCACTTCAAATAGTAGCAAGCGATGTAGGCTATAACGCACCTACAGTTTTCAAAATCGAAAGACTGTACCACGCAGCTCCGAATCCGCCGAATCGCCTTGCATTTTCCATGAAAATCACTTTGTTCTGGTGGCTTGTAGGGTGTCAATCTACTTTCAATTTGGGTGGGAACAAATTTTTTTTTCTACCTGCATGTTAAAATTTTCACTGGAAAATTGTAACATGCTGTTATAGATTCACGAGTGCATAATGCCCCTGACTCCATTTTTACGAGGGCATTTTATTGCTCCCGTGGAATTTTCTTCCTGGGAAGGATTGAAATTCAAACAACAGACACAGCGAATGTGTCATATGTAGACTGTAATAGGAAGGTGAGACATGGGCCACATCCTAATGTGTGCGGGAATTGGTAGCACCAATTATATGGAACCGGTCAGGGTTGGGGCGAATACATTGTAAATGTATTGAATACGAATACGAATACACAAATTTCAAATGTATTTGAATACGAATACGAATACTTTACAATGTATTCATGAATACAAATATGAATACTTGAATACTTTTCAAAATTATTTCTTGTAAATGGATGTTAATTTGATCATTCTTATTGGGATTAAGGGTATAAGGGATTATAGATGAAGAATTAGTTTTTCAGAGGGTAGATCTCTTAATCCTTTAGAATCCAATCAACAGACATAAGTTGGTATTAATGACAAACAAAAGAAAAAAAGAGTGTAACATCCACTTACACAAAGCCCCCCCCCCCCCCCCCCCCCCCACCCACCCTCCTCTCCCCCTACACCAAAATTTTTCCAACACTTCTATGTAAAAATTACAGATCAAAAATACCAATTCTTACCATGTTTTCTATATGACATTTTAACTTTTTGTCTGAAAAACATAGTTTATGACCCTTCATTGGAATGAGCTCGTTTTAAATATATATCGCCATATACATACTATCAACGCCAATTTTTTTCTATTTTTTCAGGATTTTTTTTCTTCTAAACTGCATCTTATGACCCCAAAGTAGGGTCGTAAGATGCAGTTTGGAAGGAAAAAATGGAAAAATAAAATCATGAAATAGGGAACTGTGAGAAATTAACACAATTTTTTTGTATTTTTTAAAGTTTAAGTTTTTTTCTTCTAAACTGCATTTTATGACCCCCAATAATGTCTATTAATTGTGGCTAATTGTGGCCTCTTTGCTTCATGTCTTTTATTAATATTTAAACATACATTGCTGGTGAGAAAAAAAACTGGCCAGGCCCAGTGCTATTCACAAAAATCAATTAAGCATTTACTGCACTATTGGGAAAATGTTGTAATTCAAGCACAATAATTTTACAGATCTATCAGTCTACACCTTATTTCTACTATTACTGTAGAAAAATGTTAGATTAGTATTAATTGGATAATGGAGTTGTTTTGGGATTACAAATGAATACTTTGGCCAGACTGATATCCTTAGTCCTAAGAATAATCTGTACAATTACAATGTTAATTTACAGTGAAACAATATTTGAACAATGAAGAGTTTGCTATCAAAAGACATAAATAATTGAACTTACCTTCATGTGTAGTATGAAGTTTGATGTACTATTTGATGCACCTGATATGAATGTTGGACAGTGCTTACATTGAACTTTTATAGTACCAGATGGATTATCTGGCATTTTGTAATGAATAAAAAC
This sequence comes from Pictodentalium vernedei, assembly GCA_031216915.1. Lineage (NCBI taxonomy): Eukaryota > Metazoa > Mollusca > Scaphopoda > Dentaliida > Dentaliidae > Pictodentalium > Pictodentalium vernedei. The sequence continues at coordinate 464,478,026 of CM062293.1, forward strand.
TAGCGATTTGTTCCTTGATCACATCTTGGACAAACACAAGAAAAGTATTTAAATCGTATTCAAAAAGTATTCATGAATACACCTCAAATTTGACTGTATTCGAATACGAATACGAATACTTTAAAATTGCATGAATACTGAATACATTCGAATACTTGAAAAAATGTATTGAATACGACTGAATACCGAATACGAATACCCCAACCCTGGAACCGGTATCTCCTCAACTACCTATAGAAATGATGGAAGTCTAGAGACAACTCAGGCTTACACTTTGTGTGTGTGCCATGTGGCCGGGCAAGATGAGTCTCTGGAAAGGGAAGAACATATCACACTCATACATGCGGAAAGTGCAGCGCTGGAGTAATTCCAAGTATCAGGATTTCAGACGTCAACGGAACCGAAAAATCGTTTCCGTGGATTAAGAGATACGGAACCCTCCGGTAACGAAATTTAGGTACCGTCTGTGAGCAGTTATCGGAACCTTTTTGAAGTTTTTCCGAATCGAGGGAATTTTATATCATTCGTAGCTTTTTAGATTTCAGACACGTTTCCCTCCTAGATAAAACTGCCTGCATACATTGATATACTTGTAAGTTATATGTGAAATGATATTGGGACGGTTCGGCCTCCTATATTAACAGTCCGGAGTGAAGGGAATTACCTCCGGCACGATAGATACCAAACAGAGGTTATTGGGATGTTCATTTTTTAATATATATTTATTGTTTTAGATATTATAACGCCAGTAAACCCGTGCATGATACCTTTGTTCAGAAAACTGCTTTTCAGTTTTCAACATATATTGAAAGCAGGCACTTGTTATTTTATCATACTTAAAACAATTCTCAGACAAACAATGAAATTACTTGTGATAATGTTACTGACGAAAAAAATGTAAAGATGTTTACAGAATGAGCCAATCACAATCACTTCAGCAAAAGGGTCCCGCACTTTACTCATTCCGAGAATGTTATTGGTTGAAATGTCTAATGTGTGCAAACAGTACACACGTTTTTCCCACTTCAACTTGTTTCTGTATTCGATGTAAACAGCATTTCGTTTCTATCACAGTGATGATTGTTCACCAATGAGCAGCTCTTATGAGCATTTCTTTCAACAACAAATGTTTCAATGTCTCTTTAGTGACAGATTGAGTGGGTAACGATATTTTGATTCCGCCATTTTGTGACCACGGTACCGACATGCTACCGGTAACGATCGTTATCGTGAAATCCTGACACCTGAATTCCCTGTAAATCAGCACATATATATTGATAGAGAGGCTCCAGAAACAGGACTTACATAATTTGAAAGCAGAGACACAGAATCATCCAGTTCGAGCTCAGTCCAAGAATTCAGTGCATTTTACAAGATGACAGGGAAGATACCGCTAGTCCAAGATGAAGTTGTCGACAAAACCATGTATTCTAAGGGCCTATATAAGTATTGAGTAATTAAATTTAGTTTATTTTGAAAATTCTCACCTTTGATATTCCTTCAATTTAAATTAAACGTACACAAAATGTACATCAAAATGAAGGTTGGGATGTATAGAACACGAAACACATGTGTAATCAACTCATAGAGTGGACTGTAGGCACCACTAGTTCCTGGAAGTCTGCTGCCGTATTCGCACCAGAACTGATGATTTAATAATATTTCACAAAAACAACTTCTGGCCAAATGTGCATTACATGTCCAAGAACAAAGCTAGGGGATCAAAATTCTTCAAAACACGGTGACAGGGCTGCATTGGGAAAAATTCCAAAGCCTTTGCTTTTGTTTACGTATGAGTATACTTTCGATTTCTGGTCGACGTCATCGGACAGAAAAAGCATGTAAAAACAATGCCGTCTAAAATCAAATAATGAAAAAGATCGCCTTCATACAGTATACTGTTATTAGATTGAGATTGCACAGTTGCCATATTCAATGCAAGGTATCATGATACCTGTTGAAATTTCTTAGAATTACGATTTTGTTTTTCGATGGAAATTCGTTGTAACGAGTGATTTGCGCATGTCTGTCGAGCATAGAAACCATCTTCAATAAAAAAATGCAGACAGTGTTGTCCTTTTCCAAAATGCAGTCCTATCGCTGTATTTGAAAGTGTTTTGAATGCATAGCTTTGTTCTTGGATATATGAAGCACATTTGGCCACACGTTGTTCTGATGACATATTATTTTATTATCGGTTCTGGTGCGAATACGGTAGCAGACTTCCAGGAACCAGTGGTGCCTACAGTCGACTGAGTTGACTACATATGTGTTTCGTGTTCTATACATCCCAACCTTCATTTTGATGTACAATTTGTATATATTTAATCTGAATTTAAGGAATATGAGAGGTAAGAATTTCAAAATAAATAAAATTCCATTACTTATATAGGCCCTTAAGTGGGTTTCAGTTGCGGCGACATTTTCTTTGTTGGTCCAGAAAAATAAAAATAATTAAAAAATAGGACGTTCAACTGAAGAAAAAGAGAAAACAAATAATTCAATTGTCACCAAAACCTATAATTTAAAAATAAACTAACCAGTAAACTATTTTAAAACATATGGCAAATGCCATCTTCGATTTATCCTGCTTTGTTGGCTATCACTAAAAAGTGTATACTGAGGCCGAGTCCGGAATTGGTGTAGACAGAAATCAATTATTCAAATATCTCATTAATACCAAGGTGTTGACGAGATATTTTTATCCATATGTCGTATAAACCCATTTTCTTTCGAAGTAGTGAAAGAAAATCCAATTTGTTTCCATTTTCTGACTTATATCGTGAAAAATGTCTTTCAAACACACTAAAAAGTGTATACAGAAAGACTATTTGGTCAGGTGATTTGTCTCTTATTTTGATCGGTAGTGTTATGAATCTTATCTTTTCGGCAAGTTCTGGAAGGAAAATGGCACGAGTTACACCCGCAAACTTCAGTAGTAATTTTTTTTCGTATATTTCTGACGAGTGTCCAAATTTTAATGTTGTACACAACTTATTTATCGATTGAAGCGCCTGAGGCGAAAATCATCAACAGCCGAGTCCGGGAAGGTGTATACAGAAATTAACACTAAAAAGTGTATACAGCTGTCGAAGCCGGATCGCCGAGAGTGAGAGAGCGTATCTACAATTATCTACAATTACACTTCAATTGAGAAAGCGTCCAAATTTTGCATGTGATAAACGGAAGGAAGGACAAGACTAGAACGCTCCTTTTTCAATAACTTATTCGCAGTGTGGCCAAATTTTAATACTTATTTATCGATTTATTATCGATTAAAGTGCCTGAGGCGAAAATCGTCAAACGCAGAGTCCGGGGAGGTGTGTACAGAAATTAACACTAAAAAGTGTATAGAGCTGCCGAAGCCGGATCGCCGAGAGAGACAGAGAGAGAGAGAGGGTATCTACAATTAACGACAATTACCTTCAATTGAGAGAACGTCCAAATTCTGAGTTTGATATTAAATAGATGTTTGCTTATATTTTGAATTGAACTCACACCGCAGTTTGAGAAATTTGATTTCTCTGTCTCTCTCGTCGAATCTGGAATTAGAAGTTACACCCGTAAACTTCGGCCTCGGTATACACTTTTTACGGCTATCACTAAAAAGTGTAAACAGGAATCAGTTATTCGAATATCTCATTAATGCCGAGGGAAGATGTATACAGAATTGGAATTTTTTGTTTGTTTAAATTTAAACTAGAACGTACCAAACCCTAGTTTATAATATATTCAAATAAAAATATTCAACTCTGTGTTTATTGGGTGAAAAGTGATTTTTTTACCACACTAAAAAGTGTCTTCAGCTGCCGATTCCGAGTCAAGTTTACATGTATTCGGTGAGTGCATGGAGGGTGCACCCGAGGAGTGAAGCAGTGCTTATTTGCCGAGGTTTACCAGGTTCTGGTTTACTTTTTGGAAAACTCGTAAATATTTTGTTCCGCATATTTTATATATATTACCGGTAACGAGTTATTACCGATCGTGGCGCCTGAGAAGAAAATCATCGATAGCCAAATCCAAGTCAGGAAAAGTGTACACAGAAATTACTTATTTAAATCTCTTCACTTTTGCCAATTAAAAAGTGTTGTTGGGTTTTTCTTATTGGCAATATTTAATCTAATAAAAGTATTCAACCCTCATTCACGTGTGTTTTTATTCATAATTATTGTACAATATGGGTGCGAGAATATTCTAAATGTTCTATTTTTGTAGATGAAATCCCTGATTGCCATATAAATATTTTTGTTGATTGCCCACAAGTAAAGCTCACAAGGTTTTTTTTACATCAAAACTAATGAAAGTGTCAATGACACTGTAGCTCAACTTGTCAAGACAAAGACATGTACATGTATAGTATGTGACACAGCAATGACAAACATCTAGGTAATGACCTGATAACAAAGGTACATATAAAGTATTGTAACGGTCTGTACATAAATACTGACCGTTGCCTGTAACAAATGTATAGGTAAAGTATTGTAAAGGTGGGTGACAGTCAGATGCTAAACTAGAAAAGAAAACTTGGAGTCCCAGAGTGGGTCTGATTGAACTCCAAAATATTTGTTCTCATAGCACAGTGATAACAAAGGCACCCCAAAACACACGCGTTCCTGTCCCAAGGTGAAAACAAAGGTACCCAAGAAGTTTTGTGAAGATCGGTTCATAAATACAGCCTCTACCCTGAGCCGTATTGACATGTGTGCTTACATTGTGTAAGCAGCACTGAATAAATCAAAGTTCATCTATTTGCATAATTTCTGCACGAAAAAAAACCTCTTACAATATGTGATGTATTCCATGTTACTAAACATTCAGGGCTTATATTTCAACGAGAATCCGAGAATCGATTCTCACAAACAGGCCTGTACATTTGAGGCGAACGATCGTTTCGTTCGCCTAAATTGTATTTTGGGCGAACGGCGAATCGTTCGCCTTTGGCAATCGGTGAAAAAATGGATAGGAACAATGGTTCAGTTATTAACTTTCACCCTTATTGAATGCGTAAGTAACGATGTATAATATCTAAGGCATGGAATTTAGAAGCAACGAATCCCATCACTAGCAAATGAACTTTTCCTAAACACAAAAGCGAAACTTCAAAGAGATGTTACAACCAGCGTTTCATTCATTGTCTGTCACTGTGTAATCAACACGCTGACTTTCTAAAAACAGTACACAATAACAATACATTGACATGCAATTGACGACACCAGTGACCCCTTTCATCCAGAACAATCGTGTAATCTATATCTGTCTACAGAGAGAGACGTGTCGACACGTTTTGCACGTGCGCCATTCAAGTTGATGTTCCCAGTTCCAATCCCTTGCTTATTCTACCCACTCGTGAGTCGGTGACCGACCAGTTACTGATTTGGTTTAAGGTATATAGGCAGCAACATGTCAGATAGTGTGTTAGAGAAGACTTTTAAAAAATGGTCATTTATTGACGAAGGGGACTTTGCGGTACTTGAAACAAATTCTGAGGGGCAGATCACAAATTTGCAATGCCTCATCTGTGCAAACAACCTAGCCGAAATACGGAAGGAGGCTCATAAGCGGGGTATTAAAGGCGTCAGCATAAGTGCCATTTTGACGTATGCCGACGGTACTAGCAAAGTGCATAAAGGGAATTTAATGCGCCACGTTCGATCCGGAGGCTTGCATGACTGGGCAAAACAGAAATTCGCAGTAAACTCAACTTCAAGTGGCAGCTATAGCCAAGCTGAAGCATCAACATCGAAAGAAAAAGTAATACAGTCCGAGTCATCTACAACAGATTTACCTGCCACACGTAGAATCGACGACATGTTGAATAAAAGTACACATGACTGTTACAGACACCTGTTTACTACAGCCCTGTGGTTAGTGTTACAAGAACATCCATTCAGAGCCTTTCCGAGCTTAGTGAATCTGCAAAAATTGAACGGTGTTAAATTTTTGGATGGCAAGGACTCTCGTCAGCGGTGTGTTGAATATGTTAAATTCATTGCAGGAGCATTACGTGATGATATGGCAGAGATGTTGGCACGAGCTAACTTTTTTTCTGGCCTCATGGATGGTTCCCAAGCGCGCAAGACAGGGGCCGAAAAGGAACTTGTATATGTGAAAATTGTTGTCAACAGAAACCCCATAGAACTGCTGTTACAGTGTCATCATATGCCCGAATTGGGAGGGGAAGGAGCGTCTGCATTGAAAAATGCCTTTGATAAAACTTTTTCTCTTACATATCACATGAATTCAGATAAGTTCTCCAAGCAATTAATAGCAATATGTACTGACGGGGCTAGTGTAAACCTTGGTCGTTTGAATGGGGCCTGCACAAAAATAAAAGAAACAAGAGATTGGTTACTCATCATACACTGCTCTAACCATCGCCTGGAGCTAGCAATTAAGGATGCGTTCTCTGAAGACAAAGCGTTTGAAGAAATTGATGACGTTATGTGCAGCATCTACTATCTCTTCAGAAATAGTGGAAAAGCTAAGCGTATTTTGCATTCTCTGGCTTGCACGCTTGGTGTCAAATGCGTATCGTTTGTTAAAGCAAGTGGTACCCGCTTCCAAAACCATAAGTATCGTGCCATCAAAGCAATGATCATTAATTTTGTGCCTCTTTTTTTATACCTGGAGAATATGATCGAATTACCAAATGAGTGCAAAGCGGAAACCAGTGCCAAGCTCAAAGGTTACCTACACAAGATCACGTCGTATCAGTTTTTGGCTTCCCTACACTTCTACCAGCAGGTCCTGAGAGAAACAACACATTTGTCTTGCACTATGCAAACTCAGTCGGCCCTTGTGACAGACGTTATAGATGCAATCTCAAATGCAAAAGATAAATTGTGCAAAATTGCTGACGAGTCTACGGACTTACCATTTGATTCCATAGAGTCCAAGGACAGCGACAATGTTACTGTCTCAGCGAAGGCTACCAATTTGCCTGTGACATTAGCATTCAAAGACAAACACAAGCTCACTGTGAAACAACAGAAAGTTGTCGACAAGTGTACAACTATTGTTCATCACGACTTTGAACTAAAACACGTAGCCAGGGGTAAGGCAGCAGTTACCAGGATAAAAGATAAACTCTTACCTGCAATTTCATCCAAGATCAGTAAAAGATTTCAGCAGTTCACTGAACCAGATAATATATATGACGCCTTGTTGATCGCAGATCATACATGCTGGGACTTTGACGATAAAGATTTTGGAATGGAGAAAATTAGGGCTTTGAGTCGACAGTTTGATTTTCCTTTAAGATCCCACAAATTCAATGTTGAGCGGGCGTGTTGTGAATTTAGGGAGCTTAAGCGTTTGGTTGAAAAGAAATACAGAAACTTTAAGAACAAAATAAATGTATGGAAATCAATTTTCACCCACCACATGCACACATTTCCACATATCTTGTTGCTCATTGAGTTGTGCCTTGTGGTCCCAATATCTTCTGCCACGGTAGAACGAGGGTTCAGTGTCACAAGGAGAATTTTATGTGATTCAAGAATTTCGTTGGGGAAGGACATTTTGGATGACTTGCTGTTACTTAGAGTGAATGTACCCACAATGAGGCTGTTGGATCCTGGGTATGATGATCGGCTGATAAACAAAGCTATTGACAAATACTTACGTGAAACAAAATCTGGATCACGGTACCACCACACAACGCAAAAATCTCGTAAGTCGGACAAGGAAGTACCACTTCATAGTGTAGCCGCCACAGAGACAACATCGCCAGGATTTTTGCCCACGTCATTTCATGATATTTTGAGAACCGACATTGATGATATTGATGTCTCTTTACTCCCAATTTCGGAATCGGAAAGTGATTTAGACATGGAGACTGACAGTGACACTGACAGTGACTTTAATGCAAGCTGTGATGATAAAATTGAACTTGGGGAATCGGGTGCGTGTGCGTCGGCTTTCGTCGGCTACAGACCCCCCCTTCTCCCCCACATTCCCAAATTTGATGTCAGCCCCCCCCCCCCCCCCCCCCAAGATAAACTAAACTTTATCCTGTATACTGTACAGTACACCTATGGGCTTGACTGAAGAGCATTAGCGCGTTAGATTGTAGTACTAATCAAAGATTAGATATACTGAAACAGGTCGCCAAAATTACAGTAGCGACTACAAACGCAAATCTACTGGGTTTATGGTCACTGGTGTAATTTTGGTGGCGTTTGTTGAATGTTCAGTTGTTAATTGTAATGATAATCTATCATGTTATCGCACTCCCTTTATTTTTGACGAAAGTACTGTAAATGTCAGGTTGAGCATAAGGCTGGTGAAATGTGGGGGGGGGGGGGGGGGGGGATGGGGGGGAATTGCCCCTTCTGTCCTTATAATTATCGACGGGGGTTAGCGGGGGCGAAAGTGCCTTGAAATCAGCCCAAAAGCCACAAGAAAGCACCATTCGAGGACTCCATCAACAATTTTTTCGGGAGAGAGCCCCCCCCCCCCCCCCTCTTAAATGACTCGTGCTTTTGGCACTCACGCAGATGTCTTCGGCAAAACGTCACCGAAGGACATTATGGAGCAGGTCCGGTCGTGGCAGATGCCTTAACCTGCTTCATAGTGCCCGTCGGTGACGTTTTTGCTTCCTCTGCCCTTTGATGTTTCCATCGGCCCTGTTGAGCATGCTGAACTTCAGAGAAATTAGCAAGACTGCTCGATGTTTATTTTGTTAAGTGTGTTCCTGAAAATATTCTTCTCTGTTTAGACCAGAAAGCATCTGGTGGCATTTAATTTTAATTATCATTCAGAGAGAGGGAGAGAGAAAGATGGGAGTGGGGGTGTCTTTCTCTAAGATTGGGTGCCGGTGGGGGTGTGACTGGTCCATTTGGAGGAGGAATCTCTCTTCTCTCCACCCCTCCCCCCTCCAGAGAATGTCTCTGGAGAGGGAGGGGAGAGAAGAGAGATCCCCCCTCTCTCTCTCTTTCTCTGAGAAAGAGAGGGGGAGAGAGACTATTCATTCACACCCCCTCTCCGCTTCTTTTTTCTACACAAAACTCATATGCGCTATCGAATGGTGAAACAAAACATTTTTTTATTAAAATTCATTGATCATGATAATCCTTTTGTGTAAGTGTTGATTTTCTTGAAAAGCTATTGTCAGTCACTGTGTAATCGACGCGTTACTTAACTGAAAATTAAATAGCTGGAATGCATAACACAACTGCTCTGGTATAATCGTTTGATCCTGTCTGCAGGTGACGAGTGTGGAGTCGACAAGCTTTGCGCGTGTCAAGTGTACACAGAGTATTTCATTTAGTAACTCCTTAATTCTTTGAAGTTGGGGTGACTGACTTGTCAATCAACCGAATTCCACAGAATCAAGGCGTTTCTCTAAACAAACTTGTTACATTGGGCAGGACAGATGCAAAGTGTGACAGGAAGAGCAGCGAATATCATTGGATAAACTGTTGCCACTACACTTCGGTCAAGGCCTGATGGTGATATTTTTCGCGCTATTAAATGCGTAGGAGCAAACTGGATCACCATCGAATTCCTTTAACCCTATAACATTAATGCTATCCTTCCAATCTACACATAAGTAATTCGGTCCGTTTATTAATGTGATCATATGGTATAAAAATCCCAACCATTTATTTTCATCACTGCTGCTATTGGTGGGCGATACTGTGTATAACATAATATGAATGACGAAAAATCGGAAAATATAACCTCTATGACGGTCCGGGCCATTTTCGAGCAAACTCACGAAGCAAGCGGGGAAACGCCTTGGTATAGACAAGGTAAGAGCATTCTTTAATAACGTGTTGCTATATCATTATATTTTGGTACCATCGACGTTTCAAAGCGATATGGATAGATGTTCGTTTTTAATAATTTGATCTGAAAATAACAGCATCTGATACGCAAATTCTCGCGCAAATAACGCTAAACGATAAGGCGAACGATCGTTCACTTTGGGTAATTTCAGTCGAACAAAACGATTGTTCACCCGAATGATTTTCGGCCGAACGACGGATCGTTCGCCATCATGTTTGAAATGTACAGGCCTGCACAAAGATTCGCGCAATAAAACCGACGAGAATCCATGTAGATTCTCGCTGCACCTCTGCTAGGATTCGCGTGAAAAGAATTGAGTCAATTTAACCCTTTATCTAACACAGCGGAAACAAATTAACCGATAGAAGGCTAACATGACCTGAAATATCCTGACACTTTGTCAATAAAACCTTACAAATATGGCTGTCATTGGAACCGGCCCATTGAGCCGATTCCAACGACAGCCATATTTGTAAGATTTTATTGGAAAATATTGTTCATTTAATTATTTTATCATTTATTGTTTAAAAATTATGAAATTTAGTTTTAAAAGTTAAAAAGGTGTGTTGGGTTAAAAATTAAAAATGTGTGTTGGGTGAAAGGTTAACATGTGTTATCCAGTATACAACAGTGGTTGGACCATGGTGGCGTCATGGGATCCTGGGACACTCCTAGTAGGTATGGATTCTCGCAACCATTTTCACGAGAATCCAAATGGATTCTCACAAATTTAGACAAAATATAAACCCTGAACATTCATACAAAAATTTATTCAAATCAGAACTTTCATACAGAAGTTCTGTACAAAAGACTGATTGCACTAATTTTGGTACAAAATAGCGGCTGGTGGCCATCTTGAATTTCAGACCACACCCAAAAACACTCGCCCTCATCCCACGGTGATAACAAAGGTACCCAAGAAGTTTCGTAAAGATTGGTTCATAAATATGGCCTCTAGTCTGAGCTGTATAGAAGTTGTGTACAAAAAACTGATTAGACCTAATTTTAGTACAAAATTGCCACTGGCAGCCATCTTGAATTTTAGACTGCACCCAGAAACACTCGTTCTCGTCCCAAGGTACCCAAGACATTTCGTGAAGATCAGTTCATGAATACAGACTCTAACCCGAGCCGTATTGACATGTGTACTTACCGTGTGTAAGTCGCACTGAAAAAATCAAAGTTCATCTAATTTGCATAATTTCTGCACGAGAAAAAAACCTGTATTATATGTGATGTATCCCATGGTACTAAACATTCACACAAAAAATTATTCAAATCAGAACTTTCATATGGAAGTTCTGTGCAAAAATCTGATTGCACCTAATTTTGTACAAAATGGCTGCCATCGGCCATCCTGAATTTCAGACCAGACCCAAAACACTCGTTCTCGTCCCACAGTGATACCAAAGGTACCCAAGAAGTTTCGTAAAGATCGGTTCATAAATACGGCCTCTAGCCCAAGCCGTATTGGCATTTGCACTTACAGTGCTGAAAGTAACATCAAAAGACATCAAAATTAGTCTAATTTGCACAATTTACGCACGAGAAAAAAACCCGTATTATATGTGATGTATCCCATGGTACTAAACATTCATACAAAAAATTATTCAAATCAGAGCTTTCATATGGAAGTTCTGTACAAAAAACAGATTTCTGCATCGTTGGTACAAAATGGCGGCTGGCAGACATCTTGAATTTCGGACCGCACCCCAAAACACTCGTTCTCGTCCCACGGTCATAACAAAGGTACCCAAGAAGTTTCGTAAAGATTGGTTCATAAATACGGCCTCTAGCCCAAGCCGTATCCAATTGTTGACGTACAGACGGCCAGATGGACAGACGGACGACGGGTCATGACAAAAGCTCAAATTTGGCTTCGCCAAAGTTGAGCTAAAAATGCTCCAGCTTAATCCTCTTTATCGGATTAGGGAAACCCAACTGGGTCTATCTTATTCATGATGAGGCGAAGTCTGTCTACTCCTGCTAATTTTAAACTGTTTCGAGGAAGACCAAAATTGCTCTAAAAACACAATCTCATAAAAGAAACTTGGGGAAAGATCATCATGTAACGCGTGTCGTGTCGTGCATTTTTCGGTCCATTCACACTTCTGATTGCAGAGCGTGAACACCTTGTCTACAACAATGGAAAACATGGAATTGCCGGATCGATAAACCTTTTCCCTCCTTCCTTTTCCTCCTTCAACACGCCTAGACATGTGTCAACCAAAAATTTATTGAAAATCTGGGGCACAAAACTTGATTCCCTCAAGTGGTGTAAAAGAATAAAAACGTCCCCAGTGTAAAGTAACTGAACATACTTATATTTTTCATGTACAGTCCGAACATATATTTAACGTTTACTTTTTTTCTTCTGAATTCACTGAATGTGTGGTTCCATCGCATTTCATTCTACCTGGGATGGGGGAGGAGTTTATGTGACAGACATTCCACGTGATAAGTTTTCCACCAATTAATGATCACAGACAACAATATGTCCTGGCTGACTGACGATTTGCAAATAATTGCAATCCGGGTTTGTGTGTTACTTTAACTAAATCTATATAAACATTTCAAATTGAAAAGTGTAGGATAGGTGTGTTTCGATCATTAATAATACCAGTAATCAACATTAATTCTTGGAAAGCCCCCTCAGAGCTTTCCGATAATTAATGTTGATTACTGATATTTTCAATGGTCAAAGCTCAAAGTAGCTAAAACGGGATAAGAAATTATAGAGAAAAGACTGAGATTAATTTTTTTTCTATAATTAAAAGTGTCATTTTGGATGATTAAAGACTAGAATATTGTAGGACAGAGCTGTTTTTCGATCATTAAAATACTAGTAATCAACATTAATTCTTGGAAAGCACCTTAAGATTAAAAGATTTCAGTTCAATTGATTTCCAATCGTGAAAACGTGCCCAACATTATATTTGTTCTCAATGTAATAAAATCACTATGAATTTAAATGTTGCTTTTTTTTAAAATGCCCCTTGTGTGGGCCGAATTCACCAACGGGTGAGTTATGGGACGATTTCCCAGTTCGCCAGTCTGCCCCCCAACGTAGTCTAGAATTTTGTGCAAAATGTTTGCAGTTTAATGTTCCTTGGGTACACTACTGACCCCCCCCCCCCATCCCACCCGCACGCGTTGTTCAAAAAGGAGCTGTCTAGTCTTGTCCTTCCTTCCATTTAACACATGCAGAATTTGGACGCTTTCTCAATTGAAGTATATAGTTATAGATACGCTCTCTCGGCGATCTGGCTTCGGCAGCTGTATACACTTTTTAGTGTTAATTTCTGTATACAACTTCCTGGACTCGGACTCGGCTGTTGACGATTTCGCCTCCGGCATTTCAATCGATAATAAATTGATAAATAAGTATTAAAATTTGGCCACACTGCGAATAAGTTATTGAAAAAGGAGCGTTCTAGTCTTGTCCTTCCTTCCGTTTATCACATGCAGAATTTGGACGCATTCTCAATTGAAGTGTAATTGTGGATAATTGTAGATACCCATCTCTCTCTCTCTCTCTCGGCGATCTGGCTTTGGCAGCTGTATACACTTTTTAGTGTTAATTTCTGTATACACCTTCCCGGACTCGGCTGTTGATGATTTCGCCTCAGGCGCTTCAATCGATAATAAATCGATAAATAAGTATTAAAATTTGGCCACACTACGAATAAGTTATTGAAAAAGGAGCGTTCTAGTCTTGTCCTTCCTTCCGTTTATCACATGCAGAATTTGGACGCTTTCTCAATTGAAGTGTAATTGTAGAGACCCCCTCTCTCTCTCGATGATCTGGCTTCGGCAGCTGTATACACTTTTTAGTTTTAATTTCTGTATACACCTTCCCGGACTCGGCTGTTGACGATTTCGCCTCAGGGGCTTCAATCGATAATAAATCGATAAATAAGTATTAAAATTTGGCCACACTGCGAATAAGTTATTGAAAAAGGAGCGTCCTAATCTTGTCCTTCCTTCCGTTTATCACAGTGCTCCAGATAATTTTTTTTTCAAAGGAGTAATTAATCCCCCATTTTGACCCGAGGGAGTACCTGGACTAAATCCAGAAGTATCGTGTACTCCTTGGCAACTTATTGGAGGAGTACAAGATTTTTATGTTGCAACCATTTATAATTCAGTATCATTTTGTAATAAAGACTTACACAGAATGTCAGGTGTATTATTTACCTTCCAATTTCATTCAATAAAAGATACAATTCTAAATTAGGTAAAAAGTTTTTTTTTATTTTATTCAAAAGGAATCATTAAAAAAAACTGCGTGCTAGTGGGACACAGAACATTCTGGTACTCCGGCAACAAACTGATGAAATACAATGTAATGTCACCTGTACATTAATTACCGAGGGAGCAGGAGAAGTCGGCCCATTGCGAACTCGGCCCCTAGGAGAAGTCAGCCCAGACAATTTCGGAGAAGTCGGCCCCACAAACTACAGGAGAAGTCGGCCCCTAGGAGAAGTCGGCCCAGACAATTTCGGAGAAGTCGGCCCATGAGAGAAGTCGGCCCCACAAACTACAGGAGAAGTCGGCCCAGACAATTTGAGAGAAGTCGGCCCACGAGAGAAGTCGCCCCCATGAAGTACAAGAGAACTCGGCCCCTAGGAAGTCGACCCAGACAATTTGGGAGAAGTCGGCCCCACAAACTAAAGGTTAACATCCGATGGTGCAGGGCAAAAATTGAAGAAATTCGATAGCTCCCATCTAGAGGTCACCCTAAATAAGCATACCAGGTTTCAAAGCAATCAAATCATAAATGTGCCCTGTAGGGTGTGCCAAAGGGAAATATTGTGGTTTGACTAAACTAAGTTCTAAGAACGTTGGCCGCGGCAACATTTTTTAACGGAAATTGAAGAAAATCGATAGCTCCCATCTAGAGGTCACCCCAAACAAGCATGCCAAGTTTCAAAGTAATCTGATCATAAATGCGACCTGTAGGGTGTGCCAAAGGGAAATATTGAGTCTTCTGACTAAACTAAGTTCTAAGAACGTTGGCCGCGGTAACATTTTTTGACAGAAATTGAAGAAAATCGATTGCACCCATCTAGAGGTTTCCGCAAACAAGCAAACCAGGTTCCAAAGCAATCTGATCATAAATGTGCCCTGTAGGGTGTGCCAAAGGGAAATATTGAGGTCTGACTAAATTAAGTTCTACGAACGTTGGCCGTGGCAACATTTTTTGCCGGAAATTGAAGAAATTCGATAGCTCCCATCTAGAGGTCACCCTAAATAAGCATACCAGGTTTCAAAGCAATCAAATCATAAATGTGCCCTGTAGGGTGTGCCAAAGGGAAATATTGTGGTTTGACTAAACTAAGTTCTAAGAACGTTGGCCGCGGCAACATTTTTTGACGGAAATTGAAGAAAATCAATAGCTCCCATCTAGAGCAGTTAAGTTGGCCACCCTTTTTAAAAGTTGACTAGTTGTTAGTTCGTCGTGACGGTAAAGTCGCCAGAGTTGAAAGAGCTTGCCCTGCATAATTTGTTTTTGTTTCCTTGGAATCCGTCTAAGTTTCTCTTCTTGGACAAGTGTGCAATGTTGTACTGTGCAGACACGAATGTTCGTGGAAGATTTATGCTTCAATTTAAAATGTGGAAAAACATAACGTAAAGGTGAGCAGAACCTTGATGAAATTCATTCTATAATATTTAAAACAAGGTTTGTCAGGGCTTGGGGTGGATTTACCATGGTACTTTTTATAAGGGTGGGGCCGACTTCTCTCATGGGCCGACTTTGTTTTGGGCCGAGTTCTCCTATGGGTGACTTTGTTTGGGGCCGACTTCTCTCATGGGCCGACTTCTCCTATGGGACGACTTTGTTTTGGGCCGAGTTCTCCTATGGCCCGACTTTGTTTGGGGCCGACTTCTCTTATGGGCCGACTTTGTTTTGGGCCGAGTTCTCCTATGGGCCGACTTTGTTTGGGGCCGACTTCTCTTATGGGCCGACTTCTCTTGTGGGCCGAGTTCTCCTATGGGCCGACTTCGTTTGGGGCCGACTTCTCCTGCATTCATTACCGATTGCCTAGAATGAAATGGAAGCAATTTTTCGGTTCAAAGAATGGGTCTGAAACTCTATGATTCTAAAGGAAATGAAATAAAAGGATGAACGAGGGTCATACTTTTCAACGAGACTTTGCCTGAGAATCAAACACATTTTTTTTTAGCCTTAGAATATTGATACGTGGATAATAATAAAATATAAAATGCGACAGGACTATAGTTCTGACTGAATCCGTCTTCTCCAACAAGTTTCAAAACTGGCGAAACTAAATTAGGACCTGAAAATGAAATCCTATCATCACCCCCCCCCCCCCCCCCAAATCAGTAAAAATAATAATATCAGTACCTCTTGTTGTTCTAACTGGCGTCGTAAACGTTTAGCAGAAGCTGCCTGGTGCTCATACGTTGCGTCGTGTTTTTTTATAGTCGAAATCTGAATATTTGTGGGTCCGACTGTACCCATAGCATTTTGCTTTTTCTCTTCCCGGCACGTTGTACAAAACAAGCGTGTTTCCTGGTTTCTTTCTGGAAGTTGTTGTACTTCCACCCATGGATACTGCACAGGAATCTGAAATTCTATCAGTATAGCTATAATTCACTCTCTACGTGATATTTACGTTCCCAACGTAATCCCCTTCTGTTTTTTCTTAAGAAGGGGATTACGTTGGGAACGTAAATATCACGTAGAGAGTGAATTATAGCTATACTGATAGAATTTCAGACTCCTGTGGATATAGTCTTTGTAAGACTGTGATCCGGGGCCCTCCTGGCCCTCACAGTCTTTGAGAAACCCGTTCAATTTGAACATCCATTTCAAAGATAAATAATTGTACTACGCATGCGCACAGATATGTAGTACAATTTGTTTATCTTTGAAATGGTGTTTTTTAACGTGGTGAAGTCGGATATTTTTCAACATTTCTTGAATTTGATGTTGTGTTTGTGTTAAACAATGATGCAGACACGTAAATAAATGATATTTGGGCTGAGTACGACAAGTAGTATGTTGATTATGTGATTTTTGTCTTCGATATGAAGCGTGAACTGAGTTGACCCAAATGCGGCCAGTTTCTTTCAGTTTTAGTCAGATGAAATTTGAACGGGTTTCTCAAAGACTGTGAGGGCCAGGAGGGCCCCAGGTCACAGTCTTACAAAGACTACTGTGGATACTGCTTGATCCAAAGTTTTTTTGTTGAGGTGCGTCTGTATGTCTCTTAACCTTTTTGAACACATTATCCAATATACATTTTAAAATGTGTTGTGCGACTGTAGCCGAATTGTCGACCGATTTGGGGAATTTTGAAAAAAATCCGGTAATTTTACTCTGGTTCATGTCTGATCCAGTTACTTTCTCCGCTGCAGCGCATGTGAAAATTCTGACTCTGGCTGCGTGATAAGAGCGCCTTTAGGCATATGTTGTCACTGATTGGTTGATTTTCTGGGAGGCTTCACGTGGAATTGATCGAAACATAAACATACGTAATTTCGAACAGTAAGTGGCAAGGGATTCGTCGTCATAATAGTTTACTTCTGGAGAGAATTCGAAATCGGTCTTTTTACACTGTATTTTGACTAACGATATTACACAACTTTTAAAACAAGACCGACGAATACGACAACAGAAATGACTGAAGGCGTAAAACCGAAAACATAGGCGTAATCTGTACTCCTTTAATTTCTATTTGGGTCGTATTCGGCAATTTTCGATGCGTAAAATACTCCTGTACGCCCGTTATCTGGAGCACTGTTATCACATGCAGAATTTGGACACTTTCTCAATTGAAGTGTAATTGTAGATAATTGTAGATACCCTCTCTCTCGGCGATCTGGCTTCGGCAGCTGTATACACTTTTTAGTGTTAATTTCTGTATACACCTTCCCGGACTCGGCTGTTGACGATTTCGCTTCAGGCGCTTCAATCGATAAATAAGTATTAAAATTTGGCCACACTGCGAATAATTTATTGAAAAATGAGCGTTCTAGTCTTGTCCTTCCTTCCGTTTATCACATGCAGAATTTGGACGCTTTCTCAATTGAAGTGTAATTGTAGAGACCCCCTCTCTCTCCCTCTCTCGGCGATCTGGCTTCGACAGCTGTATACACTTTTTAGTGTTAATCTCTGTATACACCTTCCCGGACTCGGCTGTTGACGATTTCGCCTCAGGCGCTTCAATCGATAAATAAGTATTAAAATTTGGCCACGCTGCGAATACGTTATTGAAAAAGGAGCGTCCTAGTCTTGTCCTTCCTTCCGTTTATCACATGCAGAATCTGGACGCTTTCTCAATTGAAGTGTAATTGTAGATAATTGTAGATACCCTCTCTCTCGGCGATCCGGCTTCGGCAGCTGTATACACATTTTAGTGTTAATTTCTGTATACACCTTCCCAGACTCGGCTGTTGACGATTTTCGCCTCAGACACTTTAATCAATAAATAAGTATTAAAATTTGCCCACACTGCGAATAAGTTATTGAAAAAGGAGCGTTCTAGTCTTGTCCTGCCTTCCGTTTATCACATGCAAAATTTGGATGCTTTCTTAATTGAAGTGTAATTGTAGATACGCTCTCTCTCTCTTGGCAATCCGGCCTCAGCAGCTGTATACACTTTTTAGTGTTGTTAATTTCTGTATACATCTTCCCGGACTCGGCCGTGGATGATTTTTGCCTCAGGCGCTTCAATCGATAATAAATCGATAAATAAGTTGTGTACAACATTAGAATTTGGACACACGTCAGAAATATACGTAACAAAATTACTAACGAATTGTATGGGTGTAACTCGTGCCAGTTTCCTTCCAGAACTTGCCGAAAAGATAAGATTCACAACACCGACGATCAAAAGAGACAAATCATGTGACCAAGTCTTTCTGTATACACTTTTTAGTGTGTTTGAAAGACATTTTTCACGATACAAGTCAGAAAATGGAAACAAACTGGATTTTCTTTCACTATTTCTAAAGAAAGTGGGTTTATACGACATATGGATAAAAATATCTCGTCAACACCTCGGCATTAATGAGATATTTGAATAATTGATTTCAGTACACACCAATTCCGGACTCGGTATACACTTTTTAGTGATAGCCTGCTTTGTTGTCACTTGCAGACTAGTCTTTGTAAGACTGTGATCCGGGGCTCTCCTGGCCCTCACAGTCTTTGAGCAACCCGTTCAGATTTCATCTGACTAAAACTGAAAGAAACTGGCCGCATTTGGGTCGACTCAGTTCACGCTTCATATCGAAGACAAAAATCACATAATCAACATACTACTTGTCGTACTCAGCTCAAATATCATTTATTTACGCGTCTGCATCATTATTTAACACGAACACAGCATCAAATTCAAGAAATGTTGAAAAATATCCGACTTCACCACGTTAAAAAACATCGATTTCTAAGATAAACAAACTGTACTACGCATGCGCACAGAATTTGTTTATCTTTGAAATCGATGTTTTTTAACGTGGTGAAGTCGAATATTTTTCAACATTTTTGTAATTTGATGCTGTGTTTGCGTTAAATAATGATGCAGACACGTAAATAAATGATATTTGAGCTGAGTACGACAAGTAGTATGTTGATTATGTGATTTTTGTCTTCGATATGAAGCGTGAACTGAGTCGACCCAAATGCAGCCAGTTTCTTTCAGTTTTAGTCAGATGAAATTTGCACGGGTTGCTCAAAGACTGTGAGGGCCAGGAGGGCCCCGGGTCACAGTCTTACAAAGACTACTTGCAGACAAACCAATTTTCTCCGATTACAGGACTTGCATAATCTGAAAGCAGACAGAAACATCCAGTTCGAGCTCAGTCCAAGAATTCAGTGCATTTTTTAACCAAGATGATAGTGAAGATACTGCTAATCTGAGATGAAGTTGATGACGAAACCAAACCATGTATTTTTTACTCTGTTCTGTGTTTTCTCCTTCGAATTGATCGATTTTGCCAAGCTCACTCGCGGTTCTGTCTGCATTACCAAAATAAAATTTGGGGCGAAACTACACACCTCCATCTGTGAGGCGAACAGGCAGAACTATGAGGGCGAAACGACTCGGGGGAGAACGGGAACTGGGGCGAAACGACCCGGGACCGTCTACCACGACCCATAATAAGAACGGCCATTTGATTCTGAAACCGACAATAAATTGAGTAATTCGGCCCCGAATCTAAGTAGATTCGGGCCAAACCAGCTCGGTTGACTCTTGCTGTACACGGCATATTGGAACTTCGGAATATTTGGCCTTCGGGATATCGGATCTTTGGAATAAAGGTTCAACGCGTCAAATTGGTGACAAATAACCGGAACGTGTCTGTCACTGTCAGATATTGGTGGCAGTCATTCACGAGTAACTTACGAAATAATTTTAAAATCATGTTTTTGAACAAACAGAATGCACACATTTCTGGGATATATTTCATCATGTATGAATTGTATGCATTACCTTTTTGAACATTTAATGAGCGTATAGATCTCTTCGAAATATGTTTTGTACATTTCATTCACAAGAAACAAATTTGGCGCTTTTCGCGGAAATTTTTTTGACATCTGATCACGTGAGGTTTTAAAAAGCGGTTGCACTAAAAAGAGTACAAAACTAAGTATAAGAGACCGCAAGCAAGGGGTCTCAATTCCCAAAAGCACAGAAGATAGCAAAACAGAAGCGAAAGGGATTACAGTGAAACAATTTGAGAATTACACCCATTCCGTCCGCTAACCGAATCGTCCGCTGCAATTCTACCCAAGTCGACCGCTGCCCTTTCACCCAACTGGTCCAAAACTCGTCCGCCGGGGGAAGGTATTGAAGTAGGCCTATTTTATTTATTTATTTATTTATTTATTTATTTATTTATTTATTTATTTTATTGTATACTTCATTGTATATTATCAACTGTAATGTATCTTAATGTACCTCCTTGCATTAAATTTTCATATACTTATACGAAATTGTGAAAACAGACATGTCAGAACAAAATAAACTACTCAGCATGCTAATTGATTTCGACTCTGTTTAACGCGGCTCTGATTACCGTTTATTCAATGGATCAACTATAATAATTATATTATTACAGGAAAAGTTCTTAAAGTACATTATGTTATATTAAGTTCCGCAACATAATCTTATAATATACAAAAGCGGAAACCTACCTTTCTCTTTACCTATAACTTTTCTAATTGAACATTCTCAAACTTTCTTGCAATACCCTTATCAAAAAGACGGATGGAAATAGTAGACGAAGCGTAGGAGGAATTGGTACTACCTACCTTTCTGTTAACTTAACATACACAGGAAGCCACCAAACACCAGGCAAGGATTGAATCAAGCTTGCTTGGCTGGGACGAGTGTACATTTTATATAAATAAACATTTGAATAAAGATTTAACATCCCCTTTAAGGGATTTCGGGTGTGTGTGTGTGTTTTGGGGGGTTCTTTTTGGGTTTTTTTAGGGGGGGGGGCGTCCCCATCCCCCCCCCCCCCGTCCTCTGTTCCCCCTGAAGACAGACCAGATGGCCAGCGCTCAGCATCATCCATATTGGCTGATGGATGACTCCCAGCTTTCAAAAACACATATTGGTGGATATTTTCCTTTTTGTAACAGTTAAGGATAATATGCTGGGGCTGATCCCAAATCAGCGTCTGTTCGGGTTTCCGACTCTCGTGGATTTATAAGCAAATAAAACTATAAAGCAAATAAAGTTATCGGGTCGCAAGGGAATTCAATCCCACATCGTCCCTGTGCGACTTCGGCGCGCAGAAACTTTTAATTTCTTTCTCTTATGAACCTTGTGGCTGAATAATATAAAGCGGACGAATTGGGCAAAATTGCTAGCGGGCGATTCGGCGCGTTGGGTGGGGGGGGGGGGGGGGCGAAATGGGTAAAATTGCAAGCGGACGATTCGGCTTATAGTGCGTTTTAAGGGCTCCGGGTAAAGTTACACCCGGGTCAAGTCGCCCCACAAATATTTCCGGGTCAAGTCGCCCTTGGTTTGGGGCGGGTTAACCCCTTTGTTCAGGCTGAGGTTATTGAGGGAAAAAAATGGGGAAAACGGTGAAAAGGAGTGCCAGATGTGTAATTTAGGCGAGGTGGAGACCCTGAAACATTTTCTTATAGAATGCCCAAAAATACCAGTCTAAAAGACAAAGATTCACTGTGAGTGGGATGGGAAAACGGAGGACATTGTGGTTAGTGAGTGATTCAAAGGAGAGGGTTAATATGCTAAGTGGAAAGATTGGGAAGAATAGGGCAAGGGGTGTCATTAAGCAGTTCGTCTCTGATTGTTGGGAGCAGAGAAGATGCGTGGGAATAGGGAGGCAGTTGGGAGCACATGGATAACCAAGGCCTTCTCACCCGAGAACCGCGAGAAATCAGCGGTCGGCCAAAGTGTTATTACTATTATAATAGTATGATATTATATCATGCTGGGGTGCGGTTGGGGTCTGGGGATGGGGGTAAATTATGTGTTTGGTCTGAATTCTTTGAAACAGAGTGCCAGGATGTCGGGAACAAGAGAAATAAGAGATCCTGGCACTCTGTCCCAGATAAGAGAATTGAAATAAGAGATCCCCGCACTCTGTTTCAAATCAGAGATAAAGTCTTTCATTGGCAGAGTATATCATCGAAAATGTTATTCATAATGGATTCAAATTGAAATGGAGACGTGAGAGATAATTACACAAAAAGATGCGAATCAATTAAAGCAGACGCTTCTCTAAGGCTGACGGACGTTATATACAAATCATGCCAATTTAAGCTTGACTATATATGAGGAACGAGCTACCCCTGTTATGTGCTTCTCATGCTATACCACATTGTAAAATACAAGAAACGTGAAATTGGGCTCACACTTAGAAAACGTAACAAGATCAACAGATTTATTCAGAATAGACCTAAGAACCCTTCTTCTCTTTGTTCACTGGGGCCGACAGTTTCTCGAAAGGTGAAGTGCCAGAAAATGCTCTGCATGCGGGAGATATAAACTATGTGTGTAAAACACGAGGGAGACATTGTGACGAACCTGTCTTCAAGAGCTTTGACGGAAGCAGAAAAGTTTGGAACTTAAAATGGGGTGCTTGGTTGGCGGTCATTACTAATGATGTTATAAATACATTCAAGTATCCGCCCGATTCCGATAAACAGTTACCGACAATTGGCCCATCACTACAAACTCATCCCGCTGGCAATATACACTCATAGAAACTTCTCCGGGATTTCCTTGCTCGCCTTCGACTCGAAGAACCGTCGAGGCCTTTTATAACTGTAGCTCATCAGAACTATCTCTTCCACCTGTTCTGCCTTCTTCTTCTTTCATATTATATGGAATAGAACTCACTTGACTTAACAGAAGCTATGTATAATAAGTGTTTGGGTTATAAAGGTAGTCATTTAATAAACAGCTCGTGTCACCACAGTTGTAAGTGTATCTTTTGGTGGAAACGACCTTTTGTAAGCCTTCACCTTACTGTCGAATCCACACATTTTATTGTTGTGTTTCTTTTCTCTGATAAATGGAGAAAAAAACTTGTTTAAACTGAGTAAATGGCTTAAATTCGTCCACACTAAACATGTTGCCTGTAAAATCTAAGCTACAAGCGGATCTTAACCAGTGGGAGAAACGGGTGCGTCTGCGTGAGTTTTTGCACGGCGACGAAGATCAGGATGATGGAAATGAAGGTGGAGGCAATTTGAGAGTGAAAGGGAGGGTAATTTTACACCTAATACAGGGGGTAGGCGGCATTGCATGAATACATTGGCTTGATGGAAGATGTTTTGGCAAGCATACAAACGTGTCGTCGATATCCAACATGACTGCAGATGAGAGACAGGCAATGAGAAATATTATACAAGATGATAATATCATAATTCAGCCGGCGGACAAGAGATCTGGAGTTGTTGTGAAGGATACCGTGAAATATAAGGGTACATGTAAGTTTTACAATGGAGTAAAACAGTCGTACAAGAAGAGTGAAAAGGACCCGACGGAAGTATCCACCAAACAGGTAAAATCATTTCTTAATAATAAAGTCGAGAAGAATGGTGTGATAGATGGGGAGCTGAAGACTTATATGATACCTAGATACCCGATGGCGGGCAAGCTAAAGGGAAATCCTAAGCTTCATACAGAATATACCTTACAGGGAAGTAGTAAGCGCAATGAAAACACCAACAGAAAGAAGAGCAGGGTACTTCAGTGTCAACTTGAAAAGTTTGTCACAGAAACTCCCGAGTTACGTGAAAGACTCTACTGATTTTATTAATAAGATTTCCGATCTTAAGGAAATCCCCGACGGAGCTATATTATATATTCTGCTTCGATGTTTGTAAACTGTATCCATCAGTTCCACGCAAAGAGAGCATGGAAGCGTGCAAGGAGGCTTTCCAAACCATGACAAATCCCCTCTTCCATACAGAGTACACTTTGAGAATGATCAACCTAGTGTGAGACAATAACGCCTTTGCTCTTGGTGAAAGGTCATTCCTTCCAACTAATGGAGTGGCAATAGGGTCGCATTTATAGAGGAATTATGCCTGTGTATTCATGAGAAAATGGGATGAGGAACTATTTGATTTCCCATGCAAACCGATGATATATAAAAGGTATATAGATGGCGGTTTCGGAGCATGGGTACACGGACTGGACTCGCTGGAGCAACTTACGGAACATGTAACTTAATACATAAAAATATTAAGGTGGAGTTGAGATACGGAACGCATGCGATGGAATTCCTTGATATGCGGGTGAAGTTGGATAAAGGTGAACTGTATGCCGACCTACATGTCAAACCATGAGACAAAATGCTTTATCTAAACAAGAAGTCGAGTCACCCGCCACACACAAAACGATCCATATTTTACGGTCTAGGAGTTAGAATTAGAAACCCACCAGCTAGACATTCCTTTGTCAGGAATAATGTTGTTGCGCATAGATAGAAACAGCACCAACAGTAAAGGTTGCTAATGTGAAACCGGCCTATCTCATACTTCGTTAGCACATTCGTAATCTTTACAATGAAATTTCTGATTACAACATAAATTTCATAACTCAAACCATATTCTGAGTTTCTACGTGCTTCTCGTCATGAGCTGAAAATGTATGGGATATAATAAACCACTACTTAATGATTTGAGGCAACATAATTTCACTGTACTAATTACAATGAAGATTTAGCCATAAATTATGAACAGAATGTTCTTTCTCCAAACACCACAAAGGTTCTAAAGAAATGTCCTACAAGTGAAAAGTGTTCTATCCCCAAACGAAACAAAGGGAATTTTTAGCTTAGTAGGTTAATTTGGTACACATTTTACTCTTTGAAATGTTATATTTTAACAATTACTACAATTTATAACAATGAAACACATACTAAAAACCATAACATGGTGTAGAACCAAGTGTACAAAACTTTAAACTTGATTTTCTCGAAAAGACGAAAATGGTAGTTAGAACATTATAGTTCACAGCCGACCCAATGTCGTCGTGTCTTGATTTCTGATGTTGATCTGTGGATGTCTGATTGGAATTGGCAGATAGTCTGGTGCTGTCCGATCTGGAATTTGTCAATATTATGCTCGTCTGCAATTCAAAATTACTACAGTCATCATGTCTTGACTCCGCACGTTGAACTGTGAATGTCTGATCGGAATGCATAGATAGCCTGATACTTTCCAGTTTGGAATTTGTCCATATAATGCCTGTCTGGAGTTCAAAATTGCCAGTGTCGTTATGTCTCGACTCTTCATATTGGACTGTGGATGTCTGATTGGAACGGGTAGATAGTTTGGTGCTTTCCAGTTTGGAATTTGTCCACATGACGCCTGTCTGCAGTTCAAAATTACCAGTGTTGTTATGTCTCGACTGTGGATGTCTGATTCGAACAGGTTGATAGTCTGGTGCTTTCCAATCTGGAATTTGTCGATATGATGCTTGTAGTATGCAGTTAAAAATTACCAATGTCGTCATGGCTTGACTCTTCATGTTGAACTGTGGATGTCTTATTGGAATGGGTAAATAATCTGGTGCTTTCAAATCTGGAATTTGTCGATATGATGTTCCCATGCAGTTGAACATTACCAATGTCGTCATGTCTTGACTCCTCGTGTTGAACTGTGGACGTCTGACCAGAATGGATGGATAGTCTGGTGCTTTTCAGCCTGGAATTTGTCGATATGATGCTTGTCAGCACTTCATAATTACCAATGTCATCATGTCTTGACTCCTCATGTTCAACTGTGGATGTCTGATTGGAGTGGGTAGATAGTCTTGTACTTTTTCAGTTTGGAATTTGTTGATATGATGCTTGTCTATAGTTCAACATTACCACCGTAGTTGTGTCTTGACTCCTCGTGTTGAACTGTATGTCTGATTGAACCAGGTAGATCGTCTGGTCCAAACTGAAATTTGTCATTAGGATGCTTGTATGCAGTTCAAAATTACCAATGTTGTTATGCCCCGAGTCCTCATATTGGACTGTGGATGTCTTATTGGAACTTGCAGATAGTCGGTTGCTCTCCAGTTTGGAATTTGTCGATATGATGCTTGTCTGCAGTTCAAAATTACCAGTGTCGCCATGTCGTCGCCTGATTGCTAGAATGTCCTATGTCCCGTAGGGGACATAGGACATTCTAACACTCATGCGACGATGTCTTGACTCCTCATGTTGAAGTGTGGATGTCTGATTGGGGTGGATAGATAGTCTTGTATTTTCCAATCTGGAATTTGTCGATATGATGTTTGTATGCAGTTCAAAATTACCAATGACGTCATGTCTTGACTCCTCATGTTGAACTGTGGATGTCTTATTGGAATTGGTACATAGTCTGGTACTTTCCCAGCTGGAATTTGTCGACATGATGCTTGTATGGAGTTAAAAAATAGCACAGTCGTCATATCTTGGGTCATCACGTTGAACTGGATGTCTGATTGGACCAGGTAGATAGTCTGGTGCTTTCCAATCTGGAATTTATCGACATGATGCTTGTATGGAGTTAAAAAATAGCACAGTGATCATGTCTTGACTCCTCACGTTGAACTGGATGTCTGATTGGACCAGGTAGATAGTCTGGTGCTTTTCGAACTGGAATTTGTTGATACGATGCTTGTATGCAGTTCAAAATTACCAGGGTCGCCATGTCTTGACTCCTCATGTTGAACTGTGAATGCCTCACTGGAATGGGTAGATAGTCCGGTGCTTTCCAGTTTGGAATTTGTCGATATGATGCTTGTATGCAGGTCAAAATTACCAATGTCGCCATGTCTTGACTCCTCATGTTAAACTGTGGAAGTCTGACTGGAATGGGTAGATCTACTGGTGCTTTTCAAACTGGAATTTGTCGATACGATGCTTGTATGCAGTTCAAAATTACCAATGTGGTCATGTCTTGAATCCTCATGTTGAACTGTGGGTGTCTTATTGGAATGGGTAGATAGTCTGGTGCTTTCCGAACTGGAATTTGTCGATATGATGCTTGTATGCACATCAAAATTACTAATGTCGCCGAGTCTTGACTCCTCAGTCCTCATGTTGAATTGTGGATGCCTGATTGGAACATCATGTCCAGTTGATTGAGATATTCCCTTTGACAGCATCGCGACAATCAGCCCGAGAAATATCTGCATTGCAAGTCCGGTGCTGCCATTTACTACATCCAGGACACTGCAACTCTTCCTGTTGAGGTCTAGCGACTGAATTGCATTCGATACGTATACTGTCAATATCCATGGTGAAACGAAATCTCATGTCGAATGAATGAAAGGATTAGCCCCCCCCCCCCCCCCTCCCGGGGGGGGGGGCACAAAGGGACGATGTGGGATTGAAAATCTCTTGCGATCCGAATAACTTTCAGACGACGGCAGATGTGGGGCTAAGATTCTTATTTTATTTCACGCCTGTTCTTTGAAATCCCAATCTACAGCAACACTAAACCATGCGGGAAATGAAAATCCGATGTGCACGCATGTGACTATTTTTATAAGGAAGTGAACTTTCACTGGAATTTTTTACAATTCGTGCACCGCAATTACACAATTTGAATACCAGCGGTAACTAAAAATCACCCCCTGAGTTCCAATATGTTCTATGTGCAAGAAGCACATAGAACACATTGGGACTTGGGGGACGAATAGTAACACGGGTTCCCCTCACAAATTTGGATGGCGATAGAATGTGTTCTTTTTGTTGATAGCTGTCAAATGAATTGCTGAGTGTCTTTCTAATAACTGTTTTATATGCGTGGAGGCTTGTAATAAACACAGAATGACACACGCGCGTAAATGGATTAATCGATACGGCACTTGTGCCATCGCGGAAGGATAAAACTCGAGGCCTGCGACCTCTCGTTTTATCCTTTCGCGCTGATACTCTGGCCATGTCAACCCATTCACACGCATGTGTCCGTCTGTGTATTAATTTGAGTGTGCGAACTTGTAATAGGGTAGTGGGATCACACCCCGACAACCTTGAACTGGAATATGACTGAGAATTGTGAACGACTACAAGAATTTGCCTCGGTGTTTTAATTAGGGATGTAGGAATATTCATGTTAATACTGAAACCGCAGTTTGATGGTTATTTAGAAAGAAGAAAAAGAAACCAAACAGTGCTGGTTTGGAAGCAGTCCCAGTATATAATCCATAACGGTTACAAAAATGGAAAAATATCCACCAATATGTGTTTTTGAAAGCTGAGAGTCATCCATCAGCCTGTAAGGGAGAGTGGATGCTGAATCTTGGCAATCAAGGGTGATGGGGTAAAAAAAAACACATTGCGTACACTCACTGACACACATCCAAAACAAGAGGGCTCTAACAGATCATTTTCATGCAGATGATTTTTGAGTTGTAAAGCAACAACCCTTTCCAACAATTTAGACAGGAAAGAGAGGGTTTGGAACAACCCCCTCATGTAGGGATACAGATATAATAGATGTTATGGCTGGCAGAAGATAATCAACTGTCTCTTTCAAAAGGAATGATGGAATTTGATCTAGATCATTGGATTTATTGGATGATGATAAAATCATTTTCCGAATGTCGTCTTCTGAGACAGAGTGAAAATTAGAAAAATCACTTTTTATGTCAAGATGATCAAACTCTGGTGTTGAACAAGATGGTATACTATCCAGAATTACTTGAATTTTCGTTATGAAATGATCGTGGAATTTTTCCAGAATTTCTTCAGTATTTAGGTGATCTGTGAGAATGACTTTTTGTTCTTTACCAATGAGACTATTGGTTAGCGAGAACAGCACCCTTGTATTAGATGACTCCTCTATAAGCGAATTGTAGTACTTCCTCTTTGCCGTTTTGATGATCTTATTGGTTGTATTTCTTTGGTGGCAGAACATCTGCCGGTGGACCTCAAGCTTCGTTTTATTGTAAAGACGCTCAAGTCTGCGGCGCTGTTGTTTAGCAGCTCTAACATCTTCTGTAAACCACTTCACCTTTTCCCTATGAGTTATAATTTTTGACTTGGGTGGTGCATGTTCGGCCATGATGCCCTTAAGAGTTTCTTCAAATAAAGATAACAATTGCTCAGATGATTCATGACCACTACAAAAATAGTTCGAACGCAGAATTGATGAACTGATATCCATTTTCTATATTAACAGGAAACTTGTTCCAATCCATCCTGCGCTTTATTCCCCTTTTCCATGCGACTTTTTAGAGCATTTCAAGAAAATAATTATGAGAGTGTTCAGCTAGAAAAGTTATGAAAAGGTAGAGAGAGAGATAGGAATCCGCTATTGTATATTGTGTTTGTTGCTATTGACGGGACGAGGGGTGGGTTTCTTCGTAGCCCACTCCCCACACACAAAGTTGCAAGGCAGTCCTCACAGGCTCGATTCTGAAGTTCTCAGTGAGTAGCGAGGCAATCCTCATCGACTCCAAGCACTTTGATTCTGTTGTATATTATTCTGTAACTTAAAGTGGAAGAAGACGAACTTGCCTTCTAAGTACATTGTTCAGTCGAAAACTGCAAGTTCCACGCGGAGGGGCCAGTCAGTCTCCCCATCCCGAAATTAATACTCAGGGGATAGAAGGCTTTCCATCTGAAGGTAAGATTTTTCATCAGTTTCCAACTCCCACTGGCAGCAGAGGCAAGCTTTGTGCGTATCGTTACCTTCCGCCGATTCAGGTTAGTTACACCCAGTACCCGGACCTTACAAGCACGTTATGGTAGTGTATTACGCGTTGAGCAGTGAGGTATCCATCACTAACTCCGCCCTTAAAGTTTGTTTGACTGGCGATGTAAACCAAACTGACTTTTGTCTCAATTGTAGTAGTTTTTATAGATCCATAGAGTTTGTTTGGTCTCGCGACTTCAATTATGACAACTAGCTATATCCTCGTCTTGTGCTTGTTAGCTCATTTAATTTTTCTGTTAAGGCTTCGGTGCTCGTTTAGCTCTACCATTAATTCACTATCTTGGAGTCTATTGAGGGTTTTGTTTTGTAGATCATTTAAATGCGTTTCGGTAGTTTCTATTTTAGCTAGCTCGTGAAGTTCCTTTATCGGTATCCAGGTGGGCTTGCTTGGTGCTACGTGTGGAGCATGGTTTTGAACCCTCCGTAGCTTTTGAATCTTGGTCTTGCTCAGGTCACTTTTTATGGCACCATATTCTAGTACCGAGCGTAGCACGTCTTTGTTTGTTCCCCCAATTTTTACCACTGATTATCTTCAGAAAATTGATACGTTTAGAGACTCTAATCAAAATGGAGTTTGAGCGACTGTGTAGACTGAGGTTGCTATCTAGAACAAATCCCAAACATATGGCCTCGTTGGTTGTTTCTAATTTGTGATCGTATAGCTCGAGATCAATACTGGGGATGCTTTTGTTTCCTTGCTTCCTAAAGAACGTAACTCTTTTGAGTTTCAGTGGCATTGAGCTTGATGGAAGCACCATAGGGCGCACCAATTCTCAAGATCGCGTATGGTATCCTGCAGGCGAATTTTTAATTATGTTCGAGACTTACTGGCTGTTCGCGTGCCTTTGTCGTCCGAGAACTGCGAGAGTTCAACATAGTTTTTCCCTACTTTATCAATGTCATTCACATGTGTAATAGACTGTTAGACTTATTAGCGGGTATGTGACTGACCACTCATATTTTGTATTTTGAAGGATCCAGTTCCAGATCCTACTTTTGTTTGCGGAATGGAACTTCCGCCCATGTGTTTTTTGGTTTTGGAAAATAAAAGGCGATTCGTGTTCAATCACTACATTATTATATTTTATTTAATCTGGTTAAATCCTGGTCTTACCAACATCAAAACATAACAGTGGCGACGACGATAAAACGGATTTTTGTGTTATCAGCATTCGTGTTGTTGATTATGGCCACTCAGGTCGAAATAGCTGGTATTTTGACATTTGATTGTAACGGTGATTCTACAAATGTGGGACAGCGATGGAAACGCTGGAAGCGCTCATTTGACTATTTTGTCATTGGGAAAGGTGTTACAGATGCACAGCAAAAACATTCCTTGCTTCTTCACTGCGCAGGTGTCGATGTGCAGGACATTTTTGAAACTTTAACAGATCCGGGTGTACCGGAGGGCGAAACTGACAACGCAAATTTGTATGAAAAAACTGTACGAACATTGGATGCTTATTTTCTGCCGAGGGTTAATATACCTTACGAACGGCATGTTTTCCGACAAATGAAACAAAATGATTCAGAAACAATAGACCAGTTTATTGGGAGATTATCTCGTCAGGCAGACAACTGTCATTTTGATAATAAAAATGAGCAAATTAGAGACCAGGTCATTGAAAAATGCCAATCAGCTCCCCTCCGAAAGAAATTTCTTGAAAAGGGAACTCTTTTGACATTAGAGCTACTTCAGCAGATAGCCAGGGCATGGGAAGCCGTTGAAATTCAATCGAAAAAGATGGAAACCGATTTTCAAGCAGTTGATATAAATAAAATTAATTTCTCAAAACCCAAATTAGGCACGGGTAGTACACCGAAAACAAAATCGGCTATTCGTTGTTACCGTTGCGGGCACGTTGGGCACAAAAGTAATGATTCACTCTGTCCAGCTCTTGGAGCTACGTGCAATAAATGTGGTTTAAAGTCGCATTTTAGTTCAGTTTGTAAAACCAAGGTGTCGACTGGTGCAAATGTGTCGCGTAAATCAAAACAAATAAATCGTGGCCAGAATAATCAAACTGATGTTTGCCAGATCTGTTTCTCCCCTTCGCACACAGCTCAAAATTGTCCAAAAAGATATGCAAACAGTAAACATGGGAAGACAGGTCATGTACGTTCAGTTTTGGCTTGTGAAAATAAAAATATACCAAGTTCTGATAACGTTGAATTCACTATAAACAGTGTAAATAGTGGTCAAAATAATTATTTGGTTGATGTCCAAGTTGAAGGGGAAAACATAAAATTTGAAATTGATACGGGAAGCTCTGTGACGATTGTTCCCGAAAAGGTTTATCAAAATTTTAGTTACAATCCTTTGGTCCCAGCAGGGATATCTTTCAAGTCATATTCTGGAGAAGTTCTGCCAGTTTTGGGAAAATGTAATGTGAATATTGTTTACAATAATGTGAGCTATAAATTGCCAATTTTTGTCATAAAAGGGGAAAGGTCCTCACTACTTGGCAGAAATTGGTTAGAGCAGATTAAACTTAAATGGTCAGACATTTTTAAAGTTACACATTCATGTAAACCAGAACCTACAGGCATTTCTTCTGTTGAACATTTGAAAGAAAAATACAAGGCTGTGTTTGAGCCTGGCATTGGAACAATAAAAGACTTTAAGGCTACAATAAATGTTGAGCCAAATGCTCAGCCGATATTTTGTAAATCACGACCTGTGCCATATGCTCTTAGAGCTGATGTTGAAAATGAATTGGATAGATTAGAGTCACTAGGTGTGATAAGTAAAATTGAAAATTCTGATTGGGGTGCGCCAATAGTAGTTGTGCCAAAAAGTGATAATACGCTTAGAATTTGCGGTGACTATAAGGTTACAGTGAACAGGGTAATTCGACCAGAGCGTTATGAACTTCCAAATACACAAGATCTGTTTTCCACACTGTCAGGTGGAAAGTATTTTTCGAAGATTGATTTATCACAGGCTTATCAGCAATTAGAATTGGACGAGAGTTCTAAGAAATATTTAGTTATCAATACATTGAAAGGGCTGTACGTTTACAACCGTCTCAGCTATGGTGTTTCTACAGCTCCGTCAATTTTTCAGTCAGTCATGGATAGAATTTTGGCTGGTCTTGAAAACGAGATTTGTTTTATTGATGATATACTGTTAGCAACTAAAAATGAAGCTGAACATTATGCTCTACTAGAGAAAGTGCTTAAAAGGCTCAGTCAGTATGGTATTAAAGCAAAAATTGACAAATGTGAATTTATGAAAACTGAAATTCGCTATTTAGGCCATATAATTGATTCTGATGGTATACATCCAACTGCTGATAAAATTGAGGCAATAATAAATGCCCCGGCACCCACAAATGTTTCAGAGCTGAAGTCGTTCATAGGTCTTATCACATATTATTCAAAGTTTATTGAACATTTTTCAATGATCATGGCTCCATTGTATAATTTGCTCAAGAAAACCACTACCTGGAAGTGGGACTCTGAATGTTCATCTGCTTTTGCAAAATGTAAACAAGCTATTACTAGTGATAGTGTACTTGAACATTATGATGTCAACAAACCTTTGACATTAGCATGCGATGCTAGTAACAGTGGGGTCGGATGTGTTTTATCTCATGTTTTGCCTGACGATCAAGAGAAACCAGTTGCGTTTGCTTCTCGCACACTTACTTCTGCTGAACTTAACTACCCAATTATTGAAAAAGAAGCATTAGCTATTGTTTACGGGCTGAAAAAGTTTCACCGATACTTGTATGGAAGACAGTTCAATCTTCTCACAGATAACAGACCTCTTTCAATCATTCTTGATTCAAAGGCAGGAATTCCATCATTGGCAGCTGCACGCTTACAGCGATGGGCTATGATTCTGTCTGCATATGACTACAACATTGTGTATCGTAAATCGTCGGAAAATGCAAATGCAGATGCACTTTCGCGACTTCCATGTTCTAATACATCATCTGAAGACAGTTTAGAAAATCAAGTATATAAGGTTTCTTTTATACAAGACTTACCTATTACCAGTGATGATGTTTCTAAAGCAACACTTGAAGACCCAATACTATCAAAAGTGCTAAAATTGACTCTCAGTGGTTGGCCTGTTAAGCTGGGAGACTCTACATTGCAGCCATATTTTACACGTCGGCATGAACTTACCATCGAACAAGGTTGTGTTGTTTGGGGTTTACGTGTAATTATTCCACAGACACTTCGTGACAGAATTTTAGCTGAATTACACTCCGAACATTTTGGCACCTGTAAAATGAAAGCCCTTGCTAGAAGTATAGTATGGTGGCCCAAACTGGATTCTGATATCGAGACAGTTGCAAAGAGTTGTGATATATGCGCAAAGACTCGAAATCTTCCTGCAGTTGCTCCTCTGCATCATTGGCCCTGGTCATCCAGACCATGGCAACGCGTCCACGTTGATTTTGCTGAGTTTCAAAAAACTAACTATTTTATATTGATCGATAGCTATTCCAAATGGATAGAAGTAATTCCGATGTCAAATATTACTTCAGAGAAAACCATTGAAGTGCTTCGTACCCTTTTTGCATCACATGGTATCTGTGAACAGTTAGTGTCTGATAATGGCCCAACATTTACTTCCAGTAAATTCAGTGATTTTATGAAAGCAAATAACATTAAACATATTTTGACACCACCTTACCACCCTGCAAGTAATGGTGCCGCAGAAAGAACAGTGCAGATCGTAAAACAGTCCTTACGTAAACAATTATATGACATTGAATTAGGTGGCAAATCAGTGTCTTTAGCCCATAGGTTGGCAAATTTTCTATTAATGTACCGAACAACCCCACATACTACTACCAGTGTCACACCTTCCGAACTTTTTCTTAAACGGAAAATTCGAACAGTTCTCGATTTGGTGAAACCTGATTTGACACAAACTGTTGAGCGCCATCAGGAGAAACAGAAAAAGCATCATGATGCCGCCCAACTTCGTGTCTTTTATGAAAATGATAACGTACTTGTACGCAATTTTCTTGGGAGGGAAAAGTGGATTCATGGCATTGTTCGTAAACAGTGTGGTCCTTTAACTTATCTAGTAAATGTTGGTAAGGAAGCAGATAAATTTATCCATGTTGATCATATGTTGAAATATAATCCTTTGGAAACTGGTATTAGAAATTCCTTAACACCCCAGGTGATTGTGCCACCTAGTTCACAAAAGCCATTACAAACATTGCCGGTGCCTGTTCATCCTAATCATACAGACTTGCATGTTTTACCACAAAGTGCTGGAGAAATTGACATTCAACCAGGTTATGGTGTCCACACAAGTACCGAACCCTTTCTTACATCCAATGAGACTGTACAAACTGATAGGCCAAGACGTCACGTGAAGCCTCCCAAACGGCTCATTGAAACCATATAATTCTAGAGGGGGGAAAGTGTAATAGACTGTTAGACTTATTAGCGGGTATGTGACTGACCACTCATATTTTGTATTTTGAAGGATCCAGTTCCAGATCCTACTTTTGTTTGCGGAATGGAACTTCCGCCCATGTGTTTTTTGGTTTTGGAAAATAAAAGGCGATTCGTGTTCAATCACTACATTATTATATTTTATTTAATCTGGTTAAATCCTGGTCTTACCAACATCAAAACATAACAACATGTATGATGAAAAAGTGACCTTAGGACCGATCCCTGAGTGTGCCTGTTTCGTGCTTTACTTCGGACACCTCGCGGTTAACCCTCATCTTGATTTTTCGGTCAGTTAGAAATGATGATACAATCCTCGGAATTTTAGTGGGTAATCCTATTTTCGCTAATTTATATCTCATGTCATTCTGCCATACCAAGTCGAACGCTTTTTCAACATCCAAGAAAAGCGCTGTTCCTATTTCGTTTTGACTGAACGGTGTTTTCATGTAATCGACCAGTCTATATACGTGTTCGATTCCTTCTTTCTGACTTCTATATGCTCTTTGCCATTTGTTGAAAAAGTTAATTGATTCGAGATAGCTGCGGAGCCTCGTAGTGAGAATCCGCTCAAATATTTTCCAATACAGCCAGTCAAGCTAATTGGGTGGTAATTAGAAGGCCGGTAAGGTCTTTGTCTGCTTTAGGTATCATAACTTTTGTGGGCACTTTCCAGCATCTTGAAAGTGCCCATAGGAGAGGCAACAGTTGAGGAGTTGGGTAAGTCTAAAGTAGAAGATGGTGGGACACTGTTTTAGTTTTGTAGGCCAATAAGAGACTTCGCCTTATCCGGGGGGCGAAGATGACTTGCATTTTCTAATTATATCCATGACCTCTTCTAGGCTTATTAGTTCGGTTAATTCGTGATCGTCCCCATCTTCAGACTTTGGTCGAAGTTGGGTTCATTGAAAATTGAGTTGTTATCTTGGAAAAATGTATTTACTTTTCCTTTGGAATCGTTGTCAAATCTGCCTCCGTCTTGTGGACGATGGTCTTTCTTTAGATTTTTGGCAAAAGCAGTGGCTTTTGCCTTGTCGTCTATTGGGCGTCAGCTTCGTCACTAATCTTCAGCGCATCATTGTTGGCACTTTTGTCCCTTTGGCCAGTAACAGTTTTAAAAGTATCCCGGGACCTCTTAGGATCTTTCAGCCCATTTAGATTTTCTGCTGCTTTTTTCCATCTCAGTACACGCGGTTTTAAATTGTGCTTTTTTGATTTGCTCATTCTCGAACTAGTAAGCCCGGAAAGCCTTCCTTTTTTGTTTAATTATTTGAGGTGTTGTTTGGTTTATTCTGTTTATCCGCAGCTTTACTGTTTGCTTGGGGCAGACTTCATCTGGTGTAGCGCTGATAAGCTCGTCAAGGTGAGTGCAGACTTTTTCTAGTTCATACGCATTCAAGGGGTCATTTGCATTTATTTTTACTTCGATTACGTTTCTAAAGTGACCCTAGTCAATTTTTGATAGGTTCCTCCTGTTCACGGGGGATACCTTGTGGGACCTGTATTACATTTTAAAATGGCGTGAACTGGCAGGTGATCACTGCCGCCTAGATCATCGTTCACTACAAATATGTCTTGCATTTGCTAATGATAATCAGGTCTAGGAGTTGGTTGTTGCTTATGTATGTTACGTCTTGATCTTCAACTACCACGAATAGATAGAGTTCTTCAATGATGTTGAAAAGGTCGTCAACATTCGGCTCAGTTTTTGACAACCAAATACCTGGTGTTTGGAATTGAAGTCGCCCAAGGATATACAATGATTTATAGTTTTGTAATGAACTCAAATACTTTATTGTCAACTGTTGCTGTTGGTTTGTTATAATATGAGATGACGGCCGCATGTTTGTGGTCGAGTTCAAGTCAGGCTGCAATAACTTCAGCATTAAGGTGGTCGCTTGGTATTGTTTTATATTTAATCCCCTGCTTTATTAGGGGTCGATCTCTAATAATGCCGAACCCACTCAACGAGAATATTTTGCTTGGTTTTAGCCATGTTTCGCTAATTCCAATTCTATCCGTATTTTTGAAATAGTTGGACATTTGCGAGATTTTCTGATTTACGCTTCGAGCGTTCCACTGGACTTTTTTTTTAATTTATCCATGAATGGTTGTTTTTTTAGATTAGATTCTTTTATTTTGCGGTGTAAACGTGCATCTATAACAGAGTAGATTACAAACTTTTTGTTACAATACATAGTGCAAATGAACATACCGCAGGGAGATGACATAGCCAGATTGGCTGTCGACCTGTCATCCCCTTGTAATGAGTATGTTATCTTCAACTCTGCAGATTAGCTCAAGGCTAGACACTTTTCACTATGCTTTGACCCCTGACCCCCATTATAATAGATAAATAGTCTACTAATTAAGTCCGCTTTCAGCCCACCCGGTGGATCATTTTGATAGACAATGGATGGCATTCTTGGATAAAATATTGTTTTAAACTAAAAGGAAGACGTAGATAATGATTAACCTGGTGAAGGAGGTGACATTTTGAGGAGAGTTTAGATGGCCGTAGGAATGATAATAATGGCGTCTGTATTAGAAGTAACTACGCGTTACAGTCGGGGCAATATGGATTGTTACATTGGACACTATCGGCACATGACGTAATGACGACACAAATTTCAGTTTTAGTTTTCCTTTAAATTCATTGCGGTTACTTAAGTTATGAAATTCGTCACCCAGATCATTCCATAACCTCGGGTACGCATACGTGGGTAATTTATCCAACGATCTTGTCCGTGTTTTGCTTATCCGTAGTTGCCCCGTTTGTCTGGTGTTCATAGATGATGGGTTGTGGACAATGTTGAAGTAATTATTCAGGGACTGGGGGAGTTTGTTTTGTTTATAGTCAAATATAAAAAGGCAGGCCTGGTAAACAAACATGTCGTTCACTTTAAAAATCTCGACTTTCAAGAAAAGATGGTCTGTGTGCGAATTATATTTTTTATTATTTATAATTCGGAGTGAACGTTTCTATAAGAGCCCCAAATATGGATACCATATACCAGATGGCAATGGACTAGGGCGTAATATAAAGTTTTAGAGCTTCATGTGGTAATATCTTTTTTTACTTTGTTTAGTGCGTAGTTTGCCCATCTTATTTTGGAGCTGACTTTAGATACGTGGGCTTGTTAAGACAGATTT
Organism: Pictodentalium vernedei; assembly: GCA_031216915.1. Taxonomy (NCBI): domain Eukaryota; kingdom Metazoa; phylum Mollusca; class Scaphopoda; order Dentaliida; family Dentaliidae; genus Pictodentalium; species Pictodentalium vernedei. The sequence goes on from CM062293.1 coordinate 464,516,568, forward strand.
TCGTCGAAGTGTATACCAAGAAATTTCAAAGTTTGTTCTTCCTTATGGGAACCTACTCTTTCAATTTTTTTGTTGTTTATAGAAATTTCAGGATTGGCGGTTTTCCTATTATTAGGTGTATATTTTGTTTTAGTTGCATTTAGAACTAACTGGTTGGCTGAGCACCACTTTTTGAATAGCTTTACTAATTTTATTTATTATTTGTAATAGAGTTACCTAATTATATTTTGTTAACGGCAGCTTCTGTTAGCGTATGAGATATTTTAGTTCTTCAAGAAAATTTAAGAGTGATGCTTGTCTTCACTTCAAAATTAGGGAGACGAGTGGGATGGGTGGTCAGGGACAATAGCAAGAGGGGACACAGAGGATGAGACAAGAGGAGAGTAAGAGGTTACTACCAGAAAATAACAGAATCAGTAAGGGGAAGTCAAGAAATCCCGCAACTCTGAAAGTGGGGTACAGCAACACCCATGGCTTCAACAGGAATGCGTGTGAAATAGCTACATTGATTGATCTAGGAGGGGGGGGGGGGGGGGGGGTATTGAGGTCATGTGCTTAGTCGAAACGTGGTTAAGATGTGATGAACGAGTATACCAAGTGAAGGGGGCGTATGTATATGTGTAGGACGAATTGGGGGCCAGAAAAGGGGTAGATGTGTACATTATGGAGGATTTAAAACCGTCGTTGATCGCAGATCTGACAGATGTCAGTGCCTTGGCTGAATTATCTAGAGAAATTGGGTGGGTAAAAGTTAATCTAAAAAACAAAAGTGTTGCTCTTGGAATTGTGTACCGTGCAATAGAAGGAAGCAAACCTGAACGGAATGACTCAATATTCTGAACACTTACGTCCAGTATACAAAATTAGAAAACAGGGAACTGGGTATAATTCTGATGGGGAACTTTAATAGACACACAGGTAATAAGGACGAAGGCATACAACACGGGGATAAGAAAGACAACAGGAATGGAAGGAATCTGTTGGTTGGTCATCACAAATTAGCTCAGATTGAAAATTATTAACCGGGTGATCGACAACGTTCTCACAGACATCGATTTATGGAGGGGTGGTAGAGGTAGAAGTGGACGAAAAGGGGAAAATGGAGTTTGGTAATGATCTCAACTTGATTACAGTTATGATCAGAGGCAAAATCCCAATAAGAAGCAAAAAGAAGCTTCAATGGTGTTTGCAAACTCAGAAAAGATGCTGACTGGGCGCAGTTTGTAGAAAAATTAAAGCAAGGCTTGGCAATGTACATAGGGAGGCCAGTGTCCAGGAAATTTCATATGCCATAGTTGTCAGCCTCGCGGAGGTAGGGAAGGGTAGTATAGAGAAGATTAGTGGTCCAACACAGGAACTTGGGTACAGAATGAATGACGGATTGAAAAGGGCTATAAAGGGCAGAAAATTCAAATGTGCTGCGTACGGGGAGAGTAGAAAAACTCAATGGGGTGGAACGTAACGAGGCCAGGGTAACAAAAGATGAATACCAACAAGCACGAAATAAAGTAAATAAGATTTAAGACGATATTCGGAAGGTGCGAACTGCAATCTTATTGGGACGATAAGAATGACAGGTGGATCGAGTTCGAACGTATTTTAGGAATGGGTGAATAGGGACAAACGAAGCAATTCACAGTGTATTAAAGTAGAGCGTAGAAATACACATGAGGAATTTCCCAAAATAAAAATTCTGTGTCTATAACTATGAATTCTATGTCTTTGCTCCTGGCGTCTCGGAATACAAACGATCAAGACCAAATCGCATCAAAATTGGTCATGCGCTGGGAAAAGGTAAACGATAAGCGATGGAGCATTGGGAAAATACGCAGTGCCAAAAAGAGGTCGAGGAAAATTCATCGAACTTCGGGTGCAGCTAAATTAAAGTAGAGAAGGTACGAAAAGTGGTCTCAAAATTTAGGGGCGGAAAAGCCTGGGGACGAATGAAGTTCCCATGTATTTATTTGAGTTTAACGAGACTTTTGACAGTCAGAGTCACCTCCTGTCGGGCAAGCCGGAGTACCAGGAGAGAACCACCAAGCAACGGCGAACAACTGTCAGACTCCCCAAAGTACCAACTCAACACAAGCATGGTTAGCATTGGTTGAAGACAGGTGCATCATAGACGTATATCACGCCTTAGTACTCAGCGCCACCGTGCCTCCGCATGGTCAGTCGGGATTAACTGCCTTTCGCAAGGACACAACACAGTTACCCATGGCGGGGGTCGAACCGTGGACCTCTCGGTTTGAAGTTCATTGTCGTAACCATTGAGCCACCACTCTCCCATTGAAGTTCGTGACGAGTTCTTAAAACATAGGCGGAGAAGAACCATGTAAAAGCCTAAAGGTTCTATTCAGCCTGTCCATAGAAAAACAAGAGGTTTCCAAAGAGTTGAGAGAAAGCAATGTCACATTTATACACAAAAGGGATAAGGAGGTATTGGATAATTATCGGAGGATCTCTGTCTGTAGCAGCGGGGAGGTTTACTTTAACCCTTTACTTTACGTAACCGCCAAAACGGGCCAGCGCTATTCTCAAAAATCGCCAATTAATTTTCATTATTTTTTAATTTTTTGTCTCAAAAACATAGGTTATGACCCCTCGTTGGAACGAGCTCGTCGAGGTCGTTCCAACGAGGGGTCATAACCTATGTTTTTGAGACAAAAAATTTAAAAAAATAGTTATTCGAGAATTTGTTTTGCAAGTGTCGTCTGCTTTTCAGATTAGGTAAAGGGTTAAAGTCTTGCGTGGGAGATTAGTGGAGGTGATAGAAGAAACGGGGTTTTGGAAGAGATCCAAAATGGTTTCAAGAAGGGAAGGGAAGTCGTCACTAAACACTAAACGTCTTTCCACGCCAAATGACAGAATCTGCAAAAGCCAAAAAGAAAAAGATGTTTATTGACTTTCTGGATTTTAAAAGACATATGATAGAGTACGGAGGGGTGTGGGGGGAGAGTTTGAGGCCTTGGTCCTGGGAGGTGAATTTGTTGGAATTCTGCACTCATTGCATAAAGTTATGCAAAGTGAACTTAGTCTGGGTAATATAACAACAAACGGGTACCTATGGGGATAAACCTAGAACAGGGTGTACCCTTTTCGCCAATTCCTTTTCGCATTTGACATCAAATCTTCCGGAGAGGAGCTCTTGCATAGTGAAGAGGGGGTAGCTGTTGGGGACCTAAAGATCCTGAGGCTATTTCTCGTAGATAAAAAGGTACTAGTGTCAGAAAGTGAAGAGGTGCAAGAGAAAATTCTGGCAGTTGTTGAAAGATATGGGAATAAATGGAGATTCGAACTTCATGAAAACAAAAGCAATGTTATACTCGTGTGTAGAAAAGTGGTACCTTCTCGAAGGTGGAGGGTGGGGAGATCTGTATTCCGGGAGGGAGTAGCAAACGTCCTAGTGTGAGGGAGACAGCAGACCACGGGTATTTGATGGCAAATGTAAACATCATGGGACGAGGCGTTTGTTTTCTCTGTTATCTTAATTATTTGGTTAATCTCCCCGACAGCCGATGGTGTAAATTTATGTTCCAGAATATTTGGAATTCAAAAACAAAGGCAGGGTGGACTGAGCAACTAAGGGAGTTGACAGAGAACTATTCAATGGAGATTCTGACTCAGAAGGTGGGACAACCCAGGGTCAAAAAAAAAAAAAACGTCTGAGAAAGCGTCACAGAGGATTGTAACCGAAATTGGCTCTTTCAAATCAAGGGGTCTTGGGAGAGGAGGGGGACTGCGTAAGTCTGCGTTATAATGAGAAGCGAGGTTTTGAAGAGTACCTTGATGGGAGGCAGTGCTAATTAAACTGAGGTCGCCGTCGCTGGAGCTTATTATATTTGGGAAAGACAGTGAAAAGGAGTGTCAAAAGTGTAATTTAGGAGTAGTTGAGGGTCTGGAACACTTTCTATTGGATGTCTGAAGTATTGTCTAATAGGGATACGATTCACTGAATGTATATTGCGGAAGTGGGACGTGAGAATGAAAGATATGTTGGTATTAGGCGACACAAAGGGTGGGTTTAATAGGCTCACCAGAGAGATTAGGAAGAATGGAGCACGAGATGTCATCAAACAGTTCGTTTTCGAGTGTTGAGAGGAGGTGAGAAGAGGGGGGGGGGGGGGGGGGCATTTGGGAGCACATGGTTAATCAAAGCTTTCTCACGTGGGAACCGCGACAAAGTGTTATTATTATTACTTCGTGCTTCCCCATCTCAATTTCTCTGCATGCAAAGTCAGATAAATTCTCTGCACTCTCCATCATACATTCTCGAGGTGGTGGGGTGGGGGGGGGGAGGCTTCCGTCCATCTTCTATCATTTGCCTTCTCCCAATGCTTGACCACTTTCTTCCGGCCATTGATGCTTTAACCATCCACCTTAATACTCTGTACGGTATTGCCTTTGTTAGTTTTATTTATTTCAGACTATATTGGAACCCCCCCCCCCCCCACCCCCCAACCTCGTTTTTTTCGTTTTGCTTTAATTAATGTGCTATATAATGTGCTTTTGATTATTTTGAACTTCCCGTCTCTGGTATTCCTTAAATTCAAATTAAATATACACAAATTATACATCAGAATGAAGACTGAGATGTATAGAACACGAAACACATATGTAGTCAATTCATAGAGTTGACAGCGGGCACCACTGGTTCCTGGAAGTCTTCTACCGTATTCGTACTAGAACTGATAGTACAATAATATTTCTTGAGAACAACTTGTGGCCAAATGTGCTTCACATATCCAAGAACAAAGCTAGGCATTCAAAACACTTTAGGATGCATTTATTGGGACTTGGAAAAGAGAACTTATCATTACAATGGGGTCGGAGATGTGCCCGCTTAGAATTTGCCGCGAATTATTCGTAAACCGAATAATTCGCGTTACCGGTTCACATCACGAGGACCTACCAAGCGGGACTTAGGTGAACCATCTGGTTCCATACAACCCCCCCCCCCCCCCCCACACACACACACCCAGGAAAAAAAGCGAAATTTAAGATAATATTACATTAAAGAACAAAGAGAACAACTTGTAAGTAAGGGATTCGACAGTAAGCTTGGAGCTTTTGTGAGTCGTCTTACTATTATGACATCACTCTACGTCGTTGTTTGTTCTGATGGACCGTCCATAAACACGTCACGCCCGCACTGACCACAATGATATATATCCACATACGCTCCACATATAAAAAAAACTCGCCATTTCGTCTGCCTCTGGGTCGCAACTCTTCAAATGCGGGTCTAATGTCGTTCATGGGTAACATGGACAGAGCAAACACTTTTCTCGAAAGTTTATCTTCATTGTCTCTGGCGTGATAGACACCCCGCAAACCAGTCTCCTGAACCTTTTTCCACAACGCCTGGCCAAAATGAAACTCACATCTCTGTATTGTTGGCTCTTCAAACTTGACCTCAATCCTTGCCATAACCCAAGTTCAAAATCAGCAACAAATGTATTCACCTCAGTTGATGGCAAATGTTCTAGTATCGCTTGAAAAACCTTTAAAATGTTAGTGAAAATGTTTAATTCACCCCTTCCATCCTATTGCAAATGTAACATTATTAAAAAAATAAAAAAGTAAATGATACATAGAAACAGGACCAACGAATTTCAGCTCATGAACCAACATTAATCAATTAAGTACACAAAGCACATAAGGTCTAAAAGTGACAAAGCAATTAATCTACTTCATTTTCTTCTTCGATAATTGTAATGGGCTCAGAATGATTGTAATAAAAACACCAGTTGAAAAGTAATAATTGTTGAACATTGTCTTGTAATCCTTATTACACAGCAGTTAAATACCTTTTTTATAAACCCTTATTTCTTCAGCTGCTGACATTACCCACAAAACACTAGATTACAGAACCAGTAAAAATAAATTGTGGGATGACCACCGGAAAATGTTAATGTCATAAGGACCTCCAATCAACTTCAATATAATAATAATCAACTTCAATACCTCCGTAAGTACTTTTGTGAAAAAAAAATAATGGGGGGGGGGGGGGGGGGGGGGGGATAAGAAATATTTCTTTTTATAAATGAGTTTTTTTTTAATAAGGGCCGCACTCTCTTCAAATCTGGGCTGTTCCGTCTCAAATTCTAGGCCCTTCTGATCAAAATCAATCTGGTCCGTTTCACCCAGCATTCAATTCTCCGCATGCGTCTCGTCTCCCAGCATCTTTTAGGTTATATAAGACTGCAACTGGCACTTGGACAAATACAGACATGTTTGCAGTTTTGCTTTAGGTATCACTGAACTAAATATTTGAATTGGAAATACCCGCCTTGGAATGTTTCACTCGAAAGTGATGCAGTCTCTAACAATAAACAGCCGTGGAAAATAAATTGTTTCAATGAACGTTTGAAGTATTCCACTGACATCTTGCATTATTGATGAATATTCCAGATAAAAAAGAGCTTTTGGACCTAAAAATACAATTTACATTTGGTGTGTTTTTGTTGGGAATTCCCTGACAAATATGTGCACGTGACCGGTACTTCCCTTGCTGTCAATTTTTCACTCTTATTTGTTGCATGACCCCAAGTTTGGGGGTCAGAAAACGTTGACTGAAGGGCGCTATACTTGACAAAAGATATTTGAATGCCAAAATTAAATTGAGGCGATCATATTGTTTTGCCTGAACGTTATAATGGTCGCCTATGGGAAAATATATAGTTCCGTGATATCTTTGTATGCTTTCTCAGAAATATTGTAAATAATGTTTGAATGGAGAATCATCTCGCATCAATCAGTTAATATCTAATCAAATAATATACCCCCCTCCCCCACCTATAACTCTTCAATGACTACAGACGAACATGATCAATCAAATTTCAACATTTTCTTAACAAAGTATTTCCTGACAAAAGATTGTTTTTGTTTGACTAGATTGCCCAATATTTAAATATCTTGCAGTCTGTTTCTTTAATTTCGATGACTAGAGTTTCAGTTTTCCAGGTGACCAATTTCAAATGGAGCGGTATAGGTGCGGTTTTCCTCGCGAAATAATACCAGAAGTGCATAAAGGCCTGTTGCTTCTTTTTTCACTTGTCCAATGGCGAGTTGTCTTATGGGTGGCTTGTCCATAATTCTGTCTGTATCCAATTTGCCATTGCTCAATGCGATTCTCGTTTAAGACGGACACTCTCGAATCATTTTATATTTCTGATAGAAGGACCGGTACATCATGGGGATACGGAAAGATAACCTCGGGATGATTCGGCGGGGGAGATTCGGCCCAAAAAGGCCAAATCTTCTCACTTCGGCAAATTTAGAGGGCTGAATCTTCTCACCTCGGAGCATTTATTTCTGTTAAAATTTGATGTTTTTCATACCTTTTATTAGGAAATATATATATATATATTTTTTATTTCTAAAATCTATTAAGATATGTTTGTTGAAGCCAATTATATATGATTTTATGTTCAATCACAAACACAACAATGTTGACGAAATTTGTCATATGGCCGAAGGTCTCTCACATTTGTAGAGTATATGGAGATCAATAGACAGAGAACGGCCGATTCATTCAAGAGAGGTGTGTATACAGACAAATCGTCCGTACGAATTATCACATAGAGCGTGCGTTACTACAAATATATTCAACCAAATCATTAAACTTGTTAAAATTACATCCATATGTGTATGGCTTTACCGCCCTCCACCTTCGAAGCGGAATAAGCTCACACAGTCCCAATTTCTCACGGAATTCAATGAGTTTCTCTCGGCATTTGTGTCTTATGGTGGCAATTTAGTCATCGTTGGTGATTTTAATATCCATGTGAATGTTCTAAGCGATGGCTATGCTCAAAAGTTTCTAACTCTCATTGAGTCTTTTGGCTATACACAACTTGTGCATGAACCAACTCACAAGAGCGGGCACACCCTCGATCTCATAATGATCAGACAAGGTGACACGCCACTGATGAAAAACATTACGGTACATGATCCAGTAATATCTGATCACTTTAACGTTTCGTCACTCATGCTACTGAAAAAACCAAGTAACCAACGGCGGCATATACAGTTTCGTAAAATTAACTCTATTGATCGCTCATCCCTTGAAAAAAACATTAAATCGACACAGCTAATTAACTGCAGCGCTGGGCCATCAGATGTTTTGTGCTCCATGTATAATAACACACTTTCTGCTATTTTGGATAAGCACGCCCCATTGAAATCAAGAACAATCTCTCAAAGACAACCTGCTCCCTGGTTTACGGATGCCATCATGGATGCAAAACACAGTCGCCGTAGGTTGGAGCGGCTGTACAATAAGACCAAACTTGAAGTTCATCGTCAAATGTTACACCAGCAACGTAACACAACAAATGCACTGATAAAACAGGCTAAACGTCAATATTACAACGATCTGATTACAGACACATCAGATAGTAAATCTTTATTCACTATCACAAAGCAGTTACTAGGCAACACAAAGAACATAATTCTTCCTGAGCATTCATCTGTAACCGATCTCCTATCAAGATTTAGTGACTATTTTATTTCAAAAATCAAGCTTATTCAAGAAAGCATTAATGATGCTGATACGCCTGTGCTATCTAAACTGACGATAAAATCAAATTTTTCGGATTTTTCAAAAGTATCTGAGGCTGTGGTGTTAAAATGCATTAACTCTTCGCCAAACAAATCTAACGCTCTGGACCCAATTCCTACATCACTTGTGAAATCTATGGCGTCCACTATTGTGCCCATCATCACTAAAATTGTTCAGGCTTCACTTATGGAAGGAAATGTCCCGGATGTGATGAAAGACGCTCTGGTATCACCTCTAATTAAAAAAACCATCATTAGACCCAAATAATTTGAAGAATTATAGGCCAGTCTCAAACCTATCTTTTATATCTAAAATCACTGAAAAGATTGTAGTCGATCAATTGAATAATCATCTTAACCTGAATAACCTTTTGGAGCCATTTCAGTCAGCTTACAAACCAAGACATACTACAGAGACTGCTCTTCTACGCGTACACAATGACATAATCTGCGCATTAGCAAATGGTAAAGCCGTTCTTCTCGTACTTTTGGAACTCTCCGCCGCATTCGACACGGTCGATCACGACTTTTTGCTGGACATTATGAAACAACATGGTGTCACTGGGACTGTTCTTAAATGGTTTCACAGCTATTTGTCACATCGTTCACAACAAATCTCCATTGATAACACTAGGTCTGACAGAAAACATTTAAAATGTGGTGTACCCCAGGGTTCAGTGCTTGGCCCTGTACTTTTCACACTATACACTGCATCGCTGGGCCGAATGCTAAGAGATCTCGGTGTGCCATATCATCTCTATGCTGATGACACACAGCTATACTTGGTATTCGATCCAGCCGATGTCTCTGACACGGTTGCTAGCGTGTCCGAAATGGAAACATGCGTCAACTCTGTCAGACAATGGATGTGCAGTCATAAACTGAAAATGAATGATTCTAAGACAGAGGTTTTAGTTATTTCTAAAAAGCGAACCTCATTTTCTCATCCCGTTAGATCAATAAGCGTTGGTGACTCTGTCGCTAAGGTAAGCGACAGTGCGAGAAATATCGGCGTCATATTCGACTCCAATATCACTTTGGAATCGAATATCAAAAAGATTTCTAAATCATGTTTTTGGCAACTTCGAAATTTGAGTAAACTGCGTGCTTTTCTCAGTGAGAAAGCATTGAAACAGCTAGTTCACTCTTTCATAACATCCCAGTTGGATTGTTGCAATTCTCTATTCCTTGGCCTGCCACTTAACTTGTTACAGCAGTTGCAAGGAATTCAGAATATTGCTGCCAGAATTGTAACTGGCGCCAAACGGTCTGACCACATCACTCCTGTCTTAAAGGAGCTCCATTGGCTTCCAATACAGAGCAGAGTACATTTTAAAATTCTCATGTTGGTATTCAAATGTGTCCATGGCCTCGCTCCTGCATACTTGAGCGAGCTGGTCTCCCGCCACATTCCGAAACGATGTCTACGTTCCTCAAACAGTCTTTTACTGAACGTACCATTCACTAGGTCTGGCCTGGCAAGGGAGAGAGCTTTCTCAATTGCTGGCCCACGCCTATGGAATATGCTTCCTCCTGAAATACAACTACAAACAAATTTAAATGTATTTAAGAAACAATTGAAAACGTATCTGTTCCAGTCGAGTTTTGCATAATCTGTTTGTAAAGCGTTTTAGAGCACCTCTGGTGGTTTTACGCTATAGAAAATTTATTATTATTATTATTAAACACATGTTTTGTCATTAAAAGGCAATACAATTCAGACTAAGTAAAACTAAAGTTATCTTATTTTTTAATTAGTTAAATTAATTAAATTAGTAGCATTAATTTCGGTTTAACGCAGGACTTACACATAGATAACCTTTACAAGTTATTTTCTTTTATTATAGCATTGCACAGACGAATAAAGAGCAAATCGGGACAATGTTTGTCCTTTTACAAGTTTGGTGCCAGTATTGCAAGAAGAGGCGAGGCACGCAGAACTTTGTGTATCTGTTGTTTTGTTAAGATAATAAAACAGATTTTCATGTAACGGTCTTGATTTAAATTGTATATCCCATACTGTTCCACGAGAAACTAGTTGCCCTTAAAGACTATACAATTTTATTTATTTACCAAGAATAAATAGCTATAAACGCATAATATAGTCTTAAATTTTGCATTTATCCTTTATTGATAGCAGGCAACGCGTTTGCTTTCAATGAACAATAAATATAAAATATTTTTTTTCAATTCATTTCTACTAAAATTTATTTCCAACAGAACTGTAATCCCCTATTAATCGAAAGCCATGAACCACTGCCAGATAACCCTAATAAAGACATCAAATACCGAGGCCGAAAAAGACAAGCCCGAATCTTCTCGAGGCTAGATTTTCCCGTTCCCACTTCATGTGACGTGCATTTCACTTTTGTTGACGAAATAACACATGTCTTCGAAAGAAAACGTATTTTTAACAGAAATTACAGTGAAAACACCTTCAAATATTTTCAGTTTATCCGAGATTCTTTAAAAATGGTAATGTTTCGTAATAATTTCCCAAATGTACATCACGTTACTTTCCAATAAACAATCCAACATACGAGTTTCTTGCAGTTAAGCGAATTACCCCAAACGATAACTGGACTACTCGGCCTCCTATTCCCAATACTGACGACGAAGGAGACAAAAGACTACCATTTTGATGGAATATATTATTGTATTTTCAAAGTTAAGGTGCTATATAAGTAAGGGAAATTTACTTACTTTGAAATTCCCACCTCTGACTGATATTCCAGAAATTCAAATTAAATTAATAAATAAAATTTACACAAATATTAATAGTTCAGCGATCTGATGCTTATTCCTATAATTAGTGCTTGAAATTTAATATTATTGCGTCCGAGGAAATATTACCCACTCATGGAAAGTGACCAGTCCACCGCAGCTGTACTGTATCACATTCAACGTCTGTTTGACCAAGTCAGTCAAAAAGCTGATTATTCCAGAAATGGAATCAAAGTTGTGGTGACTGTTGTATCTCCTTGAACTGCTGTCGGGGCCTGATTATAGTAGAGGAGACAAATGGAAGAATTTCAAGAAGATCTTGACAATTCAAAAATTTTTGAATTTGTGGGACTCCAATCAAATCCATGGGACGATTTCGAATTGAACTGACTTTCAAAGCTTCAAAAGACCTTTTTTATTTTCTTCACTGGTATGTAAATAAGTGGAACACACTTTATTCAATAAGGTGCATGGACTCTATATTATCATTAAAAAACTGATGGAGTGGAGTTTCCACCCAGAAAATAAATGTCAATTCATGTGATAATGCACAAGGACAAGCACAGTTTTTGCTAATGCCTGAAACTTTGCTTGTCATTCATGTTTTTCTCTCCACAGACCAGGAGTTTTTATCTGGTGGAAATCCACCCATTGGATGTTTTAGTCATCACTATTTATGTTCTGAAAATAGCCATTTCAAAGATGTATTTTTTGGTTACTCCCTTATAATGCAATGTCATGTCAATAATCATTTGTTTAATGTTATTGCGTAATGGTGAATTCCGATTTCAACACAGCATCTTAATGCATAACTAAGGGACCATAGTGAAGATTGGTTTCAAACAAATATGAGTGTTTATGCAAGAAGCTTAGGATTAAAAAAAATAAAATTTTCCAAGCTTCTGGGGGTTATATATTTTTTCTACATCACGCGGTTTCTCTGGTGGCGTGCCGATTTTGGGAAAACCCCTCTTGGGGCACAAAAATGAAAAAGTTGAGTTTCCAACCAGACAATAGCTGTCAATTCATGTGATAACGCACAGGGATTCCCTGTGGAAACTCCGAGAAGTGAAGCAGTGCTTGTTTAGCATGGTAAACCTCTCTTTTACTGGTAAAATAGGACCAGGTCACTTATGCCTGGGCTGGACGTCCTCGAAAATAGGCAACATGGGCATAAATGATTGGCTGGACTTGACTTTACCTCCATGTTGTGGTCACGATTAGCCATTGTGCAGAAGAATGTGACCTTAAACACCAATAAATAAATAAATAAATGCACAAGGACAAGCACGGTTTTTGCCAATGCCTGAAACCTTGCTTGTCATTCTTGTTTTTTTTCTCACAGACAAGGTCCCTGCGGGAAGTGAAGCATTGCCTGTTCACTGCGGTAAACAGGCTCTGTTTTACTGGTAAAATAGGACCCAGTCACCAATGCTTGGGAGGTGCAAACCCTCTCTAAAATGGGCAACATGGCTTATTAACGCTCACCCCTGGTCTTGAGTTGATACTGATGTTGTGGTCATGATTAGCCATTGTGCAAAAATATTAAACACCAATAAATAAATTCACAGACAAGGAGTTTTTATCTTATGGAAAATGGAAATCCACCCATTGGGTGTTTTAGTGATTACTATTTATGTTCTGAAAAAAGCCATTTCAAAGATGTATTTTTGGTTACACACTTATGAAACAGTGTCATGTCAATAATCATTGGTTCAATGTTATTGCGTAATAGTGAATTCTGATTACAACACAACATCTTAATGCATAAATAAGGGATCATAGTGAAGATTGAGTTCAATCAATCATGAGTGTTTATACTGGAACATTAGGATTAAAAAATTCGAAAGTTTCCAAGCTTCTAGGGGTAATATATTTTTCGTACATCTTAACCATTCAAATACCAGCTTGAGTGACTCTTGAGTATAAAATGTACATATAAAATACACTCATATGCAGTAACAAATGACTTGTGAGATAACAAGTATTTTTTTTATTTTTACATACCAGTACTAATTATTACATGTATGTATTGTATCAGTCATTTATATTGATCTTGGAAAGCTTTCACATTTTATTGACAAACTAAACACCGACTAGAAAGAGAGGTCTTCACCAAATAGTGTGAAGGACTAAGTTACGTCTCTGGGGCAGAAAATTAATACTCTTTTGATTTTATGATGAAGGATGGAGGAACATTTTGTGGGTAACCTTTGTAATTATTGGTTTGTCCAGTTAATTATCTTTTTTTCCTCCCTGCACAGATTTAAGAGTGTAAATTTATTTTTTCTGTTTAACCCTTTGAGAAATTATCCAATTCACACAATATCAAAATTTATTTAAATTTTTTTTAGCTCATCTTGACAAAGTCAAGCTGAGCTAATCTCATCGCTCTCCGTCCATCGTGTGTCGTCCGTCGTCCGTCAGCATCATGTTTTGGTCTTCTTCTCCAAAGCCACAGGGCCAATTCAAGTGAAAGTTTGTGTGAGTGATGGTCCCAAAGGGCCATTTCATTTTTGTTCAACTCAGCATGCCCAGCCCCATAGGGAGGGAGTGGGGGGAAATGCTCAAAAATATTTTTAAAATCTTATTCTCAAGAACCAGTGTGTACAATGACTTGATATTTGCTATGGAGCTTCCATATGAGGTGTAGAATCAAGTTTGTTCAAACGAAGTTCATGAAGTAATATTTGGCTTTGTAATAGGAGGGGTAAGATTTTTGGCCCCGCCCAAAATTTATATTTTCTGAACTGATGGTCCGGTATGAACCAAATTTGGTTTGTGGTAGTATTGGGTCATAAGTACTTGACCCATGCAAAAAAAAAGAATTCCCGCATGCCCATGGGAACCCTGGGAGCTAAAAATAGAAATATTTTCGAACGCCCATATTTCCCAAACCCCACGGAACAGAGAGCTTTTATTTGGTATGAAGTATCCTTATGACCAGTAGAATTGAATGATAAAAAAAAAATGCCGTGTTAGGGTGTTCTGTAATGGGCATCGAAAAAATGCTGAGTCAGCATATTTGCAAAAATTTTTAAAAATCTTTTCTCCAGAACCAATCATCAGAATCTTTTGATATTTGGTATACAACATTCATAGGGGGGGGGGGGGGGGGGGGGGGGTCAGATAAAAGTTTGTTGAAATAAAGCTCATTGGTTTATATTTGGGCTCTCTACAGGAGCCCGAAGTTTTAACATAGGGTAATATGGGGAATATTCTTTAAAAATCTTCTTCTTCAGAACCACCAGTCAGAATCTTTTAATATTTGGTATACATCATTGTTATGAGGGTCAGATTCTAGATTGTTCAAACCAAGTCCCTAGGTTAATATTTGGGCTTCCTACGGAAGCCCAAATTTTATCTTTGTTCAAAATGGAGGGTAATTTAAAAAAATCTTCTTCTTCAGATCTGTCAGTCAGAATGCTTTGATATTTGGTATGCAACATCTCTATGGGGGGGGGGGGGGGGGGGGGGGAGGTCAGATTCAAGTTTGTTCAAATCAGATCCCTAGGTATATATTTGGGCTCACTATGGTAGCCCAAATTGTTACTTAGTGCAATATGAGGAAATTTCTTTAAAAATCTTCTTCTTCAGATCCACCAGTCGCAATGCTTTTATATTTGGTATACAACATCTCTAGGGGGGTCAGATTCCAGGTTGTTCAATTCGAGTGCCTAGGTCAATATTTGGGCTCCATATGGGAACATGAAATTTAACTTAGTACAATATGAGGGAATTTCTTCAAAAATCTTCTTCTTCAGATTCACTTGTCAGAATGCTTTCACATTTGGTATACAACATCTCTAGAGGGGTCAGATTCAAGTTTGTTCAAATCGGATCCATAGGTTAATATTTGGGCTCGCTATGGTAGCCCAAATTTGAACTTAGTGCAATTTGAAGAAATTTCTTTACAATTTCTCTTCTTCAGATCAAACAGTCAGAATGCTTTCATATTCGGTACACAACATCTCTAGGGAAGTCAAATTTAACTGTTTTCAAATCAAGAGCCTGGGTTAATATTTGGGCTCTCAATGGGAGCCGGAATTGGCCATTTTGCTGAAGAATTAAAAATTTTGTATTCAGTCCCCTCTAGAGGTACTAAGATTAATCCACATAGGTTGTATCAAGGGGCTTCATAGGGGAGCTCTACATTTTACTTATGATCAACTGAAGAAAAGGCATGATGCCCAGATTATTTTTGTCACTCCTGAGGGACTCAAGAATTGACAGTGTAGCCTATGGAGATGGCTTGCTTAATGTAGACTCATTCTTGGACTCTATTTAAATTGTGTTCTGTACAAGATGAGCGCTTCAGGCCCCATGGGGCCTCTTGTTTTCTAACTTTTCACCAAATTTAAAAAAAAACACATCATACATGAAAGCCCCCTCATTGAAACAAGATTGTTGAGCTCGTTCCAACAAGGGGTCACATGACATGGCTTAACTGACATTTTTTGTAAAAAATTTTCAACTGCTCAGTTTGTAAATTATGCATGTTCATGAATTCAATTTGTATGTAAAGGGTTAATTATGTTTTTTTTTCCCCCACGCACTGAGATTTATAAAATTAAATTTATATTTCCTGTTTAACCCTTTATGAAATAGAGTTGTCATCAATTTATATGTGGAAAGTAGATTCCCTCAAAAACACCTGTAGTTCAGTTCAGACGTGTCACTTTACACAGATGGGCGCAGTATTTCTACGGATGCAATAATTTTATATTCCAAACATTAATTGTAGGAATAATGATCAAAAATTTGTGGGGGGGGGGGGGGGGGATATTGGGGTGGGGTGCTTCTTATATGCAGTCAATCATAGGTCAGAGCAGAAGGAAAACTCTCCCTCCCCACTCCCCAGGGACTGTGAATTAAGTTTAATAATTATGTCAGAATTTGCACAATAAAAATTATAAAAGCATGAGATTCAACCGTGTGAGCAACATCAATGATCACTATGTTAAAAAAATTGCCTAGGCATAACAGAAAATAGCTCAGACAAAAAATGTTTTTCCAAGATAATTTTGTACTGAGGTGATTTTTTCTAATTCTCAGGACCGGAGTGGGTGTGTGTGTGTGTGGAGGGTGGGGGGGGGGGGGGGGACTATGTACCTGCAGGATCTGTTCGATGATTTTTAGCTCAACTTTGATGTAGTCAAATTTGAGGTTATTCCATAGCCCGTCGTCCATCTGTCATCAATTCAATACGGCTCAGGCTAGAGGCCGTATTTATGAACCGATATTTACGAATCTTCTTGGGTACCTTTGTTTTCACTGTGAGGCAAGAACAAGTGTTTTTGGGTGCAGTGCGAAAATTCAAGATGGCCACCAGCAGCCATTTTGTACCTAAGTTAGTGCAATCAGTCTTTTGTAAAGAACTTCTGTCTGAAAGTTCTGATATGAATAATTTTTTGTCTGAATGTTTACTAACATGAGATACATCACATAATACAGGTTTTTTTTCTCTCCTGCAGAAATTCTACAAATTAGATGAACTTTGATTTTTTCAGTGCTACTTACACACAGTAAGTACACATGTCAATACAGCTCGGGCTAGGAGCTGTATTTATGAACTGATTTTCACAAAACTTCTTGGGAACCTTTGTTATCACCTTGGGATGAGAATGAGTGTTTCTGGGCATGGTCCAAAGTTCAGGATGGCTGCCAGTGGCCTTTTTGTACATGTACCAAAAGTGGGTACAATCAGTTTTTTGTACACATTTTCTATACGACTTGGGCCAGAGGCTGTATTTATGAACCTGATCTTTACGAAACTTCTTGGGTACCTTTGTTATCACCATGGGACGAGAACAAGTGTTTTTGGGTGCAGTCCAAAATTCAAGATGGCCACTGGCAGCCATTTTGTTCCAAACTTAGTGCAGTCAGTTTTGTGTTTAGAACTTCTGTTTGAAAGTTCTGATTTGAATAAATTTTTATATGAATGTTTAGTAACATGGAAAACATCACATATAATACAAGTTTTTTTCTCGTACAGAAATTATGCAAATTAGATGGACTTTGATTTATTCAGTGCAACTTATACACAGTAAGTACACATGTCAATATGGCTCGGGCTAGGGGCTGCATTTATGAATCGCTCTTCACGAAACGTCTTGGGCTCCTTTGTTATCACCTTGGGACGAGAACGAGTGTTTTTGGGTGTGGTCGAAAATTCAAGATGGCTGCCAGCGGTCATTTTGTACCAAAATTAGGTGCAATCAGTTTTTGGACAGAACTTCTATATGAAGGTTCTAATTTGAATAAATTTTTGAATGAATGTTTAGTAACATGGAATACATCACATATAATACAGGTTTTTTTCTCGTGCAGAAATTATGCAAATTAGATGATCTTTGATTTATTCAGTGCTACTTATACACAGTAAGTGTACATGTCAATATGGCTCGGATTAGAGGCTGTATTTATGAATCGATCTTCACAAAACTTCTTGGGTACCTTTGTTATCACATTGGGACAGGAATGAGTGTTTTTGGGTGCGGTCCAAACATTCAAGATGGCTGCCGATGGCCATTTTATACTGAAATTAGATGCAATCAGTTTTTTGTACAGAACTTCTAGGACTACGTTTGTTATCATCATGGGATGGTAATGAGTGCTTTGGGGCTCGGCCAAAAATTCAAAATGCCTGTTGACAGTCATATTTACGGGAATTCTGTGTATTACATTTTTTGTACAGAACCTGTAAAGAAGATTTTTTATGTCAGTAATGTTTGCTGTAAATTTATTGGGTGCCTTTGTTATCACTGTGCTATGAGAACAAATGTTTTGGGGTTCAGTCAGACCCACTCTGGGACTCCGAAAGGGAGATAATTAAAAATCTTTTCCAAAAACACCAGACAAAATAATGTTTCTTGAATTCGGCATCCCTAGGATGTGTATATTCAAATGTGTTGAGTCCAAGTTCCTGTGTTAATTATTTATTGTTGTTTGGGGGGGGGGGGGGGGGTGGGGTGGTAAACATTATTAGCACAACCTGATTTTCTATTTACAATGAGAAAATTAAAACCTCCTCACCCGTGGGAACCCTATGAGCTAAAGATAAAAAATTCAAATACCTATATTTTAAGATGGACTGGACAAATATTTATTAATTAGTATGAATCAGCCTGGCCAGACATGTTAACTCTCCTGGAATGCCCGGGATTCTCCCGGAATTAGCTATCCCCTCCTGCCCGGGAGTCAATTTGGACCAAAAATCTCCCGGAAAGTCGACATACCAGACAAAAACTGAATCCACCAGCTTTTGTTTACAAATACAAAAGCATGTGCTCTACTCTCAGTGGCAAGGTCATTAAGTTTGTGTGAAACGTCACCACTTACATAAGAACTGATGACCAATTCTCATTTCTGTCAATGGCCGCGTTGTGATTATTGCAACACGTTTGACAGGCGGATTAAATGAATTTGAGATGCAGGATAATTGCTGAAATTGATTATATATTAAAGGCACACCTTTGCTTGTATACAGGTAGCAGTCAAATCGAAAAATAAATTCCATACGTATAAAATCTTGTCCAATCGAAAAATGTGCAAAAATACGCACAAATTTATTGTGCATTTTGGATTTCACTTTCAGATAATTATAGCCAATTTTGGAGACAAACGTCTCAAACATATGAGTTGCTGTAATTTTCAATATATTGGGAAAAATTTCCGATTCGCAATTTTATAAAGCAGGCTGTGAAAAAAATTATGTTTTTGGTGAAAAAAATCTCTAAAAAGTTGGTAATTTACGGCACTTGCACGTTTTTTCATTCGTAGTGATAAATGGACAACAAAATATCCCCGAGATGTTTCGTCCTGGGCTGGCTGTGGCATAATTTTCACGTTTCACTGAAAAATGATCACCCCTTTCCAAATCCCCTTCGTAAATGACCAACTACTTCCAGTGAGTAACCGGTGTGGTTAGGTGGGGCGCTGGGCTTTGGAAGATCGAATTACCACAACAACCGGGCTCTGGGGTGTGCCTAAACACCACAGATCGTCGCAGGTTACCGCAGGTCGCCGCAAGTACCCATAATTACCCAAATGGATCCAAAACTTTCAACACAGCACCATAACTGATATAGTGCTGAAATGGTCGAAAATATCTCCAAACATTTTGTACATAAAACCATTGAAATATGGATGTCATTGGAACAAGCTCAGATATTGGCACATGACCACATCCATATTTCTGATTTCTGTTTTTCTCTATATTTCTATGGTTTGGCTTTTGAAAGGACAAATTGTTCAAATAAAACACATTAGAGTGGAATGTTTAATGTATGTGTGTGTGAGGGGGGGTAACATGGAAATTATTGATGTGCTGCCCTTGTGCAAAAATCTCACTGACAAGCATCCGGGTCTCACTGGGAGCTCATCAAAATCTCACGGACAGTCACCTCCAGAGGTTAACAGGTCTGGGTCACTCACCACCAGTTAGTAGAACGTTGACGTATGTTCCTTTGATGTATTGTTGTTGGGCTGTTTCCTGTTATGTGTGTGTGGGGGGGAGGGGGTATTTGGTATTAATTTATATTTAAAATTGATCGATCCACACATGGTTTCTACGCGCAAAAAAAAATCTCCCTGAAAATCATGTCATCTCCCTGAAAATTTTCTTCAATCTCCCTGAAAAAAATGTTGGGAGGTTAACATGTCTGATTCAGCCTTAGAAGGGTTTGAATCAAACAGGCCAAAACAATTGCTAACATTTGGCTTATGGCGCACCATACAAGGATCCCCATTGTAACATTAACCCCATGAAGATTTCTTTTCTAGTTTAGCATCTAACTGTCGCCCACCTTTACAATACTTTACCTATGCACTTGTTACAGGCTACGATCAGCATTTATGTACAGACCATTACAATACTTTATATGTACCTTTGTTGTCAAGTCATTACCTAGATGTGTGTCATTGCTGTGTCACATACATGTACTATACATGTACATGTCTTACACAAGTTGAGCTACAGTGTCACTGACACTTTCATTTATTCTTCTATAAAATATTTTAAATAATTTTATTCAAACAAAACAAATATTGAGAAGATTACTCCATTGGGTGATTTTTTTGTTTTTCCAACAAATTGACCCATGAGGTGGAAGGGATTGGGGTGGTCATGCATTGGTTGATTTTTTGTTTTATTTTTTCTCTTGAATGAGTTTTCAAGAATCTTCATTGATTTTATGCACAAAAAAATAAAGAATTGCTCCATTTTTTTTTTTAGCTCACCTACATCTGTAAGATGTGGTGAGCTGTTGTCATAACCTCGGGCGTCGGCATCCGGCATGTCCAATATTGTAAGATTTAATGTTAAGGTTAATTTCTCAAACATCAGTGGGCTCAGGCCTTTGATATTGCATATGTAGGTTGTATGGGACTATCAGAACAGTATTTAACCCTGATACTACAACTTTTTTCCAAATTTCACCTAAAATTTTCTGCCAAAAGTTGTTGTAAGAATTTGCGTTTAGGTGTTGTAAGAATTTGTGTTAAAGTCAGCTTTTGTGCAGATTGTGCTGCTTTAACTTCTCATTACTGTTGATTTTCATATTTCAATAACAACTGTAGGTATTAACCCTACTGTATGCAGAAATTTAACAAAAATTTTCTTTTTTTTCACTCAAAATTTTCATGTTTTTCTCGGACTTAGTAAATTTTAAGTTGTAAAACTTTGTAAACTTTGTGTTTAGGTGAGTTGTGTTTCTATGTGTCTTTCCAAGTGATTAATATTCTACTCTTGGGTTACTGAATTCCATTGCAGTAATATTTAACCCTCATTACATGCATATTTGAGGAATTTGAGGCTGATTTTCTGCCAAAACTTGTAAGAATTAGCGTTTAGGTGTTGTAAGAATTTGCGTTAAAGTCAGCTTTTGTGCAGATCGTGGTGCTTTAACTTCTCATTACTGTTGATTTTCATATTTCAGTAACAACTGTAAGTATTAACCCGACTGTATGCAGAAATTTAACGGAATTTTCTTTTTTTTTTCAGTCAAAATTTTCATGTTTTTCTCGGACTTAGTAAATTTTAAGTTCTAAAAGTTTGTGTTAATAAGGTGAGGTGTTAAGGTGAGTTCTCAAAGATCAGTGGGATCAGGCCTTTGATATTGCATATGTAGGTTGTAGGGGACTATCAGAACACTATTTAACCCTGATACTACGACTTTTTTCCAAATTTCACCTAAAATTTTCTGCCAAAAGTTGTTGTAAGAATTTGCGTTTAGGTGTTGTAAGAATTTGCGTTAAAGTCATCTTTTGTGCAGATTGTGCTGCTTTAACTTCTCATTACTGTTGATTTTCATATTTCAATAACAACTGTAGGTGTTAACCCTACTGTATGCAGAAATTTAACGAAAATTTTCTTTTTTTTCACTAAAAATTTTCATGTTTTTCTCGGACTTAGTAAATTTTAAGTTGTAAAACTTTGTAAACTTTGTGTTTAGGTGAGTTGTGTTTCTATGTGTCTTTCCAAGCGATTAATATTCTACTCTTGGGTTACTGAATTCCATTGCAGTAATATTTAACCCTCATTACATGCATATTTGAGGAATCTGAGGCTGATTTTCTGCCAAAACTTGTAAGAATTAGCGTTTAGGTGTTGTGAGAATTTGCTTTAAAGTCAGCTTTTGTGCAGATCGTGGTGCTTTAACTTCTCATTACTGTTGATTTTCATATTTCAATAACAACTGTAGGTATTAACTCGACTGTATGCAGAAATTTAACTGATTTCTTTTCTTTTTTTCAGTCACAATGTTCACGTTTTTCTCTGACTTACTCAATTTTAAGTTCTAAAAGTTTGTGTTAAGGTGAGGTGTTAAAGTGAGTTCTGTTTCTATGTGTCTTTCCAGCTAATTGATATTGTATGCATGGGTTACTAAACTACATTGCGGTAACGTTGCGCCCTTATTACATGCATATTTGAGGAATTTGAGGGGGATTTTTGGGACTTATATTCACTTTCTTTAAAAAAATTTTTTTTTAACTTTTTTTTTTTATTTAATACTTAATCATACTTGTTACTAGTAACATTAAGGCTTATTTTAGTTGTTGATGTGATGTATTTTTGTTGGGACTTATAGTCACTTTCTTGAACGAATGTTTTCCCCAACTCCTCTTTAACCAATGAATGTACTTCAATTACAATTTCAGTGATTTATGAAAGCCTTTCCTAATTCTTATTTATGATTTAATATCTGGCCTCACGATTCATATTCTTAATCATAAACATTTCTAAAAGAAAAAAATGCTTTTATATCCAATGATTCTATGTTGAATTGATATATAATAAATGCAGAAATATAGACTTTCCAAAGCCATCACATAAACCACATTAATCATTTGATGCCTAGTTAATGATTTATATTAACTAAATATTAGGCATGTTACATTGGAACGACATTATCAAGCGTGAATGTAGGTGAGCGTTGGGATGTAACATCCCTCTTGTTATTATTTTGTTTTTTGTTGTTTTTTTGCTTTAAAATATGAGTTTTGGGGGATTTGTAGTGATTTTATATCAAAAAAGAAATTTGACTCCACCTATTTGGATGGAATTTTGTTTTAACACTAAGCAGCAAGCAAAGATAGCATTAATATCTTCCAGTTGAATTAGATCAGCACATTGCAAGATATACTTTAGTCCTACTATACTTATTAGTCCCCCACGGTTTTACCGTTTTGGGGGACTATTGGATTGCACTCCGTCTGTCCATCCGTCTGTCTGACCTCATTTATGTTACCACCTGTATCTCATATATGCTTCAATGCTGTACTTTTATTTTTATACCATTGGTGACACATAGTAGGAGAATGATGCACGTGAAAAAGTTTTGAAAAGAAATGCAAGATGGCCGACTGACGGCCATTTTTGTCATCATTTTTTGCTTCATTTGATGTTACCACCTGTTTCTTAGACATGTTTTGATATATTTGCTTCTGGTTTCTAACATTGTTCATATATATGCTATGAGGATGATGCACGTCAAAATTGTTTGAAAAAAACATTCAAGATGGCCGGGCCATGTTTGTTCATTTCTTTTGCATTCTCAAGTTATGTTATCACCCATACCTTAGAGATGTTTTGAGATATTAGTTTTAAATTATCAACATTTGTCAGACATCATAGGAGGATGGTACATGCCAAAATCTTTTAAAAAAAAAAATTCAAGATGGCCAAATGGCTGCCATTTTTGTTGTCATTTTTTTGCTATATTTGACGTTACCACCTGTATCTTAGTTTATGTTACACCTGTATCTCATAGATGCTTCGACGCTGTACTTTCATTTTTATGCCATTGGTGACACATAATACGAGGACAATACACGTCTAAACTTTTTGAAAAAAAATTCAAGATGGCCAACCAGCGGTCATTTTTGTCATCATTTTTTGCTTCATTTGATGTTACCACCTGTATCTTAGACATGTTTTAATATATTTGTTTCAGGTTTCTAACATTGTTCATGGATGCTATGAGGATGATGCAAATCAAAATGTTTTTAAAAAAAAAATTCAAGATGGCCGGGACATCTTTGTTCATTTTTAGCTCAACTTTGACGAAGTCAAATTTGAGCTATTGTCATGGCCCGTCGTCCGTCCGTCTGTCCGTCTGTCCGTACGTCAACAATTGGCTATGGCTCGGGCTAGAGGTCGTATTTATGAGCCGATCTTTACGAAACTTCTTGTGTACCTTTGTTATGACCTTAGGACGGGAACGAGTGTTTTTAGATGTGGTCCGAAATTCAAGATGGCTGCCAGCGGCCATTTTGTACCGATGATGCAAAAATCACTTTTTTGTACAGAACTTCTGTATGAAAGTTCTGATTTGAATAAAGTTTTGTATAAATGTTTAGTACCATGGGATACATCACATATAATACGGGTTTTTTTCTCGTGCGTAAATTATGTAAATTAGACTGACTTTGATTTATTTAGTGTTACTTTCAGAGCTGTAAGTGCCAAGCTGCTATGGCTCGGGCTAGAGGCCGTATTTATGAACCGATCTTTACGAAACTTCTTGGGTACCTTTGTTATGACTATGGGACAAGAACAAGTGTTTTTGGGTGCGGTCCGAAATTCAAGATGGCTGCCAGCTGCCATTTTGTACCAACGATGCAGAAATCTGTTTTTTGTACAGAACTTCCATATGAAAGCTCTGATTTGAATAATTTTTTTGTATGAATGTTTAGTACCATGGAATACATCACATATAATACGGGTTTTTTTCTCGTGCGTAAATTATGCAAATTAGACTAACTTTGATGTTTTTTGGTGTTACTTTCAGCACTGTAAGTGCAAATGCCAATACGGCTCGGGCTAGAGGCCGTATTTATGAACCGATCTTTACGAAACTTGTTGGGTACCTTTGTTATCACCGTGGGACGAGAACGAGTGTTTTGAGGTCCGGTCCGAAATTCAAGATGGCCGATGGCAGCCATTTTGTACGAAATTTTGTGCAATCAGATTTTTGCACAGAACTTCCATATGAAAGTGCTGATTTGAATAATTTTTTTGTATGAATGTTTAGTACCATGGGATACATCACATATAATACAGGTTTTTTTCTCGTGCAGAAATTATGCAAATTAGATGAACTTTGATTTTTTCAGTGCTACTTACACACAGTAAGTACACATGTCAATACGGCTCGGGCTAGAGTCTGTATTTATGAACCGATCTTCACGAAACGTCTTGGGTACCTTTGTTATCACCTTGGGACGAGAACGAGTGTTTCTGGGTGCGGTCCAAAATTCAAGATGGCTGCCAGTGGCCATTTTGTACCGAAATTATGTCTAATCAGTTTTTTGTACACAACTTCTATACGGCTCAGGCTAGATGCCGTATTTATGAACCGATCTTTACGAAACTTCTTGGGTACCTTTGTTATCACCGTGGGATGAGAACGGGTGTTTTGGGGTGTGGTCCGAAATTCAAGATGGCCACCAGCAGCCATTTTGTGCCAAAATTAGTGCAATCAGTCTTTTGTACAGAACTTCTGTATGAAAATTCTGATTTGAATAAATTTTTGTATGAATATTTAGTAACATGGAATACATCACATATAGTACGGGTTTTTTTCTTGTGCAGAAATTATGCAAATTAGATGAACTTTGATTTATTCAGTGCTACTTATACTCTGTAAGTGCACATGTCAATACGGCTCGGACTAGAGGCTGTATTTATGAACCGATCTTCAAAAAACTTCTTGGGTACCTTTGTTATCACCTTGGGACGAGAACGAGTGTTTCTGGGTGCGGTCCAAAATTCAAGATGGCTGCCAGTGGCCATTTTGTACCGAAATTAGGTCCAATCAGTTTTTTGTCACAACTTCTTTCTACACAGCTCATATTTGTGAACTGATCTTCACGAAACTTCTTGGGTACCTTTGTTTTCACCTTGGGACAGGAATGAGTGTGTTTTGGGGTGCCTTTGTTATCACTGTGCTATGAGAACAAATATTTTGGGGTTCAGTCAGACCCACTCTGGGACTCAAAAGATTTCTTTTCTAGTTTAGCATCTGACTGTCACCCACCTTTACAATACTTTACCTATACATTTGTTACAGGCAACGGTCAGTATTTATGTACAGACCGTTACAATACTTTATATGTACCTTTGTTATCAGGTCATTACCTAGATGTTTGTCATTGCTGTGTCACATACTATACATGTACATGTCTTTGTCTTGACAAGTTGAGCTACGGTGTCACTGCCACTTTCATTTACATTCTCAAGTTACGTTATCACCCATATCTTGGATATGTTTTGATATATTAGTTTTAAATTTTCAACATTTGTCAGACACCATAGGAGAATGATGCATGCCAAAATCTTTTGAATAAAAAATTCAAGTTGGCCAAATGGCAGCCATTTTTGTTATTTTTTTGCCATATTTGACGTTACCACCTGTACCTTAGACATATTTTGAGCTATTACTTTCAGATTTCTAACATTGGTCAGAGATGCTAAGAGGGTGATGCATGTAAAAAAAATTTGAAAAAAATTCAACATGGCCGAAATCTTCTGAAAAAAAATTCAAGATGGCTGAATGACAGACTTTTTTGTTGTCTTTTTTTTGGCCATATTTGATGTTATCACCTGTATCTTACATGTAGACACGTTTTGAGCTATTACTTTCAGATTTCTAACATTGGTCAGAGATGCTAGGAGGATTTCTAACATTGGTCAGAGATGTTAGGAGGATGATGCACATCACTAGGAGGATTTTTAACATTGATCAGAGATGCTAGGAAGATGATGCACGTCACTAGGAGGATTTCTAACATTGGTCTGAGATTCCAGTGATGATGCATGTCAAAATTTTTTGGAAAAAAAATATAGAATGGCCATTTTCATTGATTTTTTGTGTTACTATTTTATGGTTACCACCTGTATCTAATAGATAGATGCTTCGAGACTGTACTTTCATATTTATACCATTGGTGACACATAATAGGAGGAGATGCACATCAATAATTTTTGAATAAAAATGAAATATGGAATGATTACATTGTTGTTCTTTTTGTTAAATGGTATGTGCCTGAGAACAGATACATGATGGGAGAGAAAGGATTTCAATTCCCACTTGCTGTTGAAATCTTTTATCCATTTCATAACGTGCAACATATTTTTTAAATGCCCAACAGGCCTAAAAAATATTTTGCATATTTTATAGAACAGACCATCCACTGTGGGGGACTAGAGTCTGATCGCCTGCGATCGGCATTGCACTTGTTTCATTTTTTTTTAAAAACACTCCAAAAATGTATGGCTTTGTAGATTTTGAACAACCCACAGGCATATTATGCTATGCCCAGTGTCCCTCATGTTTACATGTATGTATAAAATCTTTGGTCACATGTATTCTTTTTTTTCAGAAACCCATCATATTGCATGGTCATGAGAGGTCCATCACACAAATTCGCTACAACAGAGATGGAGACTTG
The DNA here is from genome assembly GCA_031216915.1 of Pictodentalium vernedei. Classification (NCBI taxonomy): domain Eukaryota; kingdom Metazoa; phylum Mollusca; class Scaphopoda; order Dentaliida; family Dentaliidae; genus Pictodentalium; species Pictodentalium vernedei. The sequence goes on from CM062293.1 coordinate 464,543,811, forward strand.
ATATTTTCCTGTTCTAAAGACAGTGAACCAAATGTATGGTTTTCTCTCAATGGTGAAAGACTGGGATCATTCAAAGGCCACAATGGAGCTGTATGGTGTTTGGATGTCAAATGTATCCTTTTATCTTCATTTCATTGTTTTTCATATGATTCATTCTTTCGATTTTGAGGTGAGCTGGCACTCTTGTGATCCACCGCACCTGCAATTTTTACTTCTTGCGAGTAGAGAACAGTACGCCTCGTTTCTGCCAAGCATCCACCATGTAATATAGAAATTGTGCAGTAGAAAAAAATTCAACAAAACCATATCATGTAACCCCCCCTCATTGGAACAAACTCGTCAAGCTCATTCCAGTGATGAGTCACACGATATGGTTTTGTTGAAACTGTTTCAAGAATTGGGGGAAAAAATTAAAATAACAAATTTTGATATATGTTTCCTGTAAAAGGTTAACCCCAGGGTCCAGACATGAGTGCGACTAGGGCGATTATGTCGCCCTTCTAAGCCCAAAGTCACCTAGAAAAAGAGTGGGGGCAATTACAAGTCGCCCTCTAAAAATTGGCCAAAATGAGGAAAAACTGAACTGGGTGATCCAAGGTTTACAAAAAAACAATTATTGTCAAGAATCGAATGTGCTCAATTGAGTGTGATAAATGAGCATTTTCATTTGTCAAATAAGGGACCATTTATTTGAAATCACAGGAGAATCAATTGTCCATTGTCGCTTTTAGTGGATTTTTAGTCGAGTTGTGACGAAGTCAAACTCAACTTATAATGTGATGAATGGTGGGCGGGTGTGCGGAAGGGCGTAAAAATAGTTTTCCGGATGATAATTTGATAATGGTTCAACCTATATTCATAAAACTTCATAGGTAGGTTGGTATCGGTGAGAGGAAGAAACCTAATAATTTTGGACTTCCTTGGTCAAAGGTCAAGGTCAGTGACCTTGAACATAGTAAATTGTAAACATTTGGTTTCCGGATGATTACTTGACTACGGTTCAACCCACATTCATGAAACTTCATATGTAGGTTGGCATCAGTGAGAGGAAGAACCCTATTTATTTTGGATCGCTAGGTAAACGGTCAAGGTCACATTTACCTTCAACATAGTAAATCGAAAAAATTGGTTTCTGGATTATAACTTGATAATGTTTCGACCCACGTTCATGAAATTTCATAGGTAGGTTGGCCTAGGTGAGTGGAAGACCCCTATTTATTTTGGACTTACTAGATCAAAGGCCAAGATCACAGTGACCTTGAACATAATGAATTGTAAACAATTGGTTTCCAGATGATAATTTGATAATGGTTCCACCTACGTTCATGAAACTTTATAGATAGGTTGGCATTGGTGCAAGAAAGAGTCCTATTTATTTTGGAATCACTAGGTCAGTGGTCAAGGTCACAGTAACCCATCACATAGTAAATTGTAAACAATTGGTTTCCAGACAATAAGTTGATAATGATTAAACCCACTTTTGTGCTGTCACAACTCGACATTGGATCAGTGATCCTGTCGGCATTTTTTATTTCTATTTTGTTCTGTTTCAGTCGGAGCTTCAAGTGTCGAAGCAAAATTAGGTGACTTGTGCGACTCAACAAAATAACCTGGTTTGAAAGTAGGTTACGTCACTTAGGCTGCCGAAAATTCTCTACTGAAAATGTATACATAACGGACGTATTTTCTAACACTGTATTCTTATTTCATTTTGCTGATGACCGTTAATTGTTGGGCCGTCTGTTCCCAGAAAAACCTGAATGGAATTGAAACACATTAGAAAAAAGCTTTAGTTATGGCAAGAAAAGCTTTGTACAGGGTGCATATGAAAGATCTTGAAAAAGTACCTTCCAAGCACAGGCTTGGCAATTTCAGGAGAGCGATTTTTTAGCTCCCCTTACTGCCCTCCTGAAAGAATTAAGGAGAGCGAAAAATTGCCCTCCTAAATATTTTGGTCTGGGATGATTGAGATTACATGTATTATGCTCACATTAAATTTTTGTTGTAAAGCAAAAATGTAATTTAACTTCGAAGTCACATAACATCACGTAATTTCATTTTGAAAGTGGTTTAGTGGTAAAAGGTAATGGCTGCAACCATACCCAAACACAGTTGCAATCATTTGAAGCAAAATGGGTCACAGCAATATTTTTTTTCTGTCAGTTTCAAGTTCAACAACTGACATCACAGTTTGAGGGGTAATTTTTCAAGGAATATTGACACTATAATATACTACCATTACTACTATCCTGTCACTTGAAGCACTTGCACCAGGATGTGACTGTAGATTCAAGCAGACCTGTTGTCCAAGAAAGTCATACGCCTACCACTACCACCTTCAACCCCCCTTGGGGTTGAAGGTGGTAGTGGTAGGCGTATGACTTTCTTGGACAACAGGTCTGTGTACACACACAGGTCTTGTCAAGTGTGTGTTCGGTTGTTGAGTGAGACATCTAGATGTCTAAGAGATTTCGCTTTACCTTAGTGAAGTTAATAAAATCACTGATGTAATAGTCTGTTGGTTTCAGTTTCAATGAGTTCGTTCAATTGGATACTTAAAATGCTGTGTAAAGCTAATTGCTCTCCTAAGCTGATTGAGGAGAGCGATTTTTTGCCCTCCTGCATTTTTCAGAATGCCAGGCCTGCAAGCAACCATCTTACATGATCTGGTCCTGTTCACTTTGTGATTTTTTAACCAGGTATAGAATGCATCATAGACAACTGGGCCTGGATTAATCGGGCATTGATGGAGGTCCATGAGCTGAAAATATGAAGGGACAGCAGAGGGGGGGGGGGGGGGTACATAAATATTCTTAATTTTCCCCACTTGCCTATGAAGTCTCCTTACTTGACTCTGCAGTCTCCCTTTTTCTGGAGAGAGACATGATGTCTCCTTAAAATCCCCCCCCCCCCCCCCCCCCGGCTGCTTACTGGTTAACCCTTTACCAAACATGAAAAGCAGACACTTGGAAACAAAATTGTTAAATAACTAATTTTTAGCTCAACTTGACAAAGTCAAGCTGAGCTATTGCCATCACTTCTCGTCCGTACGTTAGTACGTACGTCCACAATTTCCTTTGGCACACCTCACAGGTCGCATTTATGATCAGATTACTTTGAAACTTGGTATACTTGTTTGAGATGACCTCTAGATGGGAGCTATCGATTTTCTTCAATTTCTGTCAAAAAATGTTGCCGCGGCCAACGTTCTTAGAACTTAGTTTAGTCAAACCACAATATTTCCCTTTGGCACACCCTACAGGGCACATTTATGATTTGATTGCTTTGAAACCTGGTATGCTTATTTAGGGTGACCTCTAGATGGGAGCTATCAATTTTCTTCAATTTCCGGCAAAAAATGTTGCCACGGCAACGTTCGTAAAACTTAGTTTAGTCAGACCTCAATATTTCCCTTTGGCACACCCTACAGGGCACATTTATGATCAGATTGCTTTGAAACCTGGTATGCTTGTTTGGGAAGACCTCTAGATGGGAGCTATCGATTTTCTTCAATTTCTGTCAAAAAATGTTGCCGCGGCCAACGTTCTTAGAACTTAGTTTAGTCAGAAGACTCAATATTTCCCTTTGGCACACCCTACAGGGTACATTTATGATCGGATTGCTTTGAAACCTGGCATGCTTGTTTGGGGTGACCTCTAGATGGGAGCTATCGATTTTCTTCAATTTCGGTCAAAAAATGTTGCCGCGGCCAACGTTCTTAGAACTTAGTTTAGTCAAACCACAATATTTCCCTTTGGCACACCCTACAGGACACATTTATGATTTGATTGCTTTGAAACCTGGTATGCTTATTTAGGGTGACCTCTAGATGGGAGCTATTGATTTTTCTTCAATTTCTGGCAAAAAATGTTGCCACGGCCAATGTTTGTAGAACTTAGTTTAGTCAGACCTCAATATTTCCCTTTGGCACACCCTACAGGGCCCATTTATGATCAGATTGCTTTGAATCCTGGTATGCTTGTTTGGGGAGACCTCTAGATGGGAGCTAACGATTTTCTTCAATTTCTGTCAAAAAATGTTGCCGCGGCCAACGTTCTTAGAACTTAGTTTAGTCAGAAGACTCAATATTTCCCTTTGGCACACCCTACAGGGTACATTTATGATCGGATTGCTTTGAAACCTGGCATGCTTGTTTGGGGTGACCTCTAGATGGGAGCTATCGATTTTCTTCAATTTCCATCAAAAAATGTTGCCGCAGCCAACATTCTTAGAACTTAGTTTAGTCAGACCACAATATTTCCCTTTGGCTCAGCCTACAGGGCACATTTATGATTAGATTGCTTTGAAACCTGGTATGCTTATTTACGGTGACCTCTAGATGGGAGCTATCGATTTTCTTCCATTTCCGTCAAAAATGTTGCCACGGCCAACATTCTTAGAATTTAGTCCAGTCAGACCACAATATTTCCCTTTTGTACACCCTACAGGGCACATTTATGATCGGATTGCTTTGAAACCTGGCATGCTTGTTTGGGGAGGCCTCTAGATGGGAGCTATCGATTTTCTTCGGTTTCTGTCAAAAAATGTTGCCACTGGCAAAAAAAATAACATTGGTACCAATGATTTTCAATTTTGCCATTTCATTTATAACTTACCAAGTTCAAGTTTGTCAAGTTGAGCTACAGTGTCATTGACACTTTCATTTTCATTTTTTGTCTCAGAAACGTAGGTTATGACCCCTTACCAAGAGGGGTCATAACGTATTTTTTAAGACAAAAAATGAAAAAAAATAATGAAAACTAATTGGCGACTTGTGAATAGCGCTGGCCTTTTTGGCCGTTACGTTGGGTAAAGGGTTAAAATCTGTTTGTGGAAAATAGGCCAAATTATATAATGCATGCACAAAAATGTGAACAATTCTCCATGAATTAGAATCTGTAGCATTCCAAGACTTAAAACTAATCAGACTTCGCTTTCTGAAAATTGGTACGTAAACTGCATAATTCAACAAACTTCAAAGGCCACTAATGCAAGTCTCTGATTGACTTCAGATTGCTGCATTGAAGTTGCATTTCTTGTATTATACCAAAGTCAAATAAATTCAGTTACTGATGTGAAAAGCTTTTTGAAAAATTTAGTAATATTTTTGGAGTCCTTACTTACTCTGCATCAGTGGAGTAAACAGTGTGCAGATGTTTGTTGTTTTTCTTGAAAACATTTTCCTGATGCCACAGGGCTTATATTTCGTCTAAATTTGTGAGAATCTATTTGGATTCTCATGAAAATGGTTGTGAGAATCCATACCTACTATGAGTGTCCCGGGATCCCATGATGCCACCAAGGTTCAACCACTGTTGTAAACTTATAACACATGTTAACTTTTTACCCAACACACTTTTTTAATTTTTAAAACTAAGTTTGATAATTTTTAAACAATAAATAATAAATAAATGATGAAATAATTAATTGAACAATATTTACCAATAACATCTTACAAATATGGCTGTCGTTGGAACCAGCTCAATGAGCTGGTTCCAATGACAGCCATATTTGTATGGTTTTATTGACAAAGTGTCAGGATATTTCAGGTCATGTTAGCCTTCTATCGGTTAATTTGTTGCCGCTGTGTTAGTTAAAGGGTTAAATTGACTCAATTTTTTTCATGCGAATCCTAGCAGAGGTGCAGCGAGAATCTACATGGATTCTCGCCGGTTTTATTGCGCGAATCTTTGTGCAAATCGATTCTCGGATTCTTGTTGAAATATAAGCCCTGTGCCATGACTCAACAATAGCTTGCTTCACTTCAAATGGAAGCGAGCAGAATACAGAGCGCTTTCCTTTTTCAAAATCGAAAGACTGGTTTTGATTTAGTGTCAGTCAGGGGTTGACATTCTTAAAACTTATATGTATGCCCAGTGTTGACCAGTTTTGTGTTCAAGACTTGGCTTACTGCTTTCCTGTTATAGTGGCCGGGAGCACGGTGGCTCAGTAGGTAGAGGTGCAGGCTGCAAGCCGAGAGGTCCTCAGTTCGAATCCCACCTGCGGCAACCGCGTTGTGTCCTTGGGCAAGACACTTCATCTCCATTGCCCGCGTGGGGGCACGATGACGCCATGAACTAAGGCGAACTGCACGTCGATGGTATGCATGTCTTCAACCAATCTAACCCTGCCTGTGCGGCAGTGCAGAGTTACGATGTTGGGGAGCTGGCAGCTGCTCGTCGTTGCTCGGTGGTTCTCTCCGGGTACTCCGGCTTCCTCCACCCGTAAAACTATCACGGTCATGATTAGCCATTGTGCATAAATATGTGACCTTAAACATCAATAAATAAATAAATAAATGTTATAGTGGCCAACCTCTTAGAGAGCTATCAACTAAAATCACTATGCAAATTTTATTATTAGCTTACCTTGACAAAGTCAAGATAAGTTATTGCCATCATGCCTGCAGAAGTCTGTTAGTCTTTGAGTCTGTTCACATATTGCTTTAACACAGGCTACACCCCGTAGTTCTTGTCCGATCATCACAAAATTGTATATGCAGGTTTGGGGTCATGTCTAGATAAGAACGTCCCCTTTTGCTCGTGATCGGTCAACCGTGCTGCCAGCCCAAGCCCCAAAACCCGAAAACCTTTAGCACAGTCTACAGGTCGTATTTATGAAGGGATTTCATTGTAACTTGGTAGTATGCCTCTGTATAATATCGAGATGAGAACGTCCCCTTTTGATCATGATCTCTTAACCGTGATGGCTGCCCAAGCCCGAAACCCCAAAACTGTTAGCACAGTCTACAGGTCATATTTAATATGGAGGGATTTCATTGTAACTTGGTAAGATGACTCTGTGTCATGTCTAGATGAGAACTTCCCCATTTGGTCTCGATCTGTCATACGTGATGATTGCCGGAGCCCAAAACCTGAAAACCTTTAGCACACTCTACAGGTCATATTTATGGAGGGATTTCATTGTAACTTGGTAGATTGACATATTATATAATGTCTGGATAAGAACTTCCCCTTTTGGTTGCGATTGCTCAACTGTGATGGCTACAGGGGCCCGAAGCCCGAAAACCTTTAGCATAGTATACAGGTCATATTTATGAAGGGATTTCATTGTAACTTGGTAGGATGACTCCAGATAATATCTAGATGAGAATGTCCCCTTTTGGTCGTGATTATTCAACCATGACGGCTGTCCAAGCCCAAAACCCCCAAAACCAGGGCTTGATTTAATCTGAAAATTTTGAATAGCAATTTACTATTCACCCTGGAAAATTGATTAGCAGTTGATCCAAAAGCACTTGAAACTAATAAATCTTGAATAGCAAAATTCAGAAATTGGAGAGCAAAGTGCTATGCTAATCCAGTTAAATCGAGCCCTGCCAAAACCTTTGCACAGACTACTGGTCGTATTTATGAAGGGGTTTCATTGTAACTTGGTAGGATGACTCAGTATAATGTCTAGATGAAGACATCCTCTTTTGGTTGCGATCGGTCAACTATGATGGCTACACAGGCCCGAGGGAGCGTGGTTGCTCAGTGGTAGACTTTTGGACTTCTACGCTAGAGGTTCTGAGTTCGATCCATGTCCGGGATGACCCACTTTGTGCCCTTGGGCAAGGCACTTTATCCTGGTTGCCTACATGGGGGCACGATGACACCATGTACTAAGGCATACTGCACGTCGATGGTGCACATGTCTTCAACCTCTGTAACTCTGCTTGAGCTGAGCTTGAACAGCGTTAGAATGTTGAGGAGCTGGCCGTTACTCAGCGATGCTCAGTGGTTCTCTCCGGGGACTCTGGCTTCCTCCAACCGTAAAACTGTCACGGTCATGATTAGTCATTGTGCATAAGTATGAGACTTTGAACACCAATAAATAATTATAATAAATACACAAGCCTGAACCCCGAAAACCCTTAGCACAGTCTACAGGCCGTATTTATGAAGGAATTTCATTGTAACTTGATAGGATGACTCATTTTGGAATAATTTCACTGTAACTTGGTAACTTTTTTTGACATAAACTGTGAGGGCCACATACATTAACTGTGAGGGCCACATTAACCCACCCCTCAATTCTTTAGTACAGTCTACACCTCATATTATTTTATTGAAAACATAGCATACAGCTGGAAACAGAAATTCACATATTCCCAATTATCACAATTCTTGTCTTATTTCATAATCCTTTCATAAATATTGAACATTATCCTTTTCGTCAAACACAACACACAGACAAGTTAAGCTACAGTGTCATTGACACTTTCATTTTTTTTTTATATCTTTGCCTCCAAAACGTATCTGATGACATTAGAAAACCTCTTTGAGCTTGTTCCAATTAATGGTCAAAAGCAATGGTATGCATCAAAGTATGAAAAATTTCAGTTATTCAAGAAACATTTTTGCAAATTTTGTCCTGTTACAATGTACTTAAAGTAATGGACATAACTTAGCAGCACTTTTCTCAAAAATCCTTATTGAATTTTTTATATTTTTGGTCTTAAAAACATAGCTTAGGATCCCAGTTGGAATGAGCTCAATGAGCACATTCCCCAAAAGAGTCAAAAGTATTTTTTTAGGAAAAAAATATATTTTTTTCAATTATGCAAGAATTTTATTTGAAAGTGTCATCTGTGTTACTTTAAAAGATTAATAATTGTACTTTAATTCAAGTTTACAACAAGTTCATATCATTCAGCTTTTCTCTCCCCACGGGAACCCCGGGAAGTGAAGCAGTGCCTGTTCACTGCAGTAAACAGGCTCTGTTTTGCTGGTAAAATAGGATCCAGTCACTAATGCTCGAGAGGTGCAAACCCTCTCTGAAATGGACAACATGGCTTATTAACGCCCATCCTTGGTATTGTGTTGATACTCATGTTGTGGTCATGATTAGCCATTGTGCAAAAATATGTGACCTTAAACACCAATAAATAATTAAATAATTCAGTTTTTCTCAATAATTTTTAAAAGCAATGCACTTTTTAAGTTCAATGTCCTCTGTTCTTTTTGGCTAAAACATTCGTGTTGATTTGTCGACCATGAACCAGTGTCTAGATTAGTCCCCACTTTAACCCCCATTTTACAATTATTAACTCTCTTCATTGTCAAAATCAAAAACAGGCATAACTTGTGTTTCCTCTTTTTATTTATTCTGTTAAAATTTCTCATGTGTGAAATTTGATAAAAAAAACACCCATGCCCTCTTAGCAAGTTGGACAGTGTTCACCTGTATGTTTTACAGCTACCGTCATAGGTGTAGTGGCTTGAAAAAAAAATTGGGTATGCAACAGCACCTGCAAAATAAACCCCAAAACTTGTGATGTGCAGAACTTGACCCAAACTTGGAAGTAAGTTAATACCTGGTGTGGCAGAACCTTAGAGAGGATCTAACACATCAAACATTAACTTTTTGTCCTACTGTTCAAGTCTGGATGAAGCGGAGCTCAGCACTACAAGCCCTGAACACCCAAAACTAGTTCATTTGGTTATGATCAGTAAACAGTCTCTATATAAAACTCCCCAGAAAAAGACTTGTATGAATAATGTGAATTTTGTCAGTGAATCACTCAAAGTACAGCTGCCAGGGAATGGTAAAAATCCATGCATGGGCAGTGTTCCCCACGATAGAGTCGAACGGTATTCGAAGCTAAATACCAGAATCAATGTTGAAAAAAATACCGGTATATCGAAAGACTGTTCAGATATATGAACATTCATACCATAAGCGGTACTTGAGCCTTCACAATTGGAACAAATCAGCATGCCTTGATGATATAGTTCGAACAACCCTTTACTCAAAGCAGACGATATTAAAATTAATTTTTTATGTGTACCCATACTATGTATGGTACACATAATGCCGTCATCCGGGGTGACCATCCGTTGTTTGTCCATTCTTTGTCCGTCCGTCTGTCCGTCCGGCATTCGTATCTATTTCTTTGTCATTCGATAACTTGAAAAATATTGCTTGGATTGTCAAGTTACTTTATATTTGTGTTCAGGTTACTGATGTGCCGAGCTGTATAGGTTTTGGTGTAAATCTGTTATTTTGATCCTGAGATATTAACCCTTTATCCTTCAAATTGAAAATTTCTTCAATCCCTTTGGCATTTGATAACTTGAAAAATATTGCTTGGATTGTCAAGTTACTTTATATTTGTGTTCAGGTTACTGATGTGCCAGGCTGTATAGTTTTTAGTGTAAATCGGATAATTTGATCCTGAGATATTAACCCTTTATCCTTCAAATTGAAAATTCCTCCAATCCCTTTGGCATTCGATAACTTGAAAAATATTGCTTGGATTGTCTAGTTACTTTATATTTCTGTTCAGGTTACTGATGTTCTGAGCTGTATAGTTTTTGGTGTAAATCTGATGATTTGATCCCGAGATGTTTACCCTTTGTCCTTCAAATTGAAAAATTCCTCCAATCCCTTTGGCATTCGATAACTTGAAAAATATTGCTTGGATTGTCAAGTTACTTTATATTTGTGTTCAGGTTACTGATGTGCCAAGCTGTATAGTTTTGGGTGTAAATATGTTATTTTGATCCTGAGATATTAACCCTTTATCCTTCAAATTGAAAATTCCTCCAATCCCTTTGGCATTCGATAACTTGAAAAATATTGCTTGGATTGTCAAGTTACTTTATAATTGTGTTCAGGTTACTGATGTGCTGAGCTGTATAGTTTTTGGTGTTAATCTGATGATTTGATCCGGAGATATCAACCCTTTATCCTTCAAATTGAAAATTCCTCCAATCCCTTTGGCATGAGATAACTAAAAAAATATCAATCCGATTGTCATGTTACTTTATATATTTATTCAGGTTACTGATGTGCTGTGCTGTATAGTTTTTTATGTAAATCTGATAATTTGATCCGGAGATATTAACCCTTCATCCATCAAATTAGACACTCCTCCAATTTTTTAAATGTTACTTTTTCAAATTTAAAAAAAAATCAACAAAACCGTACCAAGTGACCCCTCAATGGAACAAACTCGACGAGCTCTTTCCAATGAGGGATCAGATGATATGGTTTTGTTGAAATTTTTTGAAAAATAATTTTTATTCAACTGCACAATTTGTGCATTACCCGGGAGTATGCGACAATTCGTTAAGTACAGGTATAATATTATTTTTCGGGACTACAGTTAAAAAACTCTGGACATCTTGAAAATTGAATTGTGGGTAAATAAATAATGACGATAAACTGATGTTTTTGGAATTACACCGGTATTCAATCGATACTGGTTTGAATATCGGTATGTATCGATATACTGTGCAGCCCCAGCCCACGAGCACTTTTCTCAATCAATAATCATTAGTTTTCAGCCATTATTCAGAGAAAGAAGCATCGGGTCATACCTGGTGCTTCATTCATTGACAGTACTATACCTTCAAGTCATTCATCCAAAACCTTTAGTAATGAATGAAAGTACAGAACCAGTACTTTGACCACAAAAGTGATCTCTTTCTTGGGCAGATTGTGATCCACTCATGACAAGTTTTCATAATCCATTGTGTGATCCAGTAGGGTGTAGATTTCATAAATTGAAATCAAGAATGAGTCAAGAAAAACAAACAGAAAAATGCATCTGTGATTCAGTGTTCTCACATATTTGTTTTGACCATTGCTTTGGGAACGAAAACAGATAGAAAATCATTACCAGATCACTCTCAAGTCATGATCCATCAGAATTTCATGTCAGCTTCTTTTGTAATCACAGAACTGTATTCAGACTTCTGCATGTTATACAGTCAAGCAGACATAAACCTTCACCTAACAAATAGGCCACATCTGTACTAACTTGAACAAAACCATATCATGTGGCCCCTTATTGGAACAAGCTTGTCAAGCTCATTCCAATAAGGGAGTGACATGATAATGATTTTGTTGAAATTTTTGAAAAAATAATTGAAATAATAAATTTTGATATTCTGTGCATTGGGTAAAGGGTTAATTTGACCTCTCAATTGAATAATCCAGTTAATTGAATATAACTTCCAAACACAAACCATTTACCATACCTTCAGTATAAATTTGACTTGTTAATTGCAAATAGGGTTATAAAGTAAACACCTTTTAACTGAATACAACAATCTAATACAGTACAGTTGCCGTAAACTGGTCCTAATCCACACATGGACATTGATGTCCATGCATGCATTTACCAGGTAAATTAATAAAAATCATTATCAGCAAAATTTTAATTAAATCAGCACCGGGTTGTACCCAGTGCTTCATTAATTTTATTTTTAATGATTATTCCCGTAATTAATGTTTGGAATCAAATTTTATTGCATTCGTGGAAATACTGCCCAACTCATGGAAAGTTACCAGTCCATGGTGGCCGCACTGTCAAAAAACCCTGATAATCACAAAATTTCCCTTCTTTGTAGACATATTTGGCCTCAGTACATCCAATACAGGCATTTAATCTATTATATCTTGTTAGACAGAGCTCCATGACCTCCATCTAACAAGATATAATAGTATAAATGCTCAGTTTAGCTATGGAATACAGAAAAGTGATTGAATACATGTACCTTTTTATTGAATACTCCTGTTAATTGAATAATTTCCACTGGCAAAGTGGCTAATCAACAGGATTCAACTATTATTTTTTCAATAGAATACATATTTCCTGTTGTTCATAACAAATGTAACATTAAACTACTTTCTGTAGGTTTTTCTTCTGAGCCACTAAATGTCTAATTGTACCCCCAGTCTCAGAGAGAAGGAGGGGGTGAGAAGGGTATACTGCATTACATGCATCTGTCTATTTATCCATTCATCCATCTACAGCGATATCTTACCAATGAGTGTTTGGATTTCAATGAAATTTGGTATGAAAGAGCCTTGTAACAAGCCGCTCCTGCACATGATATAAAAAAGTTGCCTGCATTTTTCCAACAGAGTTATGATCCTTACTTTGTTTTTAATTCAATTTATGCTTCGTCAGTCCAACACTGCCGTGAGGGTATAATTGCCGTCAGCAATAGCTCTTGTTTGTAACCTTTTATTTTCATTGTTTTCCTTAATGCAGACAAGGGGATTCTACTCGAGTCTTAACAGGCTCAGCTGATAATACTTGTAAATTATGGGACTGTGAAACCGGTAAGTTAACTAATCTTTTCTATTTTACTACGGATATTTGATGTCAAGGAAATTTTTCCAGGTCTCCAGACATTACATGTTGAAGTGTGTTTCTTATCAACCTACTCACAATTGTTTACTACAGGCTTGCACTACAGTGGAAGTCCCTAACTCGGATAAAATACTCTCTATTTTTGTCTTTCCCAAGCAAGTTGGGAAAGAAAAGTGGTGCAAAAGCACCAATAAAAATAAGCCAAAACTGGGTCGAGTGCAACCGGCGCAGACCCAGTACGGGATGCTCTCTCCCAAGTACAACTCCACGACTTCCGTTGCCAGTGCGCATATACCGTCTTTAAAGACTCATTCTTTTTAAAATCCGCTTCATGTCGAGATGTTTTTGCACGCTTATCAGTGTTCCACCAGCTCGATGTTTGATGATTCCTGATTCATTATACCACAGTGTATCCTTTGTATTCTCAGGAACAGTGTTTTATATTCTCTTTTTTCTATTATATGTCCATAATGTATATTTATTTGCTCTCTCTCGGGTCGCGCGCGATTTTCGCGGGCCACGCGGTTCGGACTTAGATTTTCACAATTATTGTTCATGCTTTTTTTGCAAATTTTTCTAATTGTGTTAGAGTTAGGTGTCAGCGGGGTACCACTCCTACAGTGTTTCTTCTTTCTGTTGAGAGTAGTCTTCCTGTTGGGTGGTTCCCGGTCGACCGTCTGGGGTCTTTGTTTCTGTCACCTTTCTCTCTTTGGGGGTGTTCTGTTTTCTGATCTCACCTTCTCTGCTCCTCTCACCTCTTTCATGCCTAGGACAATTCCTTGTGGGCAGTGTCTGCTGCCTAAGCATGTGGACGATGTACATTCGTCGTGTTCCTCCTGTAATGGGTGTTCGGCCGAGCGGCCGTGTGGTGTCTGTGGAACATGGTCTTCCACCTTCTGGGCGTCCGTAAATCGTGTCGTTCGTTCTTGTGGCCGTGCCTCCCGCTCCCGCGGGAAAGGAGAACATGGTCGTTCGGGGCCTCCCGAGCCGACTTTGTCTGGTGAGAGTTATTCCTCCTCCGTGGGGGATGTGCAGTCTTTTCCTGTGGTGGATACTGCGGGAGCCGTTGAGTGTTCTGGTGTAGAGATGCCTGGTTCCGGGACTACGGTCCCCCTCCAGTTGACATCTGAGGCTGTCACTAGGGTTGTGACTCCTCCTTCGGAGCCGAGCCGGTGTGCTCTCTCCACTTTTTCACCAGCCTCAACGACTCTCGACGTATCTACTATGGCTGCTGGTCCGTCTGCTTCGTTGTCTGTTTCAGCCGGCCTCGGCTTTTCGCTGCAGGGGACTGCAGAACTGTCCGATACTGTAGACGTGGGATATCGGCCCCAGCCTTCCCTGACTTCAACTCGGCGAAGTCGGAAGGGGCTGCCGGCCGAGCCCATCGCTGTGGTCTCGTCGCCGTCGAGTACCACAGTTGTGTCTTTGGATTCGGATGTTCGTAGTGGAAACACTATGAACTCCGTGGCGTTTCCGTCCACTCACTCTGGTCACACGACCAGTTTTGGGGGACCAACGCCTTTTGTGCAGCCTGGACCTTCTGCCCCGCAGAGGTCCGCGGTGACTCTCATGAGTTCTCGCAATATTGATCCTCGGGGTGCATCGTACCCCTATACACGTCTGCCTTCAGATGTTTCGGCTGCCGCCCGTCGTCCCGCGTCGGGTGTTTTGGAGGATCGTGACCCTTCGCTGGTTAAGAGGGTCAGAGGTGAAGCCACTTTGCCGGTTCGCTCCCCTGTCGAACCGGTCGGTACAGGCAGTGAGCTTAGGGAGGCCCTCTCCTTACTCACTCAGGTTCTCTCAAAGAGCCTTCCTGTTGCTTCCAGCGAGGCTATGGGTGGTTTCCAGGCGCCTCCTATGGCGCCGCCTTCCGGGATTGGAAACAGGCCGGTTTCCGATTCCTCTGGTGTCCCGACACCATGGGAGGCGTTGGCTGGTTTGCCCACGATGGGCTATGTGTCTTCCGACTCTGGGGAGGAGTCCGACATGCTTGAGGTCGAGGGCCAGCAGTCTTCGGACTTGGGGGCGGCTCTTGACTTTGTGTTTGGGTTTCTGCCTGAGCTCAAACCTGCTAACCAGCCGACAGTGTCAGCCTGGCCGCGATCATCGGTCGCGCGCCAACAGCCTATGGAGCAACCTGCTTCTGGGCGCCTTCGACCATGCCAGTCGGTACAGGTGGTTGAGGCTTTTTCAGCATTGGATGCCAAGCTGAATTCCAAGGCTTTGAAGACTTCGTTCTGCACCAGGGTTGACACCTTTTTGCCTCCTGTGCGTTATCGTTCCTACGATTCCGCCAATCCGTCAGTCTGCCAGACTTTGACGGTTCTGGATCAGGACTCCACTTCCCTCGGGCTTTCCAAGCCCAAGTCTGCCGTCATTCCAATGACGAGTCTGGAGTCCACGTTGGGCTTATCTAGAGAGATGCTTGGCATGCTTTCTCTCTCAGATCACGTCGTCTCAGCTTTGGCTGCTTATCTGCCTCCAGATAAGTTTGACGAGGTACAGGCTCCTTTGCGTGTGCTGTCCAAGGCGCTTATGCACCTTACTCACACGCATGCCTGTAACACGGCCAATTTGGAATTAGTTCGAAGGGACGCTGTGCTGGACACAGGACGATCCCTTCCCGAGGAGCAGCGTGCTACTCTTCGATCTGCTTCTTTGGCAGGTCTGCAACTTTTCCATGGTTCCGTGTCGACGGTCCGGGATGACGTCCTACGTCATTCCAAAGATCAGCTGCTGTTTTGTCAGCTTGATCAGCCTTCTCGGGGAGGCAAGGGCCGTTCCAAGCCTAACAAGTACCCTTCTGCTTCCTCTGTGAAGCAAAAGGCTGGTCCTTCTGCCGCCGCCTCTACTTCTTACTCACGGGGTAAAGGTAGGGGTCGGCAGAATCGAGGGAAGTCTCAGGATTCTTCATTTAGCAGAGGGGCTGGTTTCTCCTCTCGCGGGCCTCGTCGAGGCTCGAAATGAAGGTCCTCACCTCGACTCGTCCCAGGTTGGAGGAAGGATAGCAGAGTTCGCAGACCATTGGACCACCATCACATCCGATCCATGGGTGTTAGATGTTGTTCGGTCCGGGCTGCGCATATCCTTCCGATGGCACCCCACTCTGTCAAGGGTGCCTCTTCCAACCACAGTTCCTTCAGACATTTTACGTCGGGAACTTTTGTCCACGGAGATTGCCAATCTCCTGGCAAAGGGGGCGATCGAGGTCGTCAAGAACGTTCAGTCAGTGGGTTTCTATTCCCGCCTGTTCTTGGTGCCGAAGAAGGACGGTCGACTCCGACCGGTTATTGATCTGAGCATCCTGAACCAGTCTATCATTGCTCCCAAGTTCAGCATGGAGACTTTCAGGTCGGTCCGCCAATCAATTCACCAGGGAGATTTCGCAGCCAGCATCGACCTGCGAGACGCTTACTTCCACGTTCCGATGCATCGGGCGTCACGGAAGTATCTCAGGTTCGCTTTTCTGGGGCGAGTTTACCAGTTCAAGGCCATGCCTTTCGGCCTCAACCTGGCTCCTTGGGCGTTCACCAGACTGATGTCGTATGTGATAGCGTTCCATCGCACACAGTCCAGGGTGACTACTTCGGAATATCTGGACGATATCCTCCAGAGGCATTCCAATGCTGCCTTACTGGAATCGGATGTCGCCACTCTGTTGAGCTTGCTCACGTCGCTAGGATTCAGAGTCAACAAGGAGAAGTCGGACCTGGTCCCTTCTCAGTCGTTTTGTCATCTGGGGATGTCTTTCCAAACCAAATTCAATTTGGTGGCTGTTCCCCAGGCCAAGGCTGTGATTCTCTCAGCTTTTGCTCTGACTCTGTCCCAGTCCAGGTCCGCGACCGCTCGGAGTTTTCTCCGGCTGATCGGTCTCTGCGGTTCGGTGACGGATCTCATTCCTCTAGGTCGGCTGCGTGTCAGACCTCTCCAACACTTTCTGCTCAGTCGTTGGAGACCGAATGTAGATTCTCTGGATCAGGTGCTTCCGTTTCCGGACTCTCTGTATCCTCACCTTCTTCCCTGGACAGATGTTCAGTGGATTACGCAGGGTGTTCCGCTGGACTTACCCACGTCCGATCGCGTTCTGACGGCAGATGCCAGCGATCTCGGATGGGGTGCGACATTGGATCCTCTCGGTCTTTCCCTACACGGGATGTGGGACCAGGATCAAGCAGCTCTACACATCAACCAGAAGGAGCTTCTTGCTCTTCTTCTGAGTTTCAGGCAGTGGATCCCTCATCTGTCGAATCGCCAGGTCCTTCTACTATCCGACAATTCGACAGTGGTTGCTTACATTCGGAACCAGGGCGGCACGCACTCGCTTCCGATGTACGAGTTAGCTCGGGATCTTTTACTGCTCGCTCTGGAGGTTCACGCCGGAGTGGTTGTTCATCACATTCCCGGTCGTCTGAACGTCCTAGCCGACTCCCTGTCCCGATAGGGCAGGGTTATTTCCACCGAGTGGATGCTTCACAGGGCAGTGTTCCAGTCGCTTTGCGATCTCTGGGGACGTCCCCACATCGATCTCTTTGCGACTCGTTGGAACCATCAGGTGGACACTTTCGTGTCCCCGTGTCCAGATCCTCTGGCTTTTGCCGTGGACGCTCTGTCACTCGATTGGAACGGTCTAGTCGGCTACGCCTTCCCGCCGGTTCCGATTCTTCCTCAGGTTCTCGCCAAAATTCGAACCTGCAGTTGTCGAATCATTCTGATCGCTCCCCTGTCGCCTCAGCGGGTGTGGATCAATCAGCTCCGCTCGCTGATGGTGGCGGTTCCGGCACATCTCCCGCTACGTCGCGACCTTCTTTGTCAAGGTCGCCCGAGGAGGTTTCACGTCGACCCGACTTCATTGTGCCTTCACGCATATCTTTTGTCAGGTCCTGTCTCCTCCGTAGAGGTTTTTCGAGACGAGCAGTGGAGTGCATTTCTTCTTCAAGGAGGCACTCCACTGGTTTAGCTTATGCAGCTAAATGGACGGTCTTCTGTCGATGGTGTGCTGATCACTCTGTTGATTATTCCAATCCTTCGATTTCACAGATTGCGGAGTTTCTGGTATATCTGTTTGATTCTCGGGGTCTCCAGCCTGTTACCATCAAGGGTTACAGGTCTATGCTTTCAGAGACTTTTTCTTATGTGGGGAAGCGTCGTATCGGCACTAATCCTTTCCTCTCCAAGCTTGTTCGGCACTTTTCTTTGAAAAGGCCTCGGACTTTGCAGCTTACTCCACGATGGAATCTTTCGTGGGTGCTGCTTTGCTTGGGGGGGGCGCCGTTCGAACCTTTATCCCAGGTGGATATGCAATTTCTCACATACAAGACGGCTTTTCTGATGGCATTTGCTTCGGCCAGACGGGTTAGTGAGATTCACGCCCTCTCGGTTGACCCGGCCTTTTTTAGGAGTTCTCCCAACAGTGTTACTTTTACCACTGATTGTTCCTTTTTGGCTAAGAATCAGTTACCAGATACTACTCCTCCTCCTATCTGTATCAGGGCTCTTCCCTCTGTTGAGGGTACTCGCCCTTTGCTCTGTCCGGTCCGTGCTATTCGCATTTATCTTGATCGGACACGCTTCATACGGAAGGGCAGAAAACGTTTTTTTCTGTCTCTCATTCCGGGTCGACAGAAGATCTCTCCTCAATCCATTTCTCGATGGATTTGTCTTGCTATTCGTACGGCTTATAGTCGTTTAGCAGCTGGCGATTGTATTACCAATCGTATTTCTGCCCACGAGGTGCGGGCACTGTCTACCTCTTGGGCTTATTCTAACTCCGTCAAGTTGTCGGATGTTATGCAGGCAGCCTACTGGAGAAATGCTTCTACTTTCTCCACCTTTTATTTACGCCAGTTGCAGGAGCAGTCGGAGGACCTTTTTGCCTTGGGTCCTCTTTCTTCTGCTCAGGCTGTTGTCTGCCATAGCCATTAGGCTTCTTGAAGGTCAGTTTCAGCCTTGTGCTGTTACTGCCCTTTTTTCTGTCTGTGTGTCACACAGGCTCATATGTCTCTTTTCATTGTCCTTTACCAATGATTGCGACATTATGGTTGATAAGCCTCGGGACCTCTTCCTTCTACTTCACGGTTCCAGTGCACTAGGGTTATGTGGGGGTTGGTTATGCGATTCCCTCCAGCCTTTTGTCTATTCAGCCTGTAGTAAACAATTGTGAGTAGGTTGATAAGAAATCTAAATTTTATAGTAAATTTCCTTTCTTATTATACCTACCACAATTGTTTACATGGAGGCCCTCCCGTCTTCTTTACGGGTAAAGAATCTTTCCTCCCCGCTGATCACATAACTCTAACGTTTCCGGATTCAAAAAGAATGAGTCTTTAGAGACGGTATATGCGCACTGGCAACGGAAGTCGTGGAGTTGTACTTGGGAGAGAGCGTCCCGTACTGGGTCTGCGCCGGTTGCACTCGACCCAGTTTTGGCTTATTTTTATTGGTGCTTTTGCACCACTTTTCTTTCCCAACTTGCTTGGGAAAGACAAAAATAGAGAGTATTTTATCCGAGTTAGGGACTTCCACTGTAGTGCAAGCCTGTAGTAAACAATTCTGGTAGGTATAATAAGAAAGGAAATTTACTATAAAATTTAGATTTTATTAAAAAAACAGGGATCGCAGTGGCTCAGTAGGTAGAGGTGCAGGCTGCAAGCCGAGAGGTCCTCGGTTTGAATCCCACCTGCGGCAACCACGTTGTGTTCTTGGGCAAGACACTTCATCTCCATTGCCCATGTGGGGGCACGATGACGCCGTGTACTAAAGCGTACTGCACGTCGATGGTACGCATGTCTCCAACCAATCTAACCCTGCCTGAGCTGCAGTGCGGAGTTACGATGTTGGGGAGCTGGGAGCTGCTCGTCGTTGCACGGTGGTTCTCTCCGGGTACTCCGGCTTCCTCCACCTGTAAAACTGCCACGGTCATGATTAGCCATTGTGCATAAATATGTGACCTTAAACATCAGTAAATAAATAAATTAAAAAAACAACTGAAGTACCTGCCGATTGTTCTGCTTGTGAAAGGCACCAAATGGAAGGCAATGAAATACACTCCTGAGGTATATCACACAATGTTCATATCTACACTCTCTCAATTTATTATTTCTTTGATTTTTGGTGAAACTTATACTGTCCAGTCTAATGGTTCTCAAAGATGCAATGTTGTTCCTAACTGTTATTGAAGACACTGACCAGCCTGGGGTGAAAATTGAGGGTGAAATCACTTTTTCCTATACAGACTTAGGGAAGTTCAATGAAAACCAGGAGCCAATACTATAAAACTTTTTACAATTGTATTTTCTAGAATTGTTTTTTCTACTTATTAATATAACTGACAAAAATGAACCATTGGCATTTTAAAAGATATGGCAATTTGCCAATTGGCAAATTGCTACATCTTTGAAAATGCTAATGGTTCTTTTCAACCCATTTAAAGTCCTACCTAGAAAATACAATTGTAAAAGTTCTCGAGTATTGGCTCCAGAAGAAATTAACCGTACTGTAAGGCATAAATGAGCTTTTCACACACATGGTTGATCGGACCAAGCTTTTAAAAATTTTTATTTTGCTTAACCCCACTTAACCATTCACTGTTTGGCTTAATCCATTTGCAAAAAAATATGTTTTGAAATGTTTTGGTTTTGATTTTTGCATCAACTAAACTAAAGTTCATGCAATTTTCAAAAGCCTGTGATCCATCATTGTGTTTGTCAGGTTTCACATATTTATGAGTACCTTATTTACCTTATTTTAAAATTCTCATTTAATTTTTAAAAAGTGCTGGTCACCCAAGGTAAATCGTTCAAGTTTTATTTACTTCCTTGTAACTGTCAGCCTCCTGGAGTAAGTACTTTTGTGAATAAGTAGAGTGCACTCTATAATATCAAAAAGTCAGGTATTCTGATTACCTATTTATTACTTCAGATGAGAGTTAAAGGTAAAGATTCCAACCCCAAAGTGTTGTTTTCCCAACAATTGCCTCATAAAAGAATTCTGAACATGAAAAAAAAGTTGTTTTGAAAGAATACAGTAGAACCTGTCTTGAGAGACCGCACTTTGGGCCACACAAAAGTGGTTTCTCAAGACAGGTGGTCTCTCATAACAGGTTTCAGGTTTTCTCAAGTCAGTGAATAACCAACCACAAAATTCAGAAATGGAGAAGAATGGATTTTTGCAATTACTTTGTAGTTCTTTTTTATGAAGTCTTTGTAACAAATTGAAATGGACTGTTATAAAAATTATAAAAATAAATTAGTGTTGAAAATCTTCCTTGAAGATTTGCAACACTAATTTATATTTATAATTTTTATAACAGTCCATTTCAATTTGTTCAATTTGCTACAAAAGGATTTTCAGCACAAATTTATTTTTATTCCTATCTGTCACATTTCAGGTATGTATGAAATTATTTATTCAGCAATTAATCCTAATCTTTTCACAGGGTTCTTATAAAAAACATCTCAATCTGTAATGAGTTAGCAATTGAAACCCAATTAAGATCTTTTAATACTTTTAATTATGTTAGTATAACCACAATGGATTTTCCAATTCCAGAACAGGTAAAAAGTTTTTTTCATGGTTTCAGTCTTTAAAGGAGCGGTCTCTCAAGACAGATCCATTATGGCATAAAAATACAAGTTGGTACCAGGTCACAGTGGTCTCTCAAGACAGGTGGTCTCTCAACAGGTGGTCTCCATAGCAGGTCCATTATAGAGTAAAACCAATCAGTGCCTGGTAGATGTGGTCTCTCAAGACAGGTTTTACTGTATTCGAATACAAAATTACATTCTCATGTTGCAGTTGTTAGCTGGATTTGAATTATTTACTATATATGTCGATCTAGGCTGTCAGTACTTCCTAGAAACATTGTCATAGCCCAAAGGTGTAGTGTAGCAAAAACGTATAAAAATCTCCAGGTCTCCAAAGGTTTAAAGAGTTGGTTTTCTTGAGATAATAGTTTATAAGACTTGCCTTAACAAAACTACGAGGTATGTACAATGTAACTTGCAAATTCCTCCAGAGACAGCATGTTGGATCACCTGTTCTGTTGCAGTAAAAAGTTAGAATGAGGCCCTAAAGTGTTAAAAAAGAAGATACAGCTTGAATAATGTTCAGGCTTTTTCTTTTTTTTTTTATTGTATTAACCCTTTACCTAACACTAAAAGCAGTCAACACTTGCAGACAAAATTCTTGAATAGCTAATTTTTAGCTCACCAAAGGGAGCTAAACTTATCACTGGCCGTCCGTCCTCCATCCGTCGTCGTGAACTTTTTTCAAACGTCTTCTCCTCTGAAACCGCTAGGTCGATTTGCTCGAAACTTGGTATGGTTGTTCATTACCATATGTCAATTCAAGTTTGTTCAAATGAAATGGACATGCCTACTTGGGGCTCCATAGGGGGCATAACTCTGATAGCACCCTATGTATATTAGAGAAATTACTAAAAAATCTTCTTCTCCAGCACAAGTGAGCAGAATCATTTGATATTTGGTATACAGCATTATGGGATGGATCTGATTCAAGTTTGTTCAAATCGGCCTCCTGCATTCATATTTGGGCTCACTATTGGAGCCCAAATTTGAACTTAGTGCATTTCAAGGAAATTTCTTTAAAAATCTTCCTTCTCCAGATCCAGCAAACAGAATATTTTGATATTCGGTATGCAACATTGTGGAGTGGATCTGATTCAAGTTTGTTCAAATCGCCCCCCTAGGTTCATACTTGGGCTCACTATTGGTGCCTGAGTTTGAACTTAGTGCATTTCAGGCAAATTGCTTTAAAAATTTTCCTCTCCAGACCAGCAGGTAGAATATTTTTTATGTTTTGTATGCAGCATTGTGGAGTAGATCTGATTCAAGTTTGTTCAAATCAGCCCCCAGTGCCGTTCGTCGTCCGTCCGTCGGCATGAACTTTTTTCAAACGACGTCTCCTCTGAAACTGCTAGGTCAATTTTCTCGAAACTTGGTCTGGATGTTCATTACCATATGTCAATTCAAGTTGGTTCAAATGAAATAAACATGCCCACTTGGGGCTCCATAGGTGGCATAACTCTTATAGCATCCTATGTATATTAGAGAAATTACTAAAAAATCTTCTTCTCCAGCACAGGTGGGCAGAATCATTTGATATTTGGTATACAGCATTGCAGTGTGGATCTGGTTCAAGTTTGTTCAAATCAGCCCCCTTGATTCATATTTATTTGGGCCCAAGCCTGAATTCGAACTCTGTGCATTTCAGGCAAATTTCTTTAAAAATCTTCTCCAGATCGAGCAGGCAGAATCTTTTGATATTTGCTATGCAACATTGTGGGGTGGATCTGATTCAAGTTTGTTCAAATTAGTCCCCTGGATTCATATTTGGGCTCAGTAACGGAGCCTGAATTTGAACTTAGTGCATTTCATGCAAATTTCTTTAAAAATCTTCTCAAGATCCAGCAGGCAGAATCTTTTGATATTTGGTATGCAGCATTGTGGGGTGGATCTGATTGAAGTTTGTTCAAATCGGCTCCCTGCATTCATATTTGGGCTCACTATTGGAGCCCGAATTTGAACTTAGTGCATTTCAAGGAAATTTCTTTAAAAAGTTTCTTCTCCAGATCCAGCGGACAGAATATTTTGCTATTCGGTATGCAACATTGTGGAGTGGATCTGATTCAAGTTTGTTCAAATCGACCCCCTGGGTTCATATTTGGGCTCACTATTCGAGTCTGAATTTGAACTTAGTGCATTTCAGGCAAATTGCTTTAAAAATTTTCCTCTCCAGACCAGCAGGTAGAATATTTTTTATATTTTGTATGCAGCATTGTGGGGTAGATCTGATTCAAGTTTGTTCAAATCAGCCCCCCTGTGCTGTTCGTCGTCCGTCCATCGGCATGAACTTTTTTCAAACGATGTCTCCTCTGAAACCGTTTGGTCGATTTTCTCGAAACTTGGTCTGGATGTTCATTACCATATGTCAATTCAAGTTGGTTGAAATGAAATAAACATGCCCACTTGGGGCTCCATAGGTGGCATAACTCTTATAGCATCCTATGTATATTAGAGAAATTACTAAAAAATCTTCTTCTCCAGCACAGGTGGGCAGAATCATTTGATATTTGGTATACAGCATTGCGGTGTGGATCTGGTTCAAGTTTGTTCAAATCAGCCCCCTTGATTCATATTTGGGCCCAAGCCCGAATTCGAACTCAGTGTATTTCAGGCAAATTTCTTTAAAAATCTTCTCCAGATCGAGCAGGCAGAATCTTTTGATATTTGCTATGCAACATTGTGGAGTGGATCTGATTCAAGTTTGTTCAAATCGACCCCCTGGGTTCATATTTGGGCTCACTTTTCGAGCCTGAATTTGAACTTAGTGCATTTCAGGCAAATTGCTTTAAAATTTTATATTATATATTTGGTATGTAGCATCTTTCACTCATGTACATTCAAGTTTGTTCAGGCCAAGTCTCTGCATCTATATTTAGACTCGTTCGTGTTGGGGCGAATTTCTTTGCTACGCGCATATCCCCTATTTTTGTAAACCCTTTACAGATTTTGTCCAAACTTGGTATGGTTGTTCATTAGGGAGCATGTAATTGATTCTCTTGGAAAAATTCACCCTCTGCCCCTGGGGGTGGGGCAGGGGCTAACAATAGTAACAAAATTCAATATTCAATCTTTTTAGAACTGCAAGGGAGAAATATTTTTTATTTTGCTTGTGGCATTACTGGGAGGTGTTGAATCCAATAGGCAAAAAAAAAAAAATGCCCCTAATTTGCCCATAGTGTGCAAGGGAGAGAACTCTATTTTAACACTGAACCCTATGGAGATCTGTGATGACTCAGCGAAAATTTTACAGTGTCATTTTTTTCAAAAACAACTGGACAATATTTAACCACATATTGTAGGTATAATCCCTACCACCCGAAGATTCAAGTTTATTCAAATTAGATGGCCACACCCACATGGGTCCCAAAAGGGGAAATAACTGCAAAAACCTTTAAAAATCCTCCCCAGAACCACCTTGCAGAAAATGTTGATATTTAGTATGTCACATCCTTGACTCATGTACATTCAAGTTTGTTTAAGCCAAGTCCCTGTATCTATATTTAGACTTGTTCTTGGTGGGGCGAATTTCTAAGCCACGCCCATATCCCCTAATTTTGTAAACCGTAGACAAATTTTGTCAAAATTTGATATGGTTATTCTTTATGGGGCATGTGATTGATTTGCTTGAGAAAAAGTACCCTCTGCCCCTGGGGGTGGGGCAGGGGATAAAAATAGTAACAAAATTCAACATCTAATATTTTCAGATCAGCTAGACAGAAATATTTTTGAATTGTGTCTCCACATTCATATTCTGATTTACTGTTTGACATCATTCTTTAGATACCTCATCGATTGGTATAAAATATCCTTTGGAAGATGGGTCATGGAATTCAAGTTTGTTCAAATAATATCTTTGGGTTAATATTTGGGCTGGAGCCTGAAGGGCAACTTTGTGTTATCTGATTCAAGGTTGTTCTAATCCTTCAACAATATTGAGCATTCGGTGAGCACCTAAAGCCCACTTGGGCCTCTTGTTTTCATTTTTTGTCTCAAAAACAACGGTTATGACCCCTCATTGGAATGAGCTCGATGAGCTCATTCCAAAGAGAGGTCATAAGCTACATTTTTGAGACAAAAAATGAAAAAATAATTAATTTGCGATTTTTGTGAAAAACCCTGGCCAGTTTTGGTCGTTACGTTGGGTAAAGAGTTAAACCTAGTCATTTAAATTAAGTCATGTTTTATATTAATTTTCAGGAAAACAGTTAGCCAATGTTGATGTAAGGACTGCAGTACGAACGTGTGGTTTTTCATACAGTGGTAAAATTATGTTCTTGAGTACAGATAAAACTATGGGCTTTCCTTGTGAAATACAGATATATGATGTTGATGATCCATCACAGTTTCGTGAGTTGTATTTTTAAATTGAAACAGCTGAGCTCGAAATTAGGTTGAGTACGGTACAGGGAGAGTGGATTACTACCAGAATATGATGGAGTGGAATTTAACCCCTAGCAGTCTGGTAGTGTAACAGAAATTTCACCGTTTACTCTTTTATTTACCTGCGTCGCCAGCAGCAGAGCAGGTCTAGTAACCGCTCGACTCCGTCCGTCAGTCCGTCCAAAACACTTTTTCCATCAAAGTTTTCTTGGCTTCTATGAAAGGGAATGATTTTATATTTGGTCTGCTGCTTCATAATGATGAGTTGTATCGTGTATCTAATTTTCAGATCTGTTGCATGCAGCGACGCAGGTCCAGACCTGGTATTGGTCTTGGCTTGTTTCTCTTGTTATAACTATGAATTTAACCAATTATGTCTTGTTTGACAGATCTCATCGAGCTCTGTCAAATAAGGTATATTGGGTAAATATCAAACTGCATTATGGGAAAGAAATATTTGCTGCTGAAAACTTTGCCATTTTGACATTGGTGTGCAGAAGGTTAAGAAAAGGAAGCACCAGCAAACTTTGAACTCACTGGTTTCTGGCTTGTATCAAGTTGTCCATGAGATGAAAGATTGCTGGTTCTTTGTTTGATTTTCTCAGACATTCGAACATGATGGGTATTGCAGGGTTTCCACTAGGGGAAAATTTGTGGGTCCGGTAGTTTAAAGAAAGTGAAAGTCAGATGCTGAAGGCGTCTGTTGCACGTGCCTTTGGCACGTGCGTATGGAGTATGGGGGGGGGGGGGGGGGGGGGTGTATGGGGGGTGTTTGGGGTCTGGGAAAATTTTGATTTTTAGGTGCTCTCTGGGGGCATATTCTGGTCGCTAAAATGCTGAATAATTGAAGTGGAAAATATGTATATTTTTATACTGTACCAATGACCCAGACTTAGCTGGTGCTAACTCTAAAAATCCAGGGCCAAACACAAATTTTGCCCCCAATCCCCAAAATTTGCATCTAAAACCAAAAGAAATCATGTCCTAAAGGACCTCCATACTTTGCCCTTACTGCGCATGCGCAGTGTCAAGGACGTTCCGAAATTGGCGCCAGTATCATTCTCTGTTTGGCCCTTCATCAGTCAACATCTCACTGATCTTTGTGCTTGTAAATCTCAGTTTAAAGGATGCCAGACACGTAATTATTGGAGAAATGGTGATTCTAAGGAGGATATAGAAGGAGGAGAGGAAAAAGGAGTGACAAAAAAAAATCAGGGCTGTACTTAAAATTTTTTATGAAATTATGTTAAGTTGCATATTTTCGAGGCATGGGCCTCTTGTTGTCATTCTTGCTATAAAGTTGCACTGCTTATTCAGTGTTTCCTCTCCCCTTGTCTTCTAAGTCCCCCCTTGCTATTCTCCCATGCTTTTGGCATATTTTTGAGAAAGATCATTTCTAAATTTTCTTGGGAGAGTTAGCTTGGTTACAGAATGTATTCTGTTATTTTCCCCATAGTTACGTTTTCACCCATGGGTGTATAAACGTTGTGTTCTACATCTTCCATCTGATGTTCTGCAGATTCTCCCCTGGGAGTCTCTGTCTTGCATCAGATAGAGTGTAATTTTGATGACTGATTTCGGGCCAGTTTTGTCAGTGCCTGGAGTCATGTTTTCTGGTGTTTTTACACTGTTTGTTTACATTGGCAACAGTCTCTTTTGAGGGGGCTGTTTGCCTTTGGAGTAGTTTATCTCACTATAAGATACATTATTTTTATACGCAAGTGTTGCATTAATTATTTAATATAATTTTAAAATTTTTGACCACACTTAGCCTTCGGATCCATTGGGGCTCAACGTTACTTTTCAGAAACTTGGGCTTCGCTGAAAAAATATTTTTCAAAAATTATTTTGATTTTCAATTGTTTTTTCATTATTAATGGATCATGTTATTATGTATCTTTGTGTTAGGGGTTTGTGCGAGTAACTAGGACTTGTTGTTGACTTTTCACAATGAAAGGATATTGTTCAAATTGTAATAGGAAGAAATCTTCCTCTGACTTTCATGATCATTGTATTAATTGTAGTCAGTGTTCTCGCACTAATCCCTGTTCTATATGTCAATATTGGGATGACAAACATTGGAAATGTGTGTCACGATATGTTGTTAGTGGAGAAAGGGCTATGCCGGTTCTTTCTCCGCAGGGTCACTCTACTCTATCAGTTTCTATTTCAGAGGAACAAGAACAGGGTGATGTTTCCATGTTATCTTCCGCAAGTGCACTTCCGTCGTCACAAATGAATACAGAGCTAGCGGCAAAAGTGCTCATGGAGATAAAACAAATGTCGTCCGCTAGCTCGCCCGGTGTAGCGTCCATTCACCGAATGGTTCGGCATCCGGGTTCGTCCGATGTGGTCCAGGGGGAAATGTTGGGTGATGCGAGCACTATAAACATTCAACGTGCACACTCAGTGACGGCGGATAGTAGGAGAGATCGGAGGAAGCCTTCGAGTCCGGTTCCTAGCTCGTCCAGGTCCAGCCGGGCCGCGAGCGAGAGAGACCCCTCTCTCGTACAACAACATCTGGGACCAGGTGTTGTGGTAAAAAATGTGTCGCAAGCGGATCACACGTCCGTCGCTCGGGACGCTCCGTTGTATAGGCAGTCCGCGGAGACTGCTCAGGTTTCTTCCTCTCATCAGCGCACACGTAATTATTGGAGAAATGGTGATTCTAAGGAGGATATAGAAGGAGGAGAGGAAAAAGGAGTGACAAAAAAAAATCAGGGCTGTACTTGAAATTTTTTATGAAATTATGTTAAGTTGCATATTTTCGAGGCATGGGCCTCTTGTTGTCATTCTTGCTATAAAGTTGCACTGCTTATTCAGTGTTTCCTCTCCCCTTGTCTTCTAAGTCCCCCCTTGCTATTCTCCCATGCTTTTGGCATATTTTTGAGAAAGATCATTTCTAAATTTTCTTGGGAGAGTTAGCTTGGTTACAGAATGTATTCTGTTATTTTCCCCATAGTTACGTTTTCACCCATGGGTGTATAAACGTTGTGTTCTACATCTTCCATCTGATGTTCTGCAGATTCTCCCCTGGGAGTCTCTGTCTTGCATCAGATAGAGTGTAATTTTGATGACTGATTTCGGGCCAGTTTTGTCAGTGCCTGGAGTCATGTTTTCTGGTGTTTTTACACTGTTTGTTTACATTGGCAACAGTCTCTTTTGAGGGGGCTGTTTGCCTTTGGAGTAGTTTATCTCACTATAAGATACATTATTTTTATACGCAAGTGTTGCATTAATTATTTAATATAATTTTAAAATTTTTGACCACACTTAGCCTTCGGATCCATTGGGGCTCAACGTTACTTTTCAGAAACTTGGGCTTCGCTGAAAAAATATTTTTCAAAAATTATTTTGATTTTCAATTGTTTTTTCATTATTAATGGATCATGTTATTATGTATCTTTGTGTTAGGGGTTTGTGCGAGTAACTAGGACTTGTTGTTGACTTTTCACAATGAAAGGATATTGTTCAAATTGTAATAGGAAGAAATCTTCCTCTGACTTTCATGATCATTGTATTAATTGTAGTCAGTGTTCTCGCACTAATCCCTGTTCTATATGTCAATATTGGGATGACAAACATTGGAAATGTGTGTCACGATATGTTGTTAGTGGAGAAAGGGCTATGCCGGTTCTTTCTCCGCAGGGTCACTCTACTCTATCAGTTTCTATTTCAGAGGAACAAGAACAGGGTGATGTTTCCATGTTATCTTCCGCAAGTGCACTTCCGTCGTCACAAATGAATACAGAGCTAGCGGCAAAAGTGCTCATGGAGATAAAACAAATGTCGTCCGCTAGCTCGCCCGGTGTAGCGTCCATTCACCGAATGGTTCGGCATCCGGGTTCGTCCGATGTGGTCCAGGGGGAAATGTTGGGTGATGCGAGCACTATAAACATTCAACGTGCACACTCAGTGACGGCGGATAGTAGGAGAGATCGTAGGAAGCCTTCGAGTCCGGTTCCTAGCTCGTCCAGGTCCAGCCGGGCCGCGAGCGAGAGAGGCCCCTCTCTCGTACAACAACATCTGGGACCAGGTGTTGTGGTACAAAATGTGTCGCAAGCGGATCACACGTCCGTCGCTCGGGACGCTCCGTTGTATAGGCAGTCCGCGGAGACTGCTCAGGTTTCTTCCTCTCATCAGTGCACACGACCGCACCTTGGCTACGTGACTGCCGATATTTTACCAGCTTCGCCGATCAGGGATTCTTCGGCGACCAGGTCACGCCATCCGGTAGCCAGGGACACGAGGCCGGTGGACTCCGGACGTTCGCATAGGAAGAGTATGCGGGAGTCAACAGATGCGGAGCTGCCCTCGGCGAAGCAGCGAAAGACTGCGCCTCCGCAGGCCTCGATGTCGGACGTGCTTGTGCAAATAGCACAACTTATCGCAGCATCCCAGCAACGGACAGAAACGGTGTCGGATCGGGAATTATCCGATGGCGCTGGGTCGGTACGCTCCGCCGAAGCATCGGGGGCGGATGACCGGGAGCATCATGAGGTCCGACCGGATGGTGAAAGGGATACAGATGACTTGGAGCTATCCCTTTCGGAACAACATAAAGCTGCCGTGGACTTCATCCGGCACTTTCTTCCTCAGGTTGTTCCGTCGGGCCAGACTGCTGCGGTTCCGGGCAAGAGAATTATAGTGTCATTGGACTCTGATTTCTTTGAGCGGTTCAGGGACATTGCTCCCGAGTTTCCGTCTCAGTCCAATAATGTTGCAAGAACATTTGAATTATTGAACGACGCTATATTCAAACTTGCTTCCAGAACAGGAAAAGCAGGTTTCTTGTCCGCCAATACTCTCAACCTGCCTTTCATTAATGCAAGGAATAAATTCGATATGGCAGGACAGGGTATCCTGAGAGTTCCTCTGCGTATGGACGATGAGGCGGAAGACTTAGAATTATCATTACCGTCGTCGGCGTCTATTCCAACCGCGGTGTTGGAAACAACTATTTCGTCTAACAGAGCCAGTTTAGATGCCTTATCTTCAAGGGAAAGAATTCCAGGATATACAATCCTCTTTAAGACTTCTTTCAAGGGCAGTAGCTTATTCCACGTGTAACTCCGCCCTTTCAGTGGCAAACCTGGAGTTGGTTAGACGTGACGCAGCCCTAGCTACATCCACACTCATGGATAGTAAGGTGAAGAACTCTCTCAGAGTCGCTTCAGTCTCCGGAGAACTTCTCTTCGATGGCAAGCTTTCTGCAATTTACGATAAAATTACAAAGAAAGCTTCGGATTCTCTGCTGTTGAAATCTGCTTCTAAGAAGTCGGACACGGCAGATAAGAGTAAGACAGGCACTTCTGGGTCTAATGCGCCCAAGAGAGGTTCCTATAGAGGTTCCGGTGCGTCCTCTTGGTCTTATTCAGGAGACCGTCAAGGCAGCGACTCACGTTCGGGACGTCCTTCGGGCCGGGACAACCGGTCAGACGCCCCGAGGTCGACGGGACAAGGTGCGGGTCGTGGAGGACGTGGTTTCTCCTACCGCAGGCCTCGCAGGTCCAGGAGGTGATGGCTTCAACCTCTATCGCGTACCGTTTGGTTGAAGGTTGTCGAGTTTTTCACAAGAGTGGGAGTCGATTACGGACGACCCTTGGGTGAGAGGGGTGATTTCGGAAGGTCTAAAGATATCCTTCAAACGAAAGCCTCCATTAACTCGAAGTCCAAAATGGACTCAAATTCCGGCAAATCCGCAGAAAAGAGACGCTCTGTTATCAGAGGTGCAGTCTCTTTTAATGAAGAACGCGGTAGAGGTCGTAGAAAACCAGGAGACACCGGGATTCTACAGCCATCTGTTTCTGGTTCTGAAACCAGACGGCTCGTTCCGTCCAGTCATAGATTTGAGCTGGATAAACAAGCTGATCGTCGCTCCGAAGTTTTATATGGAGAGCGAGTATTCGGGTGAACGATTATGCAACAAGCATACATCTCAAAGATGTGTACTTTCACGTCATGGTACATCCGACATTCAGAAAGTATCTACGCTTCGCAGTCCTAGGGGTGGTGTATCAATTCCGGGCGATGTGCTTCGGATTGAATCTAGCACCCTGGGCTTTCACTCGGGTAATGAACTCGGTAATGATGTATTTCCGAGCTCATTCGTCTGCGGTAACGTCGGCCTACCTGGACGACATTCTTCAGAGGTACGGCAACGAGTTAACGCTTCAGAACGATGTGCAGAATTTACTTCTATTGCTCCGACGTCTCGGTTTTATAATAAACGAGGAGAAGTCGGATCTGATGCCGTCCAAGTCATTCACACATCTGGGAATGAGCTTCGAGACGCACAACAATCTCGTTCGTCTGCCGTTAACCAGAGCGAAATTAGTCAGTTGTTACGCTCGCTATTGTCTGCACGCAGACAAAGTCACAGCGAGGGAGTTTATGAGACTGATAGGTCTGTGCGGAGCCGCTGCGGTTCTCATTCCGATGGGGCGGTTACGCACGCGTCCTCTCCAAATTTTCTTGACTCAGAATTGGAGTGTGAAAATTCATTCGCTCGACATAGACGTTCTCTTGTCAGATCAAGTGAAACGAGAGATTCAGACTTGGGCAAACATTCAGTGGTTAACTCTGGGAGTTCCGCTGCAGTTGCCGAATCCGAGTTTTACCATTATGACGGATGCCAGTCAAACAGGTTGGGGTGCATCATTAATCCCAACGGATTCGAGATGCCAGGGTCTTTGGGATCCGCAATTCCTGGGCAAGCACATAAACATCAAGGAAATGATGTCAATTTGGCTTGCGTTACGTCATTGGATGGACAACAATGCTCATGTCCAAATCCTATCCAACAATACGACAGTAGTGGCGTATATACGGAATCAGGGAGGCACTCATTCAATTCCGTTGTTCAATCTAATGGAAAGAATCCTTCTGTTTGCTCTAGAACATCAGGTTCTTCTTTCGGTCCGTCATATACCGGGTCGTCTGAATGTACTAGCAGACTCCCTTTCACGAAAGGGTCGCTTGTTGCCGTCGGAGTGGACTCTCAACAAACAAGTATTCAATCAGATTTGCTACCAATGGGAACGGCCAATGATAGACTTATTTGCGACACATCTCAACAATCAGTTGCAGACATATGTGTCTCCGTGTCCGGATCCAAGAGCATTTGCAGTAGATGCTCTGTCGATCCCTTGGGACGGAATGATAGGATATGCGTATCCTCCAGTGCCGTTAATTCAGCAAGTATTGCTAAAGATAAAACAATCTCAGTGCAAGATTCTGTTGGTAGCATCTCTGTCTCCACAGAGACCGTGGATAAATCTACTCAGGTGTCTGTTGTGGGACCGACCGCGAAAGCTTCCTCCACGGGAGGATCTTCTTTCGCAGGGAAGATCGCGTCAACTCCATCACTACCCGCAAGGTCTCAACCTTCACGTTTTTCCGTTGTGCGGTCCTTCTTGCATGGCAAGCACTTTACAGGACGAGCAGTGGACGCGATTTCTAACTGTAGGAGGACCTCCTCTTCGCTAAATTATGCGGCTAAGTGGAAGGTTTTTCGTCGTTGGTGTAGGGATCATTCTGTTGATATTTTTGATCCCTCCATACCAGACATTGCAAACTTTCTAGTATACTTGTTTGACGAAATCAAACTGCAGCCTGTTACTATTAAGGGTTATAGGTCTATGTTATCTGATACCTATGCACATCATGATAGTTTACAAATTGGATCTAATGTCTCTTTATCTAAGTTGGTAAGAAACTTCTCGATAAATAGACCCAGAACTCTTAGGTTAATTCCTAAGTGGAATTTAGCTTGGGTTCTTCTTAAACTGAAGGAAAAGCCATTTGAACCTCTTGGAACAGTAGATTTCAAATTCTTGTCTTATAAGACAGCTTTTCTCTTAGCTTTCTCTTCTGCTAGAAGAGTCAGTGAGCTTCATGCACTGTCGGTGGATGATTCTCACTATTGTAGTGTCGGGAACACTATCACCTTCACTACTAATGTGGGATTTTTAGCTAAGAATCAGGCTCCTAATAAATATCCGGAACCTATTGTTATTAAGGCTCTTCCGTCTTCAGACGGGCGTAGGCCTTTACTCTGTCCTGTTAGAGCGTTACGTATCTATAAACAGAGATCTCAGTTTATCAGAAAGGGACGAAAACGTTTCTTTCTGTCTCTGATGTAATAGAAAGGACATTTCGGTCCATTCTATTGCTAGATGGATTCAATTAACTATCCGTACTGCTTATGAAAAGTTATCTTCTTCTCAGCAGTCTGTGCTTAAGATTTCGGCTCATGAAGTAAGAGCTCTTGCTACTTCTTGGGCTTACGCTAATAGTATTGCTGTTGCAGATTTAATGAAGACTGCTTATTGGTCTCAGCCATCCACATTCACAAATTTTTATCTCAGAAATATTGAGTCCATTTCTGGAGACCTGCATTGTTTAGGTCTGTTATCTGTTGCTCAGAATGTCGTCCACTAAACAGTTGCAACTATAGTTATGCAGGCTTTCTGTTCTGGCAGTGACTCCGTCCGGCTGCCCTCTTCGCTCTGGGCTATTTGACCCAGGGCAAGGGGAAGGGGGGGGGGGAGGGTGTTCTCTTAGGTCACCTGCTTTATAGTGAAAAGCAAAGAAATGCCTCCTCCGAAGTCAGTATTTCTGAGTCGTTTCCGGGATGGTTTTAAAGTGTAATATTAATGTTAAAATTCATTCATGTCATATTTTTAAAGTGTAGCTCGGTGTGAAGCATTTGTATATGTCAAGTGTCAAACGGGCGTTAATATACAATCCTCGGACACTTTTAAAGAATATAAAGAGTCTCAATTCTCTGGACTAACTTTATTTATTGGCTTACTTTAAAAATAATTAGTATAAAGGGTTATACTGGATGTTAATAGAGAACATGAATGTTATTGTGCTCAATTATGAAGGGTATTGTATCTTTCTAATTTAACATAAAGTAAGAAAGATACATGTAAAGCCTAATACTCCTTTTCTCCTTGAGTTGCCTCTATATTATATAGTTGAGCTTATTGGATTTTCCTCTATGTCCTAGGCCCTCCAGCCTTTTTACTATTCAGCTAAGTCTGGGTCATTGGTACAGTATAAAAATGTTAAAAAATTTATAGTAATTTATATATTTTTTATACTTACCAATGACCCAGACGGGGATGGCCCTCCCAGGAGTTGGGAACTCTTACCTCCCCGCTGAGTACATAGCGCTGACCAGGCACTGCCAGTAAGAATGATAATTGGCGCCAATTTCGGAACGTCCTTGACACTGCGCATGCGCAGTAAGGGCAAAGTATGGTGGTCCTTTAGGACATGATTTCTTTTGGTTTTAGATGCAAATTTTGGGGATTGGGGGGCAAAATATGTGTTTGGCCCTGGATTTTTAGAGTTAGCACCAGCTAAGTCTGGGTCATTGGTAAGTATAAAAAAATATATAAATTACTATAAATTTTTTAACTTTTTCCTCCTACAATTCTCTAAATTCCCACGGACACACAATCCTACATCTGGTCGGAGGTTTCATAAAAATACAAACCCAAAACAACACAAAATTCACGAATCCTGACAGTGACTGCCACGCTTGACCTCAATTTTTTTTATACAACCTGATATTCGAAAAGAACCATGATGTGGACGTGTGACGTCATGCACGTGCAATTACATTATTTATCGCTCGAAATAAAAGCCAGTGATTTCGGACCAAGCACGACAATTTGAGTCCAAAATTTTATAGGCGACGCTTAGGATTTTAACTTTGTTTCCCCCTCTCGTCTGGGGGTTATAAAGTATAAGGTTGTCGCCAGTAATAGTAGGCATAGTATACAACATAATTATGCCTATATTACGTGGAAACAAAGGATCCTGAGTGTCGTTACGATACAGCATTGTATTCAACATTTTAACCACCAGCTTTTCTGACCGATCATAGTATGATCAGTGGGGGGAATGGGTCCGGTCGACAGATGTGCAGCCGGACGAACGGAAACTGGGTATTGGGACACTTACCTGTAGTAGGACTACTTTGTTAAGTGATCTTTACTAATGGCTTCTTTAGTTTTCATGTCATATAAGCCTGAAAAATAATAGTAAGTTTTTTTTATTATATCCCCGTTTTTTTTTTAAAAGTGGGGTATACTGGATTGGCTCTGTCCATCCATCCATCCGTCTTCATCCATCAGTCCGTCTCTCACTCCTCCCTCTAATGTCTGTTTGAGTTTTAACTTGAACATTACTGCTCAGATTTCGATGAAATTTCATACATATGTTCACTATCATGAGATCTTTCAGGAGCACCAGCAGTTTTACTGTTGGAATATTTTTCCATTGCGTTTTGGCCCTTTGAATATACAAAATAGCCAATTCTGTGTCTGTTCGCCTTGTATCTCAGGTTTGGGTTATCGGATGTCAATGAAAAGTGAAATGAAGATTGTTTATGGGAAAGGCTTTCAAATGAGTCCCTAATAATATTTGTTACATTTCACTTTCTTGACTTATCTCCCTTTATAACTTTGGAAATTTGGTGTTTGACTCGTAAAATAACAATTTTTTTGTCTGTTCGCCTCGTATCTCTGGTTTGGATTATCAGATCTGAATGAAATTTGGAATGAAGATTGTTTATGGAAAAACGCTTTCACAGTATCACGGTTTATTTCTATTCTTGCCGTTGTTTGGCGGTATGCACTGGGGCGTGGCCCACCTCTTGTTGAACATCATATACCGCTCAAGACTTTCAGCTTAGCTGGTGTGTTTCTTGTCAAGTGTCATGTGCCTGTTTAGGCAGATAACACTTGACAACAAACAACTGCTCAAAATTCTGATTCTCCCTGCCCTCTATTGTCCAGACTATCAGTGTAAGAGCACCTGCTGTATTACCTCAAAGACAAATCGACTTTACTTCAAGTTTCATGGTATAAATATTGATGAACAGAGAAGTTCTCTTCAATGCATTTTGATGAGAAACATGGAAGAGTAGCAAAATGAGGTCTCTTCCTTTTTTCAAATGCCATCAGATTTAAAGACCAACATTGAAAGATTAGCTGGAAGGAGACAGTTTAAAATCTTTCCATCCCAAATCCCAAGTTGAATTACCAACAACTTAACTTCTTTGAAACAATGAACGAATGAAACCTTGTTTGCAGTTTACATTTACATGGTGCAATGTGACCAATTTGCAGAAATATACAGAGGTAAAGATACACTGCAAGGAATTAGCATAGCCCCGAGATCTGTCTTCCTCCATTTCCCATATTAAAAATGTAACCAAATCACACATCATCGTTGAAAGCAATTGCATCTTTTTTTAGGTTCTAGAAGAAGCAATTCTATTGTTTAATTAGTTCACCTTCATCGGACACAAACAGAAAGTGACATTTACAAGATATGCTCTTAATTAAAAATGTTTTTAATTATTTTGGTTTTTATACGCTGTTTTGAAAAAACAGATCGTATTATGGTATACCACTGTCCGTCTGTCTGTACGTCCGATCATATGTCGTACGATAACTCAAGAACGCTTTGATAGATTTTCGTGATTTTTGGGTAGGTGGTGTATATCGATAGAGGGAAGCTCCCTTTCGTTTAGTGTCGCCGTTCGATTAGTCATTCCAGAGTTATGGGACTTTATTACTTAGAAAATTGTTGATTTTTTACACGTCGTACGATAACTCGAAAACGCTTTGAGAGATTTTCGTGATTTTTGGGTAGGTGGTGTATATCAATGGAGGGAAGCTCCCTTTTCAATTAGTGTCGCCGTTCGATTAGTCATTCCAGAGTTATGGGACTTTATTACTTAGAACATTGTCTATTTTTTACACGTCATACGATAACTCTAGAACGCTTCGAGAGATTTTCACGATTTTTTGGTAGGTGGTTTATGTTGATGGATGGAAGCTCCCTTTCGGTTGGTGTCGCCACTCGATTAGTCATTCCAGAGTTAAGGGACTTTATTTTTCACATGTCGAACAATAACTTGAAAATGCTTAGAGCAATTTTCATGATTTTTTGGTTGCAAGTATATGTTGATAGAAGGAATCTCCCTTTCGATTTGTGTCGCTGTCCGATTTGTCATTCCAGAGTTATGGGACTTTATTCATCAAAATATAGGCAATTTTCCACATGTTGGACTTTGAGCAATTTTCATGATTTTTTGGTGGCAAGTATATGTAACATGACAAGTACACACGTATACTCATATTGTGTGGTTCCCTCTTGTAATTAATAACGGGCATATCATGGGCTCATGGCGCAGCTGTTTATTTTATTTTGAAATTGTTGAAGTTTGTTGCATGAATGTACATGGAATCAATGTCTCAGGTATTCTGCAGTTAAATGTGCTCAGTGGGAGCCTTAGTAATTGCTGTTGTCCACTTAACTATTTTAGGTAGCAGTCTTATGTAATCCACTAGACACAGACTAGTTTTGACACTCAGCCATGTGTGAACATGTAACCATAGTCTAACTAATTTAGACTGGCCTTTAAATTCCACCAAACTCACACCATTAACTGGTGTCCCCAAATCACAGGAGGGTCCAAAATTAAGGGAAAAACAGTGTGGTTTGGTTTTTTTAAGCTTTCTTTTCAATTTTTATTGAAATGATTCTACCTGGAAATGCCTGAAGATTTGTATACATTTTTATACTCAATGGCAGTCTACATCCTGTGGTTTTGCAGTTGTTTCTATGCATGTCTTGGCTGCCTAGAAACAACAATAAAGGTTCTTATGATTTAACTTATAGTTTACCCATATACTGTATGTTCGGGCACCTGTTCTGTTGCAGTAAAAAGTTATAAGTTAGAATAAGGCCCCATAAGGTAGAGTTGAGCGGATTGGAATTTTGTGTTTGGTATCGGTTTCTGCATTTTTAAGGGGGTATACCTTGGTATTGGTCCTGTATTCAGTATCTGACTTGACTGAGATTTGCTGATATTACCAAATAGGAATTCACATCAGGAAAAAGAAAGTAAGTTGTTACAGTATCATTCACCCACAACGCTATAAATGACACTGCCAATGATCTCAGCAGTGGCATTCTATTACAACCACAAATCATATCTACAGTAATTTTGTGACTTGTTCTGAATGTATCTTAATATTTAAAGATCTATTTCAGACTTTTTGCGATCTCTGAGCATGTGTCCTGACCATGCCATCTTTAAGAGGTTATGCTGACAAGAGACAAAACACTTTGGCAGTGATTTCTAGTGAGGTCTTGGGCCTCTTGGCTACTTTAGCAGGCAGCCAAAACTTGACTAGAAATCACTGCTAAGCAATTGGACTTGTACAAGTTGTAGCCTGGTGGGAATTCAGGACAGTTGCCCAGTCCATTGAGGGTTAATAAAACTGAAATGAAAATCAGTCACTTCAGTCATGGAAATGAACCTTTCAGCTGTTATCAAGAATCAACAAGGACTTATAGGTAGCGAATGCAGGAAAATTTGAAAATTCAGACAGTAGTGGTATTCAACAATTGGTTTGGTTTGGTTTTTCAGTATCCCAATGATATTGGTATTGGTTTGGTTTTTCAGTATATTACCCATCTCTACCATAAGGTTACCAGTAACAGATATTCCGAGTCACAATACAACCTAGAGTTGACATTTCATAAAGTCAGCATTGCAAACAAAAAATTTTTTTCAGTGGGGCTAAACCTCAGCTGTCTTGGCAAAACTGCAAGGTCTCCTCATTAGACCACACTAAAGGGCTGAATTTTGATGAGACTGAAGGAAAATGCAAGCTCTGAGGGAGCCCTGGGAAGTGGAGCAATGCCTGATTACTGTGGTAAACAAGTTATGTTTTACTGGTATAATAAGCTCTGGTAATCAACACCAGGTGTGACACTACTATTAAGTGGGCAGCATATTTATAAATGATTTGCTAAACTTGACTTTATACTTGTTCTGTGGTAATGAAATGATCTTAACCCTCTGCACACTGATGTCAAAATATCAAAATTGAAACAAAAAAATTTTTCCCATAATGCAACACAAAATTTAAACAATTCAGTTTTGTTTGACAGAGCTCAGTGAGCTCTGTCAAACAAAACTGAATTGGTTAAATTCCTAGTTGCATTATGAGATGATTTTGCATCTTGAAATTTCTGTACTTTGACATCAGAGTGCAGACTGTTAAACACCAATAAACCAACAGTAAGGCAAATCTACAGTTCATGGTTTACTTCGTAGACTCCCTTGTGGTCCAAAAATGTTGAAAGCAAACAACTTTTATTATAGTGCACCAAACATCCAAATGTTCTGCATAATTTAGTTTGCCGTACAGAGAAATTTTTTACAAAATTATGACCAATTTACCAAGACTTATATAGCTATATGAAGCCAACTTCGCAGGGCTGGCATTATGATTACCATATCACTGAGCCACATTATGGAAGTGGTCGCTCATCACAGTTGAAAACAAGCCAGTTTGGTTCCAAAAGTCTGGTTTCTGGTCATGTTTGACAGATGGTCATTCACAACAATATCAGTGTTGAGTAAAAGTCATTTCATTTGCGCATTGAAAATGCAGTTTGTTAGTGACAGGTGGTAGTTTGGGTATGGGTAATTTAATTAAGACAGGTTCTATTTACTGATCTTTTTTCAACTGGATTGCTGCAATGCTTATTTGTAACATATAGAAGTGTCTCATGGCTACCATCTTGGATGGGAGTGGGGGGCATAAATTTCTATAAATAAACAATGCTCAGCACAAAAATTTGCCATTAGGTTTGCAGCTGCCCATTGCCTTGCAGTCCAGGCCTGCTATTTTAAAACTTTTGCATAACACATTTATCGTTCGCCTTTTCTGAGCTTTGGTAACTTATCGTTCATTCTCAAGATAACCCATTCAATAGGTAACCTAAATATATATTGTATCTCAACTAGGCAGATACATGAACTGTTATAACCAAGTTCTTTCTCTATGGCAATATCCTGATGAATAGAGATGAATCCTTAGGAACAATAATGAAGCCGTGTTGCAGCAATTCAGATAAAAATTAGTCGCAGTTATAGCCTAATCTTGGCATGGGTTAGCATGTATGGCATCCGTAATCACTATTTGTGGCAGAGACATGAATTATTGCCATTTCCTGATTTTGTACCCGTTTTACATCTTAAGGTGGTCAGCAGTTTAAAATGATGTTGAGCATCAATCATCAGCCAATCATCAATAATTGGCCAACAGAGCAGCTATACTTCAGGCAGATACAAACACCAGTGTGGCTGATGCTCAGCATCATTCCACTGTTCATTTGTACAACTCGATCATTCAACTTGGAGAAATTTGCGTGACCTGACGACAATTTGGTGTGACCCGTTTTTCGTTGCATGTTTTTCATTTTAGGTAACCTCCAAGTGGCCGTTCGCCTCAAATTTACAGGCCTGCAGTCCCAGATTGCTTTCTTTAACCCTTTACCTAACAAGAAAAGGAGACGACACTGACACTTGCAAAAAAATTCTTTCTTTTTTTTTTTCTCAAAAACATAGGTTATGACACTCTTTGGAACGAGCCCGTTCCAAAGAGGGGTCATAACCTATGTTTTTGAGACAAAAAAAAAATGAAAAAATAATGAAAATTACTTTGCGATTTTTGTGAATAGTGCTGGCCAGTTTTGGCTGTTACTTTGGGTAAAGGGTTAAAGAATATATTTTGATGTCTGCCAAACATGAATATGTTGATGGTCTTCACATTTTTTGTGGCAATGCATATTCAATATTTACAACGTATTTTAGTTATTGTTGATAAAAAAATCCGAAATATTGATAGTGATCGTCATTCCACGGGTAAAACGTAGTAAATCTACCACTTCTCCTTTGGGATAGATTACACCTCGAAGCAGCTCTGTATGTATTGATAAATAATCGACTTTGGCATTCAGAACTCTGTTAATGATCGGCAATTTCTACGAGTGCTGAGTTACCGCAGAAACTATTCCGTAGTATGTATACAAACCACGGAATAGTTTCTGAGAATACTGGTTTTCAATTCCTATAGTTTTGATCCCAGATTCGGTGAAATAATGACTATGGATAACCAGATATTATCCGGTTATAGCTCTCGTCTCGGTTAGTCAGTTGTAAAAATGAGCCAACCGTT
Organism: Pictodentalium vernedei; assembly: GCA_031216915.1. Lineage (NCBI taxonomy): Eukaryota > Metazoa > Mollusca > Scaphopoda > Dentaliida > Dentaliidae > Pictodentalium > Pictodentalium vernedei. The sequence goes on from CM062293.1 coordinate 464,585,948, forward strand.
TCAGCCCCAGTGCAAGGTAAATACTATGACATTTGATGCTACAGCATAACAGCTTTCATGTTATGGCTGCACGGTATTCGAAACGGAATACCGGTATCAGTGTTCAAACAAATACCGCGGTATACCAGAATATCGAAAGGCGGTTCAGATACGTACCATAATTGGAACTTGAGCCATGACAATCGGAAAAAATCAGCATGCCTTGATGATACAGTTCGAATAACTCTAACACAGACGATATAAAAAATTTTTTTTTTAAATATTAGTTTATCAAGTTTTTCAAAAAGATTCAGTGAGCTCGTTCCAACAAGGGATCACATGATATGGTTTTGTTGAAATGTTTTGAAAAATAATATTGTTCACCTGCACAATTTGTGTATTACTCTGGGCAGATGCGTCCGATTCGTTTGGTAGAGGGATAGTATTATTCATTTGGGACCACAGTTAAAAAACTAAAGACATCTTGAAAATTAAATTGTAGCTACAGTACGTGACAAGTGGATTACGTCTCCAACACCAAGCTCCGCGATAGGTGGAAAACGCAAATTTGACCCGGTTGAACACGGTGGCGATAATTGGTCACTGGGATTTACTGAACAGAGGATTAAGTCGACTGTTTATTGTTTCGATCGAACAGTAGCTGGTGTAATTTAGTAGAGGAGGTGCGTTAATACAAGCTAATTGTTCTGACGTGGTGCTCAACCGGGGTTACATCTACATGTACACAATAATGTTGACGAAACCAGCCCTATTAAGTTTTAGTTGAAAGAAATAAACGTATCAAACTGACCGTGTGTTTTTTTGTTATTGTTGTATTATCATTTTAGTTTGCGTCATATTTTTTTACATCATGAAGTATGTCAATGAAAACGCACGGCCACATTCATGTACGAAAGTTTTAATTCATAAAAAGCTAAATTTTTAATATTTATTAGAACAGATGTCATGAAAAATAAACTGCAGAAGGCCAGGAAGAAGATGACAGACTGCATTAATTTTTCTTGAACGATAAATCACGGTGCCCCCAAACTAAACGGAAAATATGGCGCCCGGCCCGTTGAAAAAACATGGCAGTTTTAAATGTTTCAGCATGAAACCACGTGGTCGAATTGATTCTCCGACGCACAAAAAAAACTATCCCAAGTTCTATCTAAAAAGGGCCTGTATTAATTAATAATCGGCACTTTACTGCTACATGTCGCTTCAATAAAAAATACAAGATACAGACAGAAAACAACAAACCACATAGAACTTTAGAAGAACGTTCCAGAAAAGTCATGACTCCACATCACGGACTATACGGATGAAATCGAAATTTTCCCCCATTGAAACCGTGCCTTCTCTTCATCACAGATTAAGACGGCATGTCCGAACACGATAAACACTGACGTTAATTCAAAAATAGGGCTTAATTCTGTTGTTTTTTCTCCAGGGTTCTAAATGGAATATCAAGTTTCAGCAGGGAAGAAAGTGATGAGTGATATGATCGTTGGTACTTTTTTAATAAAAACATAGCGCCCTTCCAAGCCTTTCTTACCTTCAACAGTTCTCATATCAAAGCCCACCGCCTAATAGGGGAGTGTTTTCAAAGAAATGTATTTTGAACTCACAACAGTGGCGTAGCCCCCCCCCCCCCCCCCCCCATTTTAGTGCACCCCATTCTGTATGCTCCTTTGATATATTACACTTGCCCCCCCCCCCCCCCCCCCCCCCTTCCCCACTGACTTTGATGTCTTTGCTACTCGCCTGGCTCATAGGTCTCCCTATATGTATACAAGTTTCCCTGGAATGAGTCCATGAACTGAAGTTTCGCAGTGTTTTGTTTAATAAAAACATACCTCCCTTCCGCGCCGATCTTACCGACAACAGTTCATATCAAAGCCCTTCCACGCCGATCTTACCGACAACAGTTCATATCAAAGTTCACCGCCTAACAGGGGAGTACTTTCAAAGAAATGTATTTCGAATTCTCAACAGTGGCGTAGCCCCCCCCCCCCCTCCCCCATTTTAGCGCACCCCATTCTGTTTGCTCCCTAGATATATTATACATGCCCCCCCATCCCACCACCACCAACTTTGATATCTTTGGGACTCGCCTGTCTCATAGGCCTGCCTACATGTATACAAGTTAACCTGAAATGAGTCCATAAACTGAAGTTCCGGTGGTGGTGGGGGGGGGGGGGGGGGGGGGGCTAGGCTACGCCACTGTTGAGAGTTCGAAATACATTTCTTTGAAAGTGGGGGGGGGGGGGGGCAAGTATTTATATCTAGGGAGCATATAGAATGGCGCTAAAATGGGGGGGGGGGGGGGGGGCAGGGCTACGCCACTGTTGTGAGTTCGAAATACATTTCTTTAAAAGTACTCCCCGTCGCATAAATTGAATGGACTTATTGAAGGGTTAAAGCACTATAAATTAGGGAGACGTGTATAACAGGCCTCAGTTACGATTGGGGGTTATAAGTACTTCTACCGAAATTTTAACGGACATTTTTTACAGTTGACAAAATTATTCAAATCGAAACACTTTGAAACATCTTTACATTTTAATTTCATTTATGAAACTTTGATTTCTTTATAAAAGTATCTCTTTTCTCTGGTGTACTGAGCAGAGTGTGGAAATAGTCAATACTCTTTCCTCTCGATGATTCCGATCTGAAAAGAAATTTGGGTAGATCACCTGAAGCTATTCCATTGAGCTCCTTAACTGGTCGAGTGGTAAATTATTTTTGGTCATCCGTTTTAGTCCACGTCCCTTTGCCTTGTTACAGTTTATGGGAAAGTGCCACTGAAATTACTTTGTACAGGTGGCCGATGTAATTATTGCAAATTTCATCATTCATTTCTTCCGACCAAAATTCCGTTATATACGTCCCAAAAACTAAACAGCAAAGTATGTCTATTATACAATGTAACTGATTAACCCTTTGAACACTAGCGGCCGTTTTCTCCATTCAGAAACATGATATGCCATAACTTCATTAAGTAGGATGGATGTTCAGTAAACGTGTGGGGTAGACCAATCAGTATTTTCAACGTGCGGCCCCGAGGGCTGCCTGTTGAAAATATTGATTGCTCTGCCCAATCGGGGCTGCACGTTGATAATATTGATTGCCCTGCCCCAAATAACGAATATGTTCTTCTAATTGCTGACATTGAACTGGCATGGAAGATGCCACTAGAGTTCAACGGGTTAAGTCACTGTTAATATAATTTTTTATCTCTCTGATGACAGGAAAAGTATATTTTTTACATGTATATGACATAAAACGGATGCGGAGCTAGGATTTCGGGGAGTCCGCTATCCTGTGTGTTTGTGGGCTGGGGTAGTGGTGGTGGGGGGGGGGGCAATGATATGCATGTATATAAAAAGTTTGGGTGTGGAAGGAGGGGGTAACGACCAGGCCAGAGGATTAGCTCCCGCCCCATCCACGAGTAGATATTCCATTTGTGTTCCAAGATTGAATCTGAGGCATTTTGGCACTCTGCGTCATGCGAAAGTTACATTGAGCCAATGTTGGGGGGCGCAGAAAAATGATTTGGGGGGGGGGGGGGGGGCTGGTGTAGCTACATCACTGACATAAATTATTTTTAAATTTGTCAGGCTTTCTTACATGTATGTACTATTTAGTTGGTTTGCTACTTTATTCTTGTCCATTGTGCTATTTTTATATGTAGATTGTGCTATGAAATTAATCAATTGTGATTTGTACAGCCATCCCTTATGTGGGCTTTCGTCCGAATGGAGGCGGGGTGAGTGTGTTTTTTTACTCAAAGCATTCTGGTCGAATGTTTCAGGCCGCCTTTTTTTAGTCCGGTCCAGTTTAATAAATATTTAATGGCTGTAATGTTCACTTTGCTTAAAAAGGTGGGCCGAAACGTCCGGGTCGTAAAATCCGCTGGACGAGATGTATATATTGCAAAACGTGCATCCACAAATATTGTGAAAGAAAAGAAGACTGGTGGAATTTTGTCACCACTGAATTAGATATTCGGTTGTCCTGTGGCGACGAGTTGTGGCACTGAATTGTGTGGGACGCTCGACTTGTACATGTACACGTGTGAACATTGTACGATGCCATTTGTTTTTAACGCTTGGGAAATATCCACAAATTATTGGCATTTCTGTTAATAAAATCACTGTTTGTTACATGAGGATCTTGTTGTTTTTTATTTATTTTTTTTATTATATTCCCACCTCATACCCGAAACAAGTTGTTGAAAGCACAGTGGACTTCATTTTTCACTGCCAGTGTCGAAGGTACCACCGGAAAGTACAGCCACAGGGGTCAGTCGCAAAAGCACGTTAATCGAATAATGTGCTGCTGTTCTATCCAAACTCACGTGGTCAAATGTCACTGGGGAAATGACAAATTTCTGATGGAAAAATACTGTGTGTGGGGGGGGGGGGGGGGGGGGGAGGGGGGGTTGTAAAATTTTTCGGGTCTATTTTCGGTAACATTCTATTTTCAGTAACATTGATTGTTATGATTTGTGGCACATGCACTCGACGTAATATTCGATTCTATCAATTTCAATAATAATATATATATTATTAATACTAAAAGAACACTGTTTTTTGGTATTGGTAATACAATATATATGTTATTACAATTAATAAAATTGAAAATTTTTCAAACGCAAAAGTTCCGAGATACGCTTCAAGTTTATGTTTTGCATATCGTCAATTTGTGGTCCTCATCAAACTACCGTGTCCCCCGCAGAACTCTCACCCGGCATCAGGGGGGGGGGGGGGGGGGGGGATTTACTCAAAATTTCTGAGCAAATTGCGAATACGACTGGTGACAGCGTTCTGTGCTTTTTCCATAACTGGTATTGAGCTAACTTTCTCACAACCCAAAAATAAAATAGTGAGTCTGCGGCACATGTTCTCTTAATACGGAAGCGTATTGCTTCTTAAGGAACGTGGTGGTGAGATTAATAATCCAGCAACGTACACGACAGAAACCAGTAATTTATTCAGTAGCAAGTAGAGTCAGTCTAGAGACGTGAAAATCGATTATGTAACTAATCCTTTACACAGAAAAACACTGCTTGACCCAGTGATTTTTTTCTTTCACCAACACCGGGAATCCCGGTTTATCCCGGTTATTTTCTGCAATGCTATCACCGCATTGGGTGTTAGAGACGTAATCCGCTTGTCACGTACTGTAAATAAATATCGACGATAAACCAATATTTTTGCAATTATACCGATATCCAATCGATATTGGTTTGAATACCGGTATGTATCGGTTTATCGATATACCATGCAGCCCTATTTCATGTCTTCAAATGTTATGGATTGGGAGGAGTTAACGTGTTGATTGACTTGCACCATCTTGGGGGAGGGGCAAGGGAAAGGACATTCAAGTTGCATCATTTTCTCTGATGTTCCAGCAGTCCAGTTGTATAGAGATCAGTGGCTCGTCTGTACTGTTATTTTCTACAAAGTTTGAAATGTGCATTGTGCAGAACTTCTGCTGGACTGTACCTTGAATGCCCAACCTTAAACACAATACATTGTTATGCCCCCGACCTCTAAAGGAGAATCCAGGGCTATCTACTGAAGCCCTCCGTTTGTCAACCCATCTGTCCATCCGTCTGTCCATACAAACATTTTGCATTATCATTTCAAAGCCATCAGTCGGATTTAGAACCCCTTTGGTATGCTAATAGGCCTGCATAGGTGGACAGATATGCACAAGGAATGGGTTCCGTCCATAATTTTTCCCAGAGTTATGTCCTTTTTCACTTTTTAGACTTAGATAATTTTTGAAAAAATTTTTTTGAAAATGTTCGTGTCCCATAATACCTTTAACCCTTTACCCAATGCAGACAATATAAAAATTGATTATTTTAATGACTATTTTTTTAAAATTAAAAAAAATTCAACAATACCATATCATGTGACCCCTCATTGGAATGAGCTCATTCCAATGAGGGGGTCACACGATATGGTTTTGTTGAATATTTTTAAAAAATTCTTTCTTTCAACTGCTGAATTTGCAAATTATGTGGGTGGATGCGGGTAATTCTTTAGATAAAGGGTTAAGGCTCCTTCAAACATACCTGCAGATCCGGGTGGGGGGGGGGGGGGGGGGGGGAGCCGGCACTGGCCCACACTTTGCGTTGCCCATATTATTAGTCTCCACCACAGTCTACCCTGGCTGAGTGAAGCAAAGGTGAGCCTAGGTCAGGCAGAATCTTACAGAGATGATTTTATTATTTACCATCGAGTCCCTTATACTGATCAGTGACAATACACAGTATACCACATTGGTACCTTTTTAAAATCAAATGGTATTTCTAAATTGTAAATAATTTTATATTAGCTATACAGTTAAAAGTAGAAGTCCTGTCACGAACTATGCGCTTATCTAGGCTTAATTGCGCGCAATTGCCACATCGAATGACATCCAAAGCATGGCAGGTTACTCATAGCAAACATGGGCAATGCTTCTGCCAATGGACCTCCGAGTTCCATTGGCTGAAACATTGCTTGTGCACAGGCCATATTTACAGAATTTGATAGCCTTACTATGGTCATATCGTTTAGATTAACGCGCATATCGACGTGCTATTTGTGCGCATTTCAGGACAGGACTTTTAGTTTTAACTGTACCTTGGTATTCTGTAATACCGACCACCATTGGACAATATAGAATCTTTGTTTCATGTTGTTACCAGGATTTAGAAAACTAATATCCTAAAAAATAAAACAGAGAATACAGAGGTTACATCAGTCCAGAAAATAAGACATCCTTTGGATAATTACATGAGTTTTCTACAGTACGGCCACAGGACTGGTCACTTTCCACTGGTGGGCAATATTTCCACGGATGTAATAATATTAGATTCCAAACACTAATTATAGGAATAATCATCAAAAATTGGATAATTGAAGCACCAGGTACAACCCTTTGCTTCCTTAATAAAAATTTAGCTGATGGTGATTTTTAGCTTAACTTAACAAAGTCAAGATAAGCTATTGCCATCATGCATGCGGAAGTCTGTGAGTCTGTGAATATTTTCCTTTAGCACAGGCTACACCCAGTAGTTCTTGTCTAACCATCACAAAATTTCATATGCAGGTTTGAGGTCATGTCTAGATGAGAACGTCCCCTTTTGGTCGCCATCTGTCAACCGTGATGGCTGCCCGAGCCCCAAACCCGAAAACCTTTAGCATAGTCTGCGGTTGCATTTCTGAAGGGATTTCATTGTAACTTGGTAGGATGCTTCTGTATAATATCTAGATGAGAATGTACCCTTTTGGTCATGATCTGTCAACTGTGATGGCTGCTCAAGCCTGAAACCCCAAAAATTTTAGCAGTCTACAGGTCATATTTAATATGGAGTGATTTCATTATAACTTGGTAGGATGACTCCATTTGATGTCTAGATGAGAACTTCCCCATTTGGTCGCGATCTGTGAACCGTGATGACTGCCCGAGCCCAAAACCCAAAAATCTTTAGCACAGTCTACAGGTTGTATTTATGAAGGGATTTCATTGTAATTTGGTAGGATGCCACTGTATAATATCTAAATGAGAACGTCCCCTTTTGGTCATGATCTGTCAACTATGACGGTTGCTCAAGCCCAAAACCTGAAAACCTATAGCACCTTCTACAGGTCGTATTTATTGATGAATTTCATTGTACTTGGTAGGTCGACTCCATATAATGTCTAGATGAGAATGTCCCCTTTTGGTCGCGATTGGTCAACTGTGATGTCTACAGGGGCTAGAAGCCCGAAAACCTTTAGCACAGTCTACAAATCATATTTATGAAGAGATTTCATTGTAACATGGTAGGATGACTCCAGATAATGTCTAGATGAGAACGTCCCCTTTTGGTTGCGATCATTCCGCCGTGACGGCTGCCCGAGCCCAAAACCTGAAAACCTTTAGCACAGTGTACAGGTCGTATTTATGGAGCTATTTCATTGTACCTTGGTAGGATGACTCCATATGTCTAGATTAGAACGTCCCCATTTGGTCAACTGTCATGGCTACAGGGGCCCTGAAGCCCGAAAACCTTTAGCACAGTCTACAGGTCATATTTATGAAGGGATTTCATTGTAACTTGATAACATTCGTTGACATACATTAACTGTGAGGGCCACATACATTAACTGTGAGGGCCATATTAACCCACCCCTCAATTTTTTAGTACAGTCTACACCTCATATTATTTTTATTGAAAACACAGTATACAGGGAACAGAAAATAACATATTCCCAATTTTACAATTGTTGTCTTATTTCATTATCCTTTCATAAACATTGAACATTATCCTTTTCATCAAACACAACACATAGACAAGTTAAGCTACAGTGTCATTGACACTTTCATTATTACCTGGTAAGTGCAAATGTGCGCATTACTTCTCACGTGTGGATAATGACTAGTCCATGATAACAGTACTGTAGTACCTATTGTGAGAGGTTTATAAATTACAAAACACAATTAATATTATGTGCTCACTGATTTGCACTCTGGGTTTGTTTTCTCAAAGAATTATTGATACAGTTTTGAAATTTTATTATCATTTTTTTTTTTACAGGAGCAGAAAAGCCATTAATAACTATTCCCATGACAGAGTCAAAAATAACTTCAGCAATATGGGGGCCATATGATGAATATATAATTACGGGTCATGAAAATGGTGAAATATGTCAATTTGACGTCAAGGTAATTAATACGTACATTTGTCCTCAGACAGATATGAAGAGTGGTCTGAACAATTTATCTGTATATCCATATTTTTATACTGTACCAATGACCCAGACTTAGCTGCTGGTGCTAACTCCACAAAAACCAGGGCCAAACACAAATTTTGCCCCCCAATCCCCAAAATTTGCATCCAAAACAAAAAGAAATCATGTCCTAAAGGACCTCCATAGTACGACTCTACTGCGCATGCGCAGTGACGCAGTCGTCCCGAAATTGGCGCCAAATATCATTCTCTGTTTGGCCCTTCATCAGTCAACATCTCACTGATCTTTGTGCTTGTAAATCTCAGTTTAAAGGATGCCAGACACGTAATTCTTGGAGAAAATGTGATTCTAAGGAGGATAGAAGGAGGAGAGGAAAAAAGAAGTGGCAAAAAATAATCAGGGCTGTACTTAAAATTTTTTGTTGAAATTATGTTAAGTTGCCTATTTTCGAGGCAAACGCCTCTTGTTGTCATTCTTGCTAATTGTTGCACTGCTTATTCAGTGTTTCCTCTCCCCTAACCTTCTAAAGTCCCCCCTTGCAATTCTCCCATGCTTTTGGCATATTTTTGAGAAGTTTCATTTCTAAAAATTCCCTGGGAGAGTTGCTTGGTTACAGAATGTTTTCTGTTATTTTCCCCATAGTTACGTTTTCACCCATGGGTGTATAACGTTTGTGTTCTGCATCTTCCATCTGATGTTCTGCAGATTCTCCCCTGGGAGTCTCTGTTTTGCATCAGATAGAGTGTAATTGATGACTGATTCCGGGCCAGTTTTTTCAGTGCCTGGAGTCATGTTTTCTTCTGTGTTTACACTGTTTGTTTTCATTGGCAACAGCCTTTTTTGAGGGGGGCTGTTTGCCTTTGAGGTAGTTTATCTCATTATAAGATACATTTATATTATCCGAAAGTGTCTCATTAATTATTTTATATAATTTTAAAATTTTTGACCACACTTTGCCATCGGATCCATCGGGGCTCAACGTTACTTTTCAGCAACTTGGGCTTCTCTGAAAAAATATTTTTTCAAAATTATTTTGTTTTGCAATTGTTTTTTCATTTATTAATGGATCATGTTATTATGTATCTTTGTGTCAGGGTTTTTTGCGAGTAACTAGGACTTATTGTTGTTCTTTCACAATGAAGGGAACTTGTTCAAATTGTAATAGGAAGAAATCTTCCTCTGACTTTCATGATTATTGCATTAATTGTAGTCAGTGTTCTCGCATTAATCCCTGTCCTGTATGTGAACATTGGGATGAGAAACATTGGAAACGTGTGTCACGATATGTTGTTTCTGGAGAAAGAGCGATGCCGGCTCTTTCTCCACAAGGTCACTCTACTCTCTCAGTTTCTATTTCAGAGGAACCAGAACAGGGTGATGTTTCCATGTTATCTTCTTCAAGTGTGCGTCCGTCGTCACAATTAAATACTGAGCTAGCGGCAAAAGTGCTCATGGAGATTAGACAAATGTCGTCCGCTAGCTCGCCCGGTGTAGCGTCCATTCACCGAATGGTTCGGCAGCCGGGTTCGTCCGATGCGGTCCAAGAGGAAATTTTGGGTGATGCGAGCACTATAAAAATAATAGATGCACACCCAGTGACGGCGGATAGTGAACTAGAACGGAGGAAGCCTTTTAGTCCGGTTCCTAGCTCGTCCAGGTCCAGCTGGGCCGCGAGCGAGAGAGGCCCCTCTCTCGTACAACAACATCTGGGACCAGATGTTGTGGTACAAAATGTGTCTTTAGCGGAGCATACGTCCGTCGCTCGGGACGCTCCGTTGTATAAGCAGTCCGCAGAGACTGTTAAGGCTTCCTCTTCTCGCCGGCGCACACGACCGCACCTTGGCTGCGTGACCTCCGATATTTTGCCAGCTTCGCCGATGAAGGATTCTTCGGCGACCAGGTCACACCATCCGGCAGCCAGGGATTCGAGACCGATGGACTCCGGACGTTCGCATAGGAAAAGTATGCGGGAGCCATCTGATGCGGAGCTGCCCTCGGCAAAGCAGCGAAAGACCGCTCCTCCGCAGGTCTCGACGTCGGACATTCTAGTGCAGATAGCACAGCTTATCGCAGCATCCCAGCAGCCGACAGAGACGGTGTCGGATCGAGAATTATCCGACGGCGCTGGGTCGGTACGCTCCGCCGAAGCATCGGGGGCGGACGACCGGGAACATCGGGAGGTCCGACCGGATGGTGAAAGGGATACGGATGAATTGGAGCTATCCCTTTCGGAACAACACAAAGCTGCCGTGGACTTCATCCGGCACTTTCTTCCTCAAGTTGTTCCGTCGGGCCAGACTGCTGCGCTTCCGGACAGGAGAATTATAGCGTCATTGGACTCTGATTTTTTCGAGTGGTTCAGGGACATCGCTCCCGAGTTTCCGTCGCAGTCCAATAATGTTGCAAGAACATTTGAATTATTGAACGACGCTATTTTTAAACTTGCTTCCAGGACGGGGAAAGCAGGCTTCTTGTCCGCAAATACTCTCAACCTGCCTTTCATTAATGCGAGGAATAAATTCGACACGGCAGGTCAGGGTATACCGAGAGTTCCTCTGCGTATGGACGACGAGGCGGAAGACTTAGAGCTATCATTACCGTCGTCAGCTTCTATTCCAACCTCAGTGTTGGAAACAGCTATTGCGTCTAACAGAGCCAATTTAGATGCCTTATCTTACGCAGATCACCTTACGAAGGCGTTATCACTGCGTCTTCAAGGGGAAGAGTTTCAGGATATACAATCCTCCTTAAGACTTCTTTCAAGGGCAGTAGCTTATTCCACGTGTAACTCCGCCCTTTCAGTGGCAAATCTGGAGTTGGTTAGACGTGACGCAGCCCTGTCTACATCCACACTAGTGGATTCTAAGGTGAAGAACTCTCTTAGAGTCGCTTCGGTCTCAGGAGATCTTCTCTTTGACGGCAAGCTTTCCGCTATTTATGATAATATTAAAAAGAAAGCTAGTGATTCTCTGTTGTTTAGATCCGCTCCTAAAAGGTCGGATACAGCAGACACGAATAAGGCGGGCACTTCTGGGTCTTATCCGCCCAAGAGAGGTTCCTATAGAGGTTCCGGTGCGTCCTCTAGCTCTTATTCGAGAGACCGTCAGGATAGCGACTCTCGTTCGGGACGTCCTTCAGGCCGGGACAATCGGTCGGACGCCCCGAGGTCGACGAGGCGAGGTGCGGGTCGTGGAAGACGTGGTTTCTCCTACCGCAGGCCTCGCAGATCCAGGAGGTGATGGCTCAAACCTCTATCGCGTTCCGGTTGGCGGAAGGTTGTCGAGTTTTTCTCAAGAGTGGGCGTCGATTACGGACGACCCGTGGGTGAGAGGAGTGACTTCGGAAGGTCTAAAGATATCCTTCAAACGAAAGCCTCCATTAACTCGAAGTCCAAAGTGGACTCATCTTCCGTCAAACCCTCAGAAAAGAGACGCTCTGCTATCAGAGGTGCAGTCTCTTTTAATGAAGAACGCGGTAGAGGTCGTAGAAAACCAGGAATCGCTGGGATTCTACAGCCATCTGTTTCTGGTTCCGAAACCAGACGGCTCGTTCCGTCCAGTCATAGATTTGAGCTGGATAAACAAGCTGATCGTCGCTCCGAAGTTTTATATGGAGACGATTCGATCGGTCAGAGCGAGTATTCGGGTGAACGATTATGCAACGAGCATAGATCTCAAAGATGCGTACTTTCACGTCATGGTACATCCGACATTCCGAAAGTATCTACGCTTCGCAGTCCTAGGGGTGGTGTATCAGTTCCGGGCCATGTGCTTCGGATTGAATCTAGCACCCTGGGCTTTCACTCGGGTAATGAACTCGGTAATGATCTACTTCCGAGCTCATTCGTCTGCGGTAACGTCGGCCTACCTGGACGACATTCTTCAGAGGTACAGCAACGAGTTAACGCTTCAGAACGATGTTCAGAATCTTCTTCTATTGCTCCGACGTCTCGGTTTCATAGTAAACGAGGAGAAGTCGGATCTGGTGCCGTCCAAGTCATTCACTCATCTGGGAATGAGCTTCGAGACGCACAACAATCTCGTTCGTCTGCCGTTAACCAGAGCGAAATTAGTCAGTTGTTACGCTCGCTATTGTCTAAATACAGACAAAGTCACAGCGAGAGAATTTATGAGACTGATAGGTCTGTGCGGAGCCGCCGCGGATCTCATTCCGATGGGACGGCTACGCACACGGCCTCTTCAAATTTTCCTGACTCAGAATTGGAGTGTGAAAATTCATTCGCTCGATGTAGACGTTCTCTTGTCAGATCAAGTGAAACAAGAGATTCAGACTTGGGCAAACATTCAGTGGTTAACTCAAGGAGTTCCGCTGCAGTTGCCGGATCCGAGTTTTACCATTATGACGGATGCCAGTCAAACAGGTTGGGGTGCATCATTAATCCCAACGGATTCGAGATGCCAGGGTCTTTGGGATCCGCAATTCCTGTGCAAGCACATAAACATCAAGGAAATGATGTCAATTTGGCTTGCGTTACGTCACTGGATGGACATTATTCACGATGCTCATGTCCAAATCCTATCCGACAATACGACAGTAGTGGCGTATATACGGAATCAGGGAGGCACTCATTCAGTTCCGTTGTTCAATCTAACGGAAAGAATCCTTCTGTTTGCGTTGGAACATCACGTTCTTCTTTCGGTCCGTCACATACCGGGTCGTCTGAATGTGCTAGCAGACTCCCTTTCACGAAAGGGTCGCTTGTTGCCGTCGGAGTGGACTCTCAACAAACAAGTATTCAATCAGATTTGCTACCAATGGGAACGGCCAATGATAGACTTATTTGCGACACATCTCAACAATCAGTTGCAGACGTATGTGTCCCCGTGTCCGGATCCAAGAGCATTTGCAGTAGACGCTCTATCGATCCCTTGGGACGGAATGATAGGATATGCGTATCCTCCAGCGCCGTTAATTCAACAAGTATTGCTAAAGATAAAACAATCTCAATGCAAGATTCTGTTGGTAGCATCTCTGTCGCCACAGAGACCGTGGATAAATCTACTCAGGTGTCTGTTGTGGGACCTACCGCGGAAGCTCCCTCCACGAGAGGATCTTCTTTGGCAGGGGAAATCGCGCCAACTACATCACAACCCGCAAGGTCTCAACCTTCACGTTTTTCCGTTGTGCGGTCCTTCTTGCATGGCAAGCACTTTACAGGACGAGCAGTGGACGCGATTTCTAACTGTAGGAGGACCTCCTCTTCGCTAAACTATGCGGCTAAGTGGAAGGTTTTCCGTCGTTGGTGTAGGGATCATTCTGTTGATATATTTGATCCCTCTATACCAGACATTGCTAACTTTCTAGTATACTTGTTTGACGAAATCAAACTGCAACCTGTTACTATAAAGGGTTATAGATCTATGTTATCTGATACCTATGCACATCATGATAGTTTACAAATTGGATCTAATGTCTCTTTATCGAAATTGGTTAGAAACTTTTCGATAAATAGACCCAGAACTCTTAGATTAATTCCTAAGTGGAATTTAGCTTGGGTTCTCCTTAAATTGAAGGAAAAGCCATTTGAACCTCTTGGGACAGTAGATTTCAAATTCTTATCTTATAAGACAGCTTTTCTCTTAGCTTTCTCTTCTGCCAGAAGAGTCAGTGAGCTTCATGCACTATCGGTGGATGATTCTCATTATCGTAGTGTTGGGAACACTATCACCTTCACTACTAATGTCGGTTTTTTAGCTAAGAATCAGGCTCCTAATAAATATCCGGAACCTATTGTTATTAAGGCTCTTCCGTCTTCAGACGGGCGTAGGCCTTTACTCTGTCCTGTTAGAGCACTACGTATCTATAAACAGAGATCTCAGTTCATCAGAAAGGGACGGAAACGTTTCTTTCTGTCTTTGATGCCTAATAGAAAGGACATTTCAGTCCATTCTATTGCTAGATGGATTCAGTTAACTATCCGTACTGCGTATGAAGATTTATCTTCTTCTCAGCAGTCTGTGCTTAAGATTTCTGCTCATGAAGTAAAAGCTCTTTCTACTTCCTGGGCTTATGCTAATAGTGTTGCTATTACAGATTTAATGAAGGCTGCTTATTGGTCTCAGCCATCCACATTTACTAATTTTTATCTCAGAAATATTGAGTCCATTTCTGGAGACCTGCATTGTTTAGGTCCGTTATCTGTTGCTCAGAATGTCGTCCACTAAACAGTTGCAACTATAGTTATGCAGGCTTTCTGTTCCGGCAGTGACTCCGTCCGGCTGCCCTCTTCGCTCTGGGCTATTTGACCCAGGGCAAGGGGAAGGGGGGGGGGGGGGGGGGGCGGGTGTTCCCTTAGGTCACCTGCTTTATAGTGAAAAGCAAGGGAATGCCTCCTCCAAGACAGTATTTCTGAGTCGCTTCCGGGATGGTTTTAAAGTGTAATATTAATGTTTAATTTCATTCATGTCTTATTTTTAAAGTGTAGCTCGGTGTGAAGCATTTGTATATGTCAAGTGTCAAACGGGCTTTAATATACAATACTCGGACACTTTTAAATGATTATAAAGAGTCTCAATTCTCTGGACTACTTTATTTATTGGCTTGCTTTAAAAATAATTAGTATAAAGGTTATACTGGATGTTAATAGAGAACATGAATGTTATTGTGCTCAATTATTAAGGGTAGTGTATCTTTCTAATTTAAATATTAAATAAGAAAGATACATGTAAAGCCTAATACTCCTTTTCTCCTTAAGGGGTTACCTCTTTATTTTATAATTGAGCTTATTGGATTTTCCTCTATGTCCTAGGCCCTCCAGCCTGTTTACTATTCAGCTAAGTCTGGGTCATTGGTACAGTATAAAAATGTTAAAAAATTTATAGTAATTTATATATTTTTTATACTTACCAATGACCCAGACGGGGATGGCCCTCCCTGAGTTGGGAACTCTTGCCTCCCCGCTGAGTACATAGCGCTGACCAGGCACTGCCAGTAAGAATGATATTTGGCGCCAATTTCGGGACGACTGCGTCACTGCGCATGCGCAGTAGAGTCGTACTATGGAGGTCCTTTAGGACATGATTTCTTTTTGTTTTGGATGCAAATTTTGGGGATTGGGGGGCAAAATTTGTGTTTGGCCCTGGTTTTTGTGGAGTTAGCACCAGCAGCTAAGTCTGGGTCATTGGTAAGTATAAAAAATATATAAATTACTATAAATTTTTTAACTTTTGTGTCCATGCATATCTGCAGTCATATATTAATATGTCCCAGGTTTTTAGCTCACCTGAGCAAAGCTCAAGGAGAGCTTTACTAATCACTTTCCGTCCGTCGTCCATCCGCCGGCCATCGTTAACTTTACATTATCGACTTCTTCTCACAAACTACTCAACCAAATTGAACCAAATCTGGTGTACATTTTCCCTATCATATGTCAATTTAAGTTTGTTCAAATCAAGTTGACCTGCCTCTTGGTAGGGCCACGCCCAAAAAGTGAGCCTAAATCTTAAAAAATCTTCTCATGAACCAGCAGTAGCAGAAACTTGATATTAGGTGTGCAGCTTCCTTTTGAGGTGTAGACTCAGATTTGTTCAAGAGAAGTTCTAGGGGCTATATTTGCCATCGTTATGGGAGGGGCAAGAATTTTGGCCCTGCCCAAAATTTTTATTTTCCAAACTGAGAGGCTGATTTGAACCAAATTTGACATGAGGTTTTATTGGGACATAAGTAGTTAATTTATGCCACAAAATTGTTCCTGTCGACCCATGGGAACCGCAGGAGCTAAAAATAGAAAAAAAATTTAAATGCCCACATCTCCAAAACAACATGGCACTTAGAATTCTTATTTTGTGTGTAGCTTCCTTAGGACCAACAGAATGGAATGGTAAAAAAAAATTTCTATCCGTTTTATCATGGGGTACTTTTTTGGGACTTTGAAAAAGTGCGGAGTCAGCATTTTTTAACACTGAGTAATGGGAAAAACATTTAAGACTACTTTTCTCTCAAACCACTGCTCCAAAAGCTTTCAAATTTCACATATAACATCTTTGGAAGATTGTTTCACTTGTGTATTGACATCAATTCCCTGGGTCCATATTTGGCTCTCTATGGGAGCCCAAATGTTTAAATTAGTGCAGTTTGAGGAATATTCTTTAAAAATCTTCTTCAGATCTACCAATAAGAATCTTTTGATATTTGGTATGCAACCTTTCTTAGGGGGGTGAGATTCAAGTTTGTTCAAGCCAAGTCCCTGGGTTCATATTTGGGTTCACTGTTGGAACCCGAATTATAACTTTGTTCAAAATGAGGAATTTTCTTAAAAAATCTTCTTCAGAACCAGCAGTCGGAATATTTTGATATTGGGTGTGCAGCATCCTTAGGGGGGTGAGATTCAAGTTTGTTCAAGCCAAGTCCCGGGGTTGAAATTTGGGCTCCCTGTGGGACCCTGAATTATACCTTAGCTCAATATGAGGAATATTCTTAAAAAATCTTCCTCACATCCACCAGTCAGAATCTTTTGATATTTGGAAAACTGCATCCCATTGGAGGTGAGATTCAAGTTTGTTCAAGCCAAGTCCCAGGGTTCATGTTGGGGCTTCCTATGGGAGCCCGAATTATAACTTAGTTCAATATGATGAATATTCTTTAAAATATTTTTTTTTTTAGATCCACTGGTCGGAATCTTTGGATATTTGGTATAAGCTTTTCTAAGGAGGGGCAGATGTAACTTGTTGAAATCAATTCCCTGGGTTTTATATTTAGGCTACCATGTCAGGTGAACACCCTTAGGCCCCCAGGGGCCTCTTGTTTTCTGAAGAAACCTTTATTTTGTAATTTTCTGATGATTTTCTACCTCAACTTGATGTCAAGTATGACCTATTGGGATGTGTTGCAATTCGTCGTCCTTTTTTACATCCGTCCATACGTTCCCCTGTCTATCCACAATATTTTTATACTGTACCAATGACCCAGACATAGCTGGTGCTAACTCTTAAAAATCTAGGGCCAAACACAAATTTTGCCCCCCAATCCCCAAAATTTGCATCTAAAACCAAAGAAATCATGTCCTGAATGGCCCTCCATACTTCGCCTGTACTGCGCATGCGCAGTGTCAAGGACGTCCCGAAATTGGCGCCATTTATCATTTCTTTGTTTGGCCCTTCATCAGTTAACATCTGACTGATCTTTGTGCTTGTAAATCTCAGTTTAAATGATGCCAGACACATAAATATTAGAGAAATGGTGGATCTAAGGAGGAAATAGAAGGAGGAGAGCGTCCATTCATCGAATGGTTCGGCAGCCGGATTCGTCCGTTGCGGTCCAGGAAGGAGATTTGGGTGATGCGAGCACTATAATAGACAATAGTACACACCCAGTGACGACGGATCAGAGGAGAGATCGGAGGAAGCCTGTTAGTCCGGTTCCTAGCTCGTCCAGGTCCGTCTGGGCTGCGAGCGAGAGAGGTCCCTCTCTTGTACAACAACATCTGGGACCGGATGTTGTGGTACAAATGTTTCGGAGCGTATGTCCGCCGCTCGGGACGCTCCGTTATATAGACAGTCTGAGAGACTGTCAATAAGGCTTCCTCATCCTCACGGCAGCGCACACGACCGCACCTTGGCTATGTGACCTCGAGTATCCGGCCAGCTTCGTCATTCAGGTATTCCACGGCGAACATCTCACGCCATCCGGTAGCCAAGGGACACGAGGCCTGTACACTCCGGTCGCTCGCACGGGGTAACGTACACGGAGCTTCCAGCGGCAAAACATCGTAAGACCGCTTCTCCACAGGCCTCAGTGAAGGACGTGCTATCCAAAATAGCACAACTTATTGCAGCATCCCAGCAAATGACAGAATCTCTGTCGGATCAGGAATAATCCGGCGACGCTGGGTCGGTTCGCTCTGCTGAAGCATCTGGTACGGACGACCGAGCACTTCATAGGGTCCGACAGGATGGCAAAAGGGATTTGGACGATTTCGAGCTTTCCCTTTCGGAACAACAGAAGCTGCCATACATTTCTTCCGGCATTATCTTCCAGAGGTTGTTCCGTCGGACTAAAATGCTGCGATGCTGGATAAGAGACCAATAGCGTCATTGGACACAGAGTTTTTGATCAGTTCAGGGACATCGTCCCTGAGTTGCCGACACAGTCCAATAATGTCACTAGAACAATTGAATTATTGAACGACGCTATTTATAAGCTTGCTACCAAAACAGGCTAGTCTAGTTTCTTGTCCGCAAATGCTCTAAATCTGCCTTTCATCAATTCTAGGAATAAATTTGAAATGGCAGGACAGGGCATACCAAGAGTTCCTCTGCATCTAGACGACGAATTCCAGGATATGATCCTCAATGAGATTTCTTTCAAGGGCAGTAGTTTTTCCACGTATAACTCCGCCCTTCAGTGGCAACCTGGAGTTGGTTAAACGTGACGCAGCCCTAGCTACATCCACGCGCGTGGATAGTAAGGTGAAGAACTCTCTCAGAGTCGCTTCGGTCACGGAGAAGCTTCTCTTCGACGGCAACCTTTCGGCAATCTATGAATTGCTCGATATACACGTTCTCTTGTCAATCAAGTGTAACAAGAGATTCAGACTTGGGCAAACATTCGGTGGTTGACTCAGAGAGTTCCACTGCAGTTGCCGGATCCGAGTTTTACGATTATGACGGATGCCAGTCAAACAGGTTGGGGTACAACATTGATTCCAACGGATTCGAAGTGCCAGGGTCTTTGGGTTCCGTAGTTTTCTAGGCAAGCACTTAAACTTCCAAGAAATGATGTTATTTTGGCTTGCACTACGTCATTGGATGAACATTATTCAGAAACGCATGTCCAAATCCTGTCCGATAATACGACAGGAGTTGCGTATATCCGGAACCAGGGAGGCACTCATTCTGTTCCGTTATTCAATTTAACGGAAAGAATCCTTCTGTTTGTTCTAGAACACCAAGTTCTACTTCGGTCCGTCATATTCCAGGTCGTCTGATTGTATTAGCAGACTCCCTTTCACGGAAGGGTCGCTTGTTGCCGTCAGAATGGACTCTCAACAAACAGGTATTCAATCAGATTTGCTACCAATGGGAGTGGTCAGTGATAGACTTATTTGCGACACAACTCAACAATCAATTGCAGACGTATGTGTCACCATGTCCGGATCCCCGAGCATATATAGTTAACGCTCTATCGATCTTGTAGGACGGAATAATATGATATGCGTATCCTCCAGCGCTGTTGATTCACCAAATATTGCTAAGATAAAACATTTTTATACTGTACCAATGACCCAGACATAGCTGGTGCTAACTCTTAAAATATAGGGCCAAACACAAATTTTGCCCCCCAATCCCCAAAATTTGCATCTAAAACCAAAGAAAACATGTCCTGAAAGGCCCTCCACACTTCGCCCCTACTGCGCATGCGCAGTGTCACGGACGTTCCGAAATTGGCGCCATTAATCTTTCTAAGTTTGGCCCTTCATCAGTTAACATCTGACTGATCTTTGTGCTTATAAATCTCAGTTTAAATGATGCCAGACACATAAATATTAGTGAAATGGTGATTCTAAGGAGGATAGAGAAGGAGGAGAGGAAAAAAATGTGTGACAGAATATTATCAGGGCTGTAACTTAAATTTTTTTAATGAAATTATGTTAAGTTACCTATTTTCGAGGCAGCAGCCATTTTGTTGTCATTCTGATTATTTAGTTACACTGTTTTTTAAGTGTTTTCCTCTCTCCCTGTCCTTTAAGTCCCCCCTTGCTATTCTCCCATGCTTTTGGCATAGTTTTTGTAATTATTATTACTAAATTTTCTTGGGAGTTTTAGCTGAATAACAGAATGAATTCTGTTCTTTTCCCCATGTTTACGTCTTCACCTACGGGTGGTTAGGCGTTGTGTTCTGCATCTACCATCTGATGTTCTGCAGTTTCTTCCCTGGAAGTCTCTGTTTTGCATCAGATAGTGTATTTTTGGTAACTGATTTCGGGCCTGGGTGCCTGGAGTCTTATTTTAGTGTTTTTACACTCATTGTTTACATTTACAACAGCCCTATGTGTGAGGGGGGGATTTCTGGAAAATAATATTTTTATACTGTACCAATGACCCAGACTTAGCTGGTGCTAACTCCAACAAAACCAGGGCCAAACACAAATTTTGCCCCCCAATCCCCAAAATTTGCATCCAAAACAAAAAGAAATCATGTCCTAAAGGACCTCCATAGTACGCCTCTACTGCGCAGTGACGCAGTCGTCCCGAAATTGGCGCCAATTATCATTCTCTGTTTGGCCCTTCATCAGTCAACATCTCACTGATCTTTGTGCTTGTAAATCTCAGTTTAAAGGATGCCAGACACGTAATTTTTGGAGAAAATGTGATTCTAAGGAGGATAGAAGGAGGAGAGGAAAAAAGAAGTGGCAAAAAATAATCAGGGCTGTACTTAAAATTTTTTGTTGAAATTATGTTAAGTTGCCTATTTTCGAGGCATGGGCCTCTTGTTGTCATTCTTGCTAATTGTTGCACTGCTTATTCAGTGTTTCCTCTCCCCTAACCTTCTAAAGTCTCCCCTTGCAATTCTCCCATGCTTTTGGCATATTTTTGAGAAGTTTCATTTCTAAAATTTCCTGGGAGAGTTGCTTGGTTACAGAATGTTTTCTGTTATTTTCCCCATAGTTACGTTTTCACCCATGGGTGTATAACGTTTGTGTTCTGCATCTTCCATCTGATGTTCTGCAGATTCTCCCCTGGGAGTCTCTGTTTTGCATCAGATAGAGTGTAATTGATGACTGATTCCGGGCCAGTTTTTTCAGTGCCTGGAGTCATGTTTTCTAGTGTGTTTACACTGTTTGTTTTCATTGGCAACAGCCTTTTTTGAGGGGGGCTGTTTGCCTTTGTGGTAGTTTATCTCATTATAGGATACATTTATATTATCCGAAAGTGTCTCATTAATTATTTTATATAAATTTAAAATTTTTGACCACACTTTGCCATCGGATCCATCGGGGCTCAACATTACTTTTCAGCAACTTGGGCTTCTCTGAAAAAATATTTTTTCAAAATTATTTTGTTTTGCAATTGTTTTTTCATTTATTAATGGATCATGTTATTATGTATCTTTGTGTCAGGGGTTTTTGCGAGTAACTAGGACTTATTGTTGTTCTTTCACAATGAAGGGACATTGTTCAAATTGTAATAGGAAGAAATCTTCCTCTGACTTTCATGATCATTGTATTAATTGTAGTCAGTGTTCTCGCATTAATCCCTGTCCTATATGTGAACATTGGGATGAGAAACATTGGAAACGTGTGTCACGATATGTTGTTTCTGGAGAAAGAGCGATGCCGGCTCTTTCTCCACAAGGTCACTCTACTCTCTCAGTTTCTATTTCAGAGGAACCAGAACAGGGTGATGTTTCCATGTTATCTTCTTCAAGTGTGCGTCCGTCGTCACAAATGAATTCAGAGCTAGCGGCAAAAGTGCTCATGGAGATTAGACAAATGTCGTACGCTAGCTCGCCCGGTGTAGCGTCCATTCACCGAATGGTTCGGCAGCCGGGTTCGTCCGATGCGGTCCAAGAGGAAATTTTGGGTGATGCGAGCACTATAAACATAATAGATGCACACCCAGTGACGGCGGATAGTAAACGAGAACGGAGGAAGCCTTTTAGTCCGGTTCCTAGCTCGTCCAGGTCCAGTCGGGCCGCGAGCGAGAGAGGCCCCTCTCTCGTACAACAACATCTGGGACCAGATGTTGTGGTACAAAATGTGTCTTTAGCGGAGCATACGTCCGTCGCTCGGGACGCTCTGTTGTATAAGCAGTCCGCAGAGACTGTTAAGGCTTCCTCTTCTCGTCGGCGCACACGACCGCACCTTGGCTGCGTGACCTCCGATATTTTGCCAGCTTCGCCGATGAAGGATTCTTCGGCGACCAGGTCACACCATCCGGCAGCCAGGGATTCGAGACCGATGGACTCCGGACGTTCGCATAGGAAAAGTATGCGGGAGCCATCTGATGCGGAGCTGCCCTCGGCGAAGCAGCGAAAGACCGCGCCTCCGCAGGTCTCGACGTCGGACATTCTAGTGCAGATAGCACAGCTTATCGCAGCATCCCAGCAGCCGACAGAAACGGTGTCGGATCGAGAATTATCCGACGGCGCTGGGTCGGTACGCTCCGCCGAAGCATCGGGGGCGGACGACCGGGAACATCGGGAGGTCCGACCGGATGGTGAAAGGGATACGGATGAATTGGAGCTATCCCTTTCGGAACAACATAAAGCTGCCGTGGACTTCATCCGGCACTTTCTCCCTCAAGTTGTTCTGTCGGGCCAGACTGCTGCGCTTCCGGACAAGAGAATTATAGCGTCATTGGACTCTGAATTTTTTGAGCGGTTCAGGGACATCGCTCCCGAGTTTCCGTCGCAGTCCAATAATGTTGCAAGAACATTTGAATTATTGAACGACGCTATATTTAAACTTGCTTCCAGGACGGGGAAAGCAGGTTTCTTGTCCGCAAATACTCTCAACCTGCCTTTCATTAATGCAAGGAATAAATTTGACACGGCAGGACAGGGTATACCGAGAGTTCCTCTGCGTATGGACGACGAGGCGGAAGACTTAGAGCTATCATTACCGTCGTCAGCTTCTATTCCAACCGCGGTGTTGGAAACAGCTATTGCATCTAACAGAGCCAATTTAGATGCCTTATCTTACGCAGATCACCTTACTAAGGCGTTATCACTGCGCCTTCAAGGGGAAGAGTTTCAGGATATACAATCCTCTTTAAGACTTCTTTCAAGGGCAGTAGCTTATTCCACGTGTAACTCCGCCCTTTCAGTGGCAAATCTGGAGTTGGTAGATGTGACGCAGCCCTAGCTACATCCACACTAGTGGATTCTAAGGTGAAGAACTCTCTTAGAGTCGCTTCGGTCTCAGGAGAACTTCTCTTTGACGGCAAGCTTTCCGCTATTTATGATAATATTAAAAAGAAAGCTAATGATTCTCTGTTGTTCAGATCTGCTCCTAAAAGGTCGGATACAGCAGACACGAATAAGGCGGGCACTTCTGGGTCTAATGCGCCCAAGAGAGGTTCCTATAGAGGTTCCTGTGCGTCCTCTTGGTCTTATTCGAGAGACCGTCAGGATAGCGACTCTCGTTCGGGACGTCCTTCAGGCCGGGACAATCGGTCGGACGCCCCGAGGTCGACGAGGCGAGGTGCGGGTCGTGGAAGACGTGGTTTCTCCTACCGCAGGCCTCGCAGGTCCAGGAGGTGATGGCTTAAACCTCTATCGCGTTCCGGTTGGCGGAAGGTTGTCGAGTTTTTCACAAGAGTGGGCGTCGATTACGGACGACCCGTGGGTGAGAGGAGTGACTTCGGAAGGTCTAAAGATATCCTTCAAACGAAAGCCTCCATTAACTCGAAGTCCAAAGTGGACTCATCTTCCGTCAAATCCACAGAAAAGAGATGCTCTGTTATCAGAGGTGCAGTCTCTTTTAATGAAGAACGCGGTAGAGGTCGTAGAAAACCAGGAATCGCTGGGATTCTACAGCCATCTGTTTCTGGTTCCGAAACCAGACGGCTCGTTCCGTCCAGTCATAGATTTGAGCTGGATAAACAAGCTGATCGTCGCTCCGAAGTTTTATATGGAGACGATTCGATCGGTCAGAGCGAGTATTCGGGTGAACGATTATGCAACGAGCATAGATCTCAAAGATGCGTACTTTCACGTCATGGTACATCCGACATTCCGAAAGTATCTACGCTTCGCAGTCCTAGGAGTGGTGTATCAGTTCCGGGCCATGTGCTTCGGATTGAATCTAGCACCCTGGGCTTTCACTCGGGTAATGAACTCGGTAATGATCTACTTCCGAGCTCATTCGTCTGCGGTAACGTCGGCCTACCTGGACGACATTCTTCAGAGGTACGGCAACGAGTTAACGCTTCAGAACGATGTTCAGAATCTTCTTCTATTGCTCCGACGTCTCGGTTTCATAGTAAACGAGGAGAAGTCGGATCTGGTGCCGTCCAAGTCATTCACTCATCTGGGAATGAGCTTCGAGACGCACAACAATCTCGTTCGTCTGCCGTTAACCAGAGCGAAATTAGTCAGTTGTTACGCTCGCTATTGTCTGCATGCAGACAAAGTCACGGCGAGAGAATTTATGAGACTGATAGGTCTGTGCGGAGCCGCCGCGGATCTCATTCCGATGGGGCGGCTACGCACACGTCCTCTTCAAATTTTCCTGACTCAGAATTGGAGTGTGAAAATTCATTCGCTCGATGTAGACGTTCTCTTGTCAGATCAAGTGAAACAAGAGATTCAGACTTGGGCAAACATTCAGTGGTTAACTCAAGGAGTTCCGCTGCAGTTGCCGGATCCGAGTTTTACCATTATGACGGATGCCAGTCAAACAGGTTGGGGTGCATCATTAATCCCAACGGATTCGAGATGCCAGGGTCTTTGGGATCCGCAATTCCTGTGCAAGCACATAAACATCAAGGAAATGATGTCAATTTGGCTTGCGTTACGTCACTGGATGGACATTATTCACGATGCTCATGTCCAAATCCTATCCGACAATACGACAGTAGTGGCGTATATACGGAATCAGGGAGGCACTCATTCAGTTCCGTTGTTCAATCTAACGGAAAGAATCCTTCTGTTTGCGTTGGAACATCACGTTCTTCTTTCGGTCCGTCACATACCGTGTCGTCTGAATGTGCTAGCAGACTCCCTTTCACGAAAGGGTCGCTTGTTGCCGTCGGAGTGGACTCTCAACAAACAAGTATTCAATCAGATTTGCTACCAATGGGAACGGCCAATGATAGACTTATTTGCGACACATCTCAATAATCAGTTGCAGACGTATGTGTCCCCGTGTCCGGATCCAAGAGCATTTGCAGTAGACGCTCTGTCGATCCCTTGGGACGGAATGATAGGATATGCGTATCCTCCAGCGCCGTTAATTCAACAAGTATTGCTAAAGATAAAACAATCTCAATGCAAGATTCTGTTGGTAGCATCTCTGTCGCCACAGAGACCGTGGATAAATCTACTCAGGTGTCTGTTGTGGGACCTACCGCGGAAGCTTCCTCCACGAGAGGATCTTCTTTCGCAGGGGAAATCGCGCCAACTCCATCACAACCCGCAAGGTCTCAACCTTCACGTTTTTCCATTGTGCGGTCCTTCTTGCATGGCAAGCACTTTACAGGACGAGCAGTGGACGCGATTTCTAACTGTAGGAGGACCTCCTCTTCGCTAAACTATGCGGCTAAGTGGAAGGTTTTCCGTCGTTGGTGTAGGGATCATTCTGTAGATATATTTGATCCCTCTATACCAGACATTGCAAACTTTCTAGTATACTTGTTTGACGAAATCAAACTGCAGCCTGTTACTATAAAGGGTTATAGATCTATGTTATCTGATACCTATGCACATCATGATAGTTTACAAATTGGATCTAATGTCTCTTTATCGAAATTGGTTAGAAACTTTTCGATAAATAGACCCAGAACTCTTAGATTAATTCCTAAGTGGAATTTAGCTTGGGTTCTCCTTAAATTGAAGGAAAAGCCATTTGAACCTCTTGGGACAGTAGATTTAAAATTCTTATCTTATAAGACAGCTTTTCTCTTAGCTTTCTCTTCTGCCAGAAGAGTCAGTGAGCTTCATGCACTATCGGTGGATGATTCTCATTATCGTAGTGTTGGGAACACTATCACCTTCACTACTAATGTGGGTTTTTTAGCTAAGAATCAGGCTCCTAATAAATATCCGGAACCTATTGTTATTAAGGCTCTTCCGTCTTCAGACGGGCGTAGGCCTTTACTCTGTCCTGTTAGAGCACTACGTATCTATAAACAGAGATCTCAGTTCATCAGAAAGGGACGGAAATGTTTCTTTCTGTCTTTGATGCCTAATAGAAAGGACATTTCAGTCCATTCTATTGCTAGATGGATTCAGTTAACTATCCGTACTGCTTATGAAGATTTATCTTCTTCTCAGCAGTCTGTGCTTAAGATTTCTGCTCATGAAGTAAGAGCTCTTTCTACTTCCTGGGCTTATGCTAATAGTGTTGCTATTACAGATTTAATGAAGGCTGCTTATTGGTCTCAGCCATCCACATTTACTAATTTTTATCTCAGAAATATTGAGTCCATTTCTGGAGACCTGCATTGTTTAGGTCCGTTATCTGTTGCTCAGAATGTCGTCCACTAAACAGTTGCAACTATAGTTATGCAGGCTTTCTGTTCCGGCAGTGACTCCGTCCGGCTGCCCTCTTCGCTCTGGGCTATTTGACCCAGGGCAAGGGGAAGGGGGGGGGGGGGGGCGGGTGTTCCCTTAGGTCACCTGCTTTATAGTGAAAAGCAAGGGAATGCCTCCTCCAAGACAGTATTTCTGAGTCGCTTCCGGGATGGTTTTAAAGTGTAATATTAATGTTTAATTTCATTCATGTCTTATTTTTAAAGTGTAGCTCGGTGTGAAGCATTTGTATATGTCAAGTGTCAAACGGGCTTTAATATACAATACTCGGACACTTTTAAATGATTATAAAGAGTCTCAATTCTCTGGACTACTTTATTTATTGGCTTGCTTTAAAAATAATTAGTATAAGGGTTATACTGGATGTTAATAGAGAACATGAATGTTATTGTGCTCAATTATTAAGGGTAGTGTATCTTTCTAATTTAATATTAAATAAGAAAGATACATGTAAAGCCTAATACTCCTTTTCTCCTTAAGGGGTTACCTCTTTATTATATAATTGAGCTTATTGGATTTTCCTCTATGTCCTAGGCCCTCCAGCCTGTTTACTATTCAGCTAAGTCTGGGTCATTGGTACAGTATAAAAATGTTAAAAAATTTATAGTAATTTATATATTTTTTATACTTACCAATGACCCAGACGGGGATGGCCCTCCCTGAGTTGGGAACTCTTGCCTCCCCGCTGAGTACATAGCGCTGACCAGGCACTGCCAGTAAGAATGATAATTGGCGCCAATTTCGGGACGACTGTGTCACTGCGCATGCGCAGTAGAGGCGTACTATGGAGGTCCTTTAGGACATGATTTCTTTTTGTTTTGGATGCAAATTTTGGGGATTGGGGGGCAAAATTTGTGTTTGGCCCTGGTTTTGTTGGAGTTAGCACCAGCTAAGTCTGGGTCATTGGTAAGTATAAAAAATATATAAATTACTATAAATTTTTTAACATCTTGATGTTATTTTAAGCATAACTAGATACATTATTATTGTTCGTAAGTGTTGAATAAATTGTTTAAAATATTTTTAAAATTTTTGTCCACACTTAGGCTTGGGATCCATTGGGGCTCAACGTTACTTTTCAGAAACTTGGGCTGTTCTGAAAAAATATTTTTTCAAAATATTTTGATTTCAATTATTTTTTCTATATTAATGGATCATATTATTATTATGTATTTTGATTGCCAGGGGTTAGTGCGAGTACCAGGACTTGTTTTCTTTTCACATTGAAAGGATATTGATCAATTGTATTAAGAGGAAGTCTTCCTCTGACTTTATAATCATTCTATATGTAGTCAGTGTACTCGCATTAACTCCTGTTCTGTATCGTATGATTTCGATGACAATATGGGAAGCGTATGTCACGGTATGTTATTGGGGATTTGGACACTCCGGTCCTTTCCCCGCAGGGTCACTCTACTTTATCAATTTCTATTTCAGACGATCAAGATTAGGGTGATGTATCTGTGATGTCTTCCAACAGTGTGCCTCCGTCGTCACAATTAATGAAGGGCTAGCGGAAAAGTACTCATGTAAATACGCCAATTGCCTAAGAGGACCCTAGTAGGTTCGACGGCCTTTGACGTCCGCTAGCTCGCCCGGTGTAGCGTCCATTCACCGAATGGTTCGGCAGCCGGGTTCGTCCGTTGCGGTCTAGAAGGAATTTTGGGGTGATGCGAGCACTATAAATTAACCTAATGCACACCCAGTGACGGCGGATCGGAGGGAGAACGGAGGAAGCCTTTTAGTCCGGTTCATAGCTCGTTCCGGTCCATCCGGACGGCAAGCGAGAGAGGCCCCTCTCTCATTCAACAACATCTGGCCCCAGATGTTGTGGTACAAAATGTGTCGCAAGCGGAGCATACGTCCGTCGCTCGGGACGCTCCGTTGTATAGGCAGTCCGCAGAGACTGCTAAGGCTTCCTCTTCTCGTCAGCGAACACGACCGCACCTTGGCTGTGTGACCGCCGATATATTACCAGCTTCGCCGATCAAGGATTCTTCGGCGACCAGGTCACACCATCCGGTAGCCAGGGACACGAGGCCTTTAGACTCCGAACGTTCGCATAGGAAGTGTGCGGGAGTCAACGTACACGGAGCTTCCGGCGGCAATGCATCGTAAGACCGCTACTGCACAGGCCTCGGGAACGGACGTGCTTTCCTTAATAGCACAGTTTATCGCAGCATCTCAGCATCAACTGAATCTGTCGCATATATTTTATCCGACGATGCTGGGTCGGGACGCTCCGCGGAAGCGGGTACGGACGTCCGAAAGTTTCATCCGGTCCGACGGGATACCGAAAGGGATTTGGAGGATTTCGAGCTTTCCCTTTCGGAACAACATATGCTGTTGTGTATGTGATCTGACTTGGTCTTCTACAGCTTCTTTCGTCGGACCAGAATGCTGCGATGCCGGATAAGAAACTGATAGCGTCGGTGGACTTAGAGATTTTTGGTTCGGTTCAGGGACATCGTTCCTCAGTTCCGACATAGTCCAATAATGTCACACAAACTTTCGAATTATTGAACGACGCTATATATATTATTATTTTATGCTTGCTATAACCAAGCATTTCTGGTTTCTTGTTCGCAGAGTTACGGAGATGTCTTTCAAAAGTGTGCCTCTGTCATAGTTAATGAAGAGCTAGCGGCAATAAGTGCTCATGGAATATGTCTATCGCCTACGGAGTGACATTCGCTAGCTCACCCGGTGTAGCGTACATTCATCGAATGGTTCGGCTGCCGGGTTCATCCGTTGCGGTCTAGGAAGGAGATTTGGGTGATGCGAGCACTTTTAATTACTTTAGTACTCACCCAGTGACGGCAGATTGAGGACAGATCGGAGGAAGCCTGTTAGTCCGGTTCCTGGCTTGTCCAGGTCCGTCCGGGCTGTGAGCGAGAGAGGTCCCTCTCTCGTCCAACAACATAGGGGACCGCATGTTGTGGTTCAGATATTTTACATTTGGAGCATATGTCCGTCGGTCGGGAAGCTCCGTTATATTGACAGTCCGAGAGACTGTCCTTAATGCTTCCTCATCCTCACAGCAGGGCACACGACCGCACATTGGCTACGTGACCTCGAGTATCCGATCAGTTTCGTCATTCAGTGATTCCACGGCGAATAGCTCGCGCCATCCGGTAGCCAAGGGACACGAGGCCTATACAATCCGTTCGCTCGCATATTGGTAGTATGCACGGGGTAACGATCACGGAGCTTCCAGCGGCAATGCATCTTAAGACCGCTTCTCCTCAGGCCTCAGTGACGGACGTGCTATCCGAGTTAGCACAGTTGTTTCGCAGCATCCCAGCAATTGACAGTTTCTCGGTCGAATCAGGAATTATCCGACGGCGCTGGGTCGGTGCGGTCCGCGGTTGCATCAGGTACGGACGACCGAACGCTTCATAGGGTCCGACAGGATGGCGAAAGGGATTCGAAAGATTTCGAGTTTTCCCTTTAGTAGTATCGGAAGCTGCCTTTCTTATCTTCTGGCATTATCTTCCAGTGATTGTTATTTCGGACTTCATTGCTGCGATCTTGGATAAGAGACTTATAGCGTCATTGGACTCGGATTTTTCGATCGGTTCAGGGACATTGTCGCTGACTTACCGACGCAGTCCAATATTGTCATTACAACATGTGTTTTATTTTTCGACGCTATATATATATATATACAAGCCTGCTACCAAGCATGATAGTTTAGTTTCTTGTCCGCGTTGCTCATTTCTGCCATTTGATCATTTATACGAATAGTTTATTTTGGCAGAGCAGGGCATACCGAGAGTTCATATGCGTCTAGACGTTGTGGTTAAAGACTGCATATATTCTTTTTCGCCGTTTATGTCTTTTCCAATTTCAATGTTGGAAACGACATGATGTATAGTAGACTTAATTTAGACGCTTTATCATACGTAATCCGCCTTACTGAGGCGTTATCATTACGTCTTCAAGAAAAGATTTACGGGATATTATTCTCAATGTAATTTCTTTTGAGGGCAGTAGTTTGTTCACGTATAACTCCGCCCTTCAGTGGCTGATTGGAGTTGGTTAGACGTGACGCAGCCCTAGCTACATCCACACGCGTGGATAGTAAGGTTAAGAACTCTCTCAGAGTCGCTTCGTTCTCGGAGGAGCTTCTCTTCGACGGCAACTTTTCGGCAATCCATGAATTGCTGGATTTACACGTTCTCTTGTCTATCTAGTGTTACAAGAGATTCAGACTGGGGCAAACATTCGGTGGTTGACTCAGAGAATGCCACCGCAGTTGCCGGACCCGAGTGTGGCTGTTATGACGGTTGCCAGTCAAACAGTTTGGGATATAATACTGATCCCTACGGATTCGAAGTGCCAGGGTCTTTGGGTTCCGCAGTCTCTTAGCAATCAGTTTTCTTCCGCGGAATAATGTTTTTTAGGCTTGCTTTATGTCATTGCATGAACATTATTCAGAAACGCATGTCCAAATCCTGTCCTTTAATTCGACAGTAGTGGCGTATCTCCGGAACCAGGGAGGCACTTTTTCGTTTCCGTTATTCAATTTAATGGAAAGAATCCGTCTGTTGGTTATAGTACACCAAGTTCTGTTTCGGTCCGTCATATTCCGGGTCGTCTGATTGTTTTACCGGACTCCCGTTCTCTTACGGGTCGCTTGTTGCTGTCAGAATGGACTCTCAACAAACAAGTATTCAATCAGATTTGCTATCTATGGGAGCGCCCAATGATGATTTATTTACAACACAGCTTGCTAATCAATTGCAGACGTAT
The DNA here is from genome assembly GCA_031216915.1 of Pictodentalium vernedei. Taxonomy (NCBI): domain Eukaryota; kingdom Metazoa; phylum Mollusca; class Scaphopoda; order Dentaliida; family Dentaliidae; genus Pictodentalium; species Pictodentalium vernedei. Next base: position 464,617,633 of record CM062293.1, read on the forward strand.
GTGTTGGCTTGTCCAGATCTCTGAGCTAATGTTGTTAACGCTCTATTGATCTATAGGACGGAATGATAGGATACGCGTATCCTCCGGCGCTGTTGTTTCAGCAGGTATTGCTAAGATAAACAACCACAATACATTTCTGTTGATAGCATCTCTATCTTCACAGAGATCATGGGTAATTTACTCTCTTGTCTACTGTGGGTCTTAACGTGAAATCTTCCTCTATGTGAGGATCTTTTTTCACTGGGTAAATCGTGTCATCTTTATCACAACCCGCAAGGTCGCAACCTTCATGTATTCCGTTGTGTGGTCCGTATTGCATTGTAAGCACTGTACTGGACGAGCTTTGGACGCGATTTCTTACTATAGGAGATCCTCTTCTTCGCTATTCTATGCGGCTAAAGTAGAGGCTCTTCCGTCGTTGGTGTAGGGATCATTATGTTCATATTGTTGATCCCTCCATACTACTCATTGCAATTTTTTAGTATACTTGTTTCACAAGATCTACTGCAGCCTGTTATTATTTAGGTTATAGGTTTATGTTACCTCATACCTATGCACTCTACGATAGTTTACAATTGAGTCTTTTGTCTCTTTATCTAAGTCAGTTAGTAACTTTTTGATAAATAGACTTAGAATCTTTAGATTAAATTCCTATATGGATTTTAACTTCGGTTCTTATTTAGCTAAGTAATCATTTGAGCCTCTGGAAACAGTAGTTTTCAAATTCTGACCTTTTAGACAGTAATTCTGTTGGTTTCTCTTTTACTGTAGAGTCAGTGAGTTTCATGCACTATCGATGGATGATTTTCACTTTCGTAGTTTCGGAATCACTACTTCCGTTACTATTTAGGTTGGATTTTTGCATAAGAGTTAGGCTCCTATTATCCGGAACCTATTATTTTAAGGTCCTTCCGTCTTCGTATGGGCATAGGCCTTTACTCTTTCCGGGTACAGTTTATGTATTTATAAACAGATATCTGTTTATTACTATGGGCGTAAGCTTCTTCTGTCTTTGATGCCTAGTAGAAGGACGTTACGCTCCATTTTATTGTTAATGGATTCTATTAACTATCGGTACTGCTGATGGTATATCATTGACTTAGCAGTTGTGCTTAAGATTTCGGCTCATGAAGTAAGAGTTCTTCTACTTCTTGGGCTTACATTAATAGTGTCGCCACTCATTGCGCTCAGCCATCCACATTCATGAATTTTATCTCAGAAATATTGAGTCCATTTCTGGAGGCCTCTATTGTTAGGTCTATTATCTACTGCTCAGAATGTCATTCACTTAACAGTTGCTACTATAGCTAGGTAGGCTGTCTGTTTCGGCAGTGTCTCCGTTCTGCTGCCCTCTTCGCTCTGGGCTATTTGACCCAGGGCAAGAAAAAGGGGGGGGGGGGAGGGTGTTCCCTTGGGTCACCTGTTTTACTATGAAAACAAGGGGATACCTCCTCCGGAGTTAGTAATTCTGAGCTGTTATTGGGATGGTTGTTTAGTGAGAAGTTTAGGTTTTTAAAATTCATTCAAGTCTTAGTTTTTAAAGTATAGCTTTTGAATATTGCATATGTCAACGGACATGATTATGCAATCCTCAGACACTTTTAGGAGTATAAGAGTCTCTATTCTCTAGACTTACTTTATTTATTGGCTTACTTTAAAAATTATTAGTATAAGGATTATATTGGATATTAATAGAGTACATGGATGTATGAAGCTCAATTTTGGAAGGTGTTGTATCTTTCTAATTTATCATAAATAAGAAAGATACATGTAAGGCCTATTACTTCTTTTTCCCTACAGGGGATGACTGTATTTTATTTTATTGAGCGTATTCCATTTTGCTCTATGTCCTTGGCCCTCCAGCCTTTTTACTATTCAGCTATGTCTGGGTCATTGGTACAGTATAAAAATGTTAAAAAATTTATAGTAATTTCTATATTTTTTATACTTACCAATGACCCAGACGGGGATGGCCCTCCCAGGAGTTGGGAACTCTTGCCTCCCCGCTGAGTACATAGCGCTTACCAGGCACTGGTTATTAGAATGATTAATGGCGCCAATTTCGGAACGTCCTTGACACTGCGCATGCGCAGTAGGGGCGAAGTGTGGAGGGCCTTTCAGGACATGTTTTCTTTGGTTTTAGATGCAAATTTTGGGGATTGGGGGGCAAAATTTGTGTTTGGCCCTATATTTTAAGAGTTAGCACCAGCTATGTCTGGGTAATTGGTAAGTATAAAAAATATAGAAATTACTATAAATTTTTTAACATTCACAATACAATTCTGTTGGTAGCATCTCTGTCTCCACAGGGACCGTGGATAAATTTACTCAGGTGTCTGCTGTGGGACTTACTGCGAAAACTTCCTCCAGGAGAGGATCTTCTTTCGCTGGGGAAATCGTGTCAGCTTCATCACAACCCGCAAGGTCTCAACCTTCACGTATTCCGTTGTGCGGTCCTTCTTGCACGGCAAGCATTGTACAGGACGAGCAGTGGACGCGATTTCTAGCTGTAGGAGGACCTCCTCTTCGCTATACTATGCGGCTAAAGTGGAAGGTCTTCCATCGTTGGTGTAGGGATCATTATGTTGATATTTTTGATCCCTCCATACCAGACATTGCAAACTTTCTAGTATACTTGTTTTACGAGATCAACTGCAGCCTGTTACTATTAAAGGTTATAGGTCTATGTTATCTGATACCTATGCACACCATGATAGTTTACAATTGAGTCTAATGTCTCTTTATCTAAGTTAGTTAGAAACTTTTCGATAAATAGACCTAGAATCCTTAGATTAATTCCTAAATGGAATTTAGCTTGGGTTCAAATTAAACTAAAAGAAAACCATTTGTGCCTCTTGAGACAGTAGATGTCAAATTCTGGCCTTTTAAGACAGCAATTCTCTTAGCTTTCTCTTCTGCTGAAGAGTCTGTGAGCTTCATGCACTATCGGTGGACTATTCTCACTTTCGTAGTATCGGGAACACTATTACCTTTACTACTAATGTTGGATTTTTGGTTAAGAATTAGGCTCTTAATAAATATCCGGAACCTATTGTTATTAAGGCCCTTCCGTCTTCGAACGGGCATAGGCCTTTACTCTGTCCGGTTAGAGCTTTATGTATTTATAAACAGATCTCAGTTTATCAGTAAGGACGTAAAGCTTCTTCTGTCTCTGATGCCTAATAGAAAGGACATTACGGTCCATTCTATTGCTAGATGGATTCAATTAACTATCGGTACTGCTTATGATAATCTATCTTTAACTCAGCAGTCTGTGCTTACGATTTCGGCTCATGAAGTAATAGCTCTTTCTTCATCTTGGGCTTCTGCTAATATTGTTGCTATTACAGATTTAATGAAGGCTGCATATTGGTCTCAGCCATCCACATTCACAAATTTTTATCTCAGAAATATTGAGTCCATTTCTGGAGGCCTGCATTGTTTAGGTCCATTATCTGCTGCTCAGAATGTCGTTCACTTAACAGTTGCAACTATAGTTATGTAGGCTTTCTGTTCCGGCAGTGACTCCGTCCTGTTGCCCTCTTCGCTCTGGGCTATTTGATCCAGGGCAAGGGGAAGGGGTGGGGAGGGTGTTCCCTTGGGTCACCTGTTTTATAATGCGCAGCAGAGGCGAAGTATGGAGGGCCATTCAGGACATGATTTCTTTGGTTTTAGATGCAAATTTTGAGGATTGGGGGGCAAAATTTGTGTTTGGCTCTAGATTTTTAAGAGTTAGCACCAGCTATGTCTGGGTCATTGGTAAGTATAAAAAATATATAAATTGCTAGAAATTTTTTAACTTCTGCAACACAACCTGCAGGCCGCAGCTCTCACCCGATCAGTTCCAAATTTCATATGTGGTTTTGGGGCAGTGTCCAGATGGGAGCTATCAAATTTTGTTGAAAGATATGGCCAGAAACAGCCATCTTAGATTTGGCATATGACTTGTCAATAATTCCATTAGCACACCCTACAGGCTGCATCTCTCAACCGATCATTTTTCATATTTCATATGTAGCTTTGGTGTGATATCTAGATGGGAGCTATCATAGTTTTCAGAATTTTGTTGAAAAATATGGCCACCAGCAACCATCTTGGATTTGGCATATAAATTGTCAACAATTCCATTAGCACACCCTAGAGGCCACATCTCTCCCCCGATCTTTCTCAGATTTCATATGTAGCTTTGGTGTGATGTCTAGATGGAAGCTATCAAACTTTTCTGAATTTTGTTGAAAAACATAACTGCCAGCATCCATCTTGGATTTGGCATATAAATTGTCAACAATTCAGTTAGCACACCCTACAAGTCGCAAATTTCACCCAATCTTTTTTTAATTTCATATCTAGCTTCAGTATGATGTCTTGATGGGAGCTATCAAATTTTTCTGAATTTCTTTGAAAAGCATGGCCTCCAGTGGCCGCATTCTTCACTTGTTTTGTTCAGATTTCATATGTAGCTTTGGTGTGATGTCTTCTCTGTAGAAACTTGAATGAATGACTTGGCATTACTGGAGCTTTTCATTTAGTTCAGTCTCTTCTTGGTAAAGTTGAGCTGCAGTGTCATTTGACACTTGTGTATTCAGAGTTCAACTACCGCCCCCCCCCCCCCTCCCCCTGCCCCTCTCCCCTCTATTCATAATGGGATGAAGGGGGTTAATTGTTGGTCGAGTTGTGTTAACAATGAGACCAATGGTTTGGTAACTGCAGTGTGCGTCTGGGCATCCTCGCACTGTTGGCGCAAAAACTTGAACAAATATTCTCTGATTTGACTAATATTTGCTATACAGGACTTTTGCAATAATATCTCAAACTAATTCGAAAACTGAACTAGTCCAATATTTTATTATACAACAACCAATGGCCCCAGACTAGCTGGTGCTAGCTCTAAATTTATTCCAGGGCCAAACACAAATTTTGCCCCCCCCCCCCCCCACCCCTCCCCATCCCCAAAATTTGCATGCAAAACTGAAAAAAATCATGCCCTATCTGGTCCTCCATACTTTTGCAAACTACGCACGCGCAGTATGCAGGAAGACACCGAAATTGGCGCCAACCATCATTCTTTGTTTGGCCCTTCTGTCAGTAACTTCTGTCAGTAACAACAAACTGATATCTGTGCTTTTAAATCTCAGTTTTAATGATGCCAGACACAAATCATTGGTAGAATTGGTGGATCCAAGGACACAATTGGATGATGGAAGGAAGAAACGGTGGTTGGAAACGCTCAGGACTGTAACTTTATAATTTTTAGAAAAATTATTTCATGTTTTCTAATTTAGGGACATGGGTCTGACGTCATCATTCTTGCTAATGCTTTTTCCACTGTTTGTTAAGTGTTCCTTTCCTATCCTTTCTTGAAGCCCCCAGTTAAACTCCCAACCTTTTTGGCTTATTTTATTCAATTTTTTTTTTTTTTATAAATTTCTTAGGAGTTTGACGTGTTATACAGAATGTTTGTTCTGTATTTCCCCATGGTTGCGTCCTCACCCTAGGGGTGTTTAGGTGTTTTGGTCATGCATCATACATCCAATGCATCGTTTTTTCTTCTGCTGAAGATCTTGCTGTACATCGGATAGTTCTAAATCTGTTACTGACTTCAGGCCTTTTTATTCAGTGCCTGGAGTCTTGTTTCCGTTTTTTTTTTAGACGTTGTTTAGATTGACAACGTTGTACACATATATGTAATTTCCTATCTAGTTCATGGTAGGATTGTTGTAAGATACATTAAAATATTCTGGTAGTGTAGCAATTAATTTTTAGGGAATCTTGTCCACACTTAGTTTCTATCGGGATACATTTGGGCTCGCCTTGTTCCCATTGGGAAACTTGGGCTCCTGTCAAAATTTTTCGAAATTTTTTTTTTTTTTGATTTATATTTTGAATGTTATTTATCATGTATCTTTTTCATATATTTATTGTGGAGTTGGTGGGAGTACTGTCGACTTTGTTTTGATTCATTATGAAAGCTTATTGCTCCAAATGCAAAGCGAGGAAGTCTTCCTTGGATTTACATGTTTGTTGCCTTGCTTGTAGTCGATGTACTCCCACTAATTCTTGTTCAACATGTGTCAGATGGGATGACAAACGTTGGAGACGGATGTCATGGTACGTTGCTAGCGGCGAGAGGCCACTGCCAGTCCTCTTGCCACAAAGTCAATCAAGTTTCTCAGTTTCTTTTTCAGAGGAACAAGAACATGGTGATGTTTATGTGATGCCTAGAGATAGTGCACTACTGTTGTCGCAATCAGATGAACAAGCAGAGCTAGCAGCAAAGGTGCTCATGAATATTAGGGAAAAAAACCACTAGCTGGTGGTTTTAGTCCCTTGTCGCCAGCTAGCTCGACCGGTGACACCGGGTGCATCCATTGCGGTCGAGAGGAGTGGATTGGGTAGAGCAAGCACCTTAAAATATAAACTGGCTCACCCAGCGACGACGGAACAGAAGAAGCCAGCAAGTACCGTGGGAAGCTCGACAAGGTCTGAAAGGATCGTGAGTGAGAGAAGCCCCTCTCTTTCCCAACAGGACCTGGGGCCAGATATTGTGATTAGAAACTTGCGTCAGTCGGAGCATATGTCCGTGCCTCCCATCTGGGACGCTCCGTATAGTTTGCAACTGGCCTCGGCTACAGTTACGGCTTCTACAACGGCATCTTCAAAGCACACACGACTGCACCTTAGCTACATGACTTCGGATATCCTGCCTGCATCGCCAAGAAGGGACCACTCATTGTCTGCAAAGTCGGACCATCCAGTAGCTAAGGAAACGAGACCTCATTTATCGGGAGCTGCCTCTGACACACCGTCCCAGGAGCAGCCAGCGGCCAAGAAACAGAAGACCGCTGCTCCTCAGGTCTCCGTAACAGACATGCTGTCAGCTCATCGCAGCATCCCAGCAAGTGTAGGAGCCTAAGCTGTCGGATGGTGCTGGGTCGGTCCAGTCATCTGCACATTCAGATGCGATAGACCGAGAGTCTCAACTGATTCAGTCGGATGGTGAAAGGGATATGGAAGAAGATTACCCTTCCCTTTCGGAACAGCACATGGTTGCGATGGATTTAATCCATCAATATCAATACTACCCTGAATTTGTTCCAGCGAATTAGAATGCTGCGACTACTAGGAAGAAACCGCTGTCGTCGTTGGACACAGACTTTATCTGGACAAAGGAGGAGGTCCTGTCTTTTCCGGTTCAGTCTAGACAGGTGTCGCAGGCCTTCGGCCATTTTGACGATGCTATATTCAAACTCTCCAGTGGGAAGAAGAAAGGCGGTTTCTTGACATAATCTTCCGTAAATTTACCGTTTGTTGGACCATGTTCATTTAAAATGGTCGGGGAAAATGTACAGAGAGTTCCTCTGCATTTGGATGAGCAGGCTGAGGATCTAGAGCTATCCTTGCCTGCATCATTCACAATTCGCTCGGGACACAATTGAGACGGCAATATCTTCAAACAGAGTGAATTTGGATGCTATGTCTTACGCAGATCACCTTTCAAGAGCTGTGGCATGACGTCTCAACGGGAAGGTATTTGAGGATGTTCGTACCTCTTTAATTCCAGGGCTTATTATGTTTACCACGTATAACTTCGTCTTAACAGTAGCTAATTTGGAGTTAATCAGACGTGACGATGACAAGGTGAAAAACTCTCTACGGGTCGCTCGGTATCCGGACACACAATATTTGACAAAAAGCTTTCATTAGTTTATGACCAAGCTACAAAGAAAGCGACTAATACTCTGCTCCTTAAGTCAGTGTCTAATCGCCCCGCTGCAGCAGAAAAGAGTAAAGGAGGATGTCCCAGAAATAAATCGTCTAAAGGGGACTCCTCACGAGGATATAGGAAACCCTCCTATAATTACTCTAGGGATCGTCAATATAGCGACCCGGGAAGAGGGGCGTAGTTCTGATCGAGACTACTGGTCAGATGCCCCTAAGCCGGCAGGTCGAGACTCTTCGCGAGGGGGGTGTGGTTTCTCCTCATGTACGCCTCGCAGGTCCTACAGGTGATGATCAGGACCTCTATTGCTTGTCAGTTGGCAGAAGGTTATGAAGATTTGCAACAAACTGGATAACAATTATGGAAGACCAGTGGGTGAGAAGTGTGGTCTTGGACGCCCTACGGCTATCTTTCCGAGCGAAACCACCACTAAGAAGGTGTCCGCGGTGGACAAATCTTCTGTCAAATCCTTGCAAAAGAGAGTCTCTCCTGTCGGAGATACAGGCTCTCTTATCAAAGGAAGCAATAGAGGTCATCGAGAATCAAAATTCTCTAGGATTTTACAGTCACTTGTTCCTTGTACTGAAGCTAGACATCTCATTCCGACCGGTAATAGACTTGAGCTGGATAAACAAGCTTAACATAGCTCCAAAGTTCTATATGGAGACCATTCGGTCAGTAAGGGCGAGCATTCGAGTGAACGACTATGCGGCAAGCCTAGATCTATAGATGTCTACTTTCATGTCCTGGTACATCCGGCATTCAGAAAGTACCTACGATTCATCGTTCAAGGGATAGTATATCAGTTCCGAGCGATGTGCTTCTGTCTGAATCTGACGCCCTAGGCATTCACTCGAATAATGAACTCGGTAATGTCTCACTTCCAAGCTCATTCGTCTGCGGTAGTGTTGGCTTACTTGGACGACATTCTTCAGAGATACGGCAACAAAACTACTCTTCAAAACGATGTTCAGAGTCTGCTTCTCTTGCTCCAATGACTCGGCTTCATCATAAACGAGAAGAAGTCGGATCTAGAAGAACTCCATGCTTTATCTGTTGACGAATCTCACTACTGTAGTGTTGGTAATATCATCACTTTAACTACAGAAGTGGGATTTTTGGCTAAGAATCTGGCTCCAGATAAATGGCCTGAGCCTATTATCATAAAGGCTCTGCCGTCTACGGACAACCATAGACCTCTGCTGTGTCCAGTCAGGGCTATGCACACATATAAATGCCGATCAGAGTTTCTTAGAAATGGAAGGAAATGCTTCTTTTTATCATTGATTCCTAACAGAAAAGATATTTCTGACCGTTCAGTTGCTAGATGGATTCAGTTGGCAATATGCATTGCCTATGAAAATCTATCTTCGGATCAGCGTTCGGTTAATAAGATATCAGCGCATGAAGTTAGACTGCTGTCCACTTCTTGGGCTTATTCTAACAGTATAGCCATTACTGATCTCATGAAAGCTGCATACTGGACACAGCCTTCTGCATTTACCAAGTTTTACCTTAGAAATCTCCAGTGACTGTAGATGTTTAGGTCCTCTATCTGTTGCTCAGAATGTTGTCTACTAAATGATTACATCTATAGTTATTTAGGCAACCCATTCCAGCAGTGACACTGTTCCGCTGCCCTCTTCGTTCTGAGGACATGTACTTCAGAACGAGGGAAGAGGGTGGGGGTGACGTTTTTTTTCCCTTTTGATCATCTGGCTTTATAGTGAAAACCAAGGGAAGACCTCCTCCGGTGTCAGTAGTCCCGAGTTGGTGCTGGGATGGTTTTAATGTTTAGCTCGTGTAAAGCAAAATTAATATGTCTCAATTATGTATTGTTTTTAAAGTGTAGCTCACTGTGAAGCATTTGTATATGTCATGTGTCAAACAGACGTTAATATACAATCCTCGGACTCTTTTAAATGGGTATAAAGAGTCTCATTCTCTGGACTTTCTTTATATATTGACTTCCCTTTACCGAAGGTTATGCTGGCATTAAATGGAGAATTATATATTATGTAATGCTCAATTACATTGTTGGTGTTATTTCTTTCTCGTTTCTCATAAATGAGAAAGACATATATAATTCCTTTCACTCCTATTCTCCTGTAGGAGCTATCCTTTAAGAAGTGATTGAGTAATTGGATTTTCCTCTATGTCCTAGGCCCTCCAGCCTTTTTACGATTCAGCTAGTCTGGGCCATTGGTTGTTGTATAAAAATATTATAAATTCAAAGTAATTTGTATATTTTTTATACTAACCAATGGCCCAGACGGGGATGGCCCTCCCATGAGTGGGCACTCATACCTCCCTGCTGCTGACAACATTTAACAGGCAAATTCTAGAAAGAATGATGGTTGGTGCCAATTTTGGTGTCTTCTTGGATACTGCACATGCACAGTTCGCAAAAGTATGCAGGACCAGTTAGGACATAATTTTGGGGGTTTTGCATGCAAATTGGGCAAAATTTGTTTTTGGCCCTGGATATTTTTGAGTTAGCACCAGCTAGTCTGGGCCATTGGTAAGTATAAAAAATATACAAATTACTTTCAATTTATAATTTTTACTGTCACCTGTTCCTCGTACCGAAGCCAGACAGCTTGTTCTGACTGGTAATAGACTTGAGCTGGATAACAAGCTTATCATGGCTCCAAAAATTTATTTATGGAGACCATTGGGTTGGTAAAAATGAGCGTTCGAGTGATCGACTATGCGGCAAGCATAGATCTAATGATGCGTACTTTCATGTCTTTGGTACATCCGGCATTATAAAAGTACCTGTGGTTTATCATACAAGGGAAGGTATATCAGTTCAGAGCAATATGCTTTGGTCTGAATCTGGCCCCCTGGGCATTCACTTGAATAATAATGAACTCTGTAAGGTCATACTTACAAGCTCATTTGTTTGCGGTAACATCGGCTTACTTGGATGACCTTCTACAGGGATACGGCAACAGAATTATTCTTCAGAACTATATTCAGAGTCTGCTTCTATTACTCCGATGTCTCACTTTCATTGTAAATGAGAAAAAGTCGGATCTAGCTCCATACAAGTCTTCTATTCACATGGGGATGAGCTTTGAGACTCACAACAATCTGGTTCGTCTGCCGTTACCCAGAGCGAAATTAGTCAGTTGTTATGCTCGCTTTTGTCTGCAGTGAGACTCAGACGCATTAATAGTGAGGGAATTCATGCGACTGTTGGAACTGTGCAGAGCGGCTGTGGATCTCATTCCGATGGGTCTCCTGCGTGCACGTCCCCTCCAGATATTCTTTACTCAGAACTGGAGTGTGAAGATGCTTTCGCTTGAACCAGTATTGTTTTAACAGAACTAGTAAAACAAGGGTTCAGATTTGGGCAAAGATTCAGTGGTTAACTCATGGAGTTCCACTGTAACTGCAAGATCCGGCTTTCATGATTAGGACAGATGCGAGTCAGATAGGTTGGGGCACGACCCTAAGTCCTGCAATCTTGAAGTGTCAGGGTCTTTGGGACCCTCGGTTCCAGGAGAAACACATAAACATCAAAGAGATGATGTCAATATGGCTAGCGCTACAACATTGGATGCACATAATAACAGACGTCCATATTCAAATTTGCTCGGACAACTCAACAGTAGTAGCATACATCGGGAACCAGGGCGGCACCTATTCATTTCCATTATGCCAACTAACGGAGAAGATTTTCCTATACGTCATGAATCATCATGTTCATCCTTCTAGCCGTCATATACCAGGTCGTCTGAACGTACTAGCAGACTCGCTGCCTTAGAAAGGTTGCCTGTTGCAATTGGAATGGACGCTCAACAAGCGAGCATTTGGACACAGTTGCTACCAGAGGGATTGCCCCATGACAGATCTGTTTGCGTCGCACCGGAACAATCAGTTACTGTCGTTCGTGTCGCCATGCCCAGACCATTGAGCGTATGCAGTAGATGCTCTGCCGATCTCATGGGGATGAATAATAGGATATGCATATCCTCCAATTCAGTTGATTCAGTAGATTATGTTTAAGATCAAACAGTCTCTTTGTGAATCCTATTAGTAGCACCTCTGTCGTCTCAGAAACCTTGGATCATTCTTCTCAAGTGTCTGTTATGGGACGTTCCCCGGAAGCTTCCTCCATGAGAGGACCTTCTTTATCAAGGAAAGTTTTGTTCTTCACATCCTTCTCCGCCCATAGTGGCATAATGGAGTCAGACGTGAGGGAACCATTGCGGTTCCATATTATTATACCCACCACAAACAAAGTTTGGAGGGGTATATAGGAATCACCCTGTCCGTCCGTGCATCCGCCTGTCCATCTGTCCATCCTTATAAGCACAACTCCTCCTAAAGCGTTTGAAGAATTTTTATGAAACTTTACACAATGGAAGAACTCCATATGAAGATGTGCATGAAGCAATATAATTCTGTTTTGATAGGCATGGGGGGGATATCACTTTGTGAGCTTGCTCACAATACCTCTAGTTTTATGACTAACACAAGAACAATTAAAGTAATGCGGGTGAGGAGGGTTCAGTATGACTTTGAATCCCCCCCCCACCCCCCCCCTCCCCCACCCCCATGTGTTCAGAGGCAATTACCGGGCAAGGCGTAGTTTTCTTCCCGCAAGCCTTGTATGAGTTTAAATACATACATTCTTTTTATGACTTTTCGATTGGCGGCTGGGTCGTGTTCTATGGCAACCTCATAGGCACATCCACTTTGTAGTTAGTTGGTTTCCTGTGATTGTTTGTCTATATGTCATATACAAGCGCATAATTCATCATAGATAAATTGCTAGTCTTTGGGTACTTTGGAGGCTGCATAGCCAGTTAACTGGTATTCAGATGATTACGTGCGGGATTTCATAATAATGAATTAATATAATAGGCAGACGCATTATTATATGTTATGGATCTTAGAAATTATGAATTATTTTATTGGGGGGGGGGGGGGGGGGAGCGGTCCGTATCGAGCCTGTTAATCATACTTACTTCCATTTCTAGATCCACGTTTCTATTAATGTTGGTACCTCAATCGAATACGCCTTGTTTACATTCTTGTATTTTTGCACGTTTATTGTGTCATAGATATCAGATAGTACACGTCGGGGGAGTGTTGTTACTGGAATTTATTGTACGCCTGAATGGGGTCGCCTGTGGGTTACCTTAGAAGTGTGTTACTTTCCAGAGATCGTTCATTGTGGTTCTATTGGACATGTGCATGTTATATATTATATCTCCGGTTTTCAATCTATGTGCGTTTGCCGCCTCCGGTGTATGTTATATGGCGGGCGATATTAATTACCGGGATCGTCGCTATAGCCTTAGCTTCTGAAGTGGCATTAAGCACCATTTATTAATTATAATTAATACCTGAGTGCCTGTTCGACATATATTTATTTTGTTTTTTGGTACCGCTTTTACTGATTCCAGAGCGCTCTCCTCTTTCTTTTTGAAGATTCCTTCAAAAGAAAAAGTGGGGGGGGGGGGGGGGGGGATTTTTTTTTTTCTCTCCTCCGGTTTGATAAGTATGTAACTATGAGTGAAGCTTTTTTGTCTAAATATATCCTGCATACAGCTGGAGTTTTATTTATGGCGTATGTTTGTAGGGGATATTCTCTCATTCTCAAATACGCCATCCTAATTTTTGGGGCTTTGTCTGGGCTAGCCTTAAAAATTGGGAACTTGTTACATCCATTTAGCATAGTCTTCATGCTAAGTATTCAGAATTACTTGAACTGGGCTCCTTTTGTATGATATGTCTTCTCTATTACTGTATAGAGAGACATACATGTACTTTCTAATAATTTTAATTTCCTTTCACCGATTACAGGACTGGAACTATGTTGATCTACTAATTCTGAAGTCCTAGACCCTCCTCCTTTTTACGATCCAGCTGGTCTGGGCCATTGTTTTACAGTGTAAAAATATAAATTTAAGGTAATTTGTATATTTTTATACTTACCAATGGCCCAGACGGAGATGGCCCTCCCTTGAGTGGGCACTCATATCTCCCCGCTGAATTTTTATGTAGTACTCTCTTCTACAAAGAATGATGTTGGTGCCAATTCCGGTCACTTCCTGACGTCTTCTCATGTGCGGAGAGTAAATGTATGGAGAGTCAAATAAGACTTTTAATTTTAGGTTTTGCAAGCAAATTTTGGGGATTGGGGGTTCAAAATTTGTGTTTGGCCCTTAATAACTTTGAGTTAAGCACCAGCTGGTCTGGGCCATTGGTAAGTATAAAAATATACAAATTACCTTAAATTTATAATTTTTTCTTTCTCTTATGCCTAACAGAGAGGATATTTCTGTTTATTCAGTTGCGAGGTGGATTCAGTTAGCAATACAAATTGCTTATGAGAATCTATCTTCAGATCAGCGTTCGGTCAGTAAGATTTCAGCGCATGAGATTAGAGCACTGTCTTTTTGGGCTTATTCAAATAGTATTGCCATTACTGATTTAATGAAGACAGCAGCCTACTGGATGCAACCATCTTCATTTACTAAGTTTTACCATAGAAATTTAGAGTCTATCTCCGGTTGCCTTAGATCCTTGAGTTCTCTTTCTGTCGCACAGAATGTTGTCCATTAATTTTACATCTCCTAGATGTCTTAGGCAGTCTGCTCGAGCACTGATGCCGTTCCGCTGCCCTCTTCATTCTGAGGATTCTTCCTTCAGAACAAGGGGAGAGGGGAGGGGGGGGGGGGCATCCCTTAGTATGATCTCCTTAGTATGATCTGGCTTTAGAGTGAAAAGCAAGGGAATACCTCCTACAGTGACAATTGTCCAGCGTTGGTGTTGGGTAGTTTTAATGTGTAGCTCAGTGTGAAGCAACAATTTCTTCTCATTTATGTATTGTTTTTAATGTGGAGCTCAGTGTGAAGCATATGAATGTTTCACATGTCATATGAGCGTTTATATACAATCCTTGGACACTTCTAAATGAGTATAAATCGTCGCATTCTCTGGACTAGCTTTATAATTGGTTTCCTTCACCGAATTAGCATAACGGGTTATGCTGGCATTAAATAGAGAATTTATTGTGTATTAGTCCTGTATATTGTTGGTGTTGTGTCATTCTCTTTTTTTTATAAGAGACAGACATGTGTAATTCCTCTGTAATCTCCTAATTCTCCTGTAGGAGCTAATCGGGGGCACGGTGGCTTAGTTGGTAGAGGTGCAGACTGAAAGCCGAGAGGTCCTCGGTTCGAATCCCACCTGCGGCAACTGCGTTGTGTCTTTGGGCAAGACACTTTATCCCCCCCCCCCCCCCCCCCCCCCCCATTGCCCACTTGGGGGCATGATGACGCTGTGTACTGAGGCGTACTGC
Organism: Pictodentalium vernedei; assembly: GCA_031216915.1. Lineage (NCBI taxonomy): Eukaryota > Metazoa > Mollusca > Scaphopoda > Dentaliida > Dentaliidae > Pictodentalium > Pictodentalium vernedei. The sequence goes on from CM062293.1 coordinate 464,632,674, forward strand.
ACATCAATGGTGCACCTGTCTTCAACCATTCAACCATGTTAACCCTGCTTGTGTGGAGTTGGTATGTTGGGGAGCTGACAGTTGCTCGCTGTTGCTCAGTGGTTCTCTCTGGCTTCCTTCACCCGTAAAACTGTCACGGTCATGGTTAGCCATTGTGCAGAAATATGTGACCTTAAAACACAAATAAATAAATAGTATGAGCTATTCTTTTAATCGGAGTAATAGAGATATTGTATTTTCTCTTAGTCCTAGAACCTCCAGCCTTTTTACTATTATTATTATTAACTTTCAGATTTGAATGCAAATTTTGGGGGTTTGGGGTTTCAAAATTTGTGTTTGGCCCTGGATAATATTGAGTTTGCACTAGCTAAGTCTGGGCTATTGGTAAGTATAAAAAATATACAAATTCCTTTAAATTTATCATTTTATTTCATTTGTTAGACTGGTCAGAAATTGATGTCAGTTCGTGAACATTCTAAACAGATCAATGATCTTCAGGCAGCCAAAGATATGTCAACCATAATATCAGCTTCTAAAGACTTCACAGCAAAGGTAGGTGTCAGTAAATTTATTATCAATATTATTTTATTTATTATAATTACTTTTTACTCTCTTTGTGAAAATAGACATTATACTTGTTCATTTATCTAAGCATCTATCTGTCCTTTGTGTTTGAAAAAAGGTTTCGAAGCAGTAAATCTTTTCTTTGCAACTGTCACAATATGGAGAAGCCCACATATTGGATACTCCTTAACCCTTTACCCAACGCAGACGATTTCAAAATTTATTATTTTAAATATCATTTTTTAAAAATTTTCAAAAAATTTCAACAAAACTATATCATGTGACCCCCTCTTTGGAACGAGCTTGACGAGCTCGTTCCAAAGAGGGGTCAAATGATAAGGTTTTGTTGAAATGTTCAGCCACTGAAGTTGCATATTACGTGGGTGGATGTGGGTGATTCGTTGGGTATTGGGTTAATGTAATAACTATGTGGTGGCTCAGTGGTTATGGAATTGGACTTTAAATCGAAAGGTCCGCGTTTTGATTCCTGCCAGGTCTAGGGTAACCGTGTTTTGTCCTTGGGCAAGTCACTTCATCCTGTTTGCCCACGTTGAGGCCCGGTGGCACTGTGTACTAAGGCATACTGCACATTGATGGTACATTTGTCTTCATCGAATGCTAACCCTGCTTGTGTGGAGTTAGTATGTTGGGGAGTTTGGGAGTTGCTTGTCATTGCTCGGTGGTTCTCTCTGGGTACTCTGGCTTTCTCCACCTGTAAAACTGACTGACACGGGGTGACCTGTCTGTTGAAAGTGTAGTTAAACCCCAGTAAATAAAAAAATGTTAATTGTATAAAACTTCCCAACACCAAATCACATACTATATCCTCAGTGAAAATATGATCTGTAACTTGCATATGTGGTATAGAGTAAACTCCTGTTAACCTTTTACCCAAAGCACAAATTTATTATTTCAGTTATTGTTTTTTCAAATTTTTCGAAACATTTCAACAAAACCATATCACGAGACCCCTTATTGGAACGAGCTCAATGTTCTCTCAAAACCACTATTCCAAACACTCCCATGTTCAGTATTTATCATCTTTATGAAGAAGCTTTACAAGTTTGTTCAAAACTAGCTCCTAAGGTCATATTTAAGGATGTAATGTGAGTCCCAAGATTTTTACTCTGTGCACTGTGAGTTGGTGAATCCTCACTTTGGCAACAGCCTGAAGTAATAATTTTTCACTCCTTGGCTATAGTCAGTTCTAACAATTAGTGACAGCTAGTCAGAGTGTTTGGTCCTTAGTTTGCCAGCAGTGTTTGTCAAAGCAAATATGTTAACACTGATTTCTGTTGATGAATTGAGTTTTAAATCACTACTGTAAACAATTTAGTGAGTAGTGTTTCACTTCAAAAGCATAGACAAAACAGTTTTTACAAATAACTGTATATATATATGACTTCAATTCCAAGTTTGGTATATCAAAATGGCTAATGCACAAGTTAATGTGCGATTTATTCCCAATGCAAAAGGTGGACAAAGTTTGATTGATGATGGTTTCAATCAAAGTGAAAACCAGAAGACGAGATAATATACATTGGAGATGTTGTAAAGCTGTTGTTGTAAAGCTGGATGCCCTGCTACTATTAATACTAAAGACAGCATAATAACTAGTTTTGCGAACCAACATAACCACCAACCAGATAATGTTAAAATTATTGTGGACACTTTTCTCGGTGAAATGAGAGAAAAAATCAAACACGACCATAGAACTATTCCAGCAATTTATCAAGAAGAATTAAACTGTCTATGTGCAAATGATGTTTCTGAAATAATTCAAGCTGTTCCAACACTGTATTCAGTTGACTCTAGTTTGTAGAGAGCAAGATCTGAAACTCTGCTGCCTAAAGTGCGACAACAGATTGATCTACCAACAACATATAAAGAAAGTAACACAGGCCACAACTTCTTGTTACATGCCAAGTCTGACAATTTTTTCTTGATCTTTGCTAGTGATGAAAACATTCGACATCTGGCATCTTTGGATACTTATTATTGTGATGGAACCTTTAGTATGTGTCCAAATCTGTTTTACCAAATTTACACCATTCATTCGTTTTGTGGAAAGGAGAATGTTTCCCCTTGTGTATGGCATGTTGCCAAATAAAAGACAGTCAACAGTTTTTTGAAATGGTAAAACAGAAGGCACATGATTTAAACGTGAAACTGTGTCCATCTACATTAGTGACCGATGTTGCGACAGCAGCGCAAAATGCCACCAGGACTGTTTTCCAATCCATTATGAAAGGGTGCATGTTCCATTATAGACAGGCAATGTGGAAAAATGCACAACGATATGGTTTCAAGTGGCATCTGACAACAACCAAAGTGTTAATATGTTTGTTAAACATGTTGCAGCTATCCCACTTCTAAGACTTGGCGATATAGTAGACTATTGGTGGTTCGCTATGGATGATGTGGTTGTGGATATTATTGGAGTTCTCAGCTTTGCAGGCTATGTAACAGAGCAGTGGGTAGAGCTGGTCGGTTTATCCAAACCAAAACTGAAACTCGTTTTTGTAGTGGAAACCGAACCGAAAAAGAGATTAAAAAACATATATTTTCGGTTTTGCTTAACTTTTGAATATTCACATTTAGCACGCCATTGATTTTGTATAATCAACAAAATGTTAGCTAAAACTCTTGGTAGCATATCAATAAGAAACGATGATAGAAATGTCAAATGCCAATTATGAAATAAGTCCGTCATCGTCCATTACGTAAATACCTCCAACCTACGTCACCACATACAGAATCATCACACCGAAGAATACAACACTGTTATTGAAAAAGAATGGACTGTGACACCTACAAAGTATCAGATCGCTCAATGCTCAGTTGATGTTGGGGAACCCCTTTTTGCAGGAAAGGGGTTAAATTAATATTAATAAAACGTTAGCCACACATACCTGTCATACAAAGTGTCAATCGGAAATTTGAATAGAATGAAAGTAAAAATCCAAAATACACTTATACCTGCAAAACACATGTGGCTGGGTTGTTTTTCGAATTAATGCAAATTTTCAGAATTCAGTGACTCTCTGACAATGATAATTCAATGCAAACTGAAAGGAAGAATGGACATGGAAATCAGGTCAGGTGATGATCTTGTCGGTAATTTGCATAACCTCTTCAGTGCTTTGTAAATGAATGATTCTGGGATTTAGAGTTTGCTCCTTTCGGGTACAGATGTCAACTTGTCAAGTTAGTTAGATTTTGAAATGGGTATCTGTTTTACTGAAAGTAAATGACGTATTCTAAAGTTCGCAACTTCTTGAAATTGGGCAGTTGCTTTCTCAAATTCTGACCCGTTTCACTTATATTTTTATACTGTACCAATGACCCAGACTTAGCTGTGCTAACTCAAAAATATCTAGGGTCAAACGTAAATTTTACCCCCCAATTCCCCAAATTTGCATCTAAAACCAAAAATTACATGTCTTATATGGTCCTCCATACTTTTACTCCACTGCGCATGCACAGTGTCAAGGAGGTTTAGAAATTGGCGCAATTATCATTCTTTGTTTGGCCCTCAATACAGTTACACTTCACTTTTATTTGTGCTTGTAAATCTCAGTTTTAAGGATGCCAGACACATAATTATGAGAGAAATGGTGGATATAAGGAGGAAATAGAAGGAGGAGAGGAAAAAACAGTGGAAACAATTGTTCAGGGCTGTAACTTATAATTATTTTACGAAATTATTCATGTTACCTATTTTCGAGGCATGACCTTGTTGTGGTCATTCTTGCTATGAATGTCCATTGTTTAATCAATGTTTCCTCTCTCCCTTTCCTTTATTCCCCCCTAGCTATTCTCCCATGCTTTTGGCTTATTTTTTGTAATGTTTATTACTAAAATTTCTTGGGAGTTTTGGCTTGGAAACAGAATTATTTTCTGTTGTTTTCCCCATGTTTACGTCCTCACCCTTGGGTCGTTAGGCGTTTTGGTCTGCATCTACCATCTGATGTTCTGCAGTTTCTTCTCTGGAAGTCTATGTTTTGCATCAGACAGTGTTTAAATTGGTAACTGATTTCTGGCCAGGTTTATCAGTGCCTGGAGTCATGTTTCCGGTTTGTTTACACTTTTTGTCTATGTTGACAACGGTTTCTTCTTATAGTGATTACCTGTCCTCTGCTTAGTTCAGTTCATAGCAAGATACATTAATATTGTCCGTAAGTGTTACATTAATTTTTTGAAATGATTTAAAATTTTTGTCCAGACTTAGGCTTTTTTGGGATCCATTTGGGCTCATTGTTCCTATTGGGAACTTGGGCTCTTCTGAAAATTTTTTCCAAAAATTTTTTTTTTTTGGAAATTATTTTCTTTTGAAATGTTATAATGGATTATAATATATTATGTATATTTATTTCAAGGGTTAGTGCGAGTAATATGAATGTGTATATTTTTTCATGTTGAAAAAATATTCTTCAATTGTAATGCAAGGATATCTTCCTCTAATTCACAGGTTCATTGTGTTTCTTATAGTCAATGTAGTCGCACTAATTCTTGCTCTGTGTGTGTAGATTGATATGACAATGTAGGAGACATGTGTCACGGTATTTTGTTAGCGGTGAGGGGTCTATTTCTGTCCTCTCTCCGTAGGGTCACTCTATATTATCAGGGTTTTTTTTCAGAATTCAGAGTGATGTTTCCGTGATGTCTTCAACAAGTGTGTCTCCGTCGTTGCAATATTAGGGCTAGTGGAAAGTGCTCAAGGTAGTACAATTGCTGAAGAGTTCCCTAGTAGGATCGAAAGCAATTGATCGTCCACTAGTCCACCCGGTTCGAATGGATCGGCATCCGGGTTCGTCTGCTGCGGTCCAGGGAAGCAGATTGGGTGATGCGAGCACTATAAAACATCGAATGTGCACACCCAGCAACGATGGATCCGAGGATAGTACGGAGGAAGCCTGTCATTCCGGTAGCTTGCTCGTTCAGGTCCACTCGGACCGTGAGCAGGAGAGGCCCCCTCTCTCTTACATCAACATCTGCGCCGCGATGTTGTTGTATGTTTGTTCGTTAGTCGGAGCTTACGTCCACTTCTCCTGCTCGGGACGCTCCGTTGCATAGACAGTCCGACGCAGCTGTTATATTGGCTTCCTCATCCTCACGTCAACACACACGACCGCACATTGGCTATGTGACCACAGATTTCCAGGGGACGTTCGCATATTATATAAATGCAGGATTGAACGTCCCTGGTGCTCCTGCTTCGCCGACCACGGAATACATGTCAACCAGGTCACTCCATCTGCTAGCCAAGGACACAAGGCCTTTCCAGTTGGGACGTTCGTATATTATATAAATGCAGGAATGAACGTCCCTGGAGCTTCCAGCGGATAATTACTTAGGACCGCGGCTCCACAGGTCTCATTGAGTAACATGAGCAAGGTGATGTTACCGTGATGTCTTCGTAAAATGTGCTTCCGTCGTCACAGTCAAATGAAGAGCTAGCGGTAAAAGTGCTCATGGAGATACGTCAATTGCCTAAGAGGTCCCAAGTAGGATCGATGTTGTTGGCGTCCGCTAGCTCGCCCGGTGTAGTGACCATTCATCGAATGGCTCAGCAGCTGGGTTCGTCCGTTGCGGTCCAGGAAGGAGATTTGGGTGATGCGAGCACTATAAAATACAGTGTGCACACCCAGTGACGACGGATATGAGGATGGTACGGAGGAAGCCTATTAGTCCGGTTCCTAGCTCGCCCAGGTCCATCCGGGCTGTGAGCGAGAGAGGTCCCTCTCTCGTACTATAACATCTGGGCCCAGATGTTGTGGTATAAAACATTCCTCAGTCGGAGCATACGTCCACCGCTCGGGAAGCTTCATTATATAGACAGTCCAGAGAGACTGCTCTTTCGGCTTCCTCATCCTCACAGCAGCACACACCTTGGCTACGTGACTAGTGATATTCAACCAACATCGCCGACCAGGGATTCTATGGCGACCAGGTCACGCCATCCGGTAGCCAAGGATACGAGGCCTTCATACTCTGGACGTTCGCATATAAGAAGTATGCAGGAGTTAACATCCAAGGAGCTTCCAGTGACTAAATCCTGTAAGACCGCAGCTCCACAGGCCTTCGTTACGGACATGTTATCGCAGATAGCACAAATTATCGCAGCATCCCAGCAACCAACAGTAACTCTGTTGGATCAGGAATTATCTGAGGAAGCTGGGTTGGTACGCTCCGCTCCAGGTTCAGGCACGGATGACCAAGAATCACAAGTGGTCCGACAGGATGGCGAAAGGGATACGGATGAATTGTATTTTCCCTTTTGGAACAACATAATTGCCATAGAGTGCATCCGGCATTATCATCTGACTTTGTTCCTTTGGACCAAAATGCTGCGTTGACGGATAAGAGACTGATAGCGCCACTGGACACAGAATTCTTAATTGGTTTAGGGACATCATCCCTCAGTTTCCGACATAGTCCAGATATGTCTCACGGACATTTGATCTGTTGAATGACACTATATTTATATAACTTGCTATCGAAATGGGCAGTTCAGGTTTCTTATCGGCAAATGCTCTACATCTGCCTTTCATCAATTCAAGGAATATTTTGAAATGGCAGGACAGAGCGTTCTGAGAGTTCTCTGCGTCTAGACGACCAGATCAGGACCTAGTATTGTTTATACTGTCGTCTCTGTCAGTTCCAACCACGATGTTGGAAACGACAATATCGTCTAGCAGGATCAGCTTAGACGCCTCATCGTAGCAGATCACCTTACCAGAACGTTATCATTACGTCTCAAAGGAAAAAAAATTCTAGGATGTACAACCTCCTTAAGAGTTATTTCAAGGGCCTCACGTAAAACTCCGTCCTTTTAGTGGCAATATGGAGTTGGTTAGACGTGACGCAGCCCTGGCTACATCCACGCGTGTGGATAGTAAGGTGAAAAACGCTCTCAGAGTCGCTCCAGTGTCCGGAGAGTTTTCTTCAACGGCAAGCTTTCCGCAGTCTGTGATCAGATAACTAAGAAAGCTTCAGACTCTCTGTTATTCAAATCTGCTTCCATATGGTCGGATTCAGCAGAGAAGAGTAGGACAGGCACTTCTGGGACGAATACGTCCAAGGGAAGTTCCTATAGAGGTTCCTATGCATCCTCTAGGTCTTACTCTAGAGACCGTCAGGGTAGCAACTCAGGTAGGGGCCGTAATTCTGGCCGAGACATCCGGTCAGACGCCCCTAGGTCGACGGGGCGAGGTGCAGGCCGTGGAGGACATGGCTTCTCCTTCCGCAAACCTCACAGGACCAGGAGGTAATGGTATTAACCTCTATCGTGTACTAGTGTGTGGAAGACTGTTGAGTTTCTCAATTAATTGGGAATAGATTATGGACGTCCCTTGGAATCGAGGGGTGATTTCGGAAGGACTAAATTGGCCTTCAAACGAAATCCTCCGTTAACTCGGAGTCCAAGATGGACTCAGCTTCCGTCAAGTCAGCAGGAAAGAGGCTCACTTCCATCAGAAGTCCAGTCTCTTCTGGAATGATTGCGATAGAGATCGTAGAAATCCAGGAATTTCCAGGTTTCTACAAGCATCCTTTTCTGGTTCCAAAAACCAGACGGCTCGTTCCGTTGACTCATTATTCTGAGCTGGATAAACAAGCTGTTCGTGGCTCCAGGTTTATATATGGAGTCCATCTGATCGGTCAGAGCGAGTTTTCGGGTGTACGACTATGCTACATGCATAGATCTCAAGATGCATACTTTCACATCATGGTACATCAGGCGTTCAGAAAGTATCTTCGCTTCCTCATCATAGGAGCATGTATCAGTTCTGAGCAATGTGCTTTGGTCTGAATCTTGCCCCCTGGGCTTTCACTCGAATAACAAACTCGGTAATGACTCATTTCCAAGCTCATTCGTCTGCGATAACGTCAGCCTACCTGGATGACATTCTTTAGAGGTACAGCAATGAGTTAACGCTTCAGAACGATGTGCAGAATCTGCTTCTATTGCCCCGACGTCTCGGTTTCATAAGTAAATGAGGAGAAGTCGGATCTGGTATCGTCCAGGTCATTCACCCACCGGGGGATGAGCTTCGAGACGCACAACATTTTCGTTCATCTGCCGTTACCCAGCGTGAAATTAATCATTTGTAATGCTCACTATTGTCTTCGCTCAGACGAGGTCTCAGCGAGAGATCTCATGATATTGATACGTTTGTGAGGAGCTGCCGCGATTTTATTCCAATGGGGTGGTTACGCACTTGTCCTCTCCAATTTCTTCTGATCCAGAATTATCGCTCGATACGGACATCTTCTTGTCAATCAAGTGAATAAGAGATTCAGACTTGGGCAGGTTTTCAGCGGTTAACTCAGAGAGTTTCACTGCAATTGCCGGATCCGAGTTTTACAGTCTTGATGGATGCCAGTCAAACAGGTTGGGTCGTATCATTGAGCCCAACAGATTTGAAGGGCCAGCATCTTTGGGATCCGTAGTTCCTAATTTAGCACATTAACATCAAGAATGATGTCATTTTGGCTTGCGCTACGTTATTGGATAAACGTTATTCAGTATGCTCATGTGCTAATTCTGTCCGACAATTCAACGGTATTAGTGTATTTTCGGAACTAGGGAGACAATCATTCCATTCTGTTTTTCATGTTAACGGAAGGAATCTTTGTGTTTGTACTAGAACATCAAGTTCTCCTATCGGTCCGTCATATTCCGGGTCGTCTGAATCTATTAACGGACTCCCTTCACGGATTGTTGACGCCAGAATGGACTTTCAACAAACGAGTATTCAATGAGATTTGCTACCAAGGAGAGCGGCATATGATCGACTTTTTCGTGACGCATCTTAACAATCAGTTGCATAAGTATGTGTCACAATCTTCGAGCATTTGCAGTAGACGCTCTATCGATCTCGTGAGACGAAATAATAGGATATGCGTATCTTCCAGCACCGTTGATTCAGCAGATATTGCTCAAGTTATATATCTCAATGCAAAATTCTGTTGGTAGCATTTCTATCTCCACAAAGACCGTGGTTTAATCTACTCAGACGTCTGTTGTGGGACATGCTGTGGAAGCTTCCTCCACATTTCGGTCCATTCTGTGGTCAGACGGATTCAATTTACTATCAGTACTGCTATGATAATATCTTCAATCAGCAGTCTGTGCTTTAGTTTTAAACTTATGAAGTAAGTGCTCTTCTACATCATGGGCTTACGCTAATAATGTTGCTATTACAGATCTAGTGAGGGCTGCATATTGTTCTTAACCCTCCACTTTCTTGAATTTGTATCTGAGAAATATTGAGTCCTTTTCTGCAGATATGCATTGTTTAGGTCCGTTATTTTTCTCTTAGAATGTCGTCCACTAAACAGTGGCAACTATATATATGTAGGATTTCGGTTCCGGCAGTGACTCTGTCCTGCTGCCCTCTTCGCTCTGGAGTATTTGATCCAGGGCAAGGGGAAGTGGGGGGGGGGGGGTGTTCCCTCAGGTCACCTGCTTTATAGTGTAAAGCAAGGGAATACCTCCCTTGGAGTCAGTAATTTTGAGTCGGTACCGGGATGGTTTTAAAGTAAAGCTAATGTTTACTCATCTATGTAATATTTTTTAAGTGTTGCTTGGTGTGAGACATTTGTATATATCACGTATTAATCGGGCGTTAATATACAATCCTCGGACACTTTTATATGAGTATATAGAGTCTCATTTTGCGGGACTTCCTTATTTATTGGCTTTCCTTTAAAAATATTAGTATAAAGGGTTATACTGAATGTTAATAGAGATCATTGATGTTATTGCACTCAATTACAGAATGGTGTTGTGTTTTTCTTTTTGATACACATAAGAAAGATACATGTAAAGCCTATCTCTCATTTTCTCCTTCAGGGGATAGTTCTATTATATGTAATTGAGTTTATTGAATTTTCATTTATGTCCTAGGTCCTCCAACCTTTTTACTATTCAGCTAAGTCTGGGTCATTGGTACAGTATAAAATGTTAAAAAATTTATAGTAATTTATATATTTTTTATACTTACCAATGACCCAGCTGGGGATGGCCCTCCCATGAGTTGGAAACTCATACCTCCCCGCTGAGTACATAACGCTTACCAGGCACTGGTTGTAAGAATAATAATTGCACCAATTTCGAGACCTCCTTGACACTGCACATGCGCAGTGGAGTAAAAGTATGGATGACCATATAGGACATGTAATTTTCGGTTCTAGATGCAAATTTTGGGGATTGGGGGGTAAAATTTGCGTTTGGCCCTAGAGACTTTTTAGAGTTAGCACCAGCTAAGTCTGGGTCATTGGTAAGCATAAAAATATATAAATTACTATAAATTTTTTAACTTTCATGTCAAGCAACACATCAGTGCTGTGAATGGAAATGAAAAACGAATCTGACAGGATGGTGGAATCCTAAAGTTTCTGTCTCAAACAGCATTTTTGTGACTAACTGTTTGAGCCCCCCCCCCCCCCCCCATATCCTCTCCCCCTCGACACACACTCCCAACTCCCGTATCAATGCCCTTGGGCTTGAATGACGTTTTATGAAGGCATATGCAGATTGCAGATATAATTTTCATTAAATTTACAGGAAACAATCACACTACAGTTTTACTTCATTTCAAGTTCACTTGTTTGTTATTTAACATATTTTAATACTATCATGTCCCATTTTAATACATAAGATATGGAAAATGTGTATTGTGTTACAAACACTAAAAACAGAAAACCGATTTTTTTTCACCCCAAACCAGACCGAAACCGAACCGAGGGAAAATTTCAAAACCGACCAGCTCTAGTAGAAAGTGGTGACAGTTTTATGTGGAATCACTTTGAAACCACAGGTTCATGTACGGCGAATCATGTTGAAGGATGGCATAGTAAACTGTCAAAGCTTGCAGCTTGCCATCCAAATATCAACAAGTTTATAAACTTCATCAAAGACGAGCAAAGTTTCAACGAGGCAACAATTCTGCAGTTACAGAATGGTGGTACTTTAAGACCACGAAGGAAGAAATATCGCCGTGTGGACCATATGCTGGATAATGAAAAGAGAAAGTTGTTAGATGGTAGTGAGACTGTTAATGAATATGGTGATTCTGTAACACATCTCGTTGGCTTGTGAAACCTCTATTCAAATATTGTGTACATATCTATTACTATTTACACAACTAATTAAAATATCTTTACAACATTTACCACTGATAACACCAGCTTCTGGCATCATTTCCTGGAAAGTTTTCATCATTCCACGTTTAAAGCGTAGTAAATCTGCCGCTTCTCCTTTGTGATAGATTACACATCGAAGCTGCAGTGTATATATTGAGAAATAATCGACTTTGGCATTCAAGACTTCGTTAATGATCAGCAGTTTCCGTGAGTAATGAGTAATCGCAGAAACTATTCTGTAGCATGTATACAGATGAACATTGTCGAGTACTCGTCAACGTTCGTTTGTATACACTCTACGGAATAGTTTGAGAATACTGCTTTCCAATTCCTATAGCTTTGATTCCATATTTGGTGAAATAATGGCCACAAATAACCAGATATTATCCAGTTATAGCTCTTGGTTAGTCGGTTACGAAAATGAGCCAACCATTTCAGCCCTACCTGTTAGCACCTTTTTAGGAGAACAAAAGCTGCTGGCAAAGTGGGGACACCCCTGTGAGTTGTGGAGTAAACATCATAAACAACTTCTTCCAAACCACTGCTTCAAATGATTTCATGTATTGCATGAGAGGTATTTGTAATGACTGTATAGATTTTTGCTCTTATCAAGAACTTGATGCTTGTTTGTGGGGTGTTCAGGAAGTAGTTGGTGGGGGGAGGGGGGGGGGGCATTACAACACTGGGAAATGGTGACAATATTTTTTCTTTAATTTCTCAGAAGCTGCTGGTTTAAGTAATTTAATATTTGGCATATCACATCTGTGTAATGATCATTTGCAAGTTATTAGAAATTAAGCAACTGGGAACATTTTGAAAGTTGCTGGACCCTGTCAGCTTCAGTCACCAACCACCTTCAAACTTAGTTGATGATGATTTGGGGAAATAAGAAAAAAAATTGTCTACCAAATCCTTGTCACTTTGCATGTTATATCTGAAAAATCTTGTGAAGAATCAATAGTAATCAATAAAAGGATTTTTTCAGGTGAAGGTTTCAAGCCCCTTGTGGCTTCATTTTTCGCTTAACTTAACAAAGTCAAGATAAGCGATTGCCATCACGTGTGCGGAAGTCTTTTTGTCTGTGAGTCTGTTCACATTTTCCTTTAGCATAGGCTACACCCTGTAGTTCTTGTCTGATCATCATGAAATTTCATATGCATGTTTGAGGTCATGTCTAGATGAGAATGTCCCCTTTTGGTCGCGATCGGTCAACTGTGATGGCTGCCTGAGCCCGAAAACCTTTAGCACAGCCTACAGGTTGTGTTTATGAAGGGATTTCATTGTAACTTGGTAGGATGGCTCTGTATAATGGTAGGATGACTCTGTATAATGTCTAGATGAGAACATCCCCTTTTGATCATGGTCTGTCAACTGTGACAGCTGCCCAAGCCCCGAAATCCAAAAACTTTTACCACAGTCTACAGGTCATTTTAATATGGAGGGATTTCAATTGTAACTTGGTAGGATGACTCCGTATGATGTCTAGATGAGAACTTCCCCATTTGGTCGCGATTGGTCAACTGTGACGGCTACAGGGGCCCGAAGCCTGAAAACCTTTAGCACAGTCTACAGGCTGTACTTATGAAGGGATTTCATTGCAACTTGTAGGATTACTCCAGATAACGTCCAGATGAGAACGTCCCCTTTTGGTTGCGATCATTCAACCGTGACGACTACCCAAGCCCAAAACCCGAAAACCTTTAACACAGACTACAAGTCATATTTATGAAGGGATTTCATTGCAACTTGGTAGGATGACTCCATATAATGTCTAGATGAGAACGTCTCCTTTTGGTCGCGATTGGTCAACTGTGACGGCTACAGGGGCCCGAAGCCTGAAAACCTTTAGCACAGTCTACAGGCTGTACTTATGAAGGGATTTCATTGCAACTTGTAGGATTACTCCAGATAACGTCCAGATGAGAACGTCCCCTTTTGGTTGCGATCATTCAACCGTGACGACTACCCAAGCCCAAAACCCGAAAACCTTTAACACAGACTACAAGTCATATTTATGAAGGGATTTCATTGCAACTTGGTAGGATGACTCCATATAATGTCTAGATGAGAACGTCTCCTTTTGGTCGCGATTGGTCAACTGTGATGGCTACAGGGGCCCGAAGCCTGAAAACCTTTAGCCCAGTCTACAGGCTGGATTTATGAAGGGATTTCATTGTAACTTAGTAGGATGACTCCAGATAATGTCTAGATGAGAACGTCCCCTTTTGGTTGTGATCATTCAACCGTGACAGCTGCCCGAGCCCAAAACTTCAAAACCTTTAGCACAGAATAACAGGTCATATTTATGAAGGGATTTCATTGTAACTTAGTAGGATGACTCAGTATAATGTCTAGATGAGGATGTCTGCTTTTCGTTTCGATCGGTCAACCATGATGGCTACACAGGCCCGAAGCCTGAAAACCTTTAGCACAGTCTACAGGCTGTATTTATGAGGGGATTTCATTGTAACTTGATAGGATGACTCGTTTTGGAATAATTTCACTGTAACTTGGTAACTTTGGTTGACATACATTAACTGTGAGGGTCATTTTAACCCACCCCTCAATTCTTTAGTATAGTCTACACCTCAAATTATTTTTATTGGAAACATAGACAGGGAACAGAAATTAACATATTCTCACTTACAATTCTTCTCATATTTCATAATCCTTTCTAGGGCTGCATGGTATACCGGTCAACCAGTAATTACCGGTATTGAGAATGATACTGGATGAATACTGGTATTGTTTTAAAAGTACCGGTATATCGTAAGAAACAGTATTGGATCAAACTATCAAAGTTGAAGTCGATATATTATTAGGGAAAAACTGACAACTCCTGTGATAATGTACATGTCAATCAATCTTCATTCGACCAGTGAAAACACAGTTTGCACCGCACTTGAGCTGCGTAAGTTACAAGTAAGTATACGCGTACCAGCAATTTGAAACTGAAACTGAAAATTGAATATTTCGGGAGTGTGTCGAATTCAGGGAATGAATACTTTGACACATTTGTGTATCTGTTCTGACGTTTCGCTGTGTGGATAATAAAATTACTCACAAAATCATTATAGGGAGTGTTTGTTTTATTTATTCTGTTCCTCTCAAAAATGGCTAAAACTTGAAGCCATGTTGATCGAGCCATGAACATTTCCATCAACACTCTCATTGTGAACTTTGAACTTATGAATATTAATAAGCTGTTCAATGGCAATGAAGGCGTCGGTTGGACGTCCCTGTCACTTTTCGTCCCAGTTTTAAAACGACAACCAGCAATCTAAAACTTAACTATTTTTTTGTAACTTCAAATATTTTTTTAGAGATGTTATCCCAGAAATTAATAATGAATTCAAATAAAAGTGTTTATATCTTAACCCTTTAAGAACTGTGCTAACCACGCATCACATCAGGTGAAATATTGGGGTATGAACATACACGGTACGGAAACAGAAACAAAGGGAAAGTGAAGCCTGCGAAATAATAATCCATTCAGACATTAATAATTGCTGCTCACATGGACATTAATTAGTAACACACCACTGACCATATCTATCAACACTTAAAATACAATAGGTCATCAGAAGAAACAAACAATGGAGAGGAAAATGCAGGGTGCGAAATGCTCACACTCCATGAAACAGCTGTATTAATTAATATTCATGAAGAAAGGAAAAATAAACATTACAGTCAGCTACAGTGGCGAATTGTGGGATATTCTTTTTGAAGAGAAAAGTCATGGCACTTTATTGTTTTCCCTCATGTCTGAGCTGTCTCTATAATGTGATTTTAAATAAAAATAAAATAATGCTGTGCATGTTTGTAAAAAAAGAGTGCTTTCTTAAAGATATTGGGTTCAGCTGAACATAAGGTACAGTAAATTGTATTCAATTGTTAACCGCCCAAAATATAACTGTGTTGTCAACTGTTTACGAACTCAATGCCCCAGAACATCGCCCAAGTTTTTCACCCTCTGAACTGGTCTACAGTATACTGGTATATCGCGGTATTTTTTTCAATACCGATAACGGTATTGAAATTTGAATACTGTGCAGCCCTAATCCTTTCATAAATATTGAACATTATCCTTTTCAGCAAACACAACACACAGTCAAGTTAAGCTACAGTGTCATTGACCCTTTCATTATTTCTCCTTTTGATTCCTCAACCACATACATTATTTATTTGGTAATTTCAGCTTATAATCACTTTCAGCAGCTTAGGCTGTATCATGACTGCAACACAAGTATGAAGTCAAATTTGAGCAATCTTATGTTAATGCTACCCAATTTAACCCTTAATTAAGGGTCTGGACAAGTGTCCTGAAATTCCACAATATCACCGCCTCTATACATCCAGTGGTTTAGCAGTGATTTCTAGTCAAGTCTTGGCTTCCTTAACTGATAGAGTGCTAAATTATTTTTTGTCTTTAAAATTTTTTTGTGCATCTTTGCCTTCTTACAATTTGTGGGAGAGTGCCAGTAGCACTCTCCCATAAATTTTAACAAGGCAAATCCTAACATATAAAATAATATCGCTTCAAAGATAATATGAAGCACATCCACAGAATATGAAGCCTTTAAATTGTGATACCGGCACTTTGGAATAAAGCCCAAATGTGGGCTTCCAGCACTCTTCCAGTTAACAGGCAGCCAAAACTTGACTAGAAACCACTACCCTGCTAATTTGTCGATTGTCAGCTGGACCTCTTCATGACAGCATTTTAAGGGCACCTGTTCTGAGGTTGTAAAAGTCATAAATAGGCCTTTAAAGGTTACTTATATCAGAAAGCAAGAACTTTCCAGGGCTCCGACAAGAAACCATTTATATAATAAAAATGCATAATTCAACAAAATGCTGCACACAATATTACCATTCAGATTGTTTGAATTACAATTACTTCAAAACCTAGCTGGTAATCATAAGCCAGTTGTTTTAGGCAAAAATGATAATTTTCAGTGATTCAGTACTTGACAAGACTAGCCTAGAAATAGCTGCCCAGGTAGATGAAATGTATCTTGCAGGTGTACCAAAAGACATCATGTTGGAGCACCTATTTTGTTGCAGTAAACAGTGATCAAAGTCCCAATTAGACCTTTGAGGGTTAAAACAATTTGGTCTCCTGCAACCATTGTACAATAATTCATATGGATTCAGGCCTTTAAAAATTGCACAAATGATCCAGACTTTTGATTTTGAGGGATTCTAGTCCACTGAATGGGATAGCATCAGCAAATTCACCCTCTGAGGACCTCATTCTGCAAATGACAGATTGCTTATTTTCAGGCTTGTGTGCTAAATGGTTTAACACTGGAAAACACCTGTTAACTTTATTAATCTTAACTGAATTTTGAGTTTGGTTGAGTGCACTTCATCTTATGTAAACTCTTGGAACCTGCAGAATTGTGTTTAAATTTAGAGGCACTGGGAATATAGGTGAATCGGCAAAATATTGGAAATTTCTAACATTTTTTTCTTCTGTTTGTTGTATATGGTAAAATCTTAGTTTATACGCAGAACGACACACATGTGTGAATGGGTTAATCGATATGGCACGAGTGCCAGTGCGGAAGAATAAAATGAGAGGCCATAGGCCATAAGTTTTATCCTTCTGCGATAGCACAAATGCCATATCGATTAACCCATTCACATGTGTGTGTTGTTCTGTGTTTATTACATGCCTTCACATCTATAAAAAAACTCAATTTTTAGAAGGACACTCGGCAATTCATTTGACAACTATCAACAAAAAGAACACATTTTATCACCAACCAAATTTGTGAGAGGAACCTGTGTTTCTGTTTTGTCTCCTGAGTTCCAATGTGTTCATGTGCCTACTGGCACATAGAACACATTAAAACTCAGGGGGCAATTTTCAGCTATCGCTAGCGATTCATATTTTAATTCCGTTGCTTGATTTGTAGAAAATTCCAGTGAAATTTCGCCTCTATTTAAAAATAGTCCATCAACGATTTTTGTTCCGCACATATGTGCAGAACAGATTTTTATTTTCCACACGGTTTAGTGTTGCTGCTGATGGGGATTACATAGAACAGCCATGTAATAAATATTATTATTGTTTTTATTCTAGTTATTTGAAACAAGTACATTAGACCCCATGAAAACATTTAAGACAGAGAGACCTGTTAACTCAGCTGCAATATCACCCACAAGAGATCACGTAAGTCATTGTTTGCACTATTTTCATTTTAATTGAAAGATGAAATTGAACCTATGTTTTTGAGACAAAAAATGAACAAAATTAGTTATTCAAGACTTTTTTTTGCAAGTGTCGTCTGCTTTTCGTGTTAGGTAAAGCGTTAAGGAGGTTGTCCTGCTGTTCTAACTTTGTATCAGAAACTAATTTCATGACCATCACTTGTATAGATTACAATGCCTTACTCTAAAATCGTTCCTCTCTTACATTTCTGATAGGCTTCACAGATTCCAACCATATAAACATGAAATTTGGATCTGTCTTGCCTTGATCTCTTAGCTGTTTGACAGATTTTCTGATAATAAGGTTTTCAATTCCATGGCGTTGGTTGTCTTTCGTAGTGACATTATTGATAGCTTCACTAAGTTTCTCAAAGAAAGTGTCTAACAGGCCAGAAGGTCTGCCCCTTGAAAACTCGCGAAAGTGTTGTAGTAAGCCTGTTTCATGCATTAAAATGAGGTGAATTCTCTCAGAAATTGGTTGGCATGCTTATGATGAGCTTATGCTGGTAAACAGTTTTGAGCAAAGCTTGTTTAATGCATGAGATCCCAGTAAAATGTTTTTTAAAATTCTTTTTCATCTGTCGAGTGTGAAAGTGTGGTAAGTATTGCCTCACAGATTCTGGAAAGCTATCACTTGCTGTTTTTCCTCTTTCGGTGTTTTTTTTCTTCAAGCCTGCACAGGTTTACAGTGGTGACAAACGAAGATCCTGGGAATATTTAGGAACATCAACTTGAACTGTAAAATGAATGTCATGAATGATGGTGAAGCGTTGCCATGCCGAACTGAATGGCTCAGTCAAATGCTTATTTTCATCAAATTGTACAGATTTATTCAAATCCACTGTGCGTATCACCCCATTGAGCAATTTGTATTTAGAGATAACTTCATATAGTCTTTTCCAACAAAGTCACTCAAGGTGCAAACTGCTTGCAGTGCATTTTGATTTCTCTTGGTCACCTCAAACTTTTGTTTCAGATAAATAGAGGTGGGCAGTATTTCGGAATTTTGAGTTTGGTATTTTTAGTGGGCTATTTCGGTATCTGACTAGACTGAGATTTGCTAGCAGAGCCAAAGAGGAATTCACTTCAGGAAAAACAGAATAAGTTGTTGTGGTATCATTAAACCACAATGCTATAAATGACACTGCCAATGAGCTCAATACTGCCATACTTTTAGAACTACAAATCATATCTACAGTAATTTTGTGACTTGTTCTAAATGCACCTTAATGTTTAAAGATCTATTTCAGGCTTTTGTGATCTCAGAGCATGTGCCCTGACCATACCATCTTTAGAAGGTGCTGCTGATAATAGTCAGAACACCTGAGCAGTAATTTCTAGTCAAGTCTTGGCTGCCTTAACAGGCAGCCAACACTGGACTACAAATCACTGCTAATCAGTTGGACATGTACAGGTTGTAGTCTAGTGGGAATTTAGGACAGTTGAGGTTGGATTTTGCAAATTGGTTTAACTCTTAACCCACTGATTATTTTCAACATATTTTTCATCAGATATGACAAGATTTGATGAAAAAATTTTCTGTTTAGCCTGGTTTAGCTCAGAATTTCATGTTCAACTTAGTGTTTATGTCATTTTCTGTGTTTTACTTTTAAGAGGTTGTGTTTAGGTCAGCTTTATTGCATGTTATGAGCCTGTTTGATACAGTTCTTGTGTTTGCCAAAGTTACCATCAAAGAGGAATGTTGGTGAGCTATAGGGCATTGGCGTCCTTCTTGTTAATATCAATCTGAAGTAGTGTTGAAACGATTAGTGATTTTCAGGAATCGACTAGTCGCCAGCAGTAATCGATTAGTAATCGACTAGTCGAAGCCACCATGTTATTGTTATCAAACACGTGTACCGCCGTTCTTTCCTGGTTAAAACTAACAGTAATACTTGCAATGAAACAATGACAAGTGAAGCTTTCAAAGTCCTCAAAACCTCTTTCAGTTTCGAGAGAGAATTAATGTTGGTAGCTTCTGTTTAAAATCATTTTTTCTCAATATAGTCACTGATATTTTAATAAAATAAATCATTATTCAGGTTTTTTTTATATTATTCGTTCCATCCCATTGAATGTTAACAAAAGGAAGTGCTCTTTACGCATGCGTGATGTACATCCCCTGTCGAAAATTAAGCACAGTTAACACCCACAGCAGTCATCAGCCTGTCAACAATTGTACACCGAACACTCCCACACAACTTCTCGTATTATGACTTAACCTCTTATCTGTCCATAATTATGCATACATCGAACACGCCTACTAATTTCCATATTGTCTGCTTTGAAAATCATCACCTGACCTGATTGGGTTTCCTCTTAACTCAGTTGCAGTTCGAGGAAAAGCTAGTTTCACTTTCAATTTCCCGGAAACTCGCAGATTTCCAGGAATTTGTCCGCATGTATTTACAAAATGAAAATAAAAAGCACATGGATTTTGTAATTGGTTCTTTAGTGATAACAAATTGTTCCAAATACGAACTGGTATGTGTTCTTCCATAATTTCTCTTTGATGTTTCTGTAAGACATTTCAAACTTACCAGTACCTGGTGAACAAATTGATGTCCGTAGGTGGCCTAATTTCATGTCAACTTTGGGTCCTAATTTTCCTGCAGGCTGCTCCCTCGAGAATAAGCTCACCCATATATTTTTCCCTGTTTACTTCACGCACCCCTGGTCTTATTCAATCTCTGGTCAGTTGGCCAACTAGGGTTGTTATTCATGCAGTCGGAAACATCAAACGCGTTATTTCCGTGGGTTGTTTTTTGATTTCGGGAGTTTACTTGTGACGTTCGCAACAATGTTGGGTGAATTTAAGGGGATGGTGTATGGTTGGGGCAGATGTTCCGACTAATCGACTAGCAGATTTAGGGATCGACTAATTTAATAATCGAGTCGACATCGATTAGTCAGCTAATCGTTTCAACACTAATCTGAAGATATGAGCAGAATTTCCCCAGATGTGCTGGTTCTAAAGCCTCCTTCCTACCTCCCGCCCTCCCCCATTTCCAAGTTGCAGAGGTATTTTAGAGAATGCTGTGGAATGTGTAATTAGTACGGCCGAAATGAAACTTTAAACTATTGAGTTTTGAAGGATGTAAAGGAATTTGTTACAATGTATTTCTCTACCAGGCCCACTGTTCTGTTTGTATTTTATATTAGAGGCTCACAAATTGTGCACCACAACTGACCGTTTGACAGTTTGCAATTTGCAGATGCTCCTGGAATCCCTTTAACTGTTATTGCATTGTATAATTGTTGGTGGTGGGGGGGGGGGGGGGGGGGGGGGGGGGGGGGGCAAGTCTTTGCACAGTGATGACCAATCCATTGCAGAACATGTTCCAAGGGGAGTCCACTAGTGGGTTTTGAAAATCAAGGGGAAGGAGCTAGATATCCAGCACCCCCCCCCCCCCCCACCTCCATGATTTTCTATGCCACTGGAATATATGATATGTGCTCATGTACAAATAGGAATATAATTGAAACTATTCAACTCACCACCGTCCATAGACCAGTATCTAGCAGAAAAGCTTGTCCGTGATTGAATTCTGTTTTTAGCTGAACTTTGGCGAAGCCAAATTTGAGCTTATGCCATGGCCAGTCGTCTGCCTGGCCGTCTGGCCGTCAACAATTCAATACGGCTTGGGCTAGAGGCTGTATTTATGAACCGATCTTTACAAAACTTCTTGGGTACCTTTGTTATGACCGTGGGGCGAGAACGAGTGTTTTGGGGTCCGATCCGAAATTCAAGATGGCCGATGGCAGCCATTTTGTACAAAATTAGGTGCAATCAGATTTTTGCACAGAACTTCCATATGAAAGCGCTGATTTGAATAATTTTTTGTGTGAATGTTTAGTACCATGGGATACATCACATATAATATGGGGTTTTTTCTCGTGCAGAAATTATGCAAATTAGATGAACTTTGATTTTTTCAGTGCTACTTACATACAGTAAGTACACATGTCAATACAGTTCGGGCTAGAGTCTGTATTTATGAACCAATCTTCACGAAACGTCTTGGGTGCCTTTGTTATCACCTTCGGACGAGAACGCGTGTTTCTGGGTGCAGTCCAAGATTCAAGATGGCTGCCAGTGGCCATTTTGTACCGAGATTATGTCTAATCAGTTTTTTGTACACAACTTCTATACAGCTCAGGCTAGAGGCCGTATTTATGAACCGATCTTTACGAAACTTCTTGGGTACCTTTGTTATCACCGTGGGATGAGAACGAGTGTTTTTGGGTGTGGTCCGAAATTCAAGATGGCCACCAGCAGCCATTTTGTACCAAAATTGGTGCAGTGAGCCTTTTGTACAGAACTTCTGTATGAAAGTTCTGATTTGAATAAATTTTTGTATGAATGTTTAGTAACATGGAATACATCACATATAGTACGGGTTTTGTTCTCATGTAGAAATTATGCAAATTAGATGAACTTTGATTTATTCAGTGCTACTTATACACTGTAAGTGCACATGTCAATACGGCTCGGGCTAGAGGCTGTATTTATCAACCGATCTTCACGAATCTTCTTGGGTACCTTTGTTTTCACCTTGGGACGAGAATGCGTGTTTCTGGGTGTGGTCAAAAATTTAAGATGGCTGCCAGTGGCCATTTTGTACCGAAATTAGGTCCAATCAGTTTTTTGTCACAACTTCTATACAGCTCGTATTTATGAACTGATCTTCACAAAACTTCTTGGGTACCTTTGTTTTCACCTTGGGACAGGAACGAGTGTGTTTTGGGGTGCCTTTGTTATCACTGTGCTATGAGAACAAATATTTTGGGGTTCAGTCAGATCCACTCTGGGACTCAAAGATTTCTTTTCTAGTTTAGCATCAGACTATCACCCACCTTTACAAAACTTTAACTATACATTTGTTACAGGGTACGGTCAGTATTTATGTACAGACCGTTACAATACTTTATATGTACCTTTGTTATCAGGTCATTACCTAGATGTTTGTCATTGCTGTGTCACATACAATACATGTACATGTCTTAACAAGTTGAGCTACATTGTCATTGACACTTTCATTTGGTTTGCTATCACACTCCGTATTTTAGTGTAAGTCTCTCAGCATACACAGAACAAAACTTGACCTTCTTCAAAGTTCTTTGAATTATACCTCAACAATCAAGGATGAAGCAGTGGATTTGCACTCACCACTTCAATAAAAAAATTTATTTTTTACTGCAGATTTTAAAATGTGGTGTGATATCCAAATTGTTTGAATTCCAAAGGTATATGCTTCAAATGATAATGAGTTGCATCATCACACATGAGGTTTAAAATAAAACAACAGCGCTTATAAATGTATGTACCATACACATTATGGTTAATAATGGCCTACATATGAGCACACGACACCTGCAATATAGAAGATGGTTTATGTAATTTTGCATGTGCCATTATCGCGACATTATTAGGTATACTGTACGAGCAATACTCAGAAAAACGGGTGGTGGAAAGGGCAAATATTTGTGTCATTTTCAGACAGAATTTTTCCAGGTCACAGCAAAAAATACCAGATCGCTCGAAAAGCAGAAACCCACATGTTTTGGGGTTCGGTTTTTTTTTTGCCTGAATCAGAAAATGTTTGTAGCTCACCCGAGCGAAACTCAAAGGGAGCTTTAATGATCACTTTCTGTTCATCATCCATCTATCCATCGATCATCTGTCCATCCATCATCCATCTGTCCGGCTTGAACTTTACATTATCAACTTCTAGAGCTGGGTCGGTGTCGGTGTTTTCGGTGCGGTTTCGGTTTTGGACCACAACTGAAAAACCACATCGCATTAACTTGAAAACACCGACATTTTGGGTGGCAGGTAAAATCCATTCTCCATTGCGCATTGTTATAGTTTCACTATTTAACAATGGCGGAACAGGCTAAAAGTCTGTGGGTTACAGAATTTGAACGAATCGACAAGGAGAAATGCAAATGTAAACTTTGTGATAAAGTCATATAACATTATCAGCATCACGAGGCACTACTTCTAATCTTAAAGGCCATATAAAGTCCTCGCACAAAAAAAAATTGACTGAAATTGAACGAGCCATTTAGAGGTGTGCTGATAACAGTGTTATCGTTTTTGCCGATACTGATATCCACTGTTCTAGATATTGGCCGCTACCGATACTTCATTGACTTGGGAATAAGCACATCTGAAATCAACCTGTCAAAACAGCAAACATTGATGGCATGTTGTAATCTATACAGTGTTTTCTTGGCACCGATAGTCGATACGTGAGTTTTGTTGCAGATCAAAGAGAAAAACTGGAAATAATACATACCAGCATGTGTATTGGAAGAAATTTTACCCTATAATTAACTTTAAAAAAAATACATATTATGCTGGTGTCATATTGTAAACAATGTCCCCTGGAAATTGTTTTACATGACAACCAATTGAAACTGAAAGCATCTTTTTAAAACAGTCTATAATTCCAGGAATTGCCAAGTGCTTTTTTTTAAAAAATAAACAACAAAGATTAACGCCTGACCAACGTCTTGTTTATTTTGCTGAGCTTGAATTTGTATCACTTTGTTTTGATATTGATTATGACTCAACCTTCTTTCTGACATCAATTCACTAGATGAAAATTTGCACCAGAGAATCAAAATATAGTCAAGAAAAAGTTAGTTTAAGCCTTTACCTAACATGAAAAGCAGACGACACTTGCAAACAAAATTCTTGAATAACTTATTTTTAGCTCAACTTTTGCGAAGCCAAATTTGAGCTTATGCCATGGCCAGTCGTCCGTTTGTCCATCAACAATTCAATATGGCTCAGGCTAGAGGCCGTATTTATGAACCGATCTTTACGAAACTTCTTGGGTACCTTTGTTATGATCGTGAGACGAGAACGAGTGTTTTGGGTCCGATCCGAAATTCAAGTTGGCCGCTGGCGGCCATTTTGTACAGACTTAGGTGAAATCAGATTTTTGCGCAGAACTTCCATATGAAAGCGCTGATTTGAATAATTTTTTGTATGAATGTTTAGTACCATGGGATACATCACATATAATACGGGTTTTTTTCTCGTACGTAAATTATGCAAATTAGACTAACTTTGATGTATTTAGTGTTACTTTCAGCACTGTAAGTGCAAATGCCAATACGGCTTGGGCTAGATGCTGTATTTATAAACCGATCTTTACGAAACTTCTTGGGTACCTTTGGTATCACCGTGGGACGAGAACGAGTGTTTTTGGGTGCGGTTCGAAATTCAAGATGGCCGATGGCAGCCATTTTGTACAAAATTAGGTGCAATCAGATTTTTGCACAGAACTTCCATATGAAAGCGCTAATTTGAAAAATTTTGTGTGTGAATGTTTAATACCATGGGATACATCACATATAATACAGGTTTTTTTCTCGTGCAGAAATTATGCAAATTAGATGAATTTTGATTTTTTCAGTGCTACTTACACACAATAAGTACACATGCATGTCAATACGGCTCAGGCTAGAGGCTGTATTTACCAACCGATCTTCAAGAAACTTCTTGGGTACCTCTGTTATCACCTTGGGACGAGAACGAGTGTTTCGGAGTGCGGTCCAAAATTCAAGATGGCTGCCAGTAACCATTTTGTACCGAAATTAGGTCTAATCAGTTTTTTGTACACAACTTCTACATGGCTCAGGCTAGAGGCCGTATTTATGAACCGATCTTTACGAAACTTCTTGGGTACCTTTGTTATGGGATGAGAACGGGTGTTTTGGGGTGTGGTCCAAAATTCAAGATGGCCACCAGCAGCCATTTTGTACCAAAATTAGTGCAATCAGTCTTTTGTACAGAACTTCTGTATGAAAGTTCTGATTTGAATAAATTTTGGTATGAATGTTTAGTAAAATGGAATACATCATATACAGTACAGGTTTTTTTCTCGTGCAGAAATTATGCAAATTAGATGAATTTTGATTTATTTAGTGCTACTTATACACTGTAAGTGCACATGTCAATACGGCTTGGGCTAGAGGCTGTATTTATCAACCAATCTTCACGAAACTTCTTAGGTACCTTTGTTATCCCCTTGGGACGAGAACGAGTGTTTCTGAGTGCGGTCCAAAATTCAAGATGGCTGCCAGTGGCCATTTTGTACCGAAATTAGGTCCATTCAGTTTTTTGTCACAACTTCTATACAGCTGTATTTATGAACTGATCTTCTTGAAACTTCTTGGGTACCTTTGTTTTCACCATGGGACAGGAATGAGTGTGTTTTGGGATGCCTTTGTTATCACTGTGCTATGAGAACAAATATTTTGGGGTTCAGTCAGACCCACTCTGGGACTCAAAGATTTCTTTTCTAGTTTAGCATCTGACTGTCACCCACCTTTACAATACTTTACCTATACATTTGTTACAGGCTATGGTCAGTATTTATGTACAGACCGTTACAATACTTTATATGTACCTTTGTTATCAGGTCATTACCTAGATGTTTGTCATTGCTGTGTCACATACTTACTATACATGTGCATGTCTTGACAAGTTGAGCTACAGTGTCATTGACACTTCATTTTAATTTTTTGTCTCAAAAACATAGGTTATGACCCCTCATTGGAACGAGCTCAACTAGCTCATTCCAAAGAGGGGTCATAATCTATGTTTTTGAGACAGAAAATGAAAATATAATGAAAATTAATTGGCGATTTTTGAGAATAGCGCTGGCCGGTTTCGGCTGTTACGTTGGGTAAAGGGTTAAAGTAAACAAAACAGAAGTAAGACACTTTGCAGTAGCTCATTTGCTTTGTACTGGAGTCATGACACTATGGCCGGCTGCTGATTGGTCATGATTCCTTTGTAGGCATGGTCTATGCTCAAGTCTTCAATCTCCAAAGATAATTGAAGTGAGTGAAGTGACATGTGGTCTGCACATTGCACATGGATAATGGAAATTTTCTTTTGTTGACAATCGAAAATAGGTGATAAATGAATGTGGGCGCAACACTGAACAGTGATTTATTTGAATAGAATATCACTTACTATGTTGTAATTATATGGAGAATAGTGTTGTAATTATATGGAGAACACCGAACAGAAAGTTAAAACCCAACCTGAACTCGACAAATTTGTGCGTAATTTGAACTTTACAGTTACATCAATAAGCCAAAGATTATTTTCAGTTCTATTAATTTATCTTTGTCAAAGACTGATTACTTTTCGATGTTGTTCACACACTGCACTGGGTAAACAAATTTGCAAAATCAATTATGGGAGGGGAAAGAATTTTCACCCCGCCCAAAATTTCTATTTTCCAAACCGAGAGGCTGGTTTGAACCAAATTTGATATGAGGGCTTATTGGGTCATAAGTACTTAATTTATGCAAAAAAAATGTTCCCGTCACCCCATGGGAACCACAAGAGCTAAAAATAGAAAAAATTTAAAACGCCCATATATCCAAAACTACACGACACTGAGAATTCTTATTTGGTGTGAAGCTTCCTTAGGACCAACAGAATGGAATGGTAAATAAAAATTGCTATTGGTTTTAACATGGGGTACTTTATCGGGACATTGAAAAAGTGCTGAGTCTGGCTGAGTCAGCATTTTTTAACACTTGTGGGTAATGGGAAAAACATTTATGACTACTTTTCTCACAAACCACTGCTCCAAAGGCTTTCAAATTTCACATATAACATCTTTGGAAGATTGTTTCACATGTTTATTGAAATCAAATCCCTGGGTCCATATTTGGGCTCTCTATGGGAGCCCAAATGTTTAAACTAGTGCAGTTTGAGAAATATTCTTTAAAAATCTTCTTCTTCAGATCTACCAATCAGAATATTTTGGTATTTGGTATGCAGCATCTTTTAATAGATGGGTGAGATTCAAGTTTGTTCAAGCCAGGTCCCTGGGTTCATATTTGGGCTCACTGTGGGAGCCCGTATTATAACTTAGGTCAAAATGAGGAATTTTCTTTAAAAATTTTCTTCTTCAGATCCAGCAGTTGGAATCTTTTGATATTTGGTATGCAGCATCCTTAGGGGGGTGAGATTCAATTTTGTTCAAGCCAAGTCCCTAGGTTCATATTTGGGCTCACTGTGGGAGCTCAAATTGTAAGTGAGGAATTTTCTTTAAAAATCTTCTTCTTCAGATTCAGCAGTCAGAATGTTTTGATATTTGATATGCAGCATCCTTAGTGGGGTGAGATTCAAGTTTGTTCAAGCCAAGTCCCTGGGTTCATATTTAGGGCCACTGTGGGAGCCCGAATTATAACTTAGTTCAAAATGAAGAATTTTCTTGAAAAATCTTCTTCTTCAGATCCTGCAGTTGGAATGTTTTGATATTTGGTATGCAGCATCCTTGGGGGTTGAGATTCAAGTTTGTTGAAGCCAAGTCCCTGGGTTGATATTTGGGCTCTCTGTTGGAGCCCAAATTATAATTTAGTTCAATATGAGGAATATTCTTCAAAAATCTTCTTCTTCACATCCACCAGTCAGAATCTTCTGATATTTGGTATACAGCATCCTTATGGGGATGAGATTCAAGTTTGTTCAAGCCAAGTGCCTGGGTTCATATTTGGTCTCCCTGTGGGAGCCTGAATTATTACTTAATTCAATATGAGGAACATTCTTTAAAAATCTTCTTTTTTTAGATCCACTGGTCAGAATATTTGTATATTTGGTGTAAGCTTTTCTTAGGAGGGGCAGATGCAACTTGTTGGAATCAATTCCCTGGGTTGATATTTAGGCTACCATGTTAGGTGAGTGCCCTCAGGCCCCATGGGGCCTCTTGTTCTTTTAGCACCCACAATTTTTTTTTTTTAAATTTAAAAAAATCTTCTCCTGAACTTCCAATCAGAATCTTTTAATACTTGGTATATAATATCCATAGATGCGTGGTATTCAAGTTTGTGCAAAACAAGGCCCTGGGTTCTTATTTGGGCTTCCTATGGGAACCCAGATTTTAATTTCATGCAATATGGGAGCCTGAATTTGAAATTGAGGAATATTTTTTAACATCTTTTTCTTCAGATCCATAAATCACAATCTTTTGATATTTGGCATGTAGTATCCTTAGTGGGGTGAGATTCAAGTTTGTTCAAATCAAGTCTCCGGGTTCATATTTGGGCTCCTCCTTGAAAACCCAAATTTTTTTTTAAATTTTAGATACACCAAACTGAATATTTTGATGATTGGTTTAGAGCATCCTTAGGGTGGGTCAGATTAAGTTTGTTCAAATCAAGTCCCTTGGGTCATATTTGGGTTCCCTATGGGAACATAGTGCAATATGCAGAATTTGCTTTAAAAATTTTCTTCAGATCTATAAGTCAGAATCTTTTGATATTTGACCTGCGACATCCTTAAAAGGTTCACATTCAAATTTGTTCAAAGCAAGTCTCTTGGGTAATCTTTGGGATCCCTATAGGAGCCCAAATTTCAACTTGGTGCAATATAAGGACTATTCTTTAAAAAATCTTCTGGCAGAGCTGACTGTGGTAAACTTTAGAGAGATATAAATGTGAGTATGTAAGATTAACGTTTGCTCAAATGGGACCACCAGCCTCTAGGCCAACCCTGGGGTCCATTGGACAAAATTCTGATCATTTGTTTGAGAAGACAATTTGGATGATTTTGAGAGATTTTCTGGAAAAATTAGATTTTACCCTGTTATGGAGGAGTGAGAGGGGGTGCACTGGGAGATTTTTTCTCTTTGCTTCAAAATGTGTTTTGAAGGAGTTTGAGTGACATTATGCAAAAAAAACCCAAATTCACCCAACAGACCCTAGCTAAATAGAGAGTAATCGCTTGACTGGACTGGTTACGTGAAATAATTCATGAGAGGTGAGGGACGTTGTACAAACACGAGTGCGCATGCGCACAAGTGTTTTACAATATAGTCCCTCGCCTTGAATGAATTATTTCATGTAACTAGTCCAATCAAGTGATTACTCTGTTTATTACTTTCCATTATTAATGATAATTATATTATTTAACCCTTTACCTAACGTAACGGCCAGTGTTATTCTCAAAAATGGCAATTAATTTTCATTATTTTTTCATTTTTTGTCTCTAAAACATAGGTTATGACCCGAGCTCGTTCCAATGAGGGGTCATAACCTATGTTTTTGAGACAAAAAATGAAAATAATAGCTATTCAAGAATTTTTTTGCAAGTGTCATCTGCTTTTCATGTTAGGTAAAGGGTTAAAAAAAACAATGAAGTCCCCATTACGTCCACGGCAAAGCGTCTTCGTTTGCGCGCATGGATACATGACACAATTGTTGATTGCATAATTCACGTATGAAGTTATAGTTTATAATCAAACCCGAAAATCCCAGTAAATCATACTTTGGAAAGTAATAAAATAGATTAACTTTATTAACAAGTAGATTCTGAATGTGACCTTAAAATCTTCTTTAAGCAATGTTATCAGGTGAGCAATTAAAGCCCCTTGGGTCCTCTTGTTTCTTTATTCATAAACTGAATGCTCATGTCAAACCACTGTAAGACTGATGGTGGATATGTAAATCTTGACTTCAATGCATGTCAAATTTCTGTGATGTTAATCTGTTTTTCAAAATTTTGTCAGAAGAAGGAATATTTGTTATCTGCTGCCTAATAAGATAGTGGGAAATGTCTTTTGTCATATAATAAGAGGATATCTCTCCAAATTAATGTGACATGCATATAAATTTTAACTTGCGGCTTTCACCTGCTTGTAAAAACCTTTGTGTCCTTCCAGTCACTCATGAGATTATTATGATCCCCGATGAGTCTGGAGGTGGGATGGGAAATCTCACCCAAGGGGCAAGATATTTGAATCAGACCGAGGCTTGCCGAGGGTTCAAATATCTTGCCCGAGAGTGAGATTTCCCCATTCCCACCTTCAGACTCATCGAGGATGATTTTTTAACCCCCACACGAGGATTACGTCATTATAGATAATTGGCGGTCACGTGCTGACATACCCAATTTATCAAGTCGTAGTCCTTTCGAAAAACGAACAATTTCATCGGAAAGATCGTACAAAGGTTAGGTATGTACCATAGGTATATACTAAAAAACTGATTTGTAACACTGTCCGATAAGGGGGGTTAATGAATTTGCGCATGTCAAACTCTAATTTTTTTGAATGGCACGTGGATTACATGTGGGAAATCGTGAAGCCATTTTGTTTATTTACAATTGTGCAGACGATGATGAAATTGTTCCGGCGACCTAATAAAATATGCAAATGAGTATGTCACGTGGGATGGGTGGGATAGAAATATCCCACCCTGCTGTCTCACCTGGGACACGTGTATGTTTCATGTATAGTGGGGGGAGAAAATTCTGCTACACACTAAAACACTAGATATATATATCAGCTACAACCTGAGATTCCTGCATTTAAAAGCTAGGACCATAGACCAGTGTAACAATAATCTCTTCTAATTGGATTGAATATTAAGGCAAACGATCTACAGATAAATTTCATAATAAATACAGGCATTATGTAGATAATTACAAATGACCACTAACAACAATTCCCCCACAACTCAGTAATTGGCAATTCATGAATATCCGTCTGGGGTCAGGTTGTAAATGTGAACTAACATAAAGGCAGAGTTAACTGCCAGCACTTTGGTGGTTGCTGTTAACTCAGTTGATATGGTGGAAGAGATTGACTCCCATCGTCAGATTCCCCCAAAATTTAGTTTTCATTTCAGTGTCTCAAACCCAGTACTTTGCTTGGTGGAATTCCTGCTTGACAAAGGCAGTATAAATTTAAATGCAGATTCCTGTGTTTTAAAACTTGGCTCACAAACCATTTTTTCCTCAACAATCTTAAATATTTTTTCAGGTTGTACTTGGTGGAGGTCAAGAGGCTATGGAAGTAACAACTACATCAACAAGGATAGGAAAGTTTGATGCCAGATTCTATCAACTTGTGTTTGAAGAAGAATTTGCACGAGTGAAAGGACATTTTGGTCCAATCAACAGCTTACAGTTTCATCCAGATGGAAACAGGTAAAACAGACTTGACACTTTGTCACATGATCAGCATAAAGTAACTGGTAGAGTGTTAAATTATTAAATTAACCCTTTCAACACTGGTGGTATCTTCCATGGCAGAATTTGGAAGAGTCCATATCCATTATTTGGGGGTAGAGCAATTAATATTTTCAATGTGCAGCCTTCACACACGTTCACTTAATAGCCATCCCACTTAATGAAATTATGACGTACCATGTTCCTGGACCGGAAAAGCAGCCTCTCATGTTGAAAGAGTTAAGTGATTTGTAACATGAATATTTTATTTTTAGGAAACCATTCCATCAGCAAGTTGAGTCACATATTCGCAAGATTTTATTCATTAAATAATTGTTTTATCAAAATTTATTGAAGAGTGCCTGCAAGCTTTCCCATACAGTACAGCTGCTGCGGACTGCTCATTTTGCAAAGGACGGCAATATTTTCATGGACGCAATAATATTAAACTCCGATCACTAATCATCAAAAATTTTATTAATGAAGCATCGTAGACATAAGTAAATACATGCATGGACATCACTGCCCACATGTGGATTACGGCCAATCCATTCTGACTGTATTGTACTGCAGTTAAAAATGTAACCAACTAAGTGCAAAATAGTATCGGTGAAGAGATTTCCAGATAAAAAAATACCACTGATGAGAGACCGATTTTCAATGACGAGCGAGGTGGTTAGTGTTGAAACGATTAGTGATTTTCAGGAATCGACTAGTCGCCAGCAGTAATCGATTACTAATCGACTAGTCGAAGCCCCCATGTTATTGTTATCAAACACGTGTACCACCGTTCTTCCCTGGTTAAAACTAACAGTAATACTTGCAATGAAACAATGGCAAGTGAAGCTTTCAAAGTATTCAAAATCTATTTCAGTTTCGAGAGAGAATTAATGTTGGTAGCTTCTGTTTAAAATCATTTTTTCTCAATATAGTCACTGATATTTTAATAAAATAAATCATTATTCAGGGTTTTTTTATATTATTCGTTCCATCCCACTGAATGTTAACAACAGGAAGTGCTCTTTACGCATGCGTGATGTACATCCCCTGTCGAAAATTAAGCACAGTTAACGCCCACAGCAGTCATCAGCCTGTCAACAATTGTACACCGAACACTCCCACACAACTTCTCATAGTATGACTTAACCTCTTATCTGTCCATAATTATGCATACATCGAACACGCCTACTAATTTCCATATTGTCTGCTTTGAACATCATCACCTGACCTGATTGGGTTTCCTCTTAACTCAGTTGCAGTTCGAGGAAAAGCTAGTTTCACTTTCAATTTCCCGGAAACTCGCAGATTTCCAGGAATTTGTCCGCATGTATTTACAAAATGAAAATAAAAAGCACATGGATTTTGTAATTGGTTCTTTGGTGATAACAATTTGTTCCAAATACGAACTGGTATGTGTTCTTCCATAATTTCTCTTTGATGTTTCTGTAAGACATTTCGAACTTACCAGTACCTGGTGAACAAATTGATGTCCGTAGGTGGCCTAATTTCATGTCAACTTTGGGTCCTAATTTTCCTGCAGGCTGCTCCATCGAGAATAAGCTCACCCATATATTTTTCCCTGTTTACTTCACGCACCCCTGGTCTTATTCAATCTCTGGTCAGTTGGCCAACTAGGGTTGTTATTCATGCAGTCGGAAACATCAAACACATTATTTCCGTGGGTTGTTTTTTGATTTCGGGAGTTTACTTGTGACGTTCGCAACAATGTTGGGTGAATTTAAGGGGACGGTGTATGGTTGGGGCAGATGTTCCGACTAATCGACTAGCAGATTTAGGGATCGACTAATTTAATAATCGCGTCGACATCGATTAGTCGGCTAATCGTTTCAACACTAGAGGTGGTTGAGAAACAAGTATTTTTTTAATAGTTTAGATTTTAACTTCTTTTTACAGTGGAGAAACTCAGCTGAAGGGGCCAAGTTCTGTCCTGTTGTTGAAATAAAATCTGTAAAGCTTTGCCGGTAGAGCCAGTATAAATAAATAAAAAAATAAATGAATAAAAGGCACAGCAATTTCTTAACCATTTACCCAACATAATGGCCAAAACTGACCAGCGCTAGTCACAAAAATCGCCAATCAATTTTTATTATTTTTTGTCTCAAAATCATAGGTTATGACCCCTCTTTGGAATGAGCTCATTGAGCTCGTTCCAATGAGGGGTCATAACCTATGTTTTTGAGACAAAAAATGAAAAAAAATTAGTTATTCAAGAATTTTGTTTGCAAGTGTCATTTGCTTTTCATGTTAGGTAAAGGGTTAAAATACTCATCAAGAATGTTACATTATTCCCCTCTTTGTGAATAGAAACAACCAGGTGTATAGGTATTAACTGGTTGAGTGCTGGAAGCCCATATTGGGGCTCTTTCCTAAAGTGATGAAAACCAGGGGTCAGTCTGGCAGCTGATTTTAGTGAGATGTGACTTCTCCCTCCAGAGACTTTAGGGAAAAGTCAATGGCCAGGAAGGAGAAGTCAGTGGACATGAGGGAGAAGTCAGAAAAAAAACATAAAACATATATGACATCCTGTCAAAATACATGTACATAGAGGACACAACAATAGAGGACACAATACTATATGTATATATTGCTATATTTTAGTGTACTGGCAAATAAAATATCAATATCAATAGTTAACATGACAAATTGTGGAGAAAAAAATCCCCCCCCCCCCCCACCCAACAGAAAAACTGTGTCTTTCATGGTTTCTGAATGCCCTAACTCTTTCCCTACCAGTGATGACTATGGTTACCATGTAGTTGATTTTGTATTTGCCTCAATGCAGTGGATTTGGAGGTTTGAATTACCCATTGTGAGAGTGTTCTTCTCTTTTAGAGAAGGTATATTCTTTTAAAAAAAATATTTAATGTATTTAAAAAAAATTTCAAGTTCACATAAGAATCCGGGTCATTCATGGTTTCTGAATGCCCTAATTGAATTGAAAAGTGTAGTTAAAAAGTTTTCGATAACCTTCATTTCTTAAGCATTATTAACAATTTGAGTTTTATTTCTAAGGTAAATGACAAAATATTACAGTTCTCTCTTCCCTTCTGTCACTGTGCAGAAAAATGACAATTTCTGCTGACCATCTTACATTGACACATGCGATTGGTGCAATGAAGGCTTGCCATTTTTATCCATCCTTATAATGTGTGATTTATATCATAGCCTTATTACATTGAACCCCCTTGGAATACATGTTTTCAAAGCAAATTGCAGTGCAAATTTCAATGGAACAAATTTTTCAATGGAAAAGGATGTACTGTAACCGTAAGCAATTTCGACTTTTTATGTATGAACTGTCTCCTTCACATTTTTTATTCTTTTGAAGCGGTAGTTAATTTTAATAAATTCTAATTGACACAATGCGTGTCTTAAGTGATTAGTTGTTTTTGCTTGCACTTTGTTTTTAAACAGCCACTTTGTGCTGGTTGCTACCAGTTGGGGTGAATTGTACGAACGACTACACCACTACAACTCTTCACAGATATAAAGTAAGGCTAGTTTAGGCTATTTTTAGAACTGTATGATGGATTTTAACAGCAGTCGGGTTTACTTAATGAATGCAGAAGCGTTTTTTTTAATAAAACACAAGAAAATGCATAAAACTGCCATGTCTCCCAAGCAAGTTCTGGAGGGCGACTTGAATTTCGCCCCAATGTAAGCCAAGGCGACTCGAGGAATGACAAGGCGACTTCTTATCCCTAGTCGCCCCCTCGGCTGGCCCCATTGCTGATACCACAATTTAAAGTCTTCATATTCTGTGGATGTGCTTCACATTATCTCTGAAGTGAAATTATTTGGTCTGTATGGATTTGCCTTGTTACAAGCCAACCACATGTAAACAAATTTTGAATATCAAAAATAATTTAGCACTCTACCAGTTTAATAGTATATATTTTTACCTCCTTATTTTTTTTTCAATGTGTAAAAAATATTTTAAATGAATTATGCTGTTGGATGTTTTGTTGATTCATTTAGTGTTATTTATTTATTTATTTGAGTTTAACGATACTTTCGACAGCCAGGGTCACCTCCTGTCAGACTGTTTTACAAGTGGAGGAAGCCGGAGAGAACCACCAAGCAACGGTGCAGTTGTCAGACTCTCCAATGTACTAACTCACAATCAGGAACACAGGTGCACCATCGAGATGCAGTATTTAGTACACAGTGCCACTGTTTCCCTCCCCATTCCCCCCCCCCCCCCACATGGGCAATCAGGATTAAGTGCCTTGCCCAGTGACACAATGCAGTTATCCCTGGTGAGGATCGAACTGTGGTCCTCGCTGTTTGATGTCCAATGCCATAACCACTGAGCTACTGTGCTCCCTCTTCCTGTGTTATTCCTCAGATGTTGTTACATTTGGTAACGTGTTAAATGCCTGCATGTATACTGTTTGGAGCTCTTATTGTTGAATAGTGTATTGGTTGCGACAAGTTGTGGAGGGGTATACTGGAATCGTCTGCCCATAGACAATAGACATAAGATTGTCCACAGATTTTCTTCGATGTTTTGAAACTTGGTATGCATGTTCACCACCATGAGAACCTGTGGACCTGCGATTATAGTTCCAGTTGGACTATTTTCACCATAGTTATACCCCTTATCTACTTAGAATAATTTGCTGGCAGGTCTAATATTGGTCTGGAGATTTTCTCTGCACATCTGCAATTTTAATCTGGATGTGCATTTCAGTACCGTGGTGCCCGTTTTATAACTATTGCTTTAGTCGTATGCCAATCATTGCGCCGAGGGGTAATTTTCTCCATTGGGTAAAGGGTTAACCCTTTATTTAATGGATTGGCCACATCCACCCACATAATATACAAATCCTGCAGTAGAAAAAGAATTATATTAAAGAAACTTTCAACAAAACCCCGTAATTGAAACAGGCTTGTTGAGCTTGTTCCAGTAATGGGTAACATGATATGGTTTTGTTGAAATTTTTTTAATTTTGATAAAATAATATTTAAAATAATAAATTTTAATATCGTCTGCATTGGCTTGTCAGAATATTGAATTTTCAAGCGATAATTTTTATGCCCCGGCCTCTTTGAGGATGGGCATTATGTTATCACCATGTCCGGCATCGTCTGGCCGTTAACTTTTCGCAATCCGTCAGTTAACTAAAGTTCTACCAACCGGATCTTTACCAAACTTCATATGTGGTTCAGGTATGATGAGTGGAAGAGGCCTATTTATTTTGACCATGATGTGTCAAAGGTCAAGGTCACATTGGCCCCCCATTGTTAAATACTCTTAAAATTGGTATCCGCTCTATAACTAAAGTTCTACCAATTGGATCTTTACCAAACTTCATATGTGGGTTAGGTATGATGAGTGGAAGAAGCCTATTTATTTTGACCTTAGTTTCCCAAAGGTCAAGGTCCCAGTGACCTCCAATGTTAAATACACTTCAAATTGGTTTCTTCTCTATAACTAAAGTTCTACCAACCAGATCTTTACCAACTTCATATGTGGGTTAGGTATTATGAGTGGAAGAAGCCTATTTATTTTGACCATGATGTGCCAAAGGTCAAGGTCACAGTGACCTCCAATGTTAAATACACATGAAATTGGTTTCCGCTCTATAACTCAAGTTTTACCAACCAGATCTTTAACAAACTTCATATGTGGGTTAGGTATGATGAGGGGAAGAAGCCTATTTATTTTGACCATGATGTGCCAAAGGTCAAGGTCGCAGTGACCTCCAATGTTAAATACACTTGAAATTGGTTTCTGCTCTATAACTAAAGTTCTGCAAGACTGATCTTGTTTTTTGTTTGTAATTCTATCCATATTGCAGGAGGGGGCATATGCTACGCTTTGCGTTGCTCTTGTTTTTCATGATAAACCATGAAATTTAACAATTCAGTCTTGTTTGACAGAGCTCTGTCAAACAAGACTGAATTAGTTAAATTTCAAGTTGCATTATAAAAAATATGTCCTCATTGAAATTTTGTTATTTCGACATCAGTGTGCAGAGAATTAAATGACAATACCCCTTTGTGAACCATGGGAAGTGAAGCAGTTCTTGTAAAACTTTGTGAATAGCACTGCCAATATGTGGCTGCTATATTAGATACATTGTTAACTCATAACTCGCTGAGTATTTTCAAGATATTTTTCATCAAATCTAGTCATGGCTGCTGTAAAGAAGCCATGACTAGATTTGATGAAAAAAATCATCTATGTTTAACTCAAGAAGTCACTGGTGAAAAAACACATTCAATTTTCAAGGGCAAAATTTAATTTAATGTGCCAAAATTATACTTATTGCTTTGGCAAGAGAAATCCTGACCTGGGCAGGAATATCTGCCAGCAGCATGCAAGGAGTTAATTGCTTACATGCATTCTCTCTGGAGCTCAGCATTTTGAATCCTGTATTGATTGGGATTTAAGTAGAAGTGTCTGCCAGGAACACCAGGAAGTGAAGCAGTGCGTGCAAAACTTTGTGAATAGCACTGCCGATATGTGGCTGCTACTTTAGATACATGGTTAAAGGCCTACATGCATTCTGTCTAGAGCTCAGTGTTTTGAAGCGTGTATTGATTGAGATTTAACCCTTAAGTCCTCAGATTAATTTTAAAGTATTTATGGCCTTTTTCTGCTTACATAGTTATTGATGACTTGGCAGTGGTTCTACATCACTGCTGGCTGCCTATATAGGCAGCCAGCAGTGATGTAGAACCACTGCCAGGGAAAATTCAGTCTACACACAAGAGTAATAAAAAAGATTACACAAGGGAGCACCTGCTTCAATGCAATATAAAAGTGGCGGTTTGGGGCTATATGGGGGTCTGCCAGCAGCTCGGTGGAACACCAGGAATTGGAGCAGTGCTTGTTTGCTTCGGTAAACAAGCTCTGTGTTGCTTTGCTGGTAAAATCAGACTCAGTAACCAGCACCTGCCATTGAAATCCTCTGAATTTAGCAGCACAGATAATAACAACTGGTAAAACTTGATGTCATACCTTTATTGTCGTCATTATATAGACATCAAGTCAGAAAGTGGGTAGCAGAATATTATATTTCAGTGAATTTGAACTCAATTTCATTTTCTATTTTCAGTTACAGCAGTGGTGCCGAAGATGGATTTGTCAGAGTGAATTATTTTGATCCTGTTTATTTTCAATATTCTGCCGAAGATTAATCATGAACATTCTAAATTTATCTTGTAAATGGACAATTAAAATGTGGAAGCTTACTTGCATGTTGTGATGAAAAAGTTCTGGTTTTGTTCCATTTTCCAGCTTTAAGCAGGACATGGACTTTTTTCCTCTTCATTCTCTTCATTTTTGTTCTTGTAAAAGGGGGTATAAATATCAGAAGCAAATGTCTTTCTGCCAGGGCCAACTTGATTGGCCTAATGTAATGAACGTCATTCATAGAGCTTCTTCCATTGACCTGATGTCATTAGCGACAACAAAGATATGCATGTGTTTTTTCCATACTAGAAAAGATTGCTGTACTAAAACAGGTTGACCAGATGATATGCTTTTATATGACATACTGTTAAAAAGAACTCCGAGTTGCATTACCAATTTATCACATAATATGTCATTAGCAGCAACAAAGATATACCAGTTTTGTTTCCATACTAGAAAGAATTGGTGTACTGAAAAAGGTGAGACCAAAGCAGGCC